>JBBGZY010000314.1:6653214-7286785 GCA_037952925.1 Lithobates clamitans
TGCAATATCTCGCATTTAGTGCAGCATGCAAAAAAAAAATCAAATAGCATAAAAGTGCTCAGTGCGTCTTAAACGCAGCCAATATAATCTGCGTTTAGCGATCTCTATATTATAGTGTCCATAAAATGTCCAAATCAAAATGTTCATCTGTGTCCAGCAAGATCCAAAACATCCAGTGCAATGAATTCGGGTGCTGCAAACAACCTTGGTGTATTTTGCTAACCCCCCAACGTGATTGCGCTCACCTCAGAGCGTGTGACACAGTAGCTAGCTATGTCAAATCACGCTTGGTAGCCACTCATTGGGCTCTGCAAGGTATGTCAGATGCGATCTCCACTCACTCTGGGTTGAAAAAGGCTCCATAGACATCCAATCATAAAATAAAGAGAGACTACATAGTGTAATACTATCAAACACTATTTTATTAAAATATAAAGCCACTTCCCACAGAGGGGTACTCACATTCCCCTGGTGCTGCTGTGCACCAGACAATAAAACGCTGTATAAAACCGCTAGTTAGTATGCTGCAGGATATGTGTTTCTCCTAGCTCAGCTGTGTGCTGTTTCATCCGTCCTGGCCCCTCCCCTACGCGTGTTCGACACAGGGGGTCACGTGTCTTTATCAGGGGGATATAATTGGACGGGTGCTCTGTCACTTAAATACTCTCCCGGCGGCCATTTTTCCTGTGATTGCAGACTAGATCCTAATGGGCTACACCACTCTATCTCATGTATTGCGGATCAGTGAAAGGACGCTGTGTAGCCAAATGCTATCACTCTGTAACCCATTCTATGCCTATACTAATCCAGGACGGAGCCTTAGGAGAGAAACACAATACCCCGGCGCACCAACATAGCCATGCATAATAAAATACATATTTAATTACATAGAGCCAAATATTAAGACATACTGACATATAGTAGAAATGAGCCATATAAGAAAAACAATCAAAACGGTAAGAGCGAATAAAATAAAATAAAATAAAACAATATTGAACGATGATGTGTATCCTGAATTTTCTTCCTTAGAACATTATTGCAGTAAAAACTGAATCTCTCTTATTATAATGCGGACGCTATCCCATACACATTATGCTAGGGATTACCAAGTGCTATAACAGTTATGGACCCTGTATATCCGGGTGGAGACATACAAGTTCAGAATACAGAAAACAGCAATCTTCATACAAAGTTAACCCTTAAGTCTCTATATTAATGTTGAAAATCTATAACCTGCAATATCCCAATATCATTAAAGGGGGGGGGCATTGGAAGGGGGGGTTGTAAAAGTAGGGTGGGGGGAGGAGGAAGGGGAAGAAGGAAGGAAAGCGCGGGGGAGGGGGGGGGAGGCGCGGAGGTGAGTGATATGGGAGAGAGAAAAAAACTCCACTCAAAAAACAGTAAGGAGGGGGGTAAATGAATGTCCTAGTTGTATAAAAAATCTTATGAGAATAAATAAAATGGATCTAAAACTTAGAGTGACAAGCATATAAATTATTCAAACTACAACAAATATATATCCTTAGAATGGATAAAATCTATAAGCACAATTAAAAATTACTCAAAAAGCATGTAAGATCGAACTCTTTGTTCAACCCACCAGGCGACGAAGAGCCAAGCTGGTATATCCACCAGGATTCACGTTTACTGATGTCCCTGACGTAGTAGAACTCAATTTTAGAGAGTGGACGTATCCACACGGAAAATGCTTCTACGGGGGCAGCTAGTATTTAAAGGATAGCCATTGTATGGCAATTTAGTGGTTGTCATTGCCATAAGGCCCGTTCTCCCCTGTTGGCTAACTTAGGAAGAGGCTGAGGGGGAGTAGGTGCATATAGAGATGATCTCTTTGTGAGAATGAGGAATCGCTTGGGGTTGGGTAAAGAGGGAAGGGGTAGTAAAGACAGTTGATCTCAGTTTCCGTGTGAAGTCACCCCTGTGGAGAGGGGTTTGGTTATACATTATACAGATCCAATGACCAGTCCTTTAGCAGAGGGCTGTAGATTAGCACAAGAGGGCCTTGTCTTGAGCATACCCAGTTTGTGATCCATTGCAGGGAGTAGTATTCTTTCAGGGGAATTAAGTGGAAATTAGAAGGGAGTTGGGTGAAGGGGTGGAAGGTTAAGGAGATTTAGAAGAAATGGGAAGGGGGGAGACTGATTGGAGGACTATGTAGTAGTCTTAGAAATTGTTCATCCCATTGCAGGTGTGTATCATACTTGCGTGACAATGTTCAGGTTGGCGGTAGTCATTCTGAGTAAAGGTTACCATTCATTGCCTCCAATGAGGGAGATTGAGCGTTGTGGTGGGTTCATATTTCTTGGGTAGGTTCTGTATAGTGAAGAGACGGAGGTAATGATCTCTGGATATATGCAAGTCTTGGGGTCAAAGTGAATGGCAACTGCCAAGTTCAAGGTGAAGGGGAGATATTGGACTGGTCATTGGAGATGTGAAGCATTTCCTCTCTGATGTCGAGGTTCTATGTGCAGATAGCTTCTTTGTGGTAACCTTGAGTGTAGAGTAGCTTAAAGAGGGAGTCCCGCAAATTTTTTTTTTTAAAGTCAGCAGCTACAAATATTGCAGCTGCTGACTTAAAATATGGACACTTACCTATTACAGGATCCAGCGATGTCGGCACCAGAGGCCGAACCATCCCTCGGTCCTCAGATGCCGCCGCCGCCATCTTCGGTATGGGAATCAGGAAATGAAGCCTTACGGCTTCACTTTCCGGTTCCCTACTGCCCATGTGCGAGTCACGCAACGCAATCTGAATGGTCTGTGCTGTCTCTGGGACCCGTGTGTTTCCCAGCAGACAGCGTGGTGGGACAGGAAGAGGCATAAACTCCCGTGGGAGTCTATGCCCGGAAGTGGGTGCAAATACCTGTCTTAGACAGGTATCTGTACCCCCCTGAAAGGTGCCAAATGTGACACCGGAGGGGGGAGGGTTCCGAAAAGTGGATGTTCAATTTTTGTGTGAACCTCCACTTTAATGGGATGTTTGCTAGGTACTGAGTTTAAGGGCTTCAGGTGAAAATTGAAAGAGGAGGAGATGACTCCTTATTCTGGACCTCCATGGCAGGGTCTTCTGTGAGAAAGAGAAGCTGTGGGGCTATTGTTCGTGGTGCTCCTGGGTCCTGCAGATGTGTTGGATCTGCATCTTCTGGTATGAAAGTCATCGCGAACTGGGATGGCATTCATTGAATTAGATCTTCTGAGATGAAGAGGTCTAAGAGATCTGTACCAGTCAGGTAATTCAATGCAGGGTATGTTCAGTGATTCACAGAATGTGGGGAGATCTTCTGGCACCCTCAGATTTGCCATACGCCCTTGTGCTGAGGCCAAGAGGCAAAAGAGAAATTTCCAGAGGTACTGAAATGAAGTAGGGCAAGGAGGGGGCGAAGGTCTCTTCTATTTTGGAGATTGATGGGCGATAGATCTTGAAAGATTTTTATATCTGTGCCTTGGTACATTAGGTTGCGGCGATCTCTGGCCCTGTGCAGGATTTCTTATTTTAGCTTGAAATTGACCAGGCAGCACACTACATCTCTGGGAGGATCAGTGTCCCTTCCCCTGGGTCTGAGAGCTCTATGTAGGCGTTCATATTCAATGGGGGTCTCGGGGGGCCTGACTAAAAGATCGTTGAATACGGATATAGTAGCCTGGGCAAGTTTGGTGTGATCGATCATCTCTGGCATGCCTCTTACCCGTAAGTTGTGTCATCTGCCATGGTTGTCTAGGTCCTCCATGTATCTGTGCAGGTCTCTGAGCTGGACATTGTGTGCCTGGAAGGATGTCTGGAGCTGATGGGTGGCATTCTCGTTGCGGACTGTTGTTTCCTCAATGTCGTCCATGCACACCGTCATGGACTGGATGTCTCTCCTGAGGTCCGTGGTTGCTGTTGCTAATGTGGCTTTTATGTCTTCTGCCACAGATCTCAGGTCCCTGATGCTTAGGGGCTGTTCTGCCACCGTGTTTAGTAGGGGCGAATGCACCTGGTGTCTGCCAGCGTGCTGAGGAGGACTAGGCCCAAGATAAAACCGGGGCCTCACTTGGCTGCGTCCGGAATATCTCCAGAATGCTGCAGCTCGCTTGGGAGTCGGATCCCCTGGGAGATCGAGATCGGATTGGGGATGAGTTCCCCTTCGGTTTGCCCATGTCTGCGGGGGTAGATGGCTCCGCTAGGCTGGTGAAAGATCCTCTGAAGACCAGAGCATGGGGATCAGGCGTCCATTAGAGTGCGTCACCAAAAAACGCCCCTACTATATTTTTAAAAAGAAAAATATGGTTTAAAAAACATTTTTGTTTATAGCCTATAACAGTTTTTCTTATGCACTAGTTATCTGCTTGAATTGCTGTTACTCTTTATGATGGTGCAATAAAGGGAATTTTAAGGAAAAAAACTTACATTTAAATGGCCATCAATGCAGCCTTATCAGTGTCCATCTGCAGCCTTGTCCATCATTGCAGAATGATCAGTGTCCATCTGCAGCCTTGCCCAGTGTCATTTGCAGCCTTGCCCAGTGTCATTTGCAGCCTTGCCCAGTGCCATTGCAGCCTTGCTCATTTAAAATGACTGCCGCCGAGATAGACAGAGTCGGATGTCCTGTGTACTCGTCTCCTCTCACAGTCCCACCCAGTCCCGCCCCTTGGCCCAGCTCCTATGATGAACATAACAAAGGTCCAGTGGCAGGACTGGGCATGACTGCGAGCGGAACCGATCAGAGCCAAGCCTAGCCGAGTACACAGTACACTCGGCTATGTATATATCGGCGGCGCTCGGTCCCTCCTTCCCTTACAGACAGCGGGGATCAGACGTATAACACGCACCCACGATTTTCCTCTGATTTTAAGGGGAAAAAAGTGCGTGTTATACGCCGACAAGTTTATGCCCTCTAGACAAAATAAAAGTTAAATCTTTATAAAAATTAGCACCCTATAATGAATAGTTACTACACAGATGAGATATTATAGAAAAATTCCCAGATAAACTTACAATAGACATTCCTAGTCCAAGGGTGCCATCTAGTGGTCAGGTCAGGTATTGATTGATTACACAAAATGTTAATTAGTAACCTGATTGACCAACGAGATGGAAGATTACACCCTCTGGGGGTGTTTTATGACTGTATTGTCTGCAAGGCCGATCCTAGGGTCACAGACGCCTGGGTGCAGAAATATTTCTGGTGCCCCCATGTGGGCGTGGTCATCTTACCAACTCCTCCCCTTTACGAATGTTTCTATGGCAACGACTCAAACACAGAGATGCTCCCCTAAGAAATATTTGTTACCCTACGATCCTTCCATGATCTTTTAACAATAAAGTAAATACAGGAAGAGCGTACACTAATGAGACCTGGAGGGGAGTCTGATGTACACAGAGAGGGCTTCTGTTAGAGGGTCTGTTAGAAAGAGCCCCCAGACATAGTACAGGAGATGGTCAGAGACTGTAGACATAGTACAGGAGATGGTCAGAGACTGCAGACATGTTACAAGAGATGGTCAGAGTCTGCAGACATGTTACAAGAGATGGTCAGAGACTGCAGACATGTTACAAGAGATGGTCAGAGACTGCAGACATGTTACAAGAGATGGTCAGAGACTGCAGACATGGTACAGGAGATGGACAGAGACTGCAGACATAATACAGGAGATGGTCAGAGACAGCAGACATAATACAGGAGATGATCAGAGACTGCAGACATGATACAGGAGATGGTCAGAGACAGTAGACATGATACAGGAGATGGTCAGAGACTGCAGACATAATACAGGAGATGGTCAGAGACTGCAGACATAATACAGGAGATGGTCAGAGATTGCAGACATAATACAGGAGATGATCAGAGACTGCAGACATAATACAGGAGATGATCAGAGACTGCAGACATACTACGGGAGATGGTCAGAGACTGCAGACATACTACAGGAGATGGTCAGAGACTGCAGACATACTACAGGAGATGGTCAGAGACTGCAGACATACTACAGGAGATGGTCAGAGACTGCAGACATAGTACAGGAGATGGACAGAGAATGTGGACAAAAAAGTGTGTGTTATACGCCGATAAATATGGTAATCATAAATATGGCCACCAGACCCTTGATATAGTTTATGCCTTCTAGACAAAATAACAAGTTAAATCTTCATAAAAATTAGCACCCTATAAAGATTAGTTACTACACAGATGAAATATTATAGAAAAATTCCCAGATAAACTTACAATAGACATTCCTAGTCCAAGGGTGCCACCTAGTGGTCAGGTCAGGTATTGATTGATTACACAAAATGTTAATTAGTAACCTGATTGACCAACAAGATGGAAGATTACACCCCCTGGGGGTGTTTTATGACTGTATTGTCTGTAGGGCCGATCCTAGGGTCACGGACACCTGGGTGCAGAAATATTTCTGGCGCCCCTATGTGGGCGTGGTCATCTTACCAACTCCTCCCCTTTACAAATGTTTCTATGGCAACGATTCAAACACAGAGATGCTCCCCTTAAAACAGTCTTTGTTACCCTATGATCCTCCCATGATCTTTTAACAATAAAGTAAATACAGGAAGAGCATACACTAATGAGACCTGGAGGGGAGTCTATCTGATGTACACAGAGAGGGCTTCTGTTAGAGGGTCTGTTAGAAAGAGCCCCCAGACATAGTACAGGAGATGGTCAGAGACTGTAGACATAGTACAGGAGATGGTCAGAGACTGCAGACATGTTACCAGAGATGGTCAGAGTCTGCAGACATGTTACAAGAGATGGTCAGAGACTGCAGACATGTTACAAGAGATGGTCAGAGACTGCAGACATGTTACAAGAAATGGTCAGAGACTGCAGACATGGTACAGGAGATGGACAGAGACTGCAGACATAATACAGGAGATGGTCAGAGACAGCAGACATAATACAGGAGATGATCAGAGACTGCAGACATGATACAGGAGATGGTCAGAGACTGTAGACATGATACAGGAGATGGTCAGAGACTGCAGACATAATACAGGAGATGGTCAGAGACTGCAGACATAATACAGGAGATGGTCAGAGATTGCAGACATAATACAGGAGATGATCAGAGACTGCAGACATAATACAGGAGATGATCAGAGACTGCAGACATACTACGGGAGATGGTCAGAGACTGCAGACATACTACAGGAGATGGTCAGAGACTGCAGACATACTACAGGAGATGGTCAGAGACTGCAGACATACTACAGGAGATGGTCAGAGACTGCAGACATAGTACAGGAGATGGTCAGAGAATGTGGACAAAAAAGTGTGTGTTATACGCCGACAAATATGGTAATCATAAATATGGCCACCAGACCCTTGATATAGTTTATGCCTTCTAGACAAAATAACAAGTTAAATCTTTATAAAAATTAGCACCCTATAAAGATTAGTTACTACACAGATGAAATATTATAGAAAAATTCCCAGATAAACTTACAATAGACATTCCTAGTCCAAGGGTGCCACCTAGTGGTCAGGTCAGGTATTGATTGATTACACAAAATGTTAATTAGTAACCTGATTGACCAACAAGATGGAAGATTACACCCCCTGGGGGTGTTTTATGACTGTATTGTCTGTAGGGCCGATCCTAGGGTCACAGACACCTGGGTGCAGAAATATTTCTGGCGCCCCTATGTGGGCGTGGTCATCTTACCAACTCCTCCCCTTTACAAATGTTTCTATGGCAACGATTCAAACACAGAGATGCTCCCCTTAAAACAGTCTTTGTTACCCTATGATCCTCCCATGATCTTTTAACAATAAAGTAAATACAGGAAGAGCATACACTAATGAGACCTGGAGGGGAGTCTATCTGATGTACACAGAGAGGGCTTCTGTTAGAGGGTCTGTTAGAAAGAGCCCCCAGACATAGTACAGGAGATGGTCAGAGACTGTAGACATAGTACAGGAGATGGTCAGAGACTGCAGACATGTTACAAGAGATGGTCAGAGTCTGCAGACATGTTACAAGAGATGGTCAGAGACTGCAGACATGTTACAAGAGATGGTCAGAGACTGCAGACATGTTACAAGAGATGGTCAGAGACTGCAGACATGGTACAGGAGATGGACAGAGACTGCAGACATAATACAGGAGATGGTCAGAGACAGCAGACATAATACAGGAGATGATCAGAGACTGCAGACATGATACAGGAGATGGTCAGAGACTGTAGACATGATACAGGAGATGGTCAGAGACTGCAGACATAATACAGGAGATGGTCAGAGACTGCAGACATAATACAGGAGATGGTCAGAGATTGCAGACATAATACAGGAGATGATCAGAGACTGCAGACATAATACAGGAGATGATCAGAGACTGCAGACATACTACGGAAGATGGTCAGAGACTGCAGACATACTACAGGAGATGGTCAGAGACTGCAGACATACTACAGGAGATGGTCAGAGACTGCAGACATGATACAAGAGATGGTCAGAGACTGCAGACATAGTACAGGAGATGGTCAGAGAATGTGGACAAAAAAGTGTGTGTTATACGCCGATAAATATGGTAATCATAAATATGGCCACCAGACCCTTGATATAGTTTATGCCTTCTAGACAAAATAACAAGTTAAATCTTTATAAAAATTAGCACCCTATAAAGATTAGTTACTACACAGATGAGATATTATAGAAAAATTCCCAGATAAACTTACAATAGACATTCCTAGTCCAAGGGTGCCATCTAGTGGTCAGGTAAGGTATTGATTGATTACACAAAATGTTAATTAGTAACCTGATTGACCAGCGAGATGGAAGATTACACCCTCTGGGGGTGTTTTATGACTGTATTGTCTGCAGGGCCGATCCTAGGGTCACAGACGCCTGGGTGCAGAAATATTTCTGGTGCCCCCATGTGGGCGTGGTCATCTTACCAACTCCTCCCCTTTACAAATGTTTCTATGGCAACGACTCAAACACAGAGATGCTCCCCTAAGAAATATTTGTTGCCCTACGATCCTTCCATGATCTTTTAACAATAAAGTAAATACAGGAAGAGCGTACACTAATGAGACCTGGAGGGGAGTCTATCTGATGTACACAGAGAGGGCTTCTGTTAGAGGGTCTGTTAGAAAGAGCCCCCAGACATAGTACAGGAGATGGTCAGAGACTGTAGACATAGTACAGGAGATGGTCAGAGACTGCAGACATGTTACAAGAGATGGTCAGAGTCTGCAGACATGTTACAAGAGATGGTCAGAGACTGCAGACATGTTACAAGAGATGGTCAGAGACTGCAGACATGTTACAAGAGATGGTCAGAGACTGCAGACATGGTACAGGAGATGGACAGAGACTGCAGACATAATACAGGAGATGGTCAGAGACAGCAGACATAATACAGGAGATGATCAGAGACTGCAGACATGATACAGGAGATGGTCAGAGACTGTAGACATGATACAGGAGATGGTCAGAGACTGCAGACATAATACAGGAGATGGTCAGAGACTGCAGACATAATACAGGAGATGGTCAGAGATTGCAGACATAATACAGGAGATGATCAGAGACTGCAGACATAATACAGGAGATGATCAGAGACTGCAGACATACTACGGGAGATGGTCAGAGACTGCAGACATACTACAGGAGATGGTCAGAGACTGCAGACATACTACAGGAGATGGTCAGAGACTGCAGACATGATACAAGAGATGGTCAGAGACTGCAGACATAGTACAGGAGATGGTCAGAGAATGTGGACAAAAAAGTGTGTGTTATACGCCGATAAATATGGTAATCATAAATATGGCCACCAGACCCTTGATATAGTTTATGCCTTCTAGACAAAATAACAAGTTAAATCTTTATAAAAATTAGCACCCTATAAAGATTAGTTACTACACAGATGAAATATTATAGAAAAATTCCCAGATAAACTTACAATAGACATTCCTAGTCCAAGGGTGTCACCTAGTGGTCAGGTCAGGTATTGATTGATTACACAAAATGTTAATTAGTAACCTGATTGACCAACAAGATGGAAGATTACACCCCCTGGGGGTGTTTTATGACTGTATTGTCTGTAGGGCCGATCCTAGGGTCACAGACACCTGGGGGCAGAAATATTTCTGGCGCCCCTATGTGGGCGTGGTCATCTTACCAACTCCTCCCCTTTACAAATGTTTCTATGGCAACGATTCAAACACAGAGATGCTCCCCTTAAAACAGTCTTTGTTACCCTATGATCCTCCCATGATCTTTTAACAATAAAGTAAATACAGGAAGAGCATACACTGATGAGACCTGGAGGGGAGTCTATCTGATGTACACAGAGAGGGCTTCTGTTAGAGGGTCTGTTAGAAAGAGCCCCCAGACATAGTACAGGAGATGGTCAGAGACTGTAGACATAGTACAGGAGATGGTCAGAGACTGCAGACATGTTACAAGAGATGGTCAGAGTCTGCAGACATGTTACAAGAGATGGTCAGAGACTGCAGACATGTTACAAGAGATGGTCAGAGACTGCAGACATGTTACAAGAGATGGTCAGAGACTGCAGACATGGTACAGGAGATGGACAGAGACTGCAGACATAATACAGGAGATGGTCAGAGACAGCAGACATAATACAGGAGATGATCAGAGACTGCAGACATGATACAGGAGATGGTCAGAGACAGTAGACATGATACAGGAGATGGTCAGAGACTGCAGACATAATACAGGAGATGGTCAGAGACTGCAGACATAATACAGGAGATGGTCAGAGATTGCAGACATAATACAGGAGATGATCAGAGACTGCAGACATAATACAGGAGATGATCAGAGACTGCAGACATACTACGGGAGATGGTCAGAGACTGCAGACATACTACAGGAGATGGTCAGAGACTGCAGACATACTACAGGAGATGGTCAGAGACTGCAGACATGATACAAGAGATGGTCAGAGACTGCAGACATAGTACAGGAGATGGTCAGAGAATGTGGACAAAAAAGTGTGTGTTATACGCCGATAAATATGGTAATCATAAATATGGCCACCAGACCCTTGATATAGTTTAAGTTAAATCTTTATAAAAATTAGCACCCTATAAAGATTAGTTACTACACAGATGAGATATTATAGAAAAATTCCCAGATAAACTTACAATAGACATTCCTAGTCCAAGGGTGCCATCTAGTGGTCAGGTAAGGTATTGATTGATTACACAAAATGTTAATTAGTAACCTGATTGACCAGCGAGATGGAAGATTACACCCTCTGGGGGTGTTTTATGACTGTATTGTCTGCAGGGCCGATCCTAGGGTCACAGACGCCTGGGTGCAGAAATATTTCTGGTGCCCCCATGTGGGCGTGGTCATCTTACCAACTCCTCCCCTTTACAAATGTTTCTATGGCAACGACTCAAACACAGAGATGCTCCCCTAAGAAATATTTGTTGCCCTACGATCCTTCCATGATCTTTTAACAATAAAGTAAATACAGGAAGAGCGTACACTAATGAGACCTGGAGGGGAGTCTATATGATGTACACAGAGAGGGCTTCTGTTAGAGGGTCTGTTAGAAAGAGCCCCCAGACATAGTACAGGAGATGGCCAGAGACTGTAGACATAGTACAGGAGATGGTCAGAGACTGCAGACATAATACAGGAGATGGTCAGAGACTGCAGACATAATACAGGAGATGGTCAGAGATTGCAGACATAATACAGGAGATGATCAGAGACTGCAGACATAATACAGGAGATGATCAGAGACTGCAGACATACTACGGGAGATGGTCAGAGACTGCAGACATACTACAGGAGATGGTCAGAGACTGCAGACATACTACAGGAGATGGTCAGAGACTGCAGACATGATACAAGAGATGGTCAGAGACTGCAGACATAGTACAGGAGATGGTCAGAGAATGTGGACAAAAAAGTGTGTGTTATACGCCGATAAATATGGTAATCATAAATATGGCCACCAGACCCTTGATATAGTTTATGCCTTCTAGACAAAATAACAAGTTAAATCTTTATAAAAATTAGCACCCTATAAAGATTAGTTACTACACAGATGAGATATTATAGAAAAATTCCCAGATAAACTTACAATAGACATTCCTAGTCCAAGGGTGCCATCTAGTGGTCAGGTAAGGTATTGATTGATTACACAAAATGTTAATTAGTAACCTGATTGACCAGCGAGATGGAAGATTACACCCTCTGGGGGTGTTTTATGACTGTATTGTCTGCAGGGCCGATCCTAGGGTCACAGACGCCTGGGTGCAGAAATATTTCTGGTGCCCCCATGTGGGCGTGGTCATCTTACCAACTCCTCCCCTTTACAAATGTTTCTATGGCAACGACTCAAACACAGAGATGCTCCCCTAAGAAATATTTGTTGCCCTACGATCCTTCCATGATCTTTTAACAATAAAGTAAATACAGGAAGAGCGTACACTAATGAGACCTGGAGGGGAGTCTATCTGATGTACACAGAGAGGGCTTCTGTTAGAGGGTCTGTTAGAAAGAGCCCCCAGACATAGTACAGGAGATGGTCAGAGACTGTAGACATAATACAGGAGATGGTCAGAGACTGCAGACATGTTACAAGAGATGGTCAGAGTCTGCAGACATGTTACAAGAGATGGTCAGAGACTGCAGACATGTTACAAGAGATGGTCAGAGACTGCAGACATGGTACAGGAGATGGACAGAGACTGCAGACATAATACAGGAGATGGTCAGAGACAGCAGACATAATACAGGAGATGATCAGAGACTGCAGACATGATACAGGAGATGGTCAGAGACTGTAGACATGATACAGGAGATGGTCAGAGACTGCAGACATAATACAGGAGATGGTCAGAGACTGCAGACATAATACAGGAGATGGTCAGAGATTGCAGACATAATACAGGAGATGATCAGAGACTGCAGACATAATACAGGAGATGATCAGAGACTGCAGACATACTACGGGAGATGGTCAGAGACTGCAGACATACTACAGGAGATGGTCAGAGACTGCAGACATACTACAGGAGATGGTCAGAGACTGCAGACATGATACAAGAGATGGTCAGAGACTGCAGACATAGTACAGGAGATGGTCAGAGAATGTGGACAAAAAAGTGTGTGTTATACGCCAATAAATATGGTAATCATAAATATGGCCACCAGACCCTTGATATAGTTTATGCCTTCTAGACAAAATAACAAGTTAAATCTTTATAAAAATTAGCACCCTATAAAGATTAGTTACTACACAGATGAGATATTATAGAAAAATTCCCAGATAAACTTACAATAGACATTCCTAGTCCAAGGGTGCCATCTAGTGGTCAGGTAAGGTATTGATTGATTACACAAAATGTTAATTAGTAACCTGATTGACCAACGAGATGGAAGATTACACCCTCTGGGGGTGTTTTATGACTGTATTGTCTGCAGGGCCGATCCTAGGGTCACAGACGCCTGGGTGCAGAAATATTTCTGGTGCCCCCATGTGGGCGTGGTCATCTTACCAACTCCTCCCCTTTACAAATGTTTCTATGGCAACGACTCAAACACAGAGATGCTCCCCTAAGAAATATTTGTTGCCCTACGATCCTTCCATGATCTTTTAACAATAAAGTAAATACAGGAAGAGCGTACACTAATGAGACCTGGAGGGGAGTCTATATGATGTACACAAAGAGGGCTTCTGTTAGAGGGTCTGTTAGAAAGAGCCCCCAGACATAGTACAGGAGATGGTCAGAGACTGTAGACATAGTACAGGAGATGGTCAGAGACTGCAGACATGTTACAAGAGATGGTCAGAGTCTGCAGACATGTTACAAGAGATGGTCAGAGACTGCAGACATGTTACAAGAGATGGTCAGAGACTGCAGACATGTTACAAGAGATGGTCAGAGACTGCAGACATGGTACAGGAGATGGACAGAGACTGCAGACATAATACAGGAGATGATCAGAGACAGCAGACATAATACAGGAGATGATCAGAGACTGCAGACATGATACAGGAGATGGTCAGAGACTGTAGACATACTACAGGAGATGGTCAGAGACTGCAGACATGATACAAGAGATGGTCAGAGACTGCAGACATAGTACAGGAGATGGCCAGAGACTGCAGACATACTACAGGAGACAGTCAGAGACTGGAGATATAATACAGGAGATGGTCAGAGATTGCAGACATAATACAAGAGATGGTCAGAGACTGCAGACATGATACAAGAGATGGTCAGAGACTGCAGACATACTACAGGAGATGGTCAGAGACTGTAGACATAGTACAGGAGATGGTCAGAGACTGCAGACTTGTTACAAGAGATGGTCAGAGTCTGCAGACATGTTACAAGAGATGGTCAGAGACTGCAGACATGTTACAAGAGATGGTCAGAGACTGCAGACATGTTACAAGAGATGGTCAGAGACTGCAGACATGGTACAGGAGATGGACAGAGACTGCAGACATAATACAGGAGATGGTCAGAGACAGCAGACATAATACAGGAGATGATCAGAGACTGTAGACATGATACAGGAGATGGTCAGAGACTGTAGACATGATACAGGAGATGGTCAGAGACTGCAGACATAATACAGGAGATGGTCAGAGACTGCAGACATAATACAGGAGATGGTCAGAGATTGCAGACATAATACAGGAGATGATCAGAGACTGCAGACATAATACAGGAGATGATCAGAGACTGCAGACATACTACGGGAGATGGTCAGAGACTGCAGACATACTACAGGAGATGGTCAGAGACTGCAGACATACTACAGGAGATGGTCAGAGACTGCAGACATGATACAAGAGATGGTCAGAGACTGCAGACATAGTACAGGAGATGGTCAGAGAATGTGGACAAAAAAGTGTGTGTTATACGCCAATAAATATGGTAATCATAAATATGGCCACCAGACCCTTGATATAGTTTATGCCTTCTAGACAAAATAACAAGTTAAATCTTTAAAAAAATTAGCACCCTATAAAGATTAGTTACTACACAGATGAGATATTATAGAAAAATTCCCAGATAAACTTACAATAGACATTCCTAGTCCAAGGGTGCCATCTAGTGGTCAGGTAAGGTATTGATTGATTACACAAAATGGTAATTAGTAACCTGATTGACCAACGAGATGGAAGATTACACCCTCTGGGGGTGTTTTATGACTGTATTGTCTGCAGGGCCGATCCTAGGGTCACAGACGCCTGGGTGCAGAAATATTTCTGGTGCCCCCGTGTGGGCGTGGTCATCTTACCAACTCCTCCCCTTTACAAATGTTTCTATGGCAACGACTCAAACACAGAGATGCTCCCCTAAGAAATATTTGTTGCCCTACGATCCTTCCATGATCTTTTAACAATAAAGTAAATACAGGAAGAGCGTACACTAATGAGACCTGGAGGGGAGTCTATCTGATGTACACAGAGAGGGCTTCTGTTAGAGGGTCTGTTAGAAAGAGCCCCCAGACATAGTACAGGAGATGGTCAGAGACTGTAGACATAGTACAGGAGATGGTCAGAGACTGCAGACATGTTACAAGAGATGGTCAGAGTCTGCAGACATGTTACAAGAGATGGTCAGAGACTGCAGACATGTTACAAGAGATGGTCAGAGACTGCAGACATGTTACAAGAGATGGTCAGAGACTGCAGACATGGTACAGGAGATGGACAGAGACTGCAGACATAATACAGGAGATGATCAGAGACAGCAGACATAATACAGGAGATGATCAGAGACTGCAGACATGATACAGGAGATGGTCAGAGACTGTAGACATACTACAGGAGATGGTCAGAGACTGCAGACATGATACAAGAGATGGTCAGAGACTGCAGACATAGTACAGGAGATGGCCAGAGACTGCAGACATACTACAGGAGACAGTCAGAGACTGGAGATATAATACAGGAGATGGTCAGAGATTGCAGACATAATACAAGAGATGGTCAGAGACTGCAGACATGATACAAGAGATGGTCAGAGACTGCAGACATACTACAGGAGATGGTCAGAGACTGTAGACATAGTACAGGAGAGGGTCAGAGACTGCAGACTTGTTACAAGAGATGGTCAGAGTCTGCAGACATGTTACAAGAGATGGTCAGAGACTGCAGACATGTTACAAGAGATGGTCAGAGACTGCAGACATTTTACAAGAGATGGTCAGAGACTGCAGACATGGTACAGGAGATGGACAGAGACTGCAGACATAATACAGGAGATGGTCAGAGACAGCAGACATAATACAGGAGATGATCAGAGACTGCAGACATGATACAGGAGATGGTCAGAGACTGTAGACATGATACAGGAGATGGTCAGAGACTGCAGACATAATACAGGAGATGGTCAGAGATTGCAGACATAATACAGGAGATGATCAGAGACTGCAGACATAATACAGGAGATGATCAGAGACTGCAGACATACTACGGGAGATGGTCAGAGACTGCAGACATACTACAGGAGATGGTCAGAGACTGCAGACATACTACAGGAGATGGTCAGAGACTGCAGACATGATACAAGAGATGGTCAGAGACTGCAGACATAGTACAGGAGATGGTCAGAGAATGTGGACAAAAAAGTGTGTGTTATACGCCGATAAATATGGTAATCATAAATATGGCCACCAGACCCTTGATATAGTTTATGCCTTCTAGACAAAATAACAAGTTAAATCTTTATAAAAATTAGCACCCTATAAAGATTAGTTACTACACAGATGAGATATTATAGAAAAATTCCCAGATAAACTTACAATAGACATTCCTAGTCCAAGGGTGCCATCTAGTGGTCAGGTAAGGTATTGATTGATTACACAAAATGTTAATTAGTAACCTGATTGACCAACGAGATGGAAGATTACACCCTCTGGGGGTGTTTTATGACTGTATTGTCTGCAGGGCCGATCCTAGGGTCACAGACGCCTGGGTGCAGAAATATTTCTGGTGCCCCCATGTGGGCGTGGTCATCTTACCAACTCCTCCCCTTTACAAATGTTTCTATGGCAACGACTCAAACACAGAGATGCTCCCCTAAGAAATACTTGTTGCCCTATGATCCTTCCATGATCTTTTAACAATAAAGTAAATACAGGAAGAGCGTACACTAATGAGACCTGGAGGGGAGTCTATCTGATGTACACAGAGAGGGCTTCTGTTAGAGGGTCTGTTAGAAAGAGCCCCCAGACATAGTACAGGAGATGGTCAGAGACTGTAGACATAGTACAGGAGATGGTCAGAGACTGCAGACATGTTACAAGAGATGGTCAGAGTCTGCAGACATGTTACAAGAGATGGTCAGAGACTGCAGACATGTTACAAGAGATGGTCAGAGACTGCAGACATGTTACAAGAGATGGTCAGAGACTGCAGACATGGTACAGGAGATGGACAGAGACTGCAGACATAATACAGGAGATGGTCAGAGACAGCAGACATAATACAGGAGATGATCAGAGACTGCAGACATGATACAGGAGATGGTCAGAAACTGTAGACATACTACAGGAGATGGTCAGAGACTGCAGACATGATACAAGAGATGGTCAGAGACTGCAGACATAGTACAGGAGATGGCCAGAGACTGCAGACATACTACAGGAGACAGTCAGAGACTGGAGATATAATACAGGAGATGGTCAGAGATTGCAGACATAATACAAGAGATGGTCAGAGACTGCAGACATGATACAAGAGATGGTCAGAGACTGCAGACATACTACAGGAGATGGTCAGAGACTGCAGACATGATACAAGAGATGGTCAGAGACTGCAGACATGATACAAGTAATGGTCAGAGACTGCAGACATGTTACAAAAGATGGTCAGAGACTGCACCAAGTATAGACCCCCCTCCATCAGTGCAGACCCCCCACTAAGTATAAACCCCTCCCTCAGTACAGACCCCCATCAGTATAGACCCCCAGGACAAAACACCCCCCTCTATCAGTATAGACCCCCTCCAGGACAAACCACCCCCCTCCATTAATACAGAACCACCCCCCTCCATTAGTACAGACGCCCCCAGAACAAACCACACCCCTCCATTAGTAGAAACCCCCCAGAACAAACCACCTACCTACATTAGTACAGACCCCCCAAGAACAAACCACCCCCCTACATTAATACAGACCCCGAGAACAAACCACCCCCTCCAATAATATAGACCCCTCCAGTCAAACCACCCTCCTTCCATTAGTATTGACCCCCCAAGGACAAATCACCCCCCTACATTAGTACAGACCCCCCCAGAATAGACCACCCCCTCCATTAGTACAAACCCCCCAGGACAAACCACCCCCCTACATTAGTACAGACCCCCCAGGACAAACCACCCCCTTCATAATTATAGACCCCCCAGGACAAACCAACCCCCTCCGTTAGTTTAGACCCCCCAGGACAAACCACCCCCTCCATTAGTACAGACCCCCGGACAAACCACCCCCTCTCCATTAGTACAGACCCCCAGGACAAACCACCCCCCTACATTAGTACAGACCCCCCCAGAACAAACCACCCCCCTCCATTAGTACAGACCCCAGAACAAACCACCCCCCTCCATTAGTATAGACCCCCCGGATAAACCACCCCCCCCTTCATTAGTACAGACCCCCCAGAACAAACCACCCTCCCTATATTAGTATAGACCCCCCAGGACAAACCACCCCCCCTACATTAGTTTCTAACCCCCAGGACAAACCACCCCCTCCATTAGGCTAATTAAAAACACCCAAGTGGCAGCTGGAGAGGAGAGGACAGTGTGCAGCCGCGCCTCCTGGGTGGGGAACAAAGCGTGTCAGGCTTGGGCAACAGGCAGGAGTTACACACAGGAGGAGGAGAACTGGAACACATCGGGCACGGACCGCGCCCCCAGTGATGTCACTGTGTGGCTGGTCTCTCTGCACACAGAGACAGCCGCTCTGATCTCTGGCTGTTTTACTCTCCTCCTCTGACAGGAGGAAGGGGGGGATGGGCTTTGGCCGGAAACATGACGGCGGTGACCACCTATGGGAGCCACCTATGGACAAGGAGAGGAGGAGGGAGGGAGGGGAGGAGGGAGGGGAGTACTCTGGCGCTTCAGCACCCCCACCTCTGTGGCGCCCGAGTGCACTTCACCCCGTGCACCACCCAGGATGGGTCCTGATTGTCTGGCACTCAATTAGATAGCAAGTTAGGTAGACAGGAGGGGATCATATCTCATAACCCAACACTTCACTGAGGCCAGGACACACAGTTCCAGTATAGCTAGATGTCATTTTGGAGAAGACAAACTTCACCCATTAATCAGCAGCCATTTAGGGTCTGGTCATCAGCCATCTAAAAGCATATCTAGTATACTTGGAGGGTAAATATAATATATTATTTTCTTGGTGATTTTTGCTTGCTTAATAGACCAATTGTGATAGCTTTTGCTGTAATGTTCCTCCCATGACAATATTACCACTAGCGGCCATTTTTTCAAACTTTATTTTTGTTAATACTTTTCCTTTCTGTGGCCGTATTGGTGCACAGTTTTACCTAACTGGACGCCCCACTCATGACCCTAGCTGAATCATTTACCGCTTCAGCCCCGGAAGATTTGGCTGCTCAATGACCAGGCCATTTTTTGTGATTCGGTACTGCAACGCTTCAACTGACAATTGCGCGGTTGTGCAACGGTCTACCCAAACAAAATTGACATTCTTTTTTTTCCCACAAATAGCGCTTTCTTTTGGTGGTATTTGATCGCCTCTGTGGTTTTTATTTTTTACGCTATAAACAAAAGCAGAGCGACAATTTTGAAAAAACACGATGGGGATTATTTACTAAAGGCAACACCACTTTGCACTACGAGTGCAGTTGCTGTAGATCCGAGGGGGACACGCAAGGAAAATAAAAAACAGCATTTTAGCTTGCGCAGGATTGGATGATAAAATCTGCAGAGCTTCCCCTCATTTCAGGTCTTCCCCTCAGATTTATAGCGACTGAACTTCCAGTGCACTTGAAGGGCAAAATAGATTTTCCTTTCGTAAATAACCCCCAATATCTTTTACATTTTGCTAAGATAAATATCCCACATTTTTTATCTAACAAACAATTGTTTTCCTCAGTTTAGGCCGATATGTATTCTTCTACATATTTTTGGTAAAAAAAAATCTCAATAAGAATATACTGATTGGTTTGCGCAAACGTTATAGCGTCTACAATATAGGGGATAGATTTATGGCATTTTTATTATTATTATTATTATTGTTTTTTTTTTTTTTTCTCATCAAAGTTTATTATGAAAGAAAACAAGAGATGCATCTGTGGAGTCACAGCTCCACATAGTATTATACAGTGTTAAACAAAACATCATCAATATCATTGAACATCAGTTACATTGTAAGAGTTGGTGTCAATTGTTTAAACTTGTACAACTGTAAGTCTTAATAAAGCATATATCAATGATTATCATTCGTGGATTCTGTAAAGTTATTTATAGAAGAAAAATAAAAAAAAGGAAAAGAAAGTTAGGAAAAGGGTAATAAGGGTTAGGTCTTCAGTTTAAGTTAATGGGAATCACTGTTCCTCTCTTGACTGCTTTTCAATATAGATTGTCATATGAGAGTTAAATCTTCACCAGAACCTATTTCATAGCATCCAAATATGCCTGTGAGTATTTATATATAAGCCAAGGTGACCAAGTTTTGTGAAATCTCTCCACATTTTCTCCTGCTTGTGCGGTAGTCTCTTCCATCTCATAAAACTCCCCTATCTTATTGAGCCATTCCTGTATAGATGGGATTTTTGTAGATTTCCAGTACAGTGGGATGACCGCTTTGGCTGCGTTTAGAAGATGTTTGGTAAGTGAATGTTTATACCTCTTGATGGGGAATTCCGTGATATGCAGGAGGCATGCTGCTGCGTCTAATTTTAATTTTGTTTCTGTTATTAAGTATATCATCTCTCTGACCTTTGTCCAGAATGTGTTCAGTATTGGGCACTGCCACCAAATGTGGAGCAATGTTCCTTTGTCAGAGTTACAGCGCCAGCAAGCATCCGACTGGTCTGGAAACCAGGAGTGTAGTTTTACTGGTGTGGCATACCATTGAGTAAGTAATTTGTATGCTGTTTCTTGAGTTTTTGTGCTCAGGGAGCATTTATGGGCAAAAACACATGCTTTCATCCATTGTGAAGTCGTCATTGAAATACCCAGTGCCCTTGACCAGCTCTCTCTGAGATCTCCCTCTCCCTTGTCCTCTCCATTTTGGATCCAGCGGTATGCTAGTGATGTCACTTTAGAGATGGGTTCCTCTGTCTGACAGATTGACTCTAATTCTGTTAGTGGTCTGACGAAATTTTGTTTTCTTTGAGTTCTATTAAGGAAGCTGCGGCATTGAAAATAAGTCCAAAGCTGTAGGTCAGGTAGTTTGTTTGTATGTTTAAGATCTGTGAAGTCCCTAAACTCTTGATTGTGAAAACATTGAGAAGCTAGTAGGGGTTTATTTGTGTCATTCACTTGGAGTGACCGGTTCCCCATTCCTGGTGGGAAATTGGGGCTATTTTGTAGTGGGGTGAGCGGACTGAGTAGTGATGAGAAGTTGGAAAGTTTCGTTAGCTTGTGAAAGATTGTTAAGGTGGCGCCCACTAAGGGATGTGACCTCATCTCCGCTGGGAGACTATTCCACCGAATCCATGGTGAGTATTTAATTGGTGTATGGCTCAATTTTTCCTCAATTTCTACCCAATCTTTGAATGTAGAGTGGCAGTGCCAGTCTATTATCCTAGTTATATGAGAGGCCATATAGTACGCATGGAAGTCTGGGATTCCCATTCCTCCTTTGTCTTTGGGCTTAGTAAGTCTAGAAAATCTCACTCTAGGTTTCTTGTGAGCCCATATAAATTTCGTTTGAGTTGTATGAAGCACTTTGAAGAAGTTTTGGGGAATTTTTATCGGCAAGTTTCTAAATAGATACAGTACTCTTGGTAAAATGACCATTTTACATATAGCTGCCCGACCGAACCAGGATAAACCTTTTGAGTGCCAATTTTGTAGGTCTGAGCATATTGTTTTCAGTAAGGGAGTGAAATTATGTTCAAAAATTTGAGATAATTTAGGGGTCAGCCATATTCCTAGATATTTAAGCGCTGTGCTTACCCATTTAAAGGGGCAGTTTGATTGGATAGGATCTAATTTATTTGTGGGTATCGAGACATTTAAAATTTCCGACTTGGTATAATTAATTTTAAGATTTGAGAAATATCCAAAGATAGTGAACTCTTTCATCAAGGAGGGAAGTGAAATATGAGGGTTCGTTATGAAGAACAACAAGTCATCCGCATATGCCGCCACCTTGTATTCTTTTTTCCCCACCTCGAAGCCCTGTATTGCCCTCTCTGCTACAATCCGTCTGATGAATGGCTCTAAGGTTAGGATAAACAGCAGGGGCGAGAGAGGGCACCCCTGTCTCGTCCCGTTTTTGATTTCAACTGTGTTTGAAAGGGAGCCATTGATCTTCAGCTGCGCAGAGGGGTTTTTATAGAGCGTAGAGATCCAAGACATCATATTGTTTCCCAAGCCAATGAACCTGCATGTTTCTAGCATGAAATCCCATGCCACGCGGTCAAAGGCCTTCTCCGCATCCGTGGACAGGAGAAGGCCTTCGAATTTCCGCATCCCCGCAGCATGCATCAAATTGAGCGTTTTGATAACATTATCTCTGGTTTCTCTTCCTGGCATGAATCCTGCTTGCTCGCTGCCTATCAATTTGTGAAGTAAAGGTTTCAGTCTGTTTGCTATTATTTTTGACATTAATTTCACATCAATATTCAGCAGCGAAATTGGCCTGTAGCTTGCGCATTCTGTCAGGTCCTTGTTTGGCTTGGGAAGAATTGTAATATGTGCCTTAAGGAAATCCGCCGGGATCTCCCTGGGCTTAGACATGTAGTTCAGTGCTTTTAGTAGTGGTCCTAGTAGAGTTTCCTGGAATGTTTTGTAATAAATTGCTGTAAAGCCGTCCGGACCCGGACTTTTCCCTGTCTTTAGGTGTTTGATCACTTGTTGTAGTTCATAAGTTTCTATGGGATTTTCTAGTTGGGCAATATCTTCAGTTGACAATGAGGGAAGTTTAGAGTCTATCAGATATTGACGTATGGCATGTATTCTTGTTCCTTGAATTGAGCTAGGTTTCTGTGGGTTGGGTAAGTTATACAAGGATGTGTAATAATTATGAAAATGGTGTGCAATTTTTTCGGTAGTAATGTCTAGTTTCCCTTCTGTTGTTCGTATGCCTGAGATATTTTGTTGTGTTTTCGCGTTTTTTATGGCTCTTGCTAATAAGCTGCCTGTTTTATTGCCTTGTTCGTAGTAGATTTTTTTTCTAAAAAATAGGAATCTTTTAGCTCTTGTGTCAAAGATTTGTTGGAGTGATTTTCTATGGTTTAAAAGTTCAATTGCCGTATGTTCTGTCAGGGATTGTTTATGTAGGGATTCTAGGGTGCGAATCTTCTCTGTCAAGGATTTAATTTCGCTTTCCCTCTCTCTTTTGCGGTGGGCGCCCATTCTAATGAGTTCTCCTCTGATTGTGCATTTATGTGCTTCCCATAATGAGAGGGGGTTGATGTCTGGTGTGGAGTTAGTTTTGAAGTAATCTGATAGTGATGTCGCTATTTGGGGGAGTGTAGTTGGATCTGTTAACAGTGCCGAATTTAATCTCCAAGTGTTTGTTTTGGGTTGGTGTTCTGTGAACCTCAGTGACATTGAGATTGGGGCATGATCTGAAAAGGTCTGTATCCCTATTTTAGCTCCAGAGACTATATCTAAATCTCTTTGTGATATAAAGACGTAATCTATTCTTGAGTATCTGCAATGGGGAATGGAGTAGAAGGTGTAATCTTTTCCCTCGGGATTGATAAATCTCCAAGAGTCTATTAATTGAAGCGAGTTTAGTAGTGTTTTGATTTGTTTGAGTATTTTGTATGTGATATAGGTTTTGCCTGTGGACGTATCACTAAGAGGATTCAATGGGACATTAAAGTCCCCACCTAGAATGATACATCCCGAGCCAAAATCCTTGAGTTGTCCAACAATTTTACGGCAGAAGGTAAGGTGTGCCGTGTTGGGGAAATAAACGTTTGCTAGTGTAATAGGCTTACCGCAGCAGTTCCCTTTCAGGAATATGAACCTTCCTTCTGGATCTATGAGTTTGTCAGTTAATTCAAAGGAAGCCTCCCTACTAATGAGTATGGACACTCCCTTGGATTTTGCTAAGTCATTCGTTGCATGATATGCTTGTGTAAAGTATGAGTCTGTCATTTTGGGGATTTGTTGAGTTTTGAAGTGTGTTTCCTGTAAAAACACAAAACGTGGTTTACCTTTTTTGAGTACCCTCAGGAGGGTCCTGCGCTTTTCAGGAATGTTCAGGCCCTTCGTGTTGTGAGAGATTATTGTAGGTTCGTGTCCTAGGGATGAGTACGCCATCTTGAGGGTTCAGAGAGAGCTGTCAAGACAATAGCTGGAGAGATAACTGAAGTTTCCAATGAATTATACTTTACCCCTTAAAAGGTATAGGTGAAAAGAAATGAGGAGAAGAAAACAAGAAAACAAGAAAACAAGAAACTAGTACCCTGAAAGTGAGAGCACCCAGAGGTTAAGAGTGAGATAATGTAATCTCCTTGGGGACCCAATGGGGCCAAGGTAGTATGTTAGTGCCTCCTGTCAGGAAATTCCTCTCCTGCCAAGGGGCACTTTGTCGGAGCGTGATTGGCAGCCGCCTAATCACTTTGGTAATTTCAACCAGTCAAATTAGATTAAACTGAATTAAAAGATATAACACTCAATTAGTGAGCAATAACCGGCAGCAGCCATAGTAAACATATTGTAAACATTAATGGTCAACTATGCACCCTATTAGTAGCAATGAAGAAGCATACATCCTCCCCTGATCTCTTTGACCCAAATGACTTTATAGGTAGAGATGTCGATGAGTTGTTTGATCATTTCTCTGTTCTCCTGGGAGATTTCAAGGTCCCCCTCCAAACGGGGGTATCATCTTGTCGTCTTCCCTTTGGAGATGGTTTTAAATTACACCTATAATTTGTGTTTTACTTTGCTCCCCTTTTTTTTTTCTTTTTTTTTTTTTTTTTTTTTTTTTTTGAGTTTTAGAGATGTTTCTTTCATCGACATTTCTATAAACAATGCTTGCTGGAGTGAGATATTGACAGTTGTGCTTCAAGAACTGCACAAACCTATTAGTATTAACTATTCTGATTCGTTTACCTTACAACCATATTTTATCTATAGAATTGGCCTAGGCCATCATGGGGGGTAACAGCAACTGTCCCCATAGACATAGAATCTTACTAAAACTGCTGAGCTATATGAACTGGTACTTAATGTGTTGTTGATTCTTGATGTGAAGTTCCCATCTATCAGGAAAAATCGAACCAGCCAAAGTGTCTCAGAGTGTTGATGTCAGCAATTATTAACTTTGGGGTCAGCATTCAAAGTGTCGTTTCAGGAGCGATGCTCGCCTTCTTCCAAGTGTAGTGTGGTTTTCTGTGGACCTTTTCAGGCTTCTTCAGAGCCCCTGGGAGTGTGAGGTCTGTTATTTGGAGTCCCTGCTTGTGAACCTCCAGGACGTGCTGATTTCATCTTCTTGGAGATGCGTTTATCAGGTGATGAGAAGGGGGATCTTTCCAGTGGAGGTAGCATGAATTCCTGGTACCACTCTGGTAATTCTATCCGTTCTAGATGTAACGCTTGGCAAAAATCTGGGAGATCATCTGGTGATCGCAAGATATGCTGTCTTCCATTTTGGTTCACTAGGAGTGCAAATGGGAATCGCCATGAGTAGCGGAGATCCTTTTCTCTCAGCTTGTCTAGTAATGGTCTAAGAGCTCTGCGGTTCTTTAGAGTGATCTGAGACAGATCATGAAATAACATGATGGTTTCTCCATTAAAGACTATCTGATCATTCCTGCGTGCTTTCCTCATGATGTCTTCTTTTAAAGCAAAGCTCTGTAAACAGCATATGATGTCACGTGGTGGCATGTTGTCAGGGCCTCTTGCTCTGAGTGCTCTGTGAGCCCTTACAAATTCAATGTCTGTCTCCTCTGGTCTTTCTAGCAGGCTGTTAAAAACCCTCTGTAACGCTGGTGTTATTTGATCAGCCTCCACGGTCTCTGGGATCCCCCGCACCCTAATATTGTTCCTTCTGCCTCTGTTATCCAAATCTTCGAGGTGTTTGTTGATTTCTATGAGTTGTTGGGACTGTGTCTGTGTAACTCTGTCCAGGCGATGTAAAGCCTTATCCCTGCACCTGCCTGCATGTTCTGCCGTGGCCATCTTGTCAGTGAGGATCAACATGCTGGATTTTAGATCCGTTATCGCCGCCGAAAAGGTGGCTTTTATGTCAGCTGCAAAGCCTGACATGCCGGCATATGTCAGGGGGAGGTCGGAGTGGGGTGTAATCCTACCATTCTCCTCCGCCGCTGATTGAGAGTCCTCGCTGAAGTCGTCCTCCATTACATGCGGCGGCGCCATCTTGGCTCCTAGCAGGCCTTCTCGTGCGGGCGGGGGATTCCGGAACAGATCTTCAATGTTCCTTCCCTGATAAGCTGCCGATGTGCGGCGTGATCTCGTGCGGGGTGTCCCTGTGTTCCTCTTGCTCATTATCGGGTGCTTTGGGTGCAAGGTGACGGGTTAGGGCTGCCTGGATGCCGGAGCTCTTGTTTCAAGCGTCCATCGCTGTTGCGCGCCAAGCCACGCCCATTATTATTGTTTTTTACTAGTAATGGCAGCGATCTGCGATTTTTATTGGGACTGCAACATTATGGTGGATACATCGGACACTTTTGACACTTTTTAGAAACCATTGACAATTATACAGCGATCAGTGCTATAAAAATGCACTGATTACTGTGTAAATGTCACTCGCAGGGAGGGGGTTAACACTAGGGGCAATCAAGGGGTTAGTTGTGTTCCCTAGTATGTGTTCTAACTTTGGGGGGAGTGGGACTGACTAGGAGGAGACAGAGATCGGTGTTCATAGATAGTATGAACACACGATCTGTCTCCTCTCCCCTGAAAGAACCGGGATCTGTGTGTTCACACACAGATCCCGGTTCCCGCTCTGTCATGAGCGATCGCAGGAGGCCAGTGGTCATCGCGCCCACTTGGCACTTGCATCGGGGTTGGGCACATGCTGCGGGCATGGGCATGCACACACCCCTAGTGGCCAAAAGGCAAAGCTAGGTAACATAACGTTGTTTCACCCAGCCATGCCATTCTGCCACAGTAAAACTGTGGCGGCTGGTCGGCAAGTGGTTAAAGCCAGCCCTCTATCCATGTACTTACAATTTTCCCCACCCTGATAGTCACTAGTAAATAAAATAAGCATTTGTGAAGTATATTGTCAAATACTTTTGCAAAAAATTACTTCTAAAGCAGATCTAAACTATTGTTAACGTCCTCATATAGTGTTAACAGGTTGGTCTGATAAGAGCAGTCTAAAGGCCCGTACACACGATTGAACTTTTTTACAACGAACATGCAAATTAGCTGTTTTGGGGCAACATCCGACCGTGTGTACGCTCCATCGGACAAACTTTTTTCGGTTTTCATCAGACTTTTGTTGGCTGTGCAAACGGACAAACTTTCTGGCAACAAAAGTCCGATGGAGCAAAGTCCGATCGTGTGTACAAAAAGCCATCAGACTTCTGTACAAACTACAGTACCTGCCCGCGAGAATGTTTCTCGGCTACAGGGTAGTGTACATCTCACACTTGCTGCAATAGGAAAAACACATTTTCCTATTGCAGCGAGTGCGAGAGGGAATTCCACCTTATGACATCACAGTCCCGGGGCATGATGTGTGACGTCATAAGGGGGTGGGGTCACCAGGTGACATCACCCGGGTGACCACGCCCCATGCCTATATAAGTCGTCGCGCACCTCGCACACAGCATTACAGCGGAAGACAGCGTTGTGTCAACATTGGAAGAAGAGAAGAGGGAACAAGACGACAGAGAAGACCGGACCTTCGCTAGCAAAAAAGCGTCAAAAGAGCAGAAGATGGCGGAGGAGCCCGGCAGAAGAGCGGAAGAAGAGGCCGGAGAGTGGGAGAAGAAATGGACACCAGGAGAAGAGGCCAGAGAGAGCGGAGAAGTCGGAAGAAGACCCCCGAAGTCGGAAGAAGACCCTCGGAGCTGCCTAATAAATTACTTTAAAAACCTGTCTAGTGTGTTTTTTTATTGACACTTTTTCCCCCAGGTGAATGGGTAGAGGTACGATGTACCCCATACTCATTCACATAGGGTGGGGGGCTGGGATCTGGGGGCCCTCTTATTAAAGCAGACCTTGACAACCAACAGCCAGGGTTGTCAGGAAGAGGCCCTTGTCCCCATCAACATGGGGACAAGGTGCTTTGGGGTGGGGGGCCCCCCTGTCCCAAAGCACCCACCCCCCATGTTGAGGGCATGCGGCCTGGTATGGTTCGAAAGGGGGGCTGCTTGCTTGTCCCCACCCCCTTTCCTGACCGGCCGGGCTGCATGCTCGGATAAGGGTCTGGAATGGATTTTGGGGGGACCCCCACGCCGTTTTTTCGGCGTGGGGGTTCCCCTTAAAATCCATACCAGACCTAAGGGCCTGGTATGCTCCTGGAGGGGAACCCATGCCGGTTTTTTATTTAAAATTTGGCGTGGAGTTCCCCCTCATGATTCATACCAAACACCTGTCATCAATGCTTGTCGCTCATCGCGAAAGGGAAAAAAACACATTTTTCCTTTCCCATTGAGCGAGCCAGCTCGGCATTGGCTCCCATGACGGGGCTCGCAGGTGTCAAATCTCGCCAAAACAGAAGTTGACCAAAGGGTGGAAGTAAAGAGCTTGAAAAACCACATGATTTGGTGAATGTTGGAAGAAAAAGTCCTGCCATTTGTATGCTTAATTAGTTTAAGGTCAACGCCCTTTGTACAAACATCCATGGGGAAGTTTGTACAAAGTCCTATCGTGTGTATGAGGCTTTACATGGATCGATCTTGATTGTTTCTAATAGTACCATTTCCAATAAAAATGTCTAAAATGTCTGCAAAAGTCAGAAAGCCATAAAGTGGGCTTCCAGAAAGGTAAATATGGATAGGCTACCTTTACAGGACTGGCCTTGTTTTACAAGTGACCATGTGGTGTCATTTTAAGTATACCTCCATAACCATGCTTTAAACCAGTGGTTCTCAACCTCAGTCCTCAAGTACTCCCTACGGGCCATGTTTTCAGGTTTTCCTTTACTTTGCACAGCTGCTTTAAAACAATATCAATGACATGGTATTGATAAGAGCTATTTTATCTAAGGGAAGTTCCCAAAACATGGCCCGTTGTGGGTACCTGAGGACTGAGGTTGAGAACCACTGCTCTAAGCAACCTCCTTTTAGATGCATCAAGTCTTTTTATATATGCTTGTGACAGGGTCCAACATTCAGCTTCTTATCTGACAAATATAATTATTAGGATTTTGTACTGCTAAACCTTTGTTGTTCTTAACAGAAGATGAAATTTTGCACAGATTAATAACAACAACTTGTAATCAGTTATACAAAATATATTTTCCTAACCAGGATAATTCTCAGAAATTTCCCACTCTCTTCGTGGCCTTATTCTTTAAGGTAACCTGTGGCAGCAGGTTTAAAAACAATGTGTGGAGATCCAGAGATAATAACAAGCTTTCAAATACATAAGGATTTTAGACTATCAGTGATTACATGAATTATTTGTCTAAGATAGACTTGTTATATTAAATTTATGACTGAAGATTACATGCTAAAGAGGATTTAGAAAGATTAGATGATAAATACATTTGTCCAATCCAAAGCACAAAGTCTGGTTGAATTAAAAAATGATACAAGAAAAATAGTATTCAGGAGATGGTGGGCTGTAGTCAGGAATAGGGAATTGAAAGCTCTTACAGAAAGCTATGACTTTTGAAGAGTTATTGTGCTGATGTTGAAAAGTATTTATACATATCCATTTGGTAGTTAAATGCGTTAAGATGCACATAATTTTGATGAGTGATTCTGTTAAAATGTATTAATTATAAAATGTATTTATTTCTTTGGCTAACGAACATCTGATTTAAAGACCTAGATTTGTAAGGGTCACTAAGCTTTGTTAAAACCCTTTTAACCACTTCAGCCCTGGAAGGATTTGCCCCCTTAATGACTAGGCCATTTTTTGGGATATGGCACTGCGTTCCTTTAACTGAAAATTGCGCGGTCGTACGATGCTGTACCATAACAAAATTGATGTCCTTTATTTCCACAAATAGAGCTTTCTTTTGGTGGTATTTTATCACCTCTGTGGTTTTTATTTTTTGCACTATAAATAAAAAAGAGCAACAATTTTGAAAAAAAAGCAATATTTTTTAAATTTTTGCTATAATAAAAATCCCCCCAAAAAATATAAAAAACAAATTTCTTCCTCAGTTTAGGCTGATATATATTCTTCTACATATTTTTGGTAAAAAAAAAATCGCAATAAGCGTATATTTATTGTTTTGTGCAAAAAAGCGTCTACAAAATAGGGGCTATTTTTATGGCATTTTTATTATATATATATTTTTTACTAGTAATGGCAGCGATCTGCAATTTTTAAGTGGGACTGCAAAATTGTGGCAGACAGATTGGACACTTTTGACACATTTTTGGGACCATTGACATTTATAGAGCGATTAGTGCTATAAAAATGCATTGATTACTGTGTAAACGTCACTGGCAGGGAAGGGGTTAACACTAGAGGGCGAACAAGGGGTTAATTGTGTTCCCTCATGTGTGTTTATAACTGTGGAGGGATGTGACTGACTAGAGGAAGAGCCAGATCGCTGTTCCTAACTAGTAGGAACAGACAATTTGTCTATCCTCTCTGGACAGAATGGGGATTTGTGTGTTTACACACACACACACACACACATCCCTGTTCTGGCTCTCATGCCTGTGATCACACGTGGCTGGTGGACATCGCTCCCGCTGGCAACGCGCCTCGGGTCCCCAGCCGTGCAATGTACAGCAACGGCAATTTGCGCAGGAGAGCCGAACTGCCGCAGTGGCTGGTCGACTAGTAGCCTCTTTCTGAGATTTGTTGTTTACAAGTTAAAAACTGTTTTTTTAGCTAGAAAAATACTTAGTACCCCCAAATATTATATATTTTTTTCTAACACCCTAGAGAATAAAATGGCGGTCATTGCAATACTTTCTGTCACATTGTATTTGCGCAGCGGCCTTACAATCGCACTTTTTTTGGAAAAAATACACTTTTTTGAATTAAAAAAATAAGGCAATAGTAAAGTTAGCCCAATTTTTTTATAATGTGAAAGATAATGTTACGCCAAGTAAACTAATGCCCAACATGACACACTTCAAAATTGCGCCCGCTCGTGGAATGGCGACAAACTTTTACCCTTAAAAATCTCAGTAGGCGACGTTTAAAAAATTCTACAGGTTGCATGTTTTGAGTTAGAGGAGGTCTAGGGCTAGAATTATTGCTCTCGCTCTACTGATTGCGGCATTACCTCACAAGTGTGGTTTTAACACAGTTTGCATACTCACGTATGCGTTCACTTTTGAACTCAGCGGGACAGGACACATTTAAAAAAAAAAGTCTTATTTATTTTACCTTTTGTTTTTTATTTTTGTTTTTTGTTTTTTATTTTTACACTGTTCTTTAAAAAAAAAGTTGTGTCACTTTTTTATTCCTATTACAAGGAATGTAAACATCCCTTGTAATAGGAAAAAAGCATGACAGGACCTCTTAAATATGAGATCTGGGGTCAAAAAGACCTAGGATCTCATATTTACACTAAAATGCAATAAAAAAAAGAAAAAAAATGTGTCATTTGAAAAAAAAAAAAATAATGGCCCTTTAAGAGCTATGGGCGGCAGTGACGTTTTGACGTTGCTTCCGCCCTGCAATGATATAGAGAAGGCTGGGGGCCATCTTCCTCTCACTCATCTCCATGTCAAGCCAGGAGAAGGATCCGATCGCCTCCACCGCTACCGACGACTCTGGTAAGTAGCGGAGGGCACCGGAGCGGGACGGGAGGGGGGCCCTCTCCCACTGCCGATAAAAGTGATCTCGTGGTGAATCCGCTGCAGAGACCACTTTTATCTGAAAGCAGACCGCCCGCTGAAGAAGAGGATACTGGGGTTGTGGCAGCTAGCTGCTGCCATAACAACGATATTCCTCTTCAAAGTACTGACATAAACTGCAGGGGGCAGTCCGTAAGTGGTTAAAGATAATGAAGATTAAATATTCCCCAATCAAAAAAATAAAAATAAAATAATAATAGTATTATGTACTACTGCTTATTAGTATTATAATAAAAAGTTTGTACCTATTGAAATTTAAATTAGATTTTAACCATATTGTCACTAGTGTAAGATAATTCAACTCTAACCCAACACTGACATCTAGTTGTGAATAATATATATTATATAACAAAAGTACAGTTACATTTGAAATTACTGGTCCAGAATAATTTAAATATGTATTTTACCACTTGAGCTCCGGAAGGTTTTACCCCCTTCATGACCAGGGCATTTTTAGCTATTCAGCACTGCGCTACTTTACCTGTGCTACTTTTACTACTTAAAAAATTGTGTGATCATGCAATACTGTACACAAATGACATTTTTATCATTTTTTTCACACAAATAGTGCTTTCTCTTGGTGGTATTTGATCACCACTGGGTTTTTTGCAATATAACTTAAAGACCGAAAATTTTGAAAAGAAAAACATTATTTTCTTCTTGCTGTTATAAAACATATCCAATAAAATCAAATTTCATCATAGATTTAGGCCAAAATGTATTCTTTGTTAAAAAAAATCCTAATAAGTGTATATTAGTTGGTTTATGTGAAAGGTATAGCGTCGACAAACTATGGTATATATATTTGAAAATGCATTAATTCTAATGTACTATAGGGCCCTAAAATGCTAGAACAGTACAAATTCCTCCCAAATGACCTCTTTTTGAAAAGTAGACAGTCTAAGGCATTTATTAAGAGGCATGATGTATGGTTTTGAAGATGTAATTTTTTTTGTCACAATTTTTTTGAAAATGAAGAAATTGAATACATTTGTTTTTTTTTTCACTATTTGTATTTACATACTGTCACCAGAGCAGTACAACAACATCATATGCAAACAATGATCAGGGACACTGGTGAGTAGGGATGAGCCCGATGTTTGCCTGTTCGCTGAATAGCGAACAATTTGGGGTGTTCGAGGCAAGTTCGAAAGCCGCAGAACACCCTTTAAAAGTCTATGGGAGAAATCAAAAGTGCTAATTTTAAAGGCTTATATGCTTGGTATTGTCATAAAAAGTATTTGGGGACCCGGGTCCTGCCCTAGGGGACATGTATCAATGCAAAAAAAAGTTTTAAAAAACGACGTTTTTTCGGGAGCAGTGATTTTAATAATGCTTATAGTGAAACAATAAAAGTGAACTATTCCTTTAAATTTCGTACCTGCGGGGTGTCTATAGTATGCCTGTAAAGTGGCACATGTTTCCCGTGTTTAGAACAGTCCCTGCACAAAATGACATTTCTAAAGGAAAAAAAGTAATTTAAAAGTACTCGCGACTATAATGAATTTTCGGGTCCGGCAATACCGATAAATATCATTGAAAAAAATGGCATGAGATCCCCCTAGTCTATTACCAGGCCCTTTGGGTCTGGTATGAATATTAAGAGGAACCCCAAACCAAAACTTAAAAAAAAAATTGCGTGGGGGTCCCCCCAAATTCCATACCAGGCCCTTCAGGTCTGGTATGGATATTAAGGGGAACCCTGCGCCAAATTTCTTTTTAAAAATGTGGTAGGGGTCCCCCTCAAAATCCATACCAGACCCTTCAGGTCTGGTATGGATTTTAAGGGGAACTCCACACCAAAATTTTTTTAAAAAAAGCGTGGAGTCCCCCCAAAAATCCATACCAGACCCTTATCTGAGCACGCAAGCTGGCAGGCCGCAGGAAAAGAGGGGGGACGAGAGAGTGGCCCCTCCTCCCTCCTGAACCATACCAGGCCACATGCCCTCAACATGGGGAGGGTGCTTTTGGGGTAGCTCCTTGTCCCTATGTTTATGGGGACAAGGGCCTCATCCCCACAACCCTTTAGAAATGTAATTTTGTGCAGGGACTGTTCTAAACACGGGAAACATGCACCACTTTACAGGCATACTATAGACACCCCCCAGGTATGAAATTTAAAGGAATATTTCACTTTTTATTGTTTCACTTTAAGCATTAATAAAATCACTGCTTCCGAAAAAACGGCCGCTTTTAAAACTTTTTTTGCATTGATACATGTCCCCTGGGGCAGGACCCAGGTCCCCAAATGCTTTTTTATGACAATAACTTGCATATTAACCCTTAAAATTAGCATTTTTGATTTTTCACATTCGTTTCCCATAGACTTTAATGGTTTTCGCATGTTCGAACAAATTTTTTGCCTATTCGCATGTTCTGCTGCAAACAGAACCGGGGGGGTGTTCGGCTCATCCCTACTGGTGACCGTATATAAAAAAAAAATATATATATATATATATATATATATATATATATATATATATATATATATATATATATATATATACACAGACACACACACAGACACACACACACACTTGTGCTCATAACTTTATATACCCTGGCAGAATTTATGATTTCTTGGCCATTTTTCAGAGAATATGAATGATAACACTAATGCCCTGTACACACAATCAGACATTGACAACAAATTCCATGGATTTTTTCCGACGGATGTTGGCTCAAACTTGTTTTGCATACACACGGTCGCACAAAGTTGTCGGAAAATCCGATCATTCAGAATGCAGTGACGTAAAACATGTACGTCGGGACTATAAAGTAGCCAATAGCTTTCATCTCTTAATTTATTCTGAGCATGCGTGGCACTTTGTGCGTCGGAATTGCCCACACACGGTCGGAATTTACGCAAACGGATTTTGTTGTCGGAACATTTTATAGCCTGCTCTCAAACTTTGGATGTCGGAAGTTCCGATGCAAAAAGTCAGATGGAGCCCACACACGGTCGGAATTTCCGACAACAAGCTCCAATCGCACATATTCCGTCGGAAAGTCCGACCGTGTGTACAGGGCATTAGACATTTCTTTCACTCATGGTTAGTGTTTGGCTGAAGCCATTTATTATCAATCAACTATGTTTACTCTTTTTAAATCATACTGGCAACAGAAACTACCCAAATTACCCTGATCAAAAGTTTACATACTCTGGTGATTTTGGCCTGATAATATGCACACAAGTTGACACAAAGTGGTTTGAATGGCTATTAACCACTTGAAGTCCGGCGTGACAGCGTGAGGAGAAAAAAAAGCCGATCACCGACATCGATCCAGAAGCCCACCAGTACCCCCTGCCAGTGCCACCTGCCATTGCCACCTGCCAGTGCCCACAGTGCCCATTAGTGCCACCTATCAATGCCCATGAGTGCCACCTATCAATGCCCACCAGTAGTGCCAATCAGTGCCACCTAGCAGTGCTGCCCATCAGTGTAACCGATCAGTGCCCATTATTGCCACCCATCAGTGCCCATCACTGCCACCCATCAGTGCCCATCACTGCCACCTATTGGTGCCCATCAGTGGCGCTTCATCAGCGTACATCAATGAAGGAGAAAAATTACCTGTTTGCAAAATTTTATAACAAAATAAGAAAAATAAAACATTTTTTAAAAAATTTGGTCTTTTTAAATTTTTTTAACAAAAAATAAAAACCGCAGAGGTGATCAAATACCACCAAAAGAAAGCTCTATTTGTGGGAAAAAAAATGATAAAAATTTAATTTGGGTGCAGTGTTGTATGACTGCGCAATTGGCTGAAAATTGGTCTGGACAGGAGGGGTATAAGTGCCCAGTAAGCAATTGGTTAAAGGTAACCATCCCGACCTGTGATCTGTTTGCTTGTAATTAGTGTGTATAAAAGGTCAATGAGTTTCTGGACTCCAGACAGACCCTTGCATCCTTCATCCAGTGCTGCACTGACGTCTCTGGATTCTGAGTCATAGGAAAGGCAAAAGAATTGTCAAAGGATCTGCGGGAAAAGGTAGTTGAACTGTATAAAACAGGAAAGGGATCGATGTGCTCATGTGTGAGAGCTCAGACATGGACGCCTAGCGCCAGAGCTCCGCACTGCCTTGGACCAACAGCTCTTACTGCACCCAAGCACAGCCACCGGGACCGCCAAAAATGAGGCACAGACTCTGCCCAAGCACTACTCTACTCCCGCGGATGTCGGAGGCTGGCGCTTGGAGGGACCTCAGGCAGCAATTCAACAGCCAGGCTCCGGAGGGGTGTATCAAGATGGCCGTTGCGGCCGGACAAACACAGGCTTTCAGCGCTGAGTCCCCAGGGCCTGCTGACACGAGGCACCTCATCTCTCCAGCAACCCTCACCTACACCCCCATCTCTCAGGTAAAAGGCCAGCACTTTCCTGCCCCATCCCAGCATCCACAGAATCTTTACTGGGCCACATTATGGAGGATTATAACTTCTCCCCAGCAGGGCCTACCCTAGCCTACCCACTTGAGGGCTTCTCTCCTGGATTACCAGGCGTGGGCACAGCCCTCCTTTCTGCAGATCTATTATGCAAAATGTCAGAATTACTGGACAGGGGTCTATCCAATACAGCTGAAAAAAATAACGGGAGACATTAAATCCGATTTTCAAAATTTGGGTGCCAGAATGGATGCCATAGAGCAGAAACTGGACAGCACTCAGAACTCCGACCACATCCAAGTATTACAGGACCAGCTCGATACAGCTCTTTCCAGAATAGACCTTGAGAATAGGTAGAGAAAATATAATTTCAGGGTCAGGGGTCTCCCCGAGAAAATCACTGACATCCCAACAGCATACCAGGATCTCATGAAGAACCTGATTCCGGGTATCCCCCAACATCGCCTTGAACTGGACAGAGCTCACAGAGCCCTTGGCCCCCCCAGGAAGGACAGATCCCCTAGGGATGTCGTAGTCAAGCCCCACTTTTACACCACAAAAGAGGAAGTGATGTGACTTTCTCGGGCCAAAGCTCAGGTCATGTGCCAGGGTCATCAAATCCAAATATTTGCAGACCTTTCTCCTACGACTATTCAAAGAAGAAGATCCCTCAAACCCCTCCTGAATGTTCTTTCCCGAAAGGAAATTAAATATTGGTGGGGATTCCCGTTTGCTGTAAAATTCACCTTTTAAAGGCAAAACATACTCCTTCAAAGACTTCCCAGATGGAGAAAAACCCCAGCTGAACCTGAAACTAATCACACAAGAATCGGCGAAGGATTTTACTAATGCAGCAACCGGAACCTCCAAGCGTCCTCTTCCAGCCAGCCCGGTGGCCCCAGTTTGGAACAAAGCCAAGAGCAATAAAACTACTGACACCAGGCCCCCTTATTCAAAGATCATCAGGGCCTCATAGCCCTTCCCACTTCCATGTCTACAGGACTCCCTTAACCCCAATTTCATCTGGGGCTCAACCCATAGTTGGAGCTTTAGCTCCCACCTTTCACAAACTTCACGTTCCTGACAAGGACATCGGACACTCTGACCATGGATCTTTCTCCCTTGCCCACTGTAAGACACTCCAACGAGTAGGCCTCTTAAGCATTTCGGGGACCTCATCTACCCCATTTTTTTCAGGGGGAGAGACGTCGTCCTCATCATGGTCCTGGGGGTCTTCACACCCCACCACAAAGTTTGTTAATGTTTTTGCATGTCAATGCTATTGTTGTTTTTCGTGAGTGTCAATTGGAAGCCATGGTCTGAGGTGGTCCACATGTGCCTTCTCCTACCCCATAGTCACGGGAAACCGTTATTGTGGGATAGGTCGCCAGACCCACCTTCAAGGCTGGTGCATTATGTTATTTAGATTGACAGACACATATCTGCCAATCCAAGGAGGTCCTATCTACAGACCCTCCTCCTCTTCTCCATTGGTTTTTCCTTTTTCCAGCTCTAACGCATTTCTTTCACCTAGCCAACCACCTGGAACCAAATCCTTTTCCATTATCACCCCAGAACGATCCCTTTTTAGCTGCCGAATCAGCCTCAATCCAAAGAAAATGACAGAGGCTAAGTGACGGTGGCTTCCTTTGCATTTCACCCCTGATTACCCATGGCTGACCTGCATACCATGTCCCACTTTTCAGGATTGCCTCACGCAATACACAGGGACTAAACTCCCCAACTAAACAGAAAAAAGTCTTTGACAGCTATCTCTCTCAAAAGCTGGACATTGTTTTGATCCAAGAGGGTACTCTTGTTCATTGATTGGTTGATCAAAGATGCGAGACATCTCTTCAATCCTACAGGTATGATCCTTAGAATCAAAGGGGTAAATGGACTCAATGGTGAACATACCCTCATGTAAAGAATTGAATGATTGTTCAATTAATTTCTCCTCAAATAAATATTCATCTGGTATGAGTCGATAACCGGTACTATAGAAGGGACGGACTGCACCTAAATGAGGAGGGTGCAGATCTGCTGGGAAAGAAGATGGCCAAAAAGTTAGAGAGAGATAGTCAGGGCGGAAGATATTCCAGAGTGTAGTATTGGGGGCATTAGTGGTAGGTTGACCAAAGCACAAAAACACAAGGTAAGCATAGTAGCAAGTCCTAGTTGCAATCTCAAAATACCCAATACGAGGACAATATGCGACCGGTCTAAACTATGTGGCATGTTCACCAATGCCAGGAGCATGGCGGACAAGATGGGTGAACTAGAGATACTGTTGTACGAACAGGATTTGGATTTTGTGGGAATTTCAGAGACCTGGTTCAACAGCTCTCATGATTGGCTGGCAAACATTCAAGGGTATACCCTTTACCGCAAGGATAGAGGGGGTAAAAAAGGGGGAGGGGTATGCCTATATATCAAGAAAAATCTACAAGTGAATGTGAGAGATTACATCACTGAGGGAGCTAGGGAGGAGGTGGAATCCTTATGGGTAGAGCTCCAAAGGGATGAACCAAAGGGGAAAATAATACTGGGAGTATACTTTAGGCCCCCTAACCTGAGGGAGGAAGTGGTGACAGATCTCCTATCACAATCTGGATTAGCAGCAAGGATGGGAAGTGTTATCATAATGGGGGATTTTAATTATTCTGACATAGACTGGGCGAAGGGAGCCGCGCATTCATTTAAGGCTTGCCAGTTCCTTAATGTCTTGCAGGACAATACTTAGGGAACTCAGTCAAGTGATTGCCAGACCGTTGTTCCTAATTTTTACAGACAGTCTACTGACTGGAATGGTACCAGCTGATTGGAAAAAAGCCAATGTAGCACCAATATTTAAAAAGGGCTCAAAATACATCCCTGGGAATTACAGACCACTTAGCCTAACATCAATAGTATGTAAACTCTTGGAGGGGATGATAAGGGACTATATAGAAGATTTTAGTAATAAGAACGGTATCATTAGCAGTAATCAGTATGGATTCATGAAGAATCGTTCTTGTCAAACCAATCTACTAACCTTCTATGAGAAGGTGAGTTGCCATCTAGATAAAGGAAAGCCCGTAGACTGGGTGTATCTGGATTTTGCAAAAGCATTTGACACAGTTCCCCATAAATGTTTACTGTACAAAATAAGGTCCGCTGGCATGGACCATAGGGTGAGTACATGGATTGAAAACTGGCTACAAGGGCGAGTTCAGAGGGTGGTGATAAATGGGAAGTACTCGGAATGGTCAGGGGTGGGTAGTGGGGTTCCCCAGGGTTCTGTGCTGGGATCAATCCTATTTAATTTGTTCATAAATGACCTGGAGGATGGGATAAACAGTTCAATCTCTGTATTTGCAGAGGATACTAAGCAGGGCAATAACTTCTCTGCAAGATGTGGAAACCTTGCAAAAAGATCTGAACAAATTAATGGGGTGGGCAACTACATGGCAAATGAGGTTCAATGTAGAAAAATTTAAAATAATGCATTTGGGTGGCAAAAATAGGAATGCAATCTATACACTGGGGGGAGAACCTCTGGGGGAATCTAGGATGGAAAAGGACCTGGGGGTCCTAGATGATAGGTTTAGCAATGGCATGCAATGCCAAGCTGCTGCTAACAAAGCAAACAGAATATTGGCATGCATTAAAAAGGGGATCAACTCCAAAAATAAAATGATAATTCTCCTACTCTACAAGACTCTGGTCCGGCCGCACCTAGAGTATGCTGTCCAGTTCTGGGCACCAGTCCTCAGGAAGGATGTACTGGAAATGGAGCGAGTACAAAGAAGGGCAACAAAGCTAATAAAGGGTCTGGAGGATCTTAGTTATGAGGAAAGGTTGCAAGCACTGAACTTATTCTCTCTGGAAAAGAGACGCTTGAGAGGGGATATGATTTCAATATACAAATACCGTACTGGTGACCCTACAATAGAAATAAAACTTTTTCGCAGAAGTGAGTTTAACAAGACTCAAGGTCACTCATTGAAATTAGAAGAAGAGAGGTTTAACCTTAAACTACATAGAGGGTTCTTTACTGTAAGAGCGGCAAGGATGTGGAATTCCCTTCCACAGGCGGTGGTCTCAGCAGGGAGCATCGATAGCTTCAAGAGACTATTAGATAAGCACCTGAATGACCGCAACATACAGGGATATACAATGTAATACTGACACATAATCACACTGTCAGGGACATGTTGGTGGTCATCGGGCTAACATGCGTGCAAGTAGGTGCACGAGTGGCTTTTCCAGAGCAATTCAGCTGAATTCCCCGCTGGGGGGGCTCTGGCGCGCCTCCGCTCGCGCCCGTTTGTGCGTTCGCGCGTGCGCGCGCCTGTTCGCGCTAGCGCTGTTTGGCGCTAAAGTCCCTTTAAAAAGGTGTCAGTTACTCCCATCAGGTGCTGTTCGTCTGCAGCTCTGCACCTGAGTTCCTGAATCCTGTCTGTTGTTACTATTATTATTGACCCGGCTCCGTCTGACTATTCTACTATCTCCTACCCGACCCGGCCTGCCTGACCTTGCTGATATCCTGTTACCTGTTGCCGAACACCTGGCTGCCTGACTATTCTGTGATCATCCCTTCTGCCATATACCTGCCTGATCTCCTGCCAATACGGACTGTTTGACTCTGCTTTGCTTGTGTCCTGTGACGCTGCTCACCACCTGCTCTTCCAGCTCCAGGTTCTGCTGCTGCAATATCCTTCACCTGCCTGCTAACGGATCCGCTTCTGCTTACCTGCATCTGCAATACAGCCTCCCCGAAGGAAGTCTCCTCAGCTCCTGTGTTGGCCGTCGCAACAAACCGCATCAGGCACTCCTACCCACTGTGCTCAAGAGACCACTGTCCCCACTCCAGTGGCTCCTGAACCAGCGCTTAAGAGAGGTCTCCTTCTACCAGTCGGGCTCAACTACCAGGTACCTATCAGTACGAACAGCCATGACTGAGCCCGCAGGAGAGGCCTCTCCTATCAAGGAGATCTGTACGCACTTAGCGGCACTCACACAAGCCGTAAAGACTTTGCAAGACAGTTATACCAGACTGGAGGGTCAAGTCCTGAACCTCAGTGGCCCAGGAGGCGCATCTCCTGCTTCAGCAGCAGCTCCAGTACAAGCTGCTGTACCTCCCTCTGTGGTTATGCTTCCACCCGAACCGAGGGTCCCCATCCCTGAGAGGTTCTCTGGGGACCGCACGAAGTTCCTGGCTTTCCGCAGCGCCTGTCAGTTATACTTTGCCTTACAGCCACTGACTTTTTTTTTGGAGGCTACTAAAGTAGGATTTGTGATATCCCTCCTGCAAGGAGAGCCGCAAACCTGGGCTCATCGCCTGTTTGAAAATAACTCAGTGCAGATCCAGTCCTTGCCCTCTTTCTTCGAAGCCATGGCTCAATTGTACGAGGATCCTCAGCGGACTGCCACCACTGAGTCAGCTTTGTTCGCGCTCCAGCAAGGCCGCAGACCGGCCGAGGACTATGTCACGGACTTTCGACGCTGGAGCGCGGACACACAATGGAACAATGCAGCATTAGGCCATCAATTCCGCATGGGGTTATCAGAGAGCCTCAAGGATGAGCTCGCACTGGTAGGAATGCCAGATACCCTTGAAGAACTCATTGCTTTGACAATTCAGATCGACTGGCGCCTTCGTGAATGCCGGTCTAAACGTTCCTCCCAGCAAACACGCCCCATGTGGATGACTGCAAAAGTTCCGATGCCTACCTCCCGATACCTACCTTCTACCTGCTCCAACCCGGCCATTCCAACACCTGATGTTCCTGAACCTATGCAGCTGGGACTACTGCGTTCTACTCTATCTCCAGAAGAGCGGGCACGCAGACGCCAGCTAAACCTCTGCCTCTACTGTGGTGGGACAGGCCACTATGTGAACAACTGCCCGGTCAAGACCCGTAAGTGTGTTTCCTCTACTCCGGCCAGTCTTTCCGTATTAACCGCCAATGCCACTCAACTTGCTCTCCCTCTCTTGTTACAGCTCCAGGGAAGAACAATCCGGATCAACGCCATCATTGATTCTGGGGCTTGCAGCTGCTTTATTGACTCTGCCTTTGCTGCTCAACAAAATCTTCCTCTGAAAGACATGACACACAGACTTTCCGTTTTTCTGGCCGATGGGTCCCACATAAAATCAGGACAAGTTTCTCTAGAAACCCTTCCACTGTCTGCCATCTGTTCATCTCAGCATAAAGAGATCCTGATTCTGGACGTCATCTCCTCTCCTCTGTTCCCAATCATTTTGGGCATGCCCTGGCTTCAGGCCCATAATCCCCACGTTAATTGGACTACCATTGAGATCAAGTTTTTATCTCCCTATTGTCAGAGACATTTTTTACCTGAACCCTCCAAACCGGCTGCCACCTTACTCTGCATGGATGTAGATCCAGATCACCTCCAAACCATACCAGAAGCTTATCATGAATTTGCAGATGTTTTCAGCAAGAAGGGAGCGGACTCCCTGCCACCCCATCGCCCCTATGATTGCCCAATTGAGCTGCTTCCTGGGGCCGAGATTCCCTTTGGGCGCATCTTTCCACTATCTGAAAAGGAACAAGAGGCACTTAAACTATACGTTAATGAAAACCTCGAAAAGGGCTTTATTAGACCTTCCACCTCCCCAGCAGGGGCCGGTATATTCTTTGTTTCCAAAAAAGAGTGTGTGGACTATCAGGACTTAAATAAGGTCAGCTACCCGTTGCCCCTGATACCTGAATTATTTCAGAAGTTGAGGTCTGCCGTTATCTTCACTAAGTTGGATCTAAGAGGGGCCTACAACCTGGTCCGCATTCGGGCCGGGGATGAATGGAAGACGGCTTACCGGACCCGTTTCGGGCACTATGAGTACTTGGTCATGCCTTTCGGCCTATGCAACGCCCCTGCCACATTTCAGCATCTGGTCAATGATGTATTCAGAGATTTCCTGGACATCTTTGTGATAGTTTACTTGGATGATATTTTAATCTTCTCTAATTCCCTTAACCAACATCGGGAACATGTTCGCAAAGTCTTGAGCCGTCTTCGTTTACACGGACTGTATGCCAAAGCAGAAAAATGCGAATTCGAACAAAGGGACATTCAGTTTTTGGGGCTAATGATCTCCCCTACCGGCATTAAAATGGATCCTCAAAAAGTGTCCGCTGTGCTAGATTGGCCAGCTCCTCTGGACAAGAAGGGCGTGCAGCGCTTTATCGGATTCGCAAATTTCTATAGAAAATTTATTAAAGGATTCTCTGCCATTATTTCACCTATCACGCAGTTAACCAAGCAGAACTGTCACTTTCACTGGAGCTCAGAGGCTCAGGAGGCCTTTGAAGAATTGAAAAGGCGTTTCACCTCAGCTCCAATTCTCAGCCATCCTGACCCATCCCTACCTTTTATTCTGGAGGTGGATGCTTCCGAAGTGGCCGTGGGTGCAGTCATCTCTCAGCGACAGGGTAACAAGGATCTGATGCACCCTGTGGGATTTTTCTCCAGGAAACTCTCGCTGGCTGAGCGAAATTACGATGTGGGTGACTGAGAATTACTGGCCATCAAGGCAGCACTAGAAGAGTGGAGGTATTTGTTGGAGGGTGCAGTCCATCCGGTTCTAATATATACAGATCACAAGAACCTTGAATATTTAAGATCTGCTAAGAGACTGAAACCTCGACAAGCCCGGTGGGCCCTATTTTTCACACGTTTCTGTTTTCATATTACTTACCGGCCAGGAACCAAGAACGTAAAACCAGACGCGCTGTCGCGCATGTTTGATCATCCCAAAGAACCTTCTGTACCCGACACCATCCTGCCAGCAAATAATTTCTTACTCCTTCAGACGTACATCCTGTCCTTGATCAGAGAAGCATCACCAGAACCCTCAAGTCTTCAGGGACTTGCTTTAGCATCTCGAGATGGGTTATTATGGAAAGGAAGTCAAATATTTGTGCCAGAAGACATCTGAGTCAAAGTGCTGACTTTGTTGCATGATCACCCACTTGCAGGACATTTTGGGGTCCGTAAGACCCTTGAACTCGTGCAACGCACGTTCTGGTGGCCTAACATGAAAGAATTTTGCAGAAAGTACGTCAGCTCCTGTTCTGTTTGCATTCAAAATAAAACTTCCAGGAACCAAGCTTGGGGACTGTTGAGGCCGTTGCCCATACCAGATAGGCCCTGGAGGATGATAGCAATGGACTTTATTGTTGAATTACCATGCTCAGAAGGATGTTTGGCGATCTTCGTGGTCGTCGATCATCTGTCTAAAATGGCCCACTTTCTGCCCTTAAAGGGGACACCTTCTGCTGTAGAGACTGCCCGTGTGTTCATCAAGGAGATCGTCAGGCTGCACGGAGTTCCTGCAAATATAGTGTCCGATAGGGGGGTGCAGTTTACTTCACGCTTCTGGAAAGCCCTATGTGAAATACTGAAAATTGAATTAGCCCTGTCTTCAGCGTATCACCCCCAAACAAATGGGCAAACTGAACGGACAAATCAAACGCTAGAGCAATACATTAGGTGCTTTACCTCATTTGTACAAGACGATTGGGTGTCTCTACTACCTCTAGCGGAATTCGCTTATAATAATGCTAGCCACTCTGCCACGGGTCAGTCCCCGTTTTTTGCCAATTATGGTTTTCATGTGTCTTTCTTACCAGATTTTCTTCCAGAGTCCCCAGTTCCAGCGGTCCAGGACACAGTACAGTTCCTCAGTCACAACAACCGGATGCTACAGGAAGCGGTATCCAAGGCACAAGCAGACAGTAAGAGGATCTTCGATCAAAAGAGAAGAGGAGATCTAAATCTGCAGATTGGTGATAAGGTATGGCTGTCTACCAATAATATTAAACTAGCTTGTCCTTCCAAGAAGCTTGCTCCTAAGTTTATTGGGCCTTTTCCGGTAAAAAAGAAGATTAAGGAAGTGTCTTATGAACTGTGTTTACCTGACTCACTTAAAATCCATCCTGTGTTCCATGTGTCATAATTGAAGCCTGCTGTAACCGATCCCTTCCCTAATAGGGGCACCAGGGTCCCCGAACCTGTCTTGGTGGACAGAAACGAGGAATATGAGGTGGAGGCTATCCTCGATTGCAGGAAGAGATTGGGGCAGGTACAGTTCTTGATCAAATGGAAAGGGTATGGTCCGGAGAATAATTCATGGGAACCCAATAACAATATTCACGCTGAACGTTTGATCCAGGCCTATTTCTCTGCTCATCCTGAGAAGAGGAGTTGTCTGGGCATCCGGAGGCTGCCCGTTGGGAGGGGGCAATGTCAGGGACATGTTGGTGGTCATCGGGCTAACATGCGTGCACGTAGGTGCACGAGAGGCTTTTCCAGAGCAATTCAGCTGAATTCCCCACTGGGGGGCGCAGGCGCGCTGGCGCGCTGCCGCGCGCGGCCGTTCGCGCGTCCGCGCGTCCGCGCACATGCGCGATCACGCGCCCGTGCGCGCGCCCGTTTGCGCTAGCGCTGTTTGGCGCTAAAGTCCCTTTAAAAAGGTGTCAGTTACTCCCATCAGGTGCTGTTCGTCTGCAGCTCTGCACCTGAGTTCCTGAATCCTGTCTGTTGTTATTATTATTGACCCGGCTCCGTCTGACTATTCTACTATCTCCTACCCGACCCGGCCTGCCTGACCTTGCTGATATCCTGTTACCTGTTGCCGAACACCTGGCTGCCTGACTATTCTGTGATCATCCCTTCTGCCATATACCTGCCTGATCTCCTGCCAAGACTGTTTGACTCTGCTTTGCTTGTGTCCTGTGACGCTGCTCACCACCTGCTCTTCCAGCTCCAGGTTCTGCTGCTGCAATATCCTTCACCTGCCTGCTAACGGATCCGCTTCTGCTTACCTGCATCCGCAATACAGCCTCCCCGAAGGAAGTCTCCTCAGCTCCTGTGTTGGCCGTCGCAAGAAACCGCATCAGGCACTCCTACCCACTGTGCTCAAGAGACCACTGTCCCCACTCTAGTGGCTCCTGAACCAGCGCTTAAGAGAGGTCTCCTTCTACCAGTCGGGCTCAAATACCAGGTACCTAACACACACATAGGTTGGACTTGATGGACTTGTGTCTTTTTTCAACTTCACCTACTATGTAACTATGAGTTCAATCACTTGGTTGGTGACTCCAAATGTATAATACCCCGCCTCTACCGTAAGGCCGATAAGGGTGCCCTTGGTTAGGTTTAGGTCCTGATTTGAGAGGTTGTGGACGTAGATGGATATTATTGACTGATGAGTATTTATCAAAGGTGCGTGAGTCATTTTTATTCCCTCCTCCTGTATTCTCTGGGACAGGCATACTAGTGCATCTGACCCCTTCAGTTTTTGTCCCTTCGTTACATTTATAGGGAGTAGGACATTTTTTATGTCCCTGGGGATAATTTCTCGAACTACCTGATTTGAATTTCAACAGCATAAGGCATCTGTTGCTGGAATTTCAGGGCTGAGGTCATATCCTGGTATTCCTTGGTGTCCCCTTTAGTCGACTCCATAAGCAGTCATTTATCAGGTCAATTTGGGTGGCAAAACGATGCAGTAAGTAGTTGCTGAGGTAATTTTGGGATTGTGGATTATCCAGCACTATGAACACGTGGGTGGTTGTCTTATTACCTATAGTGATATTTAAAAGGCATCTAGCAATTGAGTTATGGTCCTCAGAGTCATCAAGAGCATCTGACATCCAGGGCTGGTGCAAGAATTTTTGACACCCTAGGCGGAACCTCATTTTGCCGCCCCCATTGCCCTGCCAGTGTCACAGGAGGTGGCACTATACAGGAAGCATCGGCTCTGATTCTTCTAGCGCTGGCTCATGCTGCACTGCGCCTCTAATTACACTACCGGTCGGACAGAGCAGCTGCCTGAGACTGAGTTAGTTACATGCTGCAGCCTGCAAAGCATGCAGACGTGGCGGGAAACCAGTGGCTGGGCGCCCCTAGGCAGCAGTGCGCCCTAGGCGGTTGCCTAGTTTGCCTAGTGGTAGCACCGGCCCTGCTGACATCCAATGTCGCTGAGGAGTGGAGAAACAAATCATTTCCATTTCGGAAAGGTGGATAACAAGACCATGGCTCAGGCTCACAAAGCTATGCTCTTGCTTTAAATCAATTATATTTTGACCTATTAAGACCATTTATCCAGATAGGGATAAATAGGTCATTGCTAACCCTTTCCACTTCTGTTGGGAACTGGACGTGATTTCTCCCTTCATTAATTTTATTTTCCTGATGGAAGGATATGGTCAGTATGTTATCCTGGAGGGAAATCTCTTTTATTTTATCACAGGGAATTTTAAAAATATGGTCCTCATCTCCTACTCCCAGGCCATCATTGTCAGGTTGGATATCCGTGACATTGGGGAACTGACTATTCCTGAAGTGGATTTCTAGGGAACCAGGCCTTTCTTCCACCAGGTGGCAGTGTTGCCGGGAATGGGGAGTTTTAAGTCTCTCATATTTAATCGGGGAGTTGACTTGTGACCACATTACTTGATTCATACAGCTAACAATTTTGTTGAGCCTCTCAAGGAGATCCATTCCAATTATAATGTGATGGTCTGGGAGATTTGCAATAATAATAGCGTGCCTAATTTCCTTATTACCTAATTTGACTTTAAGCCAGGCAGTACCCATGACTTGGAGTGGCTCTCCCCCCACCCCGATGGGCACCCACCCCCCTCTCCCACCCCCTCTCTCTCTCTCACCCCCTCTCACTCTCTCTCTCTCACACACACCCTCTCTCTCTCCCACCCCAACACACCCACCCTCTCTCTCACCCCTCTCTCTCTCCCACCCCACACAACCACCCCCCTCTCTCCCGCACCCTACACACCCCCACCCTCTCTCTCTCCCCCACCCACTCTCTCTCACCCCCTCTCTCTCTCTCCCACCCCACACACCCACCCCCTCTCTCTCTCACCCCTCTCTCTCTCCCATGCCACACAACCTCCTCCCTCTTTCCCACCTCTCCCTCTCCCCCAACCCCACACACCCACCCACCCTCTCTCTCACACCACCTCTCTCTCCCACCCCCACACACCCACCCCCTCTCCTCCCCCACCCCACACACCCCCACTTCCTCTCTCTCCCACCCCACACACCCACCCCCTCTCACACCCCCTCTCTCTCTCTCCCACCCCACACACCCACCCCCTCTCTCTCACACCCCCTCTCTCTACCACCCCACACACCCACCCCCCTCTCCCACCCCCTCTCTCTCTCCCACCCCCACACACCCCCCTCTCACTCTCTCTCTCTCACACACACCCTCTCTCTCTCCCACCCCCACACACCCACTCTCTCTCTCACTCCTCTCTCTCTCCCACCCCACACAACCACCCCCCTCTCTCCCCCACCCTACACACCCCCACCCTCTCTCTCTCTCTCTCTCTCTCCCCCACCCCCTCTCTCTCACCCCATCTCTCTCTCCCACCCCACACACCCACCCCCTGTCTCTCTCACCCCCCTCTCTATCTCCCTCCCACCCCACACACCCACCCCCTCTCTCTCACACCCCCTCTCTCTCCCACCCCACACACCCACCCACTCTCTCTCACACCCTCTCTCTCCCACCCCCCCTCTCTCATCCTGCTCTCTCTCACCCCCTCTCTCTCCCACCCCCTCTCTCTCACCCCACACACCCACCCCCTCTCTCTCTCACACCCCCTCTCTCTCTCCCACCCCACACACCCACCCCCTCTCTCTCTCTCCCACCCCACAAACCCACCTCTCTCTCTCACACCCCTTCGCTCTCTCTCTTCCACCCCTTACACACCCACCCACTCTCTCTCTCACACCCCCTCTCTCTCTCACCCCACACCCCACCCCCTCTCTCTCACACCTCCTCTCTCTACCACCCCACACACCCACCCCCCTCTCCCACCCCCCTCTCTCTCCCACCCCCACACACCCCCCTCTCACTCTCTCTCTCTCACACACACCCTCTCTCTCCCACCCCCACACACCCACTCTCTCTCTCACCCCTCTCTCTCTCCCACCCCACACAACCACCCCCCTCTCTCCCCCACCCTACACACCCCCACCCTCTCTCTCTCTCTCCCCCACCCCCTCTCTCTCACCCCATCTTTCTCTCCCACCCCACACACCCACCCCCTGTCTCTCTCACCCCCCCCTCTCTATCTCCCTCCCACCCCACACACCCACCCCCTCTCTCTCACACCCCCTCTCTCTACCACCCCACACACCCACCCCCTCTCTCTCCCCCACCCCACACACCCCCACCCCCTCACTCTCCCACCCCACACACCCACCCCCTCTCACACCCCCTCTCTCTCTCTCCCACCCCACACACCCACCCCCTCTCTCTCACACCCCCTCTCTCTACCACCCCACACACCCACCCCCCTCTCCCACCCACCCTCTCTCTCCCACCCCCACACACCCCCCTCTCACTCTCTCTCTCTCACACACACCCTCTCTCTCTCCACCCCCACACACCCACTCTCTCTCTCACTCCTCTCTCTCTCCCACCCCACACAACCACCCCCCTCTCTCCCCCACCCTACACACCCCCACCCTCTCTCTCTCTCTCTCTCTCTCTCCCCCACCCCCTCTCTCTCACCCCATCTCTCTCTCCCACCCCACACACCCACCCCCTGTCTCTCTCACACCCCCTCTCTATCTCCCTCCCACCCCACACACCCACCCCCTCTCTCTCACACCCCCTCTCTCTCCCACCCCACACACCCACCCACTCTCTCTCACACCCTCTCTCTCCCACCCCCTCTCTCTCATCCTGCTCTCTCTCACCCCCTCTCTCTCCCACCCCCTCTCTCTCACCCCCACACACCCACCCCCTCTCTCTCTCACACCCCCTCTCTCTCTCCCACCCCACACACCCACCCCCTCTCTCTCTCTCCCACCCCACAAACCCACCTCTCTCTCTCACACCCTTCGCTCTCTCTCTTCCACCCCTTACACACCCACCCACTCTCTCTCTCACACCCCCTCTCTCTCTCACCCCACACACCCACCCCCTCTCTCTCACACCTCCTCTCTCTACCACCCCACACACCCACCCCCCTCTCCCACCCCCTCTCTCTCTCCCACCCCCACACACCCCCCTCTCACTCTCTCTCTCTCACACACATCCTCTCTCTCTCCCACCCCCACACACCCACTCTCTCTCTCACCCCTCTCTCTCTCCCACCCCACACAACCACCCCCCTCTCTCCCCCACCCTACACACCCCCACCCTCTCTCTCTCTCTCTCCCCCACCCCCTCTCTCTCACCCCATCTTTCTCTCCCACCCCACACACCCACCCCCTGTCTCTCTCACCCCCCCTCTCTATCTCCCTCCCACCCCACACACCCACCCCCTCTCTCTCACACCCCCTCTCTCTACCACCCCACACACCCCCCCCCCCCTCTCCCACCCCCTCTTTCTTTCTCCCACTCCCACACACCCCCCTCTCTCTCTCTATCACACCCCCTCTCTCTCTCCCACCCCACACCCACCCTCTCTCTCACCCCCACACACGCACCTTCTCTCCCACCCCCTCTCTCTCTCACACCCCCTCTCTCTCCCACCCCACACACCCCAACCCCTCTCTCACCCCGTCTCTCCCACCCCACACACCCACCCACTCTCTCTCACCCCCTCTCTCTCTCCCACCCCCTCTCTCTCATCCCCCTCTCTCTCACCCCCTCTCTCTCCCACCCCCTCTCTCTCACCCCCACACACCCACCCCCTCTCTCTCTCACACCCCCTCTCTCTCTCCCACCCCACACACCCACCCCCTCTCTCTCTCTCTCCCACCCCACACACCCACCTCTCTCTCTCACACCCTTCGCTCTCTCTCTTCCACCCCTTACACACCCACCCACTCTCTCTCTCACACCCCCTCTCTCCCACCCCACACACCCCCTCTCTCTCTCCCAACCCCCACCCCTCTCTCTTTCACACCCCACCCCCCTCTCTCTCCCTCTCTTTCACCCTCTCTCTCTCACCTTCCCTAACCCCCTCTCTCCTCCCCTCTCTTGCATGCAGGCAGGGGGAATCAATTGGACACTGACTGACAGGTGACATCAAGTGAGATTTACTGAACCCACCCCCAAGCACTGACACTGCACCCCCCAAGCAATGACACAGAACCTATCCCCCCAAGCACAGACACTGAACCCACCCTGTCAAGCACCACCACCACTGTCACTGATTCCATCCTCCTAATGAAGGACTACAGGTCCCAGCATGAGCCCAAGAGATCTAAAGGGTAACATCCCTAGATCCTAGGAGTTCATGCAGGGACTTGTAGTCCTTTGATTTTGGAGGGAGACACATCCTTAGATCTAAGGCACTCATGTTGAAACTTGTAGTTCTTCACTTTTGAGGGATGTGACCCTCCAGCATTAGCCCCTCAGAGCTGAGTATGCGACACGCCCCCCCCAACTAGTGAAGAAATACAGGTTTCAGCATGAGATCTAGGTATGTGACCCCCAAAAGTGAAATACTGCAGGTACCAGCATGAACCTCTCAGAGCTGAGGATATGACACCCCCCAAAAGTAGTGAAGGACTATAGATTTTGAGCATGAACCCGTGATCAGGGGTTCATATTAGAACTTGTAGTTCTTCAATTTTGGAAGGAGTCACATCCTTTAAACAGGAAGGGGTGGGGCAAATTTACATGGGGGGTGCCCGATTTTAGTCTTGCCTAGGGCAGCACAAAACCAAAATTCACCACTGCCTCATTCACAATCACAGACAGTACATCATTAAAATAATGGGTGTTGGAGTTAGTCAAACCCAACTCCAGGGGAGGTTATTTTGATCCAATTATTCTACAGAGAGAAACTAAGTGGATTTGGGAGCGGTCAATCCCCTAGGTTTGAATGACAGTTTGTATTTTGTCCCTTTTTTGGCTTAATTTTACTTTTGTGTTGTGCATTTGGAGGTGTTTGATCTTGGGCATTTCTCTTTCCTGTGTGTTAATATATATTGTTCATTTTGAGTACCCTTAAAGTGGCCTGACACATTGTCATATGTGTGCGCAGCCTATTGCATTAGGGTGTGCACCCTAAAGTTTACATACATACATATACACACACTATTATAAATGAATGTAAACAAACTTTAAAATGTAATAAAACATGGACAATGTCAGTAGAGCAGTAGACGGTATCAGTAGGGCAGTGGATGGTGTCATTTTTTACATATTTTTTCTAATAGTATTATTATTATTTTTTTTACAATTTATTTACAAGCCCTGTTGTGGGACCAAACAGACCCCTGATGTCTCACTTTTGAGATAGAGAAAGGGACTGAGGACAGAGATTCCCCAGTCCTTTTCTCTGTAGCCTCAGTTGCACTGGACAGTGAATGAATGGGAAGTGCTCAGTGCTGAGTGGCTTCCTGTTCCATCACAAACACAGTTTCCAATGCTACAGTTATGAATGGACACAGAAGTGATCGGTATCGATCACTCACTGTATACATTCAGTAAATGAGGTGGCTGGTAAATTACATGTTTACCAGCCTCTTCCTCTACTCTCCATCCTGACACATCCCCTGCAGCAGCTGACAGAGGTGGAGAGGAGGAAAGCCAGAAACGCTGCGGGTGGTGGGACAGCAGGGTTAACCAGTGCTGCACAAGGTGATTAGGGTGTGCCCAGGCACACCTGGCACAACCCCTGTGCACACCTATGCACATTGTATAATATGATATAATCCAAGGAGTATTTGGAATAATTATGTATGTTTATATACAATATTCCTCTGTTTACAGTCATAATTTTTTTTATTTAGTTTTTTTTTACAAGTTTAGTGCTGGAATTGGGAGACATCTATGGTTATTTTGTCTCCTAGTGTCCCCTGGGTATTGTATCTGCTGCCACATTCGTGTACAGTGATGTAATTATGAGTGTGCCCGTGATGTTTTTTGCGTGATGACATTTTGGTCATGCGCAATGATGCCAATGTAGGCCATTTTAAGCACATTTACAAAATTTACAAATTTACAAAACGGCAAAACAGGTCAGGCCCCCGGCCTTGCTCCCATGATGCCAGCTTCTGGGATACCTCCTCCTCTCTCTTCCTCATCCGTTTAAGGGACTATGGCATGTCTGGATATAGACTTACAGTGCCTTGCAAAAGTATTCACCCCCTTGGCATTTTTTCATGTTTTGTTGCCTCACAACCTGGAATTAACATGTATTGTTTGAGAATGTTAATCATTTAATTTATAGAACATGTCCACAACTTTGAAGATTTTTTTTATTATTATTGTGAAGTAAACAACAAATAGGACAAAATAGCAGAAAAAAGTCAATGTGCATAACTATTCACCCCCCTAAAGTCAATAGAGCCACCTTTTGTGGCTATCACAGCTCCATGTCACTTTGGATAAGTCTCTATGAGCTTGCCACATCTTACCACTAGGATTTTTGCCCATTCCTCCTTGCAAAACTGCTCCAGCTCCTTCAAGTTGGATGGTTTGCGCTTGTGAACAGCAATCTTTAAGTCTGACCACAGATTTTCTATTGGATTGAGGTCTGGGCTTTGACTAGGCCATTCCATCTCATTTACATGTTTCTCCTTAAAGCACTCAAGTGTTGCTTTAGCAGTGTGTTTGGGGTCATTGTCCTGCTGGAAGGTGAACCTCTGTCCTAGGCTCAATTCACACACAGAGTGGTAAAAATCTTGCTCAAGAATATCCCTGTATTTAGCACCATCCATCTTTCCCTCAACTCTGACCAGTTTCCCAGTCCCGACAACTGAAAAACATCCCCACAGCATGATGCTGCCACCACCATGTTTCATTCTGGGGATGGTGTTCTTTGGGTGATGTGATGTGTTGGGTTTGCGCCAGACATAGCGTTTTCTTTGTTGGCCAAAAAGTTCAATTTTAATCTCATCAGACCAGAGCACCTTCCTCCATACATTTTGGGAGTCTCCCACATGCTTTTTCGCAAACTCAAAATGTGCCATTTTGTTTTTTGCTGAAAGTAATGGCTTTCTTCTGGCCACTCTGCCATAAAGCCCAACTCTATGGAGCATACGGCTTATTGTCGTCCTATGTACAGAAACTCCAGTCTCTGCTGTGGCACTCTGCAGCTCCTCCAGGGTTACCTTAGGTCTTTGTGCTGCCTCTCTGATTAATGCCCTCCTTGCACGGTCCTTGAGTTTTGGTGTGCGGCCGTCTCTTGGCAGGATTGCTGTTGTGCCATGTTCTTTCCATTTGGTTATGATAGATTTGATGGTGCTCCTAGGGATCATAAATGATGAGTACTCGGAATGGTCAGGGGTGGGTAGTGGGGTCCCTCAGGGTTCTGTGCTGGGACCAATCCTGTTTAATTTGTTCATAAACAACTTGGAGCATGGGGTAAACAGTTCAATCTCTGTATTTGTGGACAATACTAAGCTAAGCAGCGAAATAACTTCTCCACAGGATGTGGAAACCTTGCAAAAAGATCTGAACAAATTAATGGGGTGGGCAACTACATGGAAAATGAGGTTCAATGTAGAAAAATGTAAAATAATGCATTTGGGTGGCAAAAATATGAATGCAATCTATACACTGGGGGTGAACCTCTGGGGGAATCTAGGATGGAAAAGGACCTGGGGGTCCTAGTAGATGAAAGTAATGGCTTTCTTCTGGCCACTCTGCCATAAAGCCCAACTCTATGGAGCATACGGCTTATTGTCGTCCTATGTACAGAAACTCCAGTCTCTGCTGTGGAACTCTGCAGCTCCTCCAGGGTTACCTTAGGTCTTTGTGCTGCCTCTCTGATTAATGCCCTCCTTGCACGGTCCTTGAATTTTGGTGTGCGGCCGTCTCTTGGCAGGATTGCTGTTGTGCCATGTTCTTTCCATTTGGTTATGATAGATTTGATGGTGCTCCTAGGGATCATAAATGATGAGTACTCGGAATGGTCAGGGGTGGGTAGTGGAGTCCCTCAGGGTTCTGTGCTGGGACCAATCCTGTTTAATTTGTTCATAAACAACTTGGAGCATGGGGTAAACAGTTCAATCTCTGTATTTGTGGACGATACTAAGCTAAGCAGCGAAATAACTTCTCCACAGGATGTGGAAACCTTGCAAAAAGATCTGAACAAATTAATGGGGTGGGCAACTACATGGAAAATGAGGTTCAATGTAGAAAAATGTAAAATAATGCATTTGGGTGGCAAAAATATGAATGCAATCTAAACACTGGGGGTGAACCTCTGGGGGAATCTAGGATAGAAAAGGACCTGGGGGTCCTAGTAGATGATAGGCTCAGCAATGGCATGCAATGCCAAGCTGCTGCTAACCAGTACTCAGGAAGAATGTACTGGAAATGGAGCGAGTACAAACAAGGCAACAAAGCTAATAAAGGGTCTGGAGGATATTAGTTATGAGGAAAGGTTTCGAGCACTAAACTTATTCTCTCTGGAGAAGGGACGCTTGAGAGGGGATATGATTTCAATATACAAATACCATACTAGTGACTAGGGATGAGCCGAACACCTCCCGCTTCGGGTCACACCAGAACCTGCGAACGGCCTGAAAATTTGCGTGAACTTTAGAACCCCATTGACGTCTATGGGACTCAAACATTCGAAATCAAAAGTGCTAAATTTAAAGTCTAATCTGCATGGTATTGTCCCAAAAAGGGTTTGGGGACCTGGGTCCTGCACCAGGGGACATGTATCAATGCAAAAAAAAAGTTTTAAAAACAGACGTTTTTTTCAGGAGCAGTGATTTTAATGATGTTTAAAGTAAAAAAAAAAAAAGTGAAATATTCCTTTAAATATCGTACCTAGGGGGTGTCTATAGTATGCCTGTAAAGTGGTGCGTGTTTCCCGTGCTTAGAACAGTCCCTGCACAAAGTGACATTTTTAAAGGAATAAAACTCATTTAAAACTGCTTGTGGCTTTAATGTAATGTCAGGTCCCAGCAATATGGATGAAAATCAGTGAGACAAACGGCATGGATACCCCCCACCCCCCAGTCCATTACCAGGCCCTTTGGGTCTTGTATGGATATTAAGGGGAACCCCACACCCAAATTAAAAAAAGGAAAGGCGTGGAGCCCCCAGGCCCTATATACTCTGAACAGCAGTATACAGGCGGTGCAAACAAGACAGGGACTGTAGGTTTGTTGTTAAGTAGACTCTGTTTGTAATTTTCAACTGGTACATTTTTAAAGTGTAGCTCCAGCCAAAAAATCTATATTTTAACCTTTTTGGAAAACATAGGGAAGGGTTATCACCCCTGTGACATTTGTTTTGCTGTCTGTGCACCTCTTCAGAAGATTTCACCTCACTTTCTGTCCCAATGACAAATGTTTTTTGACAATTTGGGGTTTTTAATGAAACAAGGATCGATGATAAAGCTTCAATGGAGAGGAGACACGTTTTTCCTATATTAACTCTTACAGGAGAGAAGAATTTCATCTTACTTCCTGTTGTCTCCTTCAGTTTGCAAGTAGGAGTCGTTTGTAAGTTGGATGTTTGAAAGTAGGGGCCTGCCCTATATACTGTGCAGAAATGCAGACACTGGAATAGGGCGTACACACGGTCGGACTTTGTTCGAACATTCCGACAACAAAATCCTAGGATTTTTTCCGACGGATGTTGGCTTAAACTTGTTTTGCCTACACACAGTCGCACAAAGTTGTCGGAATTTCCGATCGCCAACTACACGGTCACGTACACCACGTACGACGAGACTAGAAAAGGCCGGTTCAGAACCAAGCGCAGCACCCTTTGGGCTCCTTTTGCTAATCTCGTGTTAGTAAAAGTTTGGTGAGAGACGATTCGCACTTTTTCAGACTTGTGGCTTTCAGAACGTTTTCTGCCGTTCAGTTTGTGCTTGTGGGTTTGTATCTGCTCTTCAGTGCGTGCAGCAAGTTCCACGTGACTTTAGGTAGTCATTGTATTCTTGTTCGTTCGTTACTGTTTTTCAGGTCGCTCTTCACAGGCCTTGCTGTTCTTCAGTGCGTTCTGTTACTTTGTTCTGAGCAGCCGACCGTTTTCTAGCCATGTTTCGTATGCGTACTCCTCGTAGAGTTCTTGCTGTGCGGGGGCTTGGTGTTGGGGTCCTGACCTTGACACAAGTCCAGTCCATGAACAGGGTGGGGAGGAGTTCATGGACCAAGAATTGGCTGCTTCAGCGTGACCAGTTCTCTCATATGCCTTTGCTCCGTGAGATCCGTGAGAATAATCCTGATGATTTCAGGAACTTTCTCAGGATGACGGACCCCGTGTTTCACCGTTTGTTGGCTTCGCTGACCCCCTATATCAGCAGGCAGGATACCTGCATGAGGCAAGCCATCACTCCGGAGCAGAGGTTGGTCACTACCCTGTGGTATTTGGCCACAGGGAGAAGTCTGCAGGACTTGAAGTTCTCGACAGGCATCTCCCCCCAGGCTCTGGGCATCATTATCCCAGAGACCTGTTCTGCCATCATCCAGGTCCTGCAGAAGGAGTATATGAAGGTAAGATTTTTATCCTTTAATATCACATTTTATTGTATTGAATGTTTGATAATATATTGTATTTCTTTCCTCATTCCCTAATTACCATGATTGTAATATGCTGTGAATGTCCCCTTTGTCCTCATGCATGCTGGATTTTTATGTAATTATTATTTTATGTCCTTCATACATATTTGCCCTTCAATAACCTCCCCAGCATGGTGTCTCCTGCCCTATATTCACCTCATGTAGTCACTTAACAATGTATTTTATCAGCTCCATAGTGGTGCTTTACCCCAAACACCCCCTAAAATGTTTGGAAATGTTATTTTAGCTTTAAATTCAGGCAGAGTGCCAGAGGCTTTTTTTGTGGTGTCCCCAAATCATTTTTAGTAACCCTCCCTCCCCCAACTGCTAAGTCAGCTGATCCCAATTCTCTATCCTCAATCATCTATCTGCTGACTTTGCCAAACCCATACACACTATACCCACCTCTTTACTGGTCAGGTTTATGGATGAATTCCCCAAAGCATGTAGTGCAAGAGCCTGCCTGTATACTTTCCAATGGTACTGTTTAAAGTTTTTGTATCCTATTATTATCTTGATAGGTAATAGCAGAATGTCCAAATGTCCTCAAATGTGTACAGTGTGTATTTATATCTTTGTATTCAGACACTTCTTACCTGTCCAGTGGTCTGCCAATAGTGTAACTAAGGAGGGGCTGTTACAAGTAATACCCATTATTTAGGCATTCATCTCTCAATGAAGTGAAGAGGGTTACCTGTCCAAGATTTCCACACACCCCCTATAATGTTAGAAATGGCCCATGAGAGGGGGGGATATGATAGGTGTACCTTATACTTTGGTGTTGTTAAATTCCCCTTAATAATTGCTATCTGGAGGTCGCCCCATAATGTTTGTGTCTAATCTGCTTGACATGTTTCTGAGTAAAAATAGTAATGTTTATTGTTTTTTCCTCAACAGTTTCCTTCCACGCCACAGGAATGGCAGACTGTGGCCTCCCACTTTGCCGAGCGGTGGGACTTTCATAACTGTGGAGGGACAATTGATGGGAAACACGTCCATATCGTCCCACCACCCAACTCGGGGTCGTACTATTATAATTACAAGGGGTTTAAGAGTATAGTGATGTTGGCGGTGGTGTCGGCTAATTACGACTTCTTGTATGTGGACGTGGGGAAGACTGGCCGGATGTCCGATGGTGGAGTCATCTCCCAGACGGAGTTTTACAGGTGTCTCCAGAATGGCAGCTTGGACTTGCCAGCTCCAGAGGACAATGTGGAAGGACTCCCATTTGTGTTCCTTGCTAATGAAGCATTTGCGCTGGGGGACCACCTGATGCGGCCATTCCCAATGAGGACCCTCACCCCGGAACAGAGGGTTTTTAATTACCGGCTGGCCAGAGCCCGAAGAGTGGTGGAGAACACATTTGGAATCCTGGCCAGCCGGTTCCGCCTATTTCTGACACCTAACCATATGGCGGAGTATAAACTGAACCATATAATACTTGCGTGCTGTGTTCTCCATAACTTTTTACGGAAACATTCGGCCAACTATGCTGGCTCAGTTGGGCCTGAGGCCGGAATCTAATCCTATCCTATCCTACATCAAACCACACTGACGACGCTTGAAAGTGGCCGTCCTGGCTTGCCCTCCCTGAGTGCCCGTGATGTCCGGTTACGCTACCTGGAGTTCTTTGCGGGTAGGGGGGCTATCAATATGCCAGACAATATGTGAAGCCTTTTTAAAATAAAAAAAAAAATTATTTGTGGACATTTACTGCTTGTGTTTGTTTTAGCTGACCCTGACATAAATGTTTTAAGTGCAGAAAATGTTGTGATTGGGTAACCTTATACAAAGCACTGTTGGCTGGTATTTCCTAAATGCAAAAACACATTTCACTACAAGTGCACTTGCAACTGCACTGAAACTGCACTTGTAGTGCAAAGAGGATTTGCCCTTAGGAAATAACCCCCATTTTTGCATAAAACAGCTATTACATCACCCCAAAAGTGTTGTATTGTAGTGTTGAGACAATAATCCACACATTCTTGAGTAAGCCACTTTTTTATACCTGCACAATCACATGTGCATTTACCAAAGGTTTTTAAAACAAACCAACATGTTTGTTGTATAACAATTTTTGCAGTAGCATTAGCAAAATTCGAAATGTCCATTTCAGATAAAACAGGCCTGTGTAAAACCAACAAGAAAGCCAAAAAACTTGAACTTACAAAGTTCACATTAGGTAAAACCTGAAGGCTATATCAGACATCAGTATTTAGGAACTGGGTTTGATATAGCGTTCAGATGGGGGAAATCACCCCTGGAAAAGCCAAATTTGGAAGATGCACACTAGGGATGAGCTTCGTGTTCGAGTCGAACCCATGTTCGACTCGAACATCGGCTGTTCGACCGTCCGTCGAATTGCGAACGATATGGGCCGTTCGCGCCAAATTCGTGTGGCGCGTCACGGCCCATAATTCACTGCGGCATCGCAGTGCATTGCTGGCTGATGATTGGCCAAGCATGCACTATGACCCGCATGCTTGGCCAATCACAGCGCCGTCAGTAGAGAGAGCTGTAATTGGCCAAAGCCAGGGTGGCTTTGGCCAATTATGGCTCAGGGGATTTAGTACACACCCCACACTATATAAGGCCGCCTGCACGGCGGCCCTGTGTAGTGTGTGTTCCGGTGTGCTGAGAGATAGAGAGAGAGAGAGAGACAGTGTCATTTGATTTGAGTTAGATAGATTAGGCAGAACAGTCAGTCAGTTAGCTGCACTTACAGTGTATTGTGTATATATATGCATCCCAGGTGTTGCATATATATATATACACTGTATTCAGTTTAGCTAGATCCGTTCCTGTTATCTTCTATCTAGACTATTTACATTTAGTGCAGTGCGTCCTGCTCACAGTGTTCAGCTAGATCCGTTCCTGTTATCTTCTAGACTATTTACATTTAGTGCAGTGCGTCCTGCTCACAGTGTTCAGCTAGATCCGTTCCTGTTATTTACATTTAGTGCAGTGCGTCCTGCTCACAGTGTTCAGCTAGATCCGTTCCTGCTATTTACATTTAGTGCAGTGCGTCCTGCTCACAGTGTTCAGCTAGATCCATTCCTGCTATTTACATTTAGTGCAGTGCGTCCTGCTCACAGTGTTCAGCTAGATCCGTTCCTGCTATTTACATTTAGTGCAGTGCGTCCAGCTCACAGTGTTCAGCTAGATCCGTTCCTGCTATTTACATTTAGTGCAGTGCGTCCTGCTCACAGTGTTCAGCTAGATCCGTTCCTGTTATCTTCTAGACTATTTACATTTAGTGCAGTGCGTCCTGCTCACAGTGTTCAGCTAGATCCATTCCTGCTATTTACATTTAGTGCAGTGCGTCCTGCTCACAGTGTTCAGCTAGATCCGTTCCTGCTATTTACATTTAGTGCAGTGCGTCCTGCTCACAGTGTTCAGCTAGATCCGTTCCTGCTATTTACATTTAGTGCAGTGCGTCCAGCTCACAGTGTTCAGCTAGATCCGTTCCTGCTATTTACATTTAGTGCAGTGCGTCCTGCTCACAGTGTTCAGCTAGATCCGTTCCTGTTATCTTCTAGACTATTTACATTTAGTGCAGTGTGTCCTGCTCACAGTGTTCAGCTAGATCCGTTCCTGTTATCTTCCTACTGACAGGCAGGCTTGTCTGGTTACAGTATATAAAGCTACCTGAAGAAAATTACAGGTGTTCTATTTGATCCTATTAGTACCACGGTCAGGCAGCTAGACTATTTACATTTAGTACAGTGTGTCCTGCTCACAGTGTTCAGCTAGATCCGTTCCTGTTATCTTCCTACTGACAGGCAGGCTTGTCTGGTTACAGTATATAAAGCTACCTGAAGAAAATTACAGGTGTTCTATTTGATCCTATTAGTACCACGGTCAGGCAGCTAGACTATTTACATTTAGTACAGTGCGTCCTGCTCACAGTGTTCAGCTAGATCCGTTCCTGTTATCTTCCTACTGACAGGCAGGCTTGTCTGGTTACAGTATATAAAGCTACCTGAAGAAAATTACAGGTGTTCTATTTGATCCTATTAGTACCACGGTCAGGCAGCTAGACTATTTACATTTAGTACAGTGCGTCCTGCTCACAGTGTTCAGCTAGATCTGTTCCTGTTATCTTCCTACTGACAGGCAGGCTTGTCTGGTTACAGTATATAAAGCTACCTGAAGAAAATTACAGGTGTTCTATTTGATCCTATTAGTACCACGGTCAGGCAGCTAGACTATTTACATTTAGTACAGTGTGTCCTGCTCACAGTGTTCAGCTAGATCCGTTCCTGTTATCTTCCTACTGACAGGCAGGCTTGTCTGGTTACAGTATATAAAGCTACCTGAAGAAAAGTACAGGTGTTCTATTTGATCCTATTAGTACCACGGTCAGGCAGCTAGACTATTTACATTTAGTACAGTGCGTCCTGCTCACAGTGTTCAGCTAGATCCATTCCTGTTATCTTCCTACTGACAGGCAGGCTTGTCTGGTTACAGTATATAAAGCTACCTGAAGAAAATTACAGGTGTTCTATTTGATCCTATTAGTACCACGGTCAGGCAGCTAGACTATTTACATTTAGTACAGTGCGTCCTGCTCACAGTGTTCAGCTAGATCCGTTCCTGTTATCTTCCTACTGACAGGCAGGCTTGTCTGGTTACAGTATATAAAGCTACCTGAAGAAAATTACAGGTGTTCTATTTGATCCTATTAGTACCACGGTCAGGCAGCTAGACTATTTACATTTAGTACAGTGCGTCCTGCTCACAGTGTTCAGCTAGATCCGTTCCTGTTATCTTCCTACTGACAGGCAGGCTTGTCTGGTTACAGTATATAAAGCTACCTGAAGAAAATTACAGGTGTTCTATTTGATCCTATTAGTACCACGGTCAGGCAGCTAGACTATTTACATTTAGTACAGTGCGTCCTGCTCACAGTGTTCAGCTAGATCCGTTCCTGTTATCTTCCTACTGACAGGCAGGCTTGTCTGGTTACAGTATATAAAGCTACCTGAAGAAAATTACAGGTGTTCTATTTGATCCTATTAGTACCACGGTCAGGCAGCTAGACTATTTACATTTAGTACAGTGCGTCCTGCTCACAGTGTTCAGCTAGATCCGTTCCTGTTATCTTCCTACTGACAGGCAGGCTTGTCTGGTTACAGTATATAAAGCTACCTGAAGAAAATTACAGGTGTTCTATCCCAGCTTAGTGCAGCTACAGGCCATTAGTATGTCTGGAAGGCCAAGAAGGAGAGCCAGACAGTCACAAGCCAATAAGAGAGGGCAAGCAGGCTCTGTGTCTAGTGCTGGTCGTGGAGACGGTGCATCCTCATCAGCACGCGGCCATGGGACACGCTTGGCCTTTTTTTCGGCAGCTGGCCGTGTTGAGCCGCAACATGCGGAAGACTTGGTCGAGTGGATGACCAAGCCGTCCTCATCCTCCTCATCCTCTCTCACCCATGCCCAGGGTGCTTTGTCTGGCAAAGCAGCGGCCTCTTCCCTCAGCTCAATGTCATCAGTGACTCCTTCCCTAGCTCCACCATGTCCTCATGAGGATTCCCTCGAACTGTTTGACCACAGTGTTGGGTACATGCTCCAGGAGGATGCCCAGCGTTTGGAAGGCTCTGATGATGATACTGAGCTCGATGAAGGCAGTAACATGAGCACGGACAGAGGGGGTGCCCAAGAAGGACAGCAATCTGGCAGTCATGCTCCCCCTGCTGCAGCATACTGCCAGGTTTGCTCCAGTGATGAGGAGGGAGGGGATGATGAGGTCACTGACTCAACGTGGGTGCCTGATAGGAGAGAGGAGGAGGAGGAGGAGGAGGAGGCGACACATCACCAACGAGGCAGGATGCCCTCCAGGGGCCAGCCTAAGGGCAGCACATTGACTGCATCACACCCCAAAGCTCCACATGTGCAGGGCGCTGCAGTCTCTGCGCGTTATTCAAAAAGTTCTTTGGTGTGGGCCTTTTTTGAGACGAGTGCATCAGATCGCACCGCTGCTATTTGCAACATATGTCTCAAGCGTATCTCGCGTGGCCAAAACATCTCCCGCTTGGGTACCACATGCTTGACCAGACATATGTTGACCTGCCATGCAGTTCGTTGGCAAGCATATCTAAAAGACCCACACCAAAGAACAAAGAGGATCTCTCCTTGCTCCTCATCAGCTGAGATTTCCAACCCCACTAGACCTTCAGTCCTCTCTGAGACCTGCAGTGAGAGGAATGAAGGTGTAGAATTAGGTGTGTCACAGCCAAGTACTTGTGGGCAATCTGCTTTTGGTACACCGACGTCAGATTGTACCAGGCAAATTTCCCTGCCCCAGCTGCTGCACCGCCGAAAGAAGTTTGCTCCCAGCCATCCACATGCCCAGCGGTTGAATGCTAGCTTGGCAAAATTGCTAGCACTTCAACTGCTGCCTTTTCAGTTGGTAGACTCTGCCCCCTTCCGTGAGTTTGTGGAATGTGCAGTTCCTCAGTGGCAGGTACCCAAACGCCACTTTTTCTCACGGAAGGCGATTCCGGCTCTCTACCGGCATGTGGAAGGCAATGTCCATGCCTCGCTGGACAGGGCGGTCAGCGGTAAGGTGCATATTACCGCTGACTCATGGTCCAGCAGGCATGGACAGGGACGTTACCTAAGTTTCACGGCGCATTGGGTGACTCTGCTGGCAGCTGGGAAGGATGCAGGACAAGGTGCAGTAGTGTTGGAGGTTGTTCCGCCACCACGCCTCCAAAATGCTGATTGTGACACACCTCTCTCCTCCACCCCCTCCTCTTCTTCTTCCTCCATGGCCTCTTCCTCGGAACCAGCGGTGCTCCGTAGGCGTTCAAGGGGCTACGCAAGTACGCAGGCCAAAAGATGCCATGCGGTGCTTGAGCTGGTGTGCTTGGGGGACAGGAGCCACACTGGGGCAGAGGTTCTGTCAGCTCTGCAGGGGCAGGTTCAGAGGTGGTTGACGCCACGCCAACTTAAGGCAGGAATGGTGGTTTGCGACAATGGCACCAACCTCCTCTCTGCCCTCCGACAGGGACAAATGACCCATGTGCCCTGTTTGGCTCACGTCCTTAACTTGGTGGTGCAGCGGTTCTTGGGCAGGTACCCGGGCTTACAGGATGTCCTGAGGCAGGCCAGGAAAGTCTGTGTGCATTTCCGCCGGTCATATAATGCCAGTGCTCGGCTGACGGACCTCCAAAAGGAGTTTAACCTGCCCAAGAACCGCCTAATCTGTGACATGCCCACCAGGTGGAACTCAACGTTGGCCATGCTGCAGCGGCTGCACACGCAGCAGAGGGCCATCAATGAGTACCTGTGCGACTATGGCACCAGGACAGGGTCAGGGGAGCTTGTTTTTTTTTCCCCACGCCAGTGGGCCATGATCAGGGATGCATGCACTGTCCTGTCACCATTCGAGGAGGCCACGAGGATGGTGAGCAGTGACAGTGCATGCATCAGTGACACTGTCCCCCTTGTCCACCTGTTGGAGCACACGCTGCGTGGAATAATGGACAGGGCACTTGAGGCAGAACAGAGGCAGGAGGAGGAGGACTTCCTTAGCTCTCAAGGCCCCCTTTATCCAGACAGTGTTCCTGCGTGCCCGCCGATCACACAGGAAGAGGATGAGGAGGAGGAGGAGGAGGAGGAAGATTGTGTCAGTATGGAGGTGGAGCCTGGCACTCAGCATCAGCAGCAGTCTTTAAGGGATCAGTCCCAAGGAACACATGGACTTGTACGTGGCTGGGAGGAGGTGGCTGCGGACGTTGTTTTCCTTAGTGACCCAGAGGACTCCGGACCGAATGCCTCAGCAAACCTACGCTGCATGGCCTCCCTGATCCTGCAAAGCCTGCGTAAGGATCCTCGTATTCGTGGTATCAAGGAGAAGGACCAATACTGGCTGGCAACCCTCCTTGATCCACGTTACAAGGGTAAGGTTGCGGACCTTATCTTGCCATCGCAGAGGGAGCAGAGGATGAAACATCTTCGGGAGGCCTTGCAGAAAGGTCTGTGCAACGCGTTCCCAGAGACTGGGAGGTTACAAACTCCTGTTTCTGGACAACGTGTTGCTGAGGCTTCGGTCAGTCAAAGAAGGAGCGGTGGAGAAGGTGGCCGTCTGACCGATGCGTTCAGACAATTTTTTGGTCCGCAGCCCCAAGGTATGATCGGTTCCAGCAACCATCGCCAGCGTCTGTTTTACATGGTGCAGGAATACCTAGGGGCAAGATCAGACTTGGACACCTTTCCCACCAAAAATCCTCTGGGTTACTGGGTCTTGAGGATGGATCACTGGCCAGAGCTTGCACAGTATGCAATTGAGCTACTGGCCTGTCCTGCATCCAGCGTTCTTTCGGAACGCACATTCAGTGCTGCTGGAGGCATGGTAACTGATCACAGGGTGCGTCTGTCCACCGACTCGGTCGATCGGCTGACCTTCATAAAAATGAATCAGTCTTGGATCACCACCAGCTACCAAGCACCTGATGCTGATGTAACTGAATAATTTTTTTTGAAATCTCAGATCCCTTCAAAGACTGCCTATGCTGATGCTGAGTGACTATCCCTGAGTAATTATCCTCTTCCTCCTCAATCATCACGCTGATAGCTTGTAAGAACATTTTTGGTTCTGGGCACCACCACCAGTGCCTAAGGCACAATTTTTCAGCCCCTGTTTAACAGGGGCGTGTAATTACAATTTTTGATGTAATACTTTGCAGCAGGGCTCGTTCCTGCATTCCAACTAGAGTGTCTGTGAGGGGTTGCAGTGTTGTGGCACCAGCCCCAGTGCCTAAGGCCCAATTTTTCTGCCCCTGTCTAACAGGGGCGTGTAATTACAATTTTTGATGCAATACTTTGCAGCAGGGCTCGTTCCTGCGTTCCAACTAGAGTGTCTGTGAGGGGTTGCAGTGTTGTGGCACCAGCACCAGTGCCTAAGGCCCAATTTTTCTGCCCCTGTCTAACAGGGGCGTGTAATTACAATTTTTGATGCAATACTTTGCAGCAGGGCTCGTTCCTGCGTTCCAACTAGAGTGTCTGTGAGGGGTTGCAGTGTTGTGGCACCAGCACCAGTGCCTAATGCCTAATTTTTCAGCTCCTGTTCAACAGGGGCATGTAATTACAATTCTTGATCTAATATTTCACAGCAGGGCCCTGTGAGGGCTTACAGTGTTGTGGCCACAGCAACACCTAAGGCCCAAATTTCTGCTGAGTATATAGGGCAGGACCCTACTTTCAAACATCTAACTTACAAACGACTCCTACTTGCAAACGGAAGGAGACAACAGGAAGTGAGATGAAATCTACCCCTAGGAAGGGAAATTCTCTCCTGTAAGAGTTAATATGGGAAAACAATTTCTCCTTTCCACTGATGCTTTCCAATCCTTGTTCCACAAAAAAACCCAAATTTTCAAAAAACATTTTTCATTGGGACAAAAAAGTGAGGTGAAATCTTCTGAAGAGGAGGAAAGACAGCAAAACAAATGTCACAGGGGTGATAACCCTTCCCTATGTTTTCCAAAAAGCTTAGAAAAGATTTTTTGGCTGGAGCTAAACACGTTAAAAATGTTCAAAATTACAAACAGATTCTACTTAACAACAAACCTACAGTCCCTGTCTTGTTTGCACCGCCTGTATACTGCTGTTCAGAGTATATAGGGCCTGGTGGCCCCACACCTTTCCTTATTTTAATTTGGGTGCGGGGTTCCCCTTAATATCCATACAAGACCCAAAGGGCCTGGTAATGGACTGGGGGGTACCCATGCCGTTTGTTTCACTGATTTTCATCCATATTGCCATGACCCGACATGACATTAAACCCGCAAGCAGTTTTAAATGAGATTTTTTCCTTTAAAAATGACATTTGGTGCAGGGACTGTTCTAAACATGGGAAACACGCGTCACTTTACAGGCATACTATAGACACCCCCCAGGTACGATATTTAAAGGAATATTTCGCTTTTTTTTTTTTTACTTTAAGCATCATTAAAATCACTGCTCCCGAAAAAACGGCCGTTTTTAAAAGTTTTTTTTGCATTGATACATGTCCCCTGGGGTAGGACCCGGGTCCCCAAACCCTTTTTAGGACAATACCATGCAAATTAGCCTTTAAAATGAGCACTTTTGATTTCGAACGTTCGAGTCCCATAGACGTCAATGGGGTTCTAACGTTCGTGCGAACTTTCGGTCCGTTCGCGGGTTCTGGTGCGAACCGAACCGGGGGGTGTTCGGCTCATCCCTAATGCACACCAATTTACGAATGTCAACATGTGCTATCTGCCAGCAGGGGGGATCAAGGGACATGTTTTGGGGGAGCAAGCCCTTCCTCAACGCGACTTTATAATTGAGGAAGGGGTTGCACCCCCAAAATGCGTCCATTGATCTCCCGTGATGGCAGATAGCACATGTTGGCACACTGTGTGCATCCTCCAAATTTGGCTTTTCAAAACATTGCAAAAAAATTTAAAAGATTGGACCACAATCCAAAAAGTAATTTTGTGGGGTTTTAAATTCGCCCCAAAACATCAATGATGTTATTATTTTTTTTAATAACATCATTGATTTTTTGCTGGATGTTTTGCAGTTCGGCATTACACCCCATGATCTCCCCGATCAGGAGCTGGGCACTTTCTGATGTGAAACGTTCTCTATCCCTCACATCACGGTCACCTAAAAAGAGAGAAAGAAAAAAAAAACAGGTCTCAAAAATCTGCCACTATCCATCTCTTTTACCTGAGCCTGTGGTCGCAGACACTCACCTGTTGTGGTGCCAATCTCCACCACATCTTCTTCCTCCTCCTGCTCAGCTTGGGTTTGGGGTATTTCACCTTCTTCCAGAGGTGGGGGGGTCTGTGGTCTCCTCGAGTGAGGGGTGTCCTCCGAGTCTTTTCTCCCCTATGTAAAACAAAAATGGTATAATTAGCACACAGATATTTGATGGCAGAACTATAAATAGGAAACATTGCTTGGAAGTGGGGTACAATTGTCTATTTTAGCAGAGTTCCAAGATGTATATTTTTTATTGCCCTTTGTCAAGCTGCAAAACTTTACCTGTTTAGTACAAGCTTCCCAGATGTAGCCCCTCTATAGTATACACTGGAGCACCTGTGTGGCCCCCCTAATAAAAATGGTGTTCTGGGGTCCCACACTAGTGCTCCAGTGTCCAGATGTGAAAACAGCTGCTCAGTGTCCTCTCCTTACACACAATCTAGTTGGCATTTCATTCTAGTAACAAACCCATCTACACAAACAAATATTTGGCATCCAAGTAGGCCCAAAAAAAATGTGGGAAAATGCATATGGCCTAAACAATGGTGTTTTAGAGGCCGAAAGAAAAATGTTTGATACGAACGAATAATGGGCCCATGAACATTAAAGTTGCCCTTTTAAACGTTACAATTAATAAAAGCATATGTAGCAGCATGAACGCAATAAAGACAGAAAGAATAGGAACACAGCACAACTACTTACTTTTTTGCAGCACTCTCCGGATCTTTCGGTAATGCTCTGGCTCTCTCAATTTCAGGTCCGACCACCGCTTCCTGAGCTGATCTTTCGATCTTAGTACCCCGAAATTCCTGTGAAGGCTTTTGATCACTTTCGCCATGATCTTGGCCTTTCTGATGTTGGGGTAAGGCCCATACTTCCCGTCATAGTCGGACTTCCTCATGATGTCGACCATCTCCAACATCTCCCCAAAGGACATATTTGTGGCCTTAAAACGTCTCCTTCTGGATCGGGACGTGTCCGGATCCGGGCTTTCCTCCTCCTCGTTGCTATAATTAGCACACACCTGCTCTAACTCCGCCATCATGCTCTTTACCCACTGCACCGAACAAAAAGGGGCGGGGAATAGACTAGAAAGAACGTCAGGGGCGGGCGGAGTTACACGCATGCGCAGTGTGTATAAAGCGTAACACGCGCGCGTATTACGTACGATCTGTGAGCGAAAGAAGGAGCATTGGACGCGCCGATCGTAAGAACGAAGGTAAGAGACAAACTTGTGCCTATACTGCTTCTAGATTGAGGCCTATATTGTAACAAGATTAGGAGAGTTTTGTCTGACATTAGGCTTTGTCTTCTGTTGTGTCTTGCAGTGAACATGGATATGCTACTCAAAGATAATGACTTCATGTCAGTATTCCTAGAGATGCTAAGGGAGCTGCCCTGTCTGTGGGAGATTAAACACTCCCATTTCAAGAACCAAGCAAAGAGGAAGGCAGCACTGGAGCAATAGTGTGAAATTGTGAAGCAGGTGATCCCCACGGCAGACATCACCTATTTAAAGATATTAATTGGTGGCCTGAGGAGTACATATCTAAGGGAGCGCAAGAAGGTCCTGGATTCACAGAGATCCGGAGCAGCAGATGACGTCTATGTCCCCAGGATGTTGTACTACGACAGGCTGCATTTTCTGGCAGGCCAGACTGAACCCAGGCCATTCCTCTCCAGTCTTCCAGGCCACATGGTGAGGAGCCCAGATTGAGCCAGGTATAGCATTCCTCTAAATATTTCTGCTTGTCCAATCAATAATGTTAACTAGATGTTAGTTGGGAGTACTAATTTATGATTGTGATTGATGATGCAAAACATTACAACCATGTCCCTTTTTCATACACAGGGAAGTCTCAGCCAGGAGGTGGCCGGGCCGAGCCGGCTGGCTGATCTGCAGGTCCCTCCACCCCCCCGAAAAGAGAAAGTGGCAGTAGGAGGAGTGCCCTAGAGGAGGCTGCTATAGGATTCTTTTGGAGGGCTACAGAGGTCCTGGGAGCACCCCACACCATGGAGGAGAACATTGCTGCCTTCATTGCATATAAAATGCAGAGGATGGAGGAGGGCCAACAAGTCATGTGTGAGGCCCTCATATTGGAGGCTCTTGAGAAAGGTATGAGGGGCCAAATGACACTTCAGACACACCTTTGTGATGGTCCTCCTCCTCCTCCTGCAGGTCCTCCTCCTCCTCCTCCCTCTCCTCCAGGTCCCCCCAGTCCTCCTCCAGGTCCTCCCAGTCCTCCTCCTCCTCCAGGTCCTACTCCTCCTCTTTCCACATCTCCAACTGCACAGCCACAGCCCAGAAGGAAGCGTGGAAGGAAGACCAGACAGTGATTGCCCTGGGTTCAGTCTGGTCGGCCAAAAAATGCAGCCTCTTGTGGTACCACAGCCTGGGGACACATATGTCATCTGCTGCTATCCGGATCTCTGCGAATTCTGGACCAGACTGCCCTCCCTTACATATGGACTCCTCAGGCCACCAATTTTGATGTTGAAGAATTGATGTCTGCCGTGGGGGTCCCAGGCTTCGCTAATTTCTCCTGTTGGTCCAGTGTTGCCTTCCTCTTTGTTTGGTTCTGATCCCTTAATAAAGGATTTTTGTTTTGAATTATACTCTCCTATGTGTTTTACTTCAAAAAGGACAGTTGGTTTGTGAGGATTCAGGTACATTTCAAATATACAATGTGAAATGAACAAGGGACACCAACACCAAACAATCTCCTGGAGATTAAATAATACAAGATATCAATGGTGTTGGGGTAACTTGACACACAAAACACACACAAAAATATTCTGGAGTAAAAATAAAAATAACATTGAACAAAGATCAGCCTTGGAAAAAATCCAAACATTAAAGAAAAAAAAAGGCTGAAAATCCAAAAAAAAAAAAAATAATAATATAAATAACAATATATTCAGGGAATCCCACTAAAAAAAACACAAATAAAACTTTGTGAGAAGTGTGTGAATATGAGCAGCAAAACTACTTAATTCTTGTCACATTATAAAGAAGAAGAGAGTGCGCTGTATTAAACCATTTTTAACATTGCAGCGTGACAAAAGTGCTGTATCCATTGCGAACGCTAAGTTTACCAGAATGAGCTGTCCCGTCTCAGAATTTCTTCTGAGCATGCGTGGCACTTTGTGCGTCTGAACAGGCCACGCACATTCGGAATTGACGCGATCGGATTTTGTTGTCGGAAAATTTTATCTCCTGCTGTCCAACTTTGTGTGTCGGAAAATCAGATGGAAAATGTCCGATGGAGCCCACACACGGTCGGAATTTCCGACAACACGCTCCGATCGGACATTTTCCATCGGAAAATCAGTTACTCAGTTACCTCAGTTACTCTTGGTGGGTGCAGAAACGGGCCCTGCTGTGAAATATTAGATCAAGAATTGTAATTACATGTCTCTGTTGAACAGGGGCAAAAAATCGGGCCTTAGGCACTGGTGCCACAACACTGCAACTCCTCACAGATACTCTAGTTGGAGCGCAGGAAGGAGCACTGCTGCAAAGTATTGAATCAAAAATTGTAATTACATGCCCCTGTTAAACAGGGGCTGAAAAATTGCGCCTTAGCCACTGGTGTCGGCGCCCAAAACCAAAAATATTCTTAAAAAGTAATAAGCATGATCATTGAGGAAGAGGAGGATAGTCACTCCGCATAACAGAATAGTCACTCAGCATCAGCATAGGCAGTCTTGAAGGGATCTGACATTTCAAAAAAAAAATATTCGGTTACATCAGCATCAGGTGCTTGGTAGCTGGTGGTGATCCAAGACTGATTCATTTTTATGAAGGTCAGTCGATCGACCGAGTTGATGGACAGGGGCACCATGTGATCGGTTACAAAGCCCCCAGCAGCACTGAATGTGCGTTCTGAAAGAACACTGGATGCAGGACAGGCCAGTAGCTCAATTGCATACTGTGCAAGCTCTGGCCAGTGATCCATCCTCAAGACCCAGTAACCCAGAGGATTTTCGGTGGGAAAGGTGTCCAAGTCAGATCTTGCCCCTAGGTATTCCTGCACCATGTAAAACAGACGCTGGCGAGGGTTTCTGGAACCGATCATACCTTGGGGCTGCGGACTAAAAAATTGTCGGTCAGATGGCCACCTTCTCCACCGCTCCTTCTTTGACTGACCGAAGCCTCAGCAACACGTTGTCCAGGAACAGGAGTTTATAACCTCCCAGTCTCTGGGAACGCATTGCACAGACCTTTCTGCAAGGCCTCCTGAAGATGTTTCATCCTCTGCTCCCTCTGCGATGACAAGATAAGGTCCACAACCTTATCATTGTAACATGGATCAAGGAGGGTTGCCAGCCAGTATTGATCCCTCTCCTTGATACCACGAATACGAGGATCCTTCCGCAGGCTTTGCAGGATCAGGGAGGCCATGCAGCGTAGGTTTGCTGAGGTATTCGGTCCGGAATCCTCTGGGTCACTAAGGACGACATGATCTGCAGCCATCTCCTCCCATCCACGTACAAGTCCATGGGTTTCTTGGGACTGTAAATGATCCCTTAAAGACTGCTGCTGATGCTGAGTGCCAGGTTCCACCTCCAAGCTGACACAATCCTCTTCCTCCTCCTCCTCCTCGTCCTCGTCCTCGTCCTTGTCCTGTGTGATCGGCGGGCACGCAGGAACACTGTCTGGATAAAGGGGGCCTTGAGAGCTAAGGAAGTCTTCCTCTTCCTGCCTTTGTTCTGCCTAAAGTGCACTGTCCATTATTCCACGCAGCGTGTGCTCCAACAGGGGGACAGTGTCACTGATGCATGCACTGTCACTGCTCACCATCCTCGTGGCCTCCTCAAATGGTGACAGGACAGTGCATGCATCCCTGATCATGGCCCACTGGCGTGGGAAAAAAAAACAAGCTCCCCTGACCCTGTCCTGGTGCCAAATTTGCATAAGTACTCATTGATGGCTCTCTGCTGCGTGTGCAGGCACTGCAGCATGGCCAACGTTGAGTTCCACCTGGTGGGCATGTCACAGATTAAGCGGTTCTTGGGCAGGTTAAATTCCTTTTGGAGGTCAGCCAGCTGAGCACTGGCATTATATGACCTGCAGAAATGCACACAGACTTTCCTGGCCTGCCTCAGAACATCCTGTAAGCCCGGGTACCTGCTCAAGAACCGCTGCACCACCAAGTTAAGGACGTGAGCCAAACAGGGCACATGGGTTAGTTGTCCCTGTCGGAGGGTGGAGAGGAGGTTGGTGCCATTGTCGCAAACCACCATATCTGCTTTAAGGTGGCATGGTGTCAACCACCTCTGAACCTGCTCCTGCAGAGCTGACAGAATATCTGCCCCAGTGTGGCTCCTGTCCCCCAAGCACACCAGCTCAAGCACCGCATGGCATCTTTTGGCATGCGTGCTTGCGTAGCCCCTTGAACGCCTAGGGAGCACCGCTGGTTCCGAAGACAATTCAGCACAGGAAGAGGCCATGGAGGAAGAAGAAGAGGAGGAGGTGGAGGAGAAAAGTGTGGCAGAATCACCACTAGAAGTATTTTGGAGGCGTGGTGGCGGAACAACCTCCAACACTACTGCACCCTGTCTTGCATTCTTCCTAGCTGCCAGAAGAGTCACCCAGTGCGCGTTGAAAGATAGGTAATGTTCCTGTCCATGCCTGATGAACCATGAGTCAGCAGTAATATGTACCTTACCGCTGACCGCCCTATCCAGCGAGGCCAAGACATTGCCTTCCACATGCCAGCAGAGCGCCGGAATCGCCTTCTGTGAGTAAAAGTGGCATTTGGGAACCTGCCACTGAGGAACCGCACATTCCACAAACTCACGGAAGGGGGCAGAGTCTACCAACTAAAAAGGCAGCAGTTGAAGTGCTAGCAATTTAACCAAGCTAGCATTCAACCGCTGGGCATGTGGATGGCTGGGAGCGAACTTCTTTCGATGGTGCAGCAGCTGGGGCAAGGAAATTTGCCTGGTACAATCTGATGTCGGTGTACCGATAGCAGATTGCCCCCAAATACTTGGCTGTGACACACCTAATTCTACACCTTCATTCCTCTCAGTGCAGGTCTCAGAAAGGACTGAAGGTATAGTGGGGTTGGAGATCCCAGATGATGAGGAGCAAGGAGAGGTCCTCTTTGTTCTTTGGTGTGGGTCTTTTAGGTACGCTTGCCAATGAACTGCATGGCATGTCAACATATGTCTGGTCAAGCATGTAGTGCCCAAGCGGGAGATGTTTTGGCCACGCGAGATACGCTTGAGACATATGTTGCAAATAGCAGCAGTGGGATCTGATGCACTTGTCTCAAAAAAGGCCCACACCAAAGAACTTTTAGAATAACACGCAGAGACAGCAGAGCCCTGCACATGCGGAGCTCTGCAGTGTGATGCAGTCGGTGTGCTGCCCTTAAGCTGGCCCCTGGAGGGCATCCTGCCTCGTTGGTGATGTGCCTCCTCCTTCTCCTCCTCCTCTCTCCTATCAGGCACCCACATGGAGTCAGTGACCTCATCATCACCTCCCTTCTCATCACTGGAGCAAAGCTGGCAGTATGCTGCAGCTGGGGGAACATGACTGCCAGATTGCTGTCCTTCTTGGACACCCCCTCTCTCTGGGCTCACGTTACTGCCTTCCTCTAGCTGGGTACCATCATCGGAGCCTTCAAAACGCTGGAGCATTTACCAAAACACTGTGGTCAAACAGTTTTGGGGACTCCTCAGGAGGACATGGTGGGGCCATTGAGCCGAGGGAAGAGGCAGCGTTGGCAGCTGCTTTGCCAGACAAAGTACCCTGAGCCTGAGTGAGAGAGGATGAGGAGGATGAGGACGGCTTGGTCATCCACTCTACCAAGTCTTCCGCATGTTGCGGCTCAACACGGCCAGCTGCTGAAAAAAAGGACAAGCGTGTCCCATGGCCACGTGCTGATGAGGATGCACCGTCTCCATGAACAGCACTGTTGCCTCTAGACACAGAGCCTGCTTGCCCTCTTTTATTGGCTTGTGACTGTCTGCCTCTCCTTGTTGGCCTTCCAGACATACTAATGGCCTACAGTGAGATGTAGCTGCACAAAGCTGGGATGTATATATATACTGATACTGCAGCTAGCAGAATCAACTGCCTGCCTGTAGTAGTATTAGTATGAGAACACCAGCAATTGTCTTCAGGTAGCATTAGGTGCACACTGTGCAGAGGACGCAGTACACTAACTGTAAATACTGTAGCTGTCTGCCTGTGGTATTAATATAGGATCAGAAGAACACCACCAATTTAATTCAGGTATCTATAGGGGCACACTGTGCAGAGGACGCACTACACTAACTGTAAATTCTGTAGCTGCCTGCCTGTGGTATTAATAGGATCAGAAGAACACCACTAATTTTCTTCAGGTAGCTTTAGGTGCACACTGTGCAGAGGACGCACTACACTAATTTGTAAAAAATATAAAACAACAAAGTGTAGCGCTATAACCAAAAATCTGAAAAAAGTAAAATCACCTTGGTGACAAAGTGTAAAAATAACCCTTATAAGGTGTATAGCATCAAAAAAAGCAACTCCTATGTCAAAGGAGTATTCCACCTGCTTAGAAATGCATCTCACTGTGACATCAAACAGGGCAGAGAAGTATATAAAAAAAAAAAAAGGAGTTGGAAAAAGCGGTACAAATGGAAAAGTCAGGAGTGCATAAGTGCTCAGAGAAATTACGTTAACATAATAATAGGTGACACTAAGTTTATGTTAGCATAAAAAAAATTGGTGACACATGTTTATCATGACAGAAAATATAAAAAAATTGATCAAAAATTATAGGAATGGGTATGATATAATAAACAAGTCCATATGTGTAGTAAAAAATCACAGGGAGAGTGAAAAGTTCCAAACTTGTGCAAGTGCTCTTCACTATGAAGTGTAAGGCAACTGATAAGCAGGATCTTCTTAAAGCACACACTCCGTCATGGGAAAATATAATGCCCTTACCGGATAAGTTAGTATATAGTGAAATGAACCACTGAAGGTCAACTGTATTGCTTTCAAAATGTTGCCAACATCCCAGATCAGTACATAGGATAAGACCCTTGAGTCAGGGAACTTATATACCCCCCAGTATAATGGGACTTTACAGGCGAACCATACGATTAAATTAGATAAAAAATGTTTTATTTATTTAGAAAAGCATAAAAACAGAATACATTGGACATAAATCTCAACAAAAGTACTTATGCGATAGAATTTGCTTTCATATAATTATTGTATACTTCCATTTGTAAACAAGATATTTTCTCTAAAAGCCTGACATGTTTCAGGACGATGTCCCTTCTTCAGAGGCGTATTGCAGAGAGAAAGATCATATATGTAGAAGATACATTCTGAAACAACAAATGAAAACAGTTTGCACAATGTAACATTATGAACATAAAGAGGTTTAGCAGCCCCCCGCCCCACAGTGTCCACCATACCAGTGAAAGGTTTTCAGGAATGAAAAGTACATGCATAAGATATGCACAGGCATCCAGTTTTGGATGAGACAGCAAATTACATATTTTGGATAAAAACGCACTGGCTGTCGGTTGACCAACCAGCGTGAAATAATGGTTATCCCTCGGCTTCAGAAATGACTCCGCAAAGGCCCTCAAATAAAAGGACGGCCCTGCTGGGTCCCCAAAAAGACCTTAAAAAGAAAGGAAAGGAAGCTTTTTAAGTGGTTTTATCAAAAGCCATGAATTTGCATACATTTTATTTCCCATTTGCCATAAGGGGCTTTCTCTTTCATTTAATTTGGACAAGATGACTGACCAATATCCCATATTTACAAGTTCATACTATATTCAGGACTTCTAATATTAAAAAGAAGACATTCAAGAAAAAACTGCTAAGGTTAAGACCTTGGCGGTGCCGCCGTCTGCTACTGCAAAGAAAAAAGCCTTTCTGCCTATATGTAGAGACTGGAAAATCATGCAGCTGGACCATTTTGAAAAATAAGTACAAGACGAAAAAATAGAAGGGTTTGCTTGTCTCTGTCTCTCAGAGAGCGTGTCTTGCAAAAAGATACATCTCACATTAAAAAGGAGAGAAGTGTTTAAAATTACTCACTTGTTAGATATAAAGATAATGCACGGGCAGCTGGAGCATAGAGAGCCTTGATGGTGGAATAACACACTGGGCAGGACGCCAGGAGGCGGCTTAAAAAGACATCGGCGCCCGCGCAGTGAGATTCCAGTAAGAAGTGTCAGCAGAGGAAAGGATGCCGCTCTGCGTGATGCGCATGCGTCGGACGGAGCGATGTGCACAGGGAGGACAGACACCCAGGGGCCCTAAAAGGAAGGAAAAGGCTCAGAGGTCGCACCGTCCTTGAATGATGACGTCACCACGCACGACGCAAAGCGCAGCAGCGTGCTGTCAAACTAATGCTTACTATAACATGGGATCGGACAAGGACAGTAGAGGAAAAACAACCATTACTATGGCAACTAGGAGAGCGGTCACAGAAAAGGGGAGGGAAGAGAGGGGAAAATGGGCGAGACGGACAAGGATAGCAGATATGAAGAGAAAGAAGGGGACAATCGGATAGATAGTGGGTTATTGCGACCCTATAAAAAGAAAAGAAAAAAAGGCAAATGCATGAAAGGATTAAATCGAAAAATATAATAAAAATCAACTGGCTGATTTTATTTGGGAATCAAAAAAGGGGGGCCTAGGGCATCCAAAGATGGGGCCCCAGGGGAGGGTCTGCACGGCGCCCATCCAGAGCCGAAGTGCTGGGGGAGCGTCATGCAGGTCCACCCCACCGAAGCACGAGAACACCGTCATGACAGGTCCGTGGTCGGACGAGTCTGCAGTGTAAAAGGGAGCCATGCCGTCATCTGAGATGGTTCGGTGTGGCCCACGTGCGCCGGGCGGAGGCAGATCCAAAGCCAGACAACCAAAAAATGTAAACTGGGTACAAGAGTCACAAGGCCAAAGTTAGTAAATATCTCAAAATGTAGTGGTTCTAAAAGACACCACTCTAGTAAATTAAGCATGGTGGACATAGCTGGGTGCCCAATGAATGGGTAAACATAAATGACAGACAGTATAATACCACATATGGAATATTTTGTACATCGAATTAAATAACAGAAATTATTAGGGCTATATGCACGTATATGTAAACACATAGATACTAAATATATTATACAAGCCATTATACTTGTACAGCTAAGTTGGAACGATGTTCTATAAATAAAGGTGGCATCATCAAAAGATGTGTGAAAGGAATTTATCAACAGAGACATAATCAACCAATCCATTACTTCTGGGTAATTCAAGAATATCCTCCAAGAATGCATATTCCCGATATTTTTCAGGTATGCAGTGTTGGGTTCTCATTCTTTTTCGCACCTACCTGAGACAAAGCCCTCCAAAAAGGGACGGAAACTCATCTGGGTATTTAAACCTGGAAATTGTGTTGCATTGAGGCTTGCGATCCAATGGACCTCCCTCTGGAGCAAGATCTTGTTCCAATCACCCCCCCTCGTATCCGGATGGACACGGTCGAGGATGGTGAAATGGACAAGGGGAAACTTGCCCGTGTGGTGGTCTCGCACATGTCACCCCATGTCGTTGCCTCTCCCTGCACGGTGGTACAGGGAGAGGCGATCGGCTGCTGAGTCTGAGCGAGCAGGCCTCTGTTCTTTTCCTTCCTGGCTCTCTCCTCATTTGTACTGTGAGCGTTGTTGGAGATCGCCGCAAATCCAGCGGATGATCCCAAACCCTGCCAAGATTTGACGATCGGAGCCGGTGGCTCTTCCCAACCTACCAGACACTTCTTCTGGATTGGAATCACATCTAACCTTACCGTTTTGATGGTGCAAGCTTGTATGACTCACCGCCAACGGCCTGTGAGTCCAACTTATCCGGTAAGGGCATTATATTTTCCCATGACGGAGTGTGTGCTTTAAGAAGATCCTGCTTATCAGTTGCCTTACACTTCATAGTGAAGAGCACTTGCACAATTTTTGAACATTTCACTCTCCTTGTGATTTTTACTACACATATGGACTTGTTTATTATATCATACCCATTCCTATAATTTTTGATCAATATTTTTATATTTTCTGTCATGATAAACATGTGTCACCAATTTTTTTTATGCTAACATAATCTTAGTGTCACCTATTATTATATCTAGTAATTTCTCTGAGCACTTATGCACTTCTGACTTTTCCATTTGTACCTCTTTTTCCAACTCCTTTTTTTTTTTTTTTATATAATCCTCTGCCCAGTTTGATGTCACAGTGAGATGCATTTATACAGTTTATGATTTCTAAGCAGGTGGAATACTCCTTTGACATAGGAGTTGCCTTTTTTGATGCTATACACCTTATAAGGGTTATTTTTACACTTTGTCACCAAGGTGATTTTACTTTTTTCAGATTTTTGGATATAGCGCTACACTTTGTTGTTTTATACTTTTCACAATTAGTCAGATTGTAGTGTTGGCTGCTTTTAGAGTTGGTGCAGCAGTTCTCCTTATTCACTTAACTAATTTGTAAATACTGCAGCGGCCTGCGGTACTGTACTAATAGGATCAGGAGAACACCACCAATTTTCTTCAGGTAGCTTTAGGTGCACACTGTGCAGAGGATGCACTACACTAACTTGTAAATACTGCAGCTGCCTGCAATAGTAATAGGATCAGAAGAACACCATCAATTTAATTCATGTAGCTTTAGGTGCACTCTGTGCAGAGGATGCACTACACTAACTGTAAATACTGTAGCTGCCTGCCTGTGGTATTAATAGGATCAGAAGAACACCACTAATTTTCTTCAGGTAGCTTTAGGTGCACACTGTGCAGAGGACGCACTACACTAACTTGTAAATACTGCAGCTGCCTGCGGTACTGTACTAATAAGATCGGAAGAACACCACTAATTTTCTTCAGGTAGCTTTAGGTGCACACTGTGCAGAGGATGCACTACACTAACTGTAAATACTGTAGTTAATAGGACTAATAGGATCAGAAGAACACCAGCAATTTTCTTCAAGTAGCTGTAAATACTGTAAAAACACCTGCCTGCCTGCCTGTCAGTAGTAGGAAGAGAATATCAGGAACGGATCTAGCTAAACTGAATATAGTGTATATATATACAGTCAGGTCCATAAATATTGGGACATCGACACAATTCTAATCTTTTTGTCTCTATACACCACCACAATGGATTTGAAATGAAACGAACAAGATGTGCTTTAACTGCAGACTTTCAGCTTTAATTTGAGGGAATTTAGATCCAAATCAGGTGAACAGTGTAGGAATTACAACAGTTTGTATATGTGCCTCCCACTTTTTAAGGGACCAAAAGTAATGGGACAAATTAACAATCATCCATAAAACTTTCAACTTTTAATACTTGATTGCAAATCCTTTGCAGTCAATTACAGCCTGAAGTCTGGAATGCATAGACATCACCAGACATTGGGTTTCATCCCTGGTGATGCTCTGCCAGGCCTCTACTGCAACTGTCTTCAGTTCCTGCTTGTTCTTGGGGCATTTTCGTGAATCAACACAGCTGTGTGTAGGAACTTTCCAATAGAGGCTCCTCAGTCTGCGCAACGTCTGGCGCCACTGTGTCAAAGGGCGCGATGACATCGACACAGACTGCTGACATCGCAGGGTAGGCAGCAACTAAGGGTGAAGATGATCGAAAACCAGCCAGTGTGCATACGTGAGGGCAGGGGGAAGCCACAGCATGCGCTCATAGCTGCCGCCTCAAGGAAAGCCTCCGGTCCCATAAAATGAGAGGGACGGAGGCCCCCCGGGAGCGCCGACGAGCCACAGCAACCAAAAAGGGGGAGAGAGAGATCCAATCAAATCATTGGAAATGACTAGCAAACAGTAATCGTTATATAGTAATGACCCTGTGCATCAATATTAATAAAGAGCTATAGTAATAAAGTACTATTAAAAATTGGAGCTTTGGGATGAATATGGGAGCCCCAGAAGGTAGTGTAACAAAAAGCCTGCAAAAGAACATAGAGAAGTGTGAATATATTTACATCCAACAAACTGTCATTTAATAACAATTTTGATGAGAATTTGGGTTAGTAAGCTTAATCAGCAACCAAAATATTCAACTCATAGAGATCTAGTAATATCAAAGCACGACCAGAACATAAGAGAGGGAAGGGGATGGAAAAGAGGGAAGAGATATTGAGAGAGAAGAAATAGTGAAACGAAAGAACATCATTGGGAACATATAATAACCTATAAGAGAATTATTCATGAGTCTCATAGGTCTTTATCAAAATTTCCAGTTGCAAAACCTGGCAGGAAGGGTTTGAGGTTGAAGGCTTCGTTTAAGCCAGGTGGAGAGGTGGCATTGAGGTTTGAGATCCACCAAAGCTTGTGCTGTAGGAGATATTTGTCAAAATCTCCACCTCGTGCGCTTTGGTGCAGCCGATCAAGGACTAAAACTGATATGGTGGGGCAAATGCCATTGTGGGTCTGGGTAACATGTCTGCCCAATGGTAGGTCGGGGTTAGAAGTCTCCATAGCCCTAATGTGGCGGTATAGTCTTTGCCACAATTTTTGTACTGTTTTACCTATATAGAAGCAATTACAATTGCATAGAATCAAGTAGACCACTCCTGTTTGGCAGTTAGAATAATGCTTTGGTTTAAATGGCATGCCATTGGGCAGGTAAATGTTTTTTTCTGGTATTCATGTACTTGCAGTAGGAACATGATCCACACGGGAAAGTTCCCACTGTCTTGCAAGGGTCACCTCTCATTGAGCCACGGAATTCACTCTGAACCAGTAGGTCACCCACAGAGGTGGCTCGTCTGTAGGTGATCATTGGAAATGGGGGGACAAAGGGGCCTACTGTGGGGTCAGAAGTTAACAAATGCCAATATTTTTTATATATTTGCATAAGTTTGTTATGATCATTAGTAAAGGTTGTGACTATTCAATGGCTCTCCTTTGAGGTTTTAGGTTTCTTTGATACAAGTAATTCATGTCTGTTATTGGCATTTGCACGTTGGAATGCTTTCTTAAGGCATTTGTGGCTGTAGCCACGTTCAAGTAGACGTTTTTCAAATTGTTAGCCTCGCGTTTAAAGTCCAACTGGTTGGAACAGTTGTGTTTGATACGCAGGTATTCACCATACGGAATGGATTTTACAAGAGATCTAGGATGGAAACTAGAGACCCACATCTAGCTGCACTGCTTTGATTTTGTTGGTCAGGGTAGCCTGGCAGATTGCAATCGCTGCCATCACTTCCTGGAACCCAAGCCGTGTCTAAGCCGTCTGCTCTTCCATCTTAGTCTATGACGCCATATTGCCTACACGCTTGGGGGAGATTGCCACGTGTGATGCCTCTCGTGGAGTTGTATTCTCCATACCCAGTGGAAAACTAAGATTTTTTCCCCTGTGCACATTCTGTAGGACATCCGGAGTATGTAGTGTAGTTTTTTGGCAAATAAATCAGGCAGGAGTGCAGATAATTGCCATGTATCCAACAGAGCTCTGGATCCTGCGACCTCTCAGATTGCCATCTTGGACATGCCCCTATGTAGAGGGTTCTTTACTTTAGGAGCGACAAGGATGTGGAATTCCATTCCACAGGCGGTGATCTCAGCAGGGAGCATCGATAGTTTAAAAAAAACTATTAGATAAGCACCTGAATGACCTCAACATACAGGGATATACAATGTAATACTAAATAATCACACACATGGGTTGGACTTGATGGACTTCTGTCTTTTTTCAACCTCACCTTCTATGTAACTATGTACCCTCTTGTGTTTGTTTTTTATATGTGCTGAGAGATGTAAGTGCAAGAAACTCATAGATCATTTAGGGTTAAAGGGCCATGCTAAACTTTATTACCAAGATAGAGTCAGGTTACTCTAGTGCAAGAATGTGCGATCAAGGAGCTTCTCATACCCAATGTAGTAACTATTTTTTTTTCTTTTATTAGGAGCCTGTAAAGCATCACACCTATAATCAGCAGATCATTGGTGCAATCTCAGGCTCATGCAGACTGTAAGTGTAGCTGTCTGCCCATACCTTGTGCAGGTAGGCAGTTACTGAATCACAGGAAACTTCAACGAACTACCTAGAGCACTCATCTGTGCCCTTGTAGTTCATTGAGAACCAGCAATAAGCCACAATAGATGACTGTAGTTGTTGTCCTCCCATTCACAGAACTCTGTAAATGAATGACATGGAGCCCTGCATGCCAGTGTTTTTATTTATTTATTTTTTTAAATGTGACAGTGAGTGCGGGGAGAATATACTGTACCTGGCCCACTGTCACTATGGGGACTAGGGGGGTGTGTGGCTGCTAGTTTAGTAACATGTAACCTGTTACACCCCAAATATTGTATTTCTTTGACTTTTTAAGAAAAATAATTTTTTCAAATTTCCTGAATGCTGCTTCTGTAGGGAAAGCATTCATTAGAAATGATATATGTTTCATTGTTATTTGCAGGCTAAAACTATATAATAAAATATCAAGGTATTTCTGTGCGGTTTGCAAACAAACCAATAGATAATACCTGTACAACTATCATGACATCAAAGTTGACGATACCCATTGCAGAATTATGACCTGAATGAAGGCATATATGAACTATATATTAATTTATCAAAAATGGTAAGCATACTTTCATATAAAGTAAAGCTACTTTGTTTACTTAACCCCTCGTCCATGTCTCAAATCAATACTTACTTGAATTCAATGGATGCTGTTTTTCACATTTACAACTCACAACCTCTTTTTTTGGCTTCTGTTTGTGACTGCCTAGTAAATCTGTATAAACTACCATGGGGCTCTAATAAGACTGGAATGGTTCTGTAAAATTGTCTATTGGGATCCACTTCACAGGCACACAGGCACACCCAGAAGCACTCAGGAGCACCATTTGTGGGGGAGGGGGGGGGTTAGTGAACTGGACTAGTTAGGTAGGATAATATTACTTTATATGAAAGTACATCTTTTCATTAAGGATTTAAGGATTTTCAAATTGGTATATATCCAACTTTAATATTTTTTTATATTGAAACTATTGTTACTGGTACTGTTAAGTGCTTCTTTTCCTGAAGTGTTTTTTAAACATATAAAAAGTGTACCATTTATTACTATCACTATTAAAAAATAATATTTGCCCTTATTTTCACAAATATTCAAGTAAATAATGTTAATATTTTTTTTAAGTTAAGAAGCTGTATTGCTGAACAAAACTTAGACAATTCCAGGTCCATTGTAAAAGCTTTTCTTTAACTTTCGATAAAAAAATAAATGGCTTGCAGTACTTTACCATTAATGGTTTATATTGTTTCTGACTTGAGATTTGAGCATCTATGCAATCAAAAATTAGAATAAAGAATCAGTTGAAAATAGCTTTTGATTTGAATTGTGGTGGCTTTTAGATAATTTCACTGCTGTTTTGATAGTTTGAGACTAGGACATTATAAGGCGTTGAAAGATTATATATTATATAAAGCAGGAAGCTTGAACCCTTGTGGTTTTATTACTGTGGAGATTCCAGTCTTTATGCCAGTGACTTTTGACCGAACATAAAAAAAAAGTTGAAAAAAAACAGGCAATCATACATGATATGGGCAAATAGGTTAATAACCATGGATATGCACAACCTGTGAAGCAGCCTGATCTGGCTAGGATACGAAAATAGATGATTCTGTTTCCTCATTTCTAAAATTAATTTCATAGAATAGTTGGGATGTAGATATTCATTTCTTTTTTCAGATGTTCATGGTTTTCTTAATTTCTGTATGTATGCATGGCTTTATTAAACACCTTGTTCATAATACATTTGGTTGGTTTTATAGATTTATGCATATTTTTTGTTTCGACTTGCAGAAAAATGGGTTTTAAGTCTCTTAGTTTTAGTCTTGGCCATGAAGATGGTTTTCTAGCTACATACTGCATATTTGTATTGCATTTTACATAGCTGTGTTACACCAGTGATTTAAAAAGCACTGACATTAATTGTTCAGAAAAAAGCCAGGCATTTAGTATTTTCAGGAGGATGTCAGCAATAGCAATGCCTTTTCTCATGACCGATTTACTTTAAATATACAGATACAGTTTAGTTATATAACTACTACATCTCTTTTATAAATATATTAAATCCTGCTGTGTTGCACATTATGCCCCACTTAGCATCCTAATGAGTGCATGTACAAATTCAAATATAAGGCTACTGAGATGCAATTATTTTCTAATGCTCACATTATAATAAAAACTGTAAATATCCCCACATATAGCACTTTAAACATGATGCACCAACGCGTAATGTTACCAATGTGAATCAAATAAAAATATATTAGCACATTAAATGCATTGAAATTATTTAATAAACTCCATCTATATTATATAATAGCACTATAACCACATCAAGCTATATACAGTCTTTTTGCACAAATCAATTCTGTATAACTCTTTACACAAATACTTTGCTGGTCATACAAAGAAAATTGCAAGTCCAACAACATCAATTAACCTATTTAACCTTGCAGTATGTTATCTGCAAATATCAAGTCTCCTGTGTAAAATGAATTCTATCAAGAGCCAATATATTCAGTGTTCATTGGACTACAGAGACCAAGCATGTGCAGTGCTAGTGCATTGTTGTCTGTGGAGGTCAACAGGCGTATATTTATTGTGATACAGAACAAAAGAATTACTATAAAGAGTTTAAAGAGCGAAAAAAAAGTCAGAATCCTTTATATAAACGTTCTCATATATGAAACCAGGGTGTTTATTTAATGTCATGCACAACAGTATATTTTTATAATATTTAAGGGAAAATAGCAGTAAGAGAGAATATTTCGAAAAATAGGCAGTTTTTCTTTTTGTTTCCAATGTAGCATTTAGGAGAAAGATCATGTTCCGATTGCTTGGGGACCTATAGCTGAATGGAACTTACAAGTGGAGATGAGTAAATTTAGTTAATCTAATTTGATTTCACACAAAATGACTGATTCCAGAAAGATATGCCTCCAATTGGACAATGCTGTGCTGCTTAAGCAAATTTGGAAAATTTTGACCATCTCTACCTAACTATGGAAAGACCAAAACACTTTTACTGTAAAAACAACTGCCTACAACTCAAACATAATTACTGGAACACACTTAAAACTTCTAGGCATGAGAAACTAGCTAATGGTTACTATGAAATTCCCTGAATTTCCATCTTTATGGTAATGGTACCCCCAAAACCTTTGTAAAGTATTTAAATTACATAATGAATCTTGTGTATTTGAGTCTGTATAAATGTTTGTTAATCTTTTTATTATGACACATGTGTGTAGCATTTGCTATTCAGAATATTTACTAACTGAAGTTGATGATGTTTATCATGTGACTGGCCTTCCAAGTGATTAGCACATCTATCTGGTAGATCTGTGTTTAAATGATCTAAAATTGAAAGTGATTATAAAGTCTATTTTTTTTTTAGATAAACATGTTATACTTACCTGCTCTGTGCAATAGAATTGCACAGAACTGCCCCAATACTCTTCTTGGGTCCCCCAATGGTGCTCCTGCTTTTCTTGGTGTGTCACCATAGGAAGTCATGTGATCTGGAGCCACGCTTGTATCAATAGACACAGGTAGTGCAGCTCTGCCCTGCCCCCTTCTCCCTTGTCTCCCTTGTCTAAGAATTTTACTGACATCAGCGTGAGCCTATGGCTCCAGATACCTCAACAAAGTCCCTATTCAAAGCCTTCAGATTCTGATAAGTCCTCCTCGCAAACTTCCACATCCCTTTGGGGAACAGGCTGGACAGAATGTAAGGATGAGGTTCTTGTCTTTTCAATATGGGGACAAGTTGCATTTTGAGAGATAGGCTTAGCTGCCCCCCTTGCAGGTCCCCCACTATGTTGACAGGCATGTGGCCTCTTTTGTTACAGGAAGCTACCCAAGCTGCATGTCTTGATAAGTGTTCCATTTCAGTTGTAAGTGGAACAACGACTGCATTTTTTTGTTATTTAATTTTTTAAATACTGCTTTCCGAGGACTACATTGTACTTCATAGACAGTTTTTAGGCATCTCCAAAGCAGGTTATTTAAAGGATTTGTGTTATTTTAACTGCATCTTGAAGCTTCACAACAGGCTTTCTCCTTGCTGTAATATCTTTGCTTTGTTTGTTTGGTATGTACATGTGCCCTATGGCTCTGTTCAGCTGAACATTCAATTTTTAAATTAGTTTGGCTTTTTTCAATAAAAAAGCCACAAATTAGCTTCATTTACCTGCCTAAGACCAAAATGTGTTCCCCACTAATATTTGTCATACACAGCTTGAACTATGGCTGAATTGACTGAAGTTTGAGCTCTTGGTAGCCTCTCAGCTTGGCAAAACTCAATTGCAAAATAGAAGGAGTTGGGTACAAAATTATTGTGAAAATGTCTCTAATCTCATGCAGTCACTGCAGAGGCATTCAGACAGTGGCAGGTGCCATAGCTGCCTGAATGCAATAGCTGGCAGGGGAGATTAAATATAAGTTGTAGTTTTGCAGTTTAGCACATTAAGCTTTGTAAATTATACTCAGGCACAAAGCTTAGGGCTCTTGGCTTAGGACACTGGGTTTTGTCTTAATGAATGTGAACTTCCAGCTGATTTTTGTGTACAAAATGTACTGGCTTTTACAAAATGAATGCAATAATGACAGCCACTAGTAACTGCCATGGACAGTATATAAATCAAATGGTCGCCTCAAGCAAATACCTATGCACCAAAATGTTGAGCATTCACACTGTTGTTATAATAAAATGTACCTTGAGGACTAGCTAATGCACATGTGAGCTAAAAGAAAACGTAAGAACACTGACCAGATACCATGCATGAATGTAGCCACAATACCTTCTTCCATTTGAAGAGAACACCGTTTGGATAAGATATATTTATTCTTTACATACACTACTGTGATGTTCCCTTTTCACAGATATGCCACCTTGTACAGTTATTGACCTTCTGCTTAAAATGTATTGGGTCTGCATGACTACATAGCTAGTGGATCTTTGGAAGCCCTAGGCTCACTCTGAACCATGACCGTCTTCCACAGCTTCATAAATGGTAGGGGTTATCAATTTAGGATTTTACAACATAGTGCAGCATGAATAAACATACAATAGCAGTAGTAAATTGACCAAGAAGTCTTTCTTATCAAAGAAGAGATAACTATTTACTGATTACTTTTTGGGGGTGGCATCACTGGACTCGCAAAGCAACACTGGACCGTTTTCTTAATGGAATATAATTTTTTAAGCAAATCTCACCTATGTAGTTCCTTATGTAGAAGTAAGAGGCTCATTTTAAAAGAACTGATAATTTTGCTACAAAATGTATTTTGCCAGAATGACTCCAGTCATCCCTTTTTACATTAAAGCAGGAGCCAGCAATGAGGAATTTCTAAAATCTGTAATGATTAGATCCACAGGGCAAGGTTTGATGCATTCAGTAATGATTTATTGCTTTCAATACTACATGTGCAAAATGGCAGCATATTCAGACCACAGATCCCTTTTTCATGTCAAAAGAAAATTGTGAGACAATGCAATACTTTACATATATATAATAACAAAAATGGACATGACACATCCAATAGAAACATTATACATACCTTGGTGTCCCACAAATCTGGCTATATTATATTACTAGTATATTTTCTCAGTTAGCTCTATAGAATGTTAAAAATTCTCATATCCCTTGGTTTTGGTTTGAACAAGAATCAATTTTTCCTTATTATTTACCAGCTCTACTTTGGTCCTCTAAATCAAAACTTGCTGATATCTCTAAACATAACTCAATAGTGGCTTAATCTTTGAAACTATGGTTCAGATACAGATATAATGTATCACTTGTATCTAATATCTTCCCTCTAACTTCATTTTTGGGTGATCCCAGATTTTCAGTAGCATTTCATAACTTTCACTCCTTTCAATGGTGGATAAATAATAATGTTACGACTTTAGCAGACTTCCAATTAAACAATGAATTTATTTATTTTCAGACTGACGAACTCTAAAAAAATCCCCTTATCTGAATGAAGTAGTTATTTACATATTCGTAATATTATTTTTTTACTCATTATTTCATTATTTTCTTGTTTTAACTGCTTCTCGCACCTCTTGAATATATATGTAGCAACTCTCCCAGACAAAAAGGTTTGATTACCACTCTCTATAACCTTATGATTTCTGCTGAAAATGAATCTAAATTGCTTTATATGTCTAAATGTGATGAAGAATTAAACACACATTATAGTTTACAAAGGTGGGAAACCAGATGGATTAACATGCTTAAATGTACTAAATCTTTGATGGTACATGAATCTGCACACAGATTCCTTACTCGCTGGTTCTATACACCTCAGCGCTTAAATAATATTTTCCTACATTTTTCCTCTTCTTATTTTTGAGGTTGCCCTAATTCAGACTCCTTTTTACATATATTTTGGGAGTGTAGGACCTACCTACCTGGAAAGAACTACTCTCTATATTTGACAAAATGACATGTAAAAAACTTGCTTTAACATATGAACACCACTATCTCAGGGCACACGCCATTAAGGCAGTATCCATGTGGGAAAGGGACCTAGGACCACTTACGGAGACCAGTAGGATGAAGCTTTGCAAGCAATAAGTAACCGCTCTTTAAATGTTTCACAAGAAGTATCACAATTATACATTGTATATGGTAGGATATCTGCGCTAAACCCCTATGTAAGAAATATATATGTATAGTATATGTAAAAACACTATATATACATATATATGTGAATTTTGTTAGGTGCTGCAACTAAAAAAAATAAATATTCAGTTTGTGTAGATGTGTAACAAAGAAAGTTGCGCTACCAAAAGAGGTGAACCTGTTACTGTCCAAAGACAACTGTGCTAAAAAAAAAAACTATTGCCAAAAAAAGCAAGTGATGAAACACAGAATGCTCAGCTAGCCAAGGACGGTATGTCCGTGGATTCCTCCAATGATAAACCCCAGCAAACCCCAGCAAACGTATATAAAATGATTGCATACATTTTTTAAAGTACAAAGCATACATGGATAAAATTGAATTCATGTGGAATATACAAATCCAAGTAGGACATTTAAATAAATGCATATGTACAAAACAGCTCTGAATGAAACCTGATGATCGTTTCTGGCTTGTGCCCTTCTTCAGAGAATTTACAGACATATAGAGCCAGATGTCTAGTAAGAAAACAGATTGCATTAGTATACATAAAAATCACATCTATCTTTACTTGTACTGATGCAGTATGCAGGAAAAATGAGGAAAGACAGAAGATATAATGCATAAATCGTACATTACAATGGCATCACTAGGGTTGGTGTCACCCGGTGCGGAAAAAATTGGTGTCACCCCCCCCTCCACTAACTATAGTCCCCCCTCAGTACAGATGCCCCTCTCTCAGTATAGACCCCCCCACTAAGCACAGATCTTCCTCCCGCAGTATAGATCCCCTCCCTCAGTACAGACCCCCCACTAACTACAGACCCCCCCATGAGTATAGACCTCCCCTCAGTACAGACCCCCCTCCATAAGTATAGATCCACCCCTCAGTACAGATCCCCTTCACTAAGTACAGACCCCGCCATCAGTATAGACACCCCCCTCAGTGCAGACCCCCCATCATATGAACGAATGAATGAATGAATGAATGAATGAATGAATGAATGATTTGTAAAGCGCTGCAAATGCGAACTGAATCGCCTCAAGGCGCTGATGCGTTTGTGTTGTCAGCTTCTTAGAAGAGGTAAGTCTTGAGTTTTTTCCTGAAGGCCTGATGGTTTTCTTCCATGAGGATGTGAGTCGGAAGAGAGTTCCATAGGCGAGGTCCCTGGACTGCAAATCTTCATTCTCCCCTTGCTTTGTAGCGGTATTTGGGCACGAGGAGGAGGTTTTGACTAGATGATCGCAGATTGCGATTCGGTGTGTAGTGTTTTATTTTATCTCGGAGGTATTGAGGGGCGTTTCCTTGTATGCATTTGTGGGTGAGGCAGAGGGTCTTGAATGTGATCCGATTCTTTACTGTTAGCCAATGTAGGCTCCTCAGGGATGGGGAGATGGACTCCCAGGGTTTTTTTTCCTGTTAGCAGTCTTGCCGCCGGATTTTGAATGGCCTGTAGGCGCGCAAGCTGATATTGGGGTAATCCTATGTAGAGTGAGTTTGCGTAGTCGAGACGGGAATTGATGATTGTTCCAACTACTGCTGCTTTGTCATCTTCTGGGATGAAGGGGATGAGTCTGCGTAGCAGGTGGAGGAGATGGTGAGATCCGCTAACTACTGATCCTATTTGTGCATCCATTGTCATTTCTGAGTCAAAGATAACTCCAAGACTTTTGGCTTTGGTGCTCGGAGAGATGGTTTGTCCAAAGATGGCGGGAGGTGTCCATGGAGTCTTGATTTTGGGATTTTGATTAGCGTGTAGGTAGAGAAGTTCTGTTTTTGACCCGTTAAGTTTGAGGGAACTAATGGTCATCCAGTCATCTATTAAAGTGAGGCATTTCTCTAGTTGCTGATAGTGGTCTTTTTGTCCGGTGATGCGAAAGTAGATTTGGGTATCGTCAGCGTATGAGTGGAAGCAGAGGACTGATTTTTTGATGATTTTGAGGAGAGGGCGGATGTAGATGTTGAATAGCACTGGCGACAAGGGTGAACCCTAAGGGACTCCACAGGAGATTGCCTGGGTTTCCGAGGTGAATGCTCCTAGTTTCACTGTCTGCGAGTGATTCTCTAAGAAGGATGCGAACCATTTTAGACTAGAATCTGTGGCCCCTGCTACTTCTGTGAGCTGGACAAGTAGAGTATTGTGGTCCACTGTGTCAAATGCTGCACTGAGGTCTAACAGTACCAGGAGACATGATTCTACGTCATCTGTTGCTTCGAGGGCATCGTCCCATATTTTTAGAAGTGCAGTTTCCGTGCCATGGCCTGGGCGGAAACCTGATTGAAGAGGGTTCAGGAGTTGGTGTGTGTCCAGGTGGCGTTGTAGCTGTTGTACTATTGCTTTCTCCATAATCTTGGAGATGGTGTTAAGGCTCGTTATCGGTCTGCGGTGGTTAGGGTCTTTAGGGTCGAGATTGGGTTTCTTTAGCAGGGGTTTGACGATGTCTTGCTTGAGGGTGGTTGGCACAATATAGACACCCCTCTCAGTGCAGACCTCCCATCAGTATAGACCCCCTTAGTGCAGACCTCCCCCCATCAGTATATACACCCCCATCTCAGTGCAGACCTCCCCCCATCAGTATACACCAACATGTCAGTTCAGACCCCCCCCCCATTAGTATAGCCACCCCCCTCAGTGCAAATTCCCCCATCACTATAGACCCCCTTAGTACAGACCCCCCAATTAGTATAAACACCCACCCTTAATGCAGACCTACCCATCAGTATAAACATCCCCCTCAATGCAGACCCCCCTCAGTATAAACACCCAGCTGAATGCAGACCCCCATCAGTATAGACACCCCTCCCCCTCAGTGCAGACCCCCATCAGTATAGACACCCCCTCCCCCTCAGTGCAGACCCCCCATCAGTATAGACACCCCTCTCCCTCAGTGCAGACCCCCTATCAGTATAGACACTCCCTCCCCCTCAGTGCAGACCCCCCATCAGTATAGACACTCCCTCCCCCTCAGTGAAGACCCCCCATCAGCATAGACACCCCCTCCCTCTCAGTGCAGACCCCCATAAGTATAGACACCCCCTCCCCCTTAGTGCAGACCCCCATCAGTATAGACACCCCCTCTGACTTCCCATAGCACCCCCACATGTCCATCTAGACTACACATAGTAAAGTGTACAGACCTCAGAACAGTCAGTTCGGACGGATACACACAGCGGTGTCCCTCGGTCTCCTCCTCCTGTGTGGATGTAGGAGGAGGAGGCGGCTTCAGTCCGCTCCGCTGAGGGACACGAGAGATCTGAGAGGTGCAGATTAGTGTAGGGCAGCGGGCAGTGTTAGCGGTGCCGCTATCCACGGGTGTCACTCCTCTGGCGGGTGTCACCCGGGTGCGGACCGCACCCCCGACATCCCCCTATCAATGCCTCTGCATCATTAAAGGTTCTGCGAGGCATCCTACATGATAAAGAATTGTATGCGACTAGTCAAAAAGAGACGCTCTCCCCAATTTAAAACAGAACATCCAGTATGTATCAGCAAGGGTCCTCACAAAGTATCCCCAAAGAGAGCCAATCGCAAACTGGAAAAATGGTAAGGTATAGTATATACGTTAGGAGAGTCACATCTAGGTGCTAAAAGTATTAGCAGGTAAAAATAATGAATAAAATACCTACCCCAAAACTGTATCTAAAAAATATATACTGGGCAATCCAAAAAAGGTCATGCATCCCAATTCGGAAAAAGGGATCAGAATAGTTCCATAATTCGTGGGGTATACCTGTGGGAGCAATTGAGAAGTTAGCTTTAGTGCCTGGAGGAGCACCAAATTTAACAGAGTAAATAAGTGAGGGTAGGGTGTAGTGTATTTACCTGCTTCAGATGTAAAGTCTGGAGTGTATAGATGTCATGCCGCGGAGTGAGCCATCACAGCTGACAGGCCGTATACACTGAATGGTTTAAATAGAAAACCGAGATGTCCGGACATGCACAGTGTGTTTAAGGAGACGGAGTGACGTCATCGCGACAATGAGAGAGCAGCGTCACGGTTAGCTGACGCACCTCTAAGTAAAGTAGCATTGTATTGTCAGGGAGACCATCTGACGTAACAGCATTGAAAGTGTAGTAGCATGATGTTACCAGGGTGACGGTCTAACATGGCAGCAATGCTAGACAAATACAAAGCACCATGACCTAAGTATATGGAAAACAAACACCACCTAAAACAAGACCATATGAACTGGCAATGCAATATTATATGGATGGTAATTTGAACAACCACCAGCAAATAGATATCTCAGATGGAAAAAAAAAATCCCTTTGTAAGTAAGGGCCCTCTGCACAGGTAGCGCATGGCACCACTCCAAAAAAAAAGGAGTGCCACCCTGTGCAAAATGTGGACCGACGAAGATTCATGGCCAAACGGCCATGATTAGAACAGGGATGCTGGTGCCCTCAAAAGGGGGGTATCCACATCCCTGGGTGCCATGGGTGAAGCATATTGGAGTCTGAATAAGGAGAGAGCCAGATAAAGAGTGCAATAACATGTGAGACCAAGCAGAACCAGACTAGGTGGCCAATGAGAGGATACATATTAATTATGGCTGAAAAACAGGGCAACCAAGGCAAGTAAGAAGCAGAAAAACTCAAAACAATTAAATAATACACTACAAGAAAAGCCTTATATAGGGGGGAAAAAGAATTTGTACAGACATCGCCCATGGAGTATCTGGTAGATGTAACTTAAAACCTAAAGTAGATAAATTAAAGACAAACCAGTTTGAATAGTGTCTATAGTTCTCATTCTTCCCAACCACCTGAGGCAAAGCCTTCAAGGAAGGGGCGATAGCTTATTACATCATTTAGGCCAGGGGGTGACTCCAATATGCCTCACCCAGCACACCCAGGGATGTGGATACCCCCCTTTTGAGGGCACCAGCATCCCTGTTCTAATCATGGCCGTTCAGTCATGAATCTGCATCGGTGCACACTTTGCGCAGGGTGGCACTCCTTTTTTGGGGTGGTGCCGTGCGCTTCCTGTGCAGGGGGCCCTTACTTACAAAGGGATTTTTTTTTCTTTTTTCCATCTGAGATATCTATTCGCAGGTGGTTGTTCAAATTACCATCCATACAGTGTTCCATTGTCAGTACATATGGTCTTGTTTTAGGTGGTGTTCGTTTTCCATATACTTAGGTCATGGTGCTATATATTTGTCTAGCATTGCTGCCATGTTAGACCGTCGCCCTGGTAACATCACGCTACTACACTTTCAATGCCGTTACGTCAGGTGGTCTCCCTGACAATACAACGCTACTTTACTTACAGGTGCGTCAGCTAACCGTGACGCTGCTCTCTCATTGTCGCGATGACGCCACTCCGTCTCCTTAAACACACTGCACATGTCCAGACATCTCAGTTTTCTATTTAAACCATTCAGTGTATACGGCCTGTCAACTGTGACGGCTCACTCCGCGGCATGACATCTATACACTCCAGACTTTACATCTAAAGCAGGTAAATACACTACTCCCTACCCTCACTTATTTACTCTGTTAAATTTGGTGCTTCTCCAGGCACTAAAGCCAACTTCTCAATTGCTTCCACAGGTATACCCCGCGAATTATGGGACTATTTTGATCCCTTTTTCCTAATTGGGATGCATGTTTTGTTTATAGCGGACCTTTTTTGGATTGCCCCGTATATTTTTTTTTTTTTACAGTTTTGGGGTAGGTATTTATTTTATTTTATTCACTATTTTTACCTGCTAATACTTTTAGCACCTATATGTGACTCTCCTAATGTATATACTATACCTTACCAGTTTTCCAGTTTGCGATTGACTCTCTTTGGGGATACTTTGTGAGTACCCTTGCTGATACATACTGGATGTTCTGTTTTAAATTGGGGAGAGCGTCTCTTTTTGACTAGCCTCACACCATTCTTTATCATGTAGGATACCTCGCAGAACCTTTAATGATGTAAGATTTATGTATTATATCTTCTGTCTTTCCTCATTTTTCCTGCATACTGCATCCATAAAAGTAAAGATAGATGCGCTTGTTATGTATACTAATGCAATCTGTTTTCTTACTAGACATCTGGCTCTATATGTCTGTAAATTCCCTGAAGAAAGGCACAAGCCAGAAACGATCATCGGGTTTCATTCAGAGCCGTTTTGTACATATGTATTTATTTTAATTTTCTACTTGGATTTGTATATTCCACATGAATTCAATTTTATCCATGTATGCTTTGTACTTTAATACATTTATGCAATAATTTTATATACACGTTTGCTGTCTCTAGTCACTTCCAAAGTCCCGCTCCCAATGGGGGTTTTTTCCTTTTTTCTCTTGATCCATTGGGATGTGGTGACTGTTGACAGCTGTTTTCTATGAATATTGGGCAGTTTTTTCACTGTTTTTTCATTGACTTCCCTCCCCAACCTGTGCAAAGTCCTTAAAGATTTCTCTGAGCTCTTAGGCCTTATAGTCAACCATTCTAAATTCCAGGCCCTCAACATATCACTTTCTCCAGAAGAAGTCCCTCCCCTACAAGATTCATTTGAGTTTGCTTGGAGTAAATCATCCATAAGATATCTGGGAATAACCCTAAAGCCGCGTACACACGGTCAGACTTTTCGTCTACAAAAGTCCAACGGACGCTGACGGACTAAAGCTGGCTGGTAATCCGATCGTGTGTGGGCTTCTCCGGACTTTCAACGTACTTTTTTAGCCTCAAATCCGACGTACTTTAGATTTGAAACATGCTTCAAATCTTTACGTCGTAACTACGACGGACCCCGAAGTCCGCTCATCTGTATGCTAGTCCTACGGACAAAAACCCACGCTAGGGCAGCTATTGGCTACTGGCTATCAACTTCCTTATTTTAGTCCGGTGTACGTCATCACGTACGAATCCGTCAGACTTTTGTGTGGTCGTGTGTAGGCAAGTCTGTTCGTTAGAAAGTCTGCCGCAAGTCCGCCGCAAGTCCGCCGAAAGTCTGTCGGACAGGCTGTCGGACTTTTGTAGATGAAAAGTCCGACTGTGTGTACGCGGCATTACAGATAAAATTGAAAACCTATACTCAGCCAACTATCCCCCTATGTACAAAAAAACTTGAATCAGACTTGAAAAACTGGTCCAGAGGGGAACTATCCTGGCTAGGCAAAATTCGCTCAATTAAGATAATATTCTCCCTAGAATATTGTACTTGTTCTGAGCCCTCCCCATTTTGGTCAGGAAGAACCACCTAAGATCCTTTCAAAGCAAAATAATTTGATTCGTCTGGGTTGGCTCGGGCTGCAGGATTCCCTGTAGGACCTTATTTCAACCTAAACCTAAAGGAGGGCCGGGCCTACCCAACCTCCTATGGTATTTTTAATCAGATAGATTAGCTCAGTTGTCCACGGTTTATTCTAAATTTGAAAAACCTGACTGGATCCAACTTGAAAGACAGGCAGTTCCATCCTTCACTCTTGACTCTCTCCCCCAAGGAGAAACCACCAATTTTATCTCCCATCCTATCGCAAGCCCTTGCCCTTTGGGAAATTTTGAGACCCTTGACCTCCCTGACCTCAGATTAACACCCACTGCCGCACATTTTCCACAATTCTGACTTTCTTCCAGGTCTAGACATTAGGTCATTTAGGTGGTGGTTGGACAAGGGAATGTACCGGATTGGTCACTTCTTTAATTCCATGGGTCCTCTATCCATGAGCTACTGTGTGAGCACCCTGGAACTACTGGACATGGAAAGCTTCAGACAGACAAATTACCCATTTCCTAAACAAAATATGGACCAACAAACCAACCCCCTCTCCCTTACAGCCTACAAAAGATGGTGCAGTCAGCCAGAGGCACTAAGGGGTGGTATCACAGTAATCTACCAGTCTCTGGCCAACCCAACTGACAAATCCTCCTACATGACAGCCTGGGAAGATGAACTTCAGATACTGGAATAATGAAAAGTGGCAGAGGGTCCACTCCAGATCTTATGCCGGTTTACTAAACATCTCCCTAACAGAGGCTAACCTCAAGGTAATGTCCAGATGGTATTATACTCCTACTAAGCTGGTTTCCATCTTCCCAACAGTGAATCCCTTATGCTTCTCAGAGTGCCACTTTCGGGGTACCATCTTCCACATATGGTGGTAATGCCCACGAATTAGGCAATTTTGGAAAAAAAAATCTTCCACTTGATCTACAAAATCACTGACCGTCTACTCTCTAGAACCTCAACCATAGCCCTCTTGAACGACGACTTGCCAAAGACTCACAAACACACCCGTAAATGAATTCTCTTCATCCTGACTGGTGGCAAAATGACCATTGCTAAAGCATGGAAGCAACCCAGGGTCTCCCTTGCAGCTGCCATTCACAAAATTTCATGGATTATGACCCAAGAAAAATTATCTGGCATTTTAACAGACTCTACATCCAAATTTGAAGCTTTTTGGGAACCCTGGGCGCGCTTTGTTGGGATTCCCATTACTACGATCCCCCAGGTACCCAATTCCTCTCCATCTCCTTGCAGGTGATTGTCCTCTCCCCGCCTCCTTCTTTTCTCCTCACCTTTCTCTTTCCAATCAACTCTTCAGTTGCATTCATCTTGTTCAAACATTTTTTACCCAATTCAGTTTTCTAGCTGTTACAGGATCTTCACCTTCAGGTTGGTCTTACTAGTTTCAGACCCACCCTGCTAGTCACAGGGAGTGAGGGAGCCCCCCAGGGCACAGTATGCTCCCATTAGGGGTGCCTCCCGGGGACCTCCTCTCTCCTCTAGCCTTCCTCCGTTCCTCAATGAGGACAGCGAGTGAGCCTAAATATGTACTTGTTAGCTAGACTGTTCCATTTTGTCACCTTGTTATATACTGCTCAAGATGTGCCATTTGCATGTGTATATTGTGATTTCCTTCTGTCTTAACTTTGAGCTCTTATCAATAAAAAAATTTGAAAGAAGAAAAAAAAAAAAAAAAGTTTGTAAACACTGGAAAAAAAAAACTTTATGCATACATTGAAATAAAAAGGCACACTTGTCAGAAAGATAACCATCTGGTAGACACTGATGGCTCACGAAAAAAAAAAAAAAAAAGTCAATAGCTGAAAAAATAATCACCTTTAAGAAAAGTTTATGATCACCTTCTCGTTTATTTTCAGCTACTGAATTATTAACTACATATTTTAAGTATGGATTATTTTTTTACGCTAGGTAGAAATATACTGTATATATATATATATATATATATCAATCAAATGCAAACTTGGCAAAGGTAGGCAACCTCGCTATTTGCTTAATTGTTTGCAATTGTGAAATCAAATTTTGTACTTGGAGCCAAAATTCATTAGTGTTTGAATATGTACTGGCATGTGTACAACATTGTAGATTATAGTTTTAAAACACAGGTCTCTAATGTAGAAAAAACTGTAAACTATTGTTGAATAAACCCCCCAGCTGGAGATTTGGAAATTTAATCTTGTGTTTTGAGAACCTCACATTAATCTCTTGCAGAATATGAAAGTGTATTTTGGTTCACAGTTACACTGATTATAGTTTGTATAGCACTAAGCTGTCATTTAATAAACTACTTGTGTAGCCATGATAAAAAAAGTAATACATATTGCATTCCTTTACAGGAATAGAATTTAATGCTCCATACTTTATGTAGTGGTCTCCCCAACTTCCAAGGTCCTTCTGGTGACCCCCAGAGCCAGTGAGAACAGACATTCCTCTTCAGGGTGCAGGTTACTAGGCATAGTGGTTGTGGTGCAAGGTGAAAAGATTGGGTACCAGTCACTTTTTGTAATAAATTAACAAAGAGAGTTTTATTTCTCTTAACAGGAACGTTGGAGAGAGAGGGTTTAGGGCACTTCTCCTTTACCTCCAACAACAGACAGGCTCCCTTCAGGCCAAGCCTCTAACACGTGTGGTTCCTCCCCAAGCTTTGGGCGTAACCTTGGCTTCTCCTCCTTTGTGGAACCCTGAACTGCTGGATAGACATTAAGTAAACCTAGCAGCCAGCAGGCCTCCTGGATAGGCCTTAGGCTACAGGCCTAGCAACCAGGAGCTTCTCAACATACACCTGTCCAGGCCCCAGGTGTAAAAAAAAAAAAAATCGCAATAAGCGTTTATTGATTTGTTTGCGCAAAAGTTATAGCATTAAAATAAAATAGGGGATAGTTTTATAGCATTTTTATTAATAATTTTTTTTTTACTAGTAATGGTGGCGATCAGAGTTTTTTATTGTGGCTGTGACATTATGACAGACATGTCGGACATTTTTGGGACCATTGTCATTTATACAGCAATCAGTGCTATAAAAATGCATTGATTCCTGTATAAATGACACTGGCAGTGAAGGGGTTAACCACTAGGGGGCGGGGAGGGGTTAAATCAGTACTAGGGAGTGTTTTCTAACTGTAGGGGGGAGGGGCTATATGTGTCACTTCACTGATCTCTGCTCCGATAACAGGGAGCAGAGATCCAGTGACACTATCACTAGGCAGAACGGGGAGATGCTGTTTACATCAGCATCTCCCCATTCGTCCTCTCTGTGAGAGACATTTGACATTGTATTTTGAAATGTACCTGCCTACTCACAAACAAACTGTCCTTTTTGAAGTAAAACACATAGGCAAGTATTTGTGAAAAATAAATAGCCATTTATTCTGGGTCATAACAAAATAAAGAGGAAGGCAACGCTGGATAAACTGATGAAATTTGCGAAGCCTTTGTACCCTAGGGCACACAATTATTTTACAGTCAAAATTGGTGGCCTGAGGAGTCCTTTTAATAGTGAGCACAATCCGGTCCAGGACTACAAGAGATCAGGAACAGCAGCAGATGACATATCTGTCCCCAGGCTGTGGTCATACAACAGCCTGCGTCTTTTGCCAGACCAGACTGAACCCAGACCATCACACTCTGGTCTTTCTTAGACGCTTCCTTCCAGGCTGTGGCTCTGGTGTTGGAGGTGTGGCAGGAGGTGGAGGAGGAGGAGGACTATGGTTGAACTCACAAACGTGGCTTTGGCTTGTGAGTTGGCCCCTCAACCCCTTATTTAGGGCTTGTAAGATGAGATACTCACATATTATGCATTGGCCCTCCTCCATTTCCAGCATTTTGCAGGCTGTAATGTAGGTAAAGTCCTCTTGAACACTGGGGGGGTTGCTGAGGGCCGCAGTAGCCTTCAGAAATAGGCCAATTGCTGCCTCCTTCAGATTACTTCTCTTCCTGCCACTTTTTTGTGGAAGGCCGAGGGGAGGGACCTGGTTATCGGGCAGGCTACTGGGCTCGGCCACCTCCTGGCTGCCACTTACCCCTGCCACCTCCTGGCTGAGACTTTCCTGTGTATGAAAAAGGGACATAGTTTTAGTTTTTTGTTCATCAATCACACACAATTTTCAGCTCATGACTGTTGCAAATTGAATGTTAATAAATAGAAAAGACTATCATTCTGACCCCAGCATTTTTCATTCTTGTCATAATCATTTGTGGCCACTACTGTCTATTGATATGTAAAACACTTTGTGAAATCAGAAGTTATTCAAAACTAACATATATTTAACATCAATAATTTGACAACCAGAAATATTTAGAACAATGCTATACCTGGCTCAAGCTGGGCTCCTCCACATGTTGCTGCCTGGAAGGCCCAGGTTGGGCGTCTGAAGCCTCATCTGGGGGAGAAGGAAGCCTTGAAGGAAGACTGGAGAGTGCTGACCTGGGTTCAGTCTGGCCTGCCAGAAAATGAAGTCTGCCATAGTACCACAGCCTGGGGACATAAATGTCATCTGCTGCTCCTGATCTCAGGGAATCCTGGACCTTCTTGCACCCCCTATTATAAGTGCTCCTCATGCCACCAATTAGGGCCTTCAAATAGGGGATGTCTGCCGTGGGGATAACCGGCTTCACAAATTCCACCAATAGATCCAGCACTGCCTTCCTCTTTATTTTATTGTTATAAAAGGGGTGGTTTACCTGTCACAGACAGGGCAGCTCCCTGTACATATCAAGGAATATGGGGAGAATGTCATGATCATTCACTAGATCCATTTTCTCTGCAAGACACAACACAAGACAAACCCTAATGTCGGGCTAAACTCTCCTAATCTTGTCTCAATATAGGCCTCAATCTTTAAGTAGTATAGGCCCAAGGTAAAATTTACCTTCATTATCACGATCGGCGCTTCCGATACTCCTTCCTCCGCTCACATATCATACATACGACGCATGCGTGTTGCGCTTTATATACACAAAGCAAAGTGAAGGTAACAGACCCGCTTAAACCAGCAGCGTTAGTGCTACATGGGTATAGTGCATATCTATTCACTCACTTGTCCCCATTTGTGTGATTACACACCGCTTTTATATCCAGCGGCAAAAACTATACTGGACACTTGATATATCCCTGTTTCTAATAACACAGGAAGATGGACTTACATATCAGGATACAATTTTCTACCAGGCGGAATCAGGCCCCTTTGTTTTATCCCATATCACAGCACTTTATCATCATATATATTCTTTGTCCTTTCATTGTTTTTTGTTTTTGTCCAACTTGTTCCTATTTTTTACCACCCATTTTTTTACCACCCATTTTTTCCTTTGACTGACTGACTGCAGATACCATGGCTAGCCATTGAGCTGTTCGTGCCTGGGAACAACGTGAATATCTAGTGCATTTGCATTATCACGCTGCCCCTTCAGGAACTGTATGGTTCAGCCTGCCATCTCAGGTAGTAGGGGTTTCATAGGTGCTAGAGGGGTGTGCTATCTATTGGGGTAGGGAGAATCCTCCCCCACTTGCGGGCTTCCTCGCCTTTTTTATGAGGGATTATATACTGTTAACAAGGAGGGTACAGATATATTGGTGGGATCCCCTTACCGGTACGTCCATTGATCCCCCATGATGGGAGCTAGCACATGTTGACTTTAGGCATGGGATCAGGAGGGAAATCTCCATTTTGAATCCCAATTTGTCTGCATCTTCAAAATTTGGCTTTTACAGGGGTGACCTCACCCCATCTGATGAAGGCAATATCAAACACAGTTTGTACATACTCATGTCTGATATTGCCTTCACTTTATAAAAGTTGAACTTTATAAGTTCCAGAGTTGTGTATTTTTTTATGATTTTAAACATGCCTGTTTTACCTATAAAAGGCGATTTCTACTTAATGTGACCTTAAAAAAATGTTATACAACAAACATGTTGGTTTGTTCAAAAACCTTTTTATAAACGCACATGTGATTGTGCTTTAAGTAAAAAGTTTGATAATGAACAATGTGTGGCTTCTTCTTTCAATACTCAAAAGCAGTTTTTGGAGTAAAGTTGTTTTTTTCCGTGACAATGGGGGTTAGCATATAGAAAAGAACCCAGTATTGCTACCGGGATTCAAAAGATGGCTACTTTTGCAACAGGAAGTCTAAATCAAATTGGTTCCATTAAAAATACAGTTTATTTAATATACTAATATCAATAGAGGCAAAGCCTCCCAAATCTAAAAACATATAATTGGTAAGAAAGTGCAAACAACTTCACACATCATGCACCCGAGTCCCATCCATAGGAGGGATAACCCGGGAAGAAATTGATGTATGTGCAGACACAAAAAGACAGAAACAACACAAACACGGCACTACAAAGACAATAAAACAACACCCCCCACAAAAAATACACAGACAGTCCGGACACCAGCCTTTATATATTCACAGGAAAAAATGCCAAGTTGCAAAGTCGCATGGAAAATTTGGAAAGGATATTGTTACCTATCTGTAATCAAAAAATTACCAAATCATGCAAATTTCCTGTGAATAGCCCCCGGGGGAAATAAAAATTCATGTATTTTATACAGTGATACTAGAAACTTCCCCTAGATTGAAAGAGGTAGGGATAAATTAGATGGGATAGGTCTCACTGACTGAGTGATTCTTAATATTGGAGGCCAGTTCTAATCTCACTACAGAAGGAAAAACTCCTTAGTTTTGCCAGTAACTAATCCTCAGGTTATTGGTCAAATGTCTTTTCCCCAGAAAGAATGAAGGGCTTCATGCATGATTTCCTAACCCCCGAGAAAAAATCCTCCTGAAGGAAGATTAATTGATTGTCATGGTGGAAGCGAGCACATTAGCCTTTTTCCAATATCAGCTCAGAATGGGGAATAGCAAACAAAGTCCCGTTCTCAATAATACATCCATAAAGCGGCTTATGGGCCACAGACAACCAGAGGTAAATTCAATGACTTTAATCTCTTGGTTTAAAGCTCCCACATAGGGATGATGTTATTATATTGCTGCTGAATAATCAAGTCATGCAAACTTTTCAACGCTCAAAAAGTCATCTTGTAATTAAATGGGAGCAAACGTGCTATGAAGTGTATCAGTACGTTACCACTCTGTTGATTGTCTTGGGTATTAGATCCCCTCCTCAATCTCGTGTTGTGTCAGTTAGCTCTGTGACTTGAACCTCTTGGAACGGCTCTCATTATTATTATTATTATTATTATACAGGATTTATATAGCGCCAACAGTTTACGCAGTGCTTTACAATATAAAAGGGAGACAATACAGTTATAATGCAATAAAATACAAGATGATTAAGATCTTTATGGACGAGTTGATCTAGGCCGCTTGTTTGTTTGAGACACGCTATGTGTGTTGTTCTGAAGGAGGTTGCCCTGGTGTCACAGGCGTCGCAAATCCCATCACCAACCTATGATTTAATCTGACGGGAGCACAGCATAGGTCAGCGTCACATGACCGTTGTGACGTCAACGCGTTTCGCTAAATTGGTAGGCGTAGCTTCATCTGGACTTCATCTGATGTTATACAACAAACATGTTGGTTTGTTCAAAAACTCTTTTATAAACGCACATGTGATTGTGCTTTAAGTAAAAAGTTTGATAATGAACAATGTGTGGCTTCTTCTTTCAATGCTCAAAAGCAGTTTTGGAGTAAAGTTGTTTTTTTCCATGACAATGGGGGTTATTTACTAGAGGCAAATCCACTTTGCACTACAAGTGCAGTTTCAGTGCAGTCTCAAGTGCACTTGTAGTGCGAAGTGGATTTTCCTTTAGTAAATAACACCCAACAGTGCTTTATGATTTTACACAATCACGCCATTTTCATGACTCCCCAAATTTTGGTCATGGTGCTGAAAATTATTAATATTTTTGTCAGTAATGCATTACATACATTAACAACAAAAACAAGGTGTGTGTGTAGCAGACCCACAACATAATAATAATAGTTAGCCGAAGAAGAGATTGTCACCTCATGTCTCAAAGAAATTTTGTTTGCACTGTTGAAGAAAGAGGCCGAAAAAATAATACCATTAAAAGATAACTGAGGAGACAGCTAAAAGAAAGACAAGCAGTAAATCAAAGCAAATATTTGTTCAGTTTCAAATATATTTTTATTTAAAAAATGTTTCAGACATTGTCTGGCATTTCGAAGGCCCCTCTACCCGCAAAGTATTCAAGGTATCTTAAACGGACCTCGCGGGCACTCTGGGGGGGCAAGCCAGGACGGCCAGTTTCCAGCGCCATCAGGGTTGGTTCATTCAGAATTCTGGCCTCAGGCCCAACTGAGGCAGCATAGTTCACAGAATTTCTGCCTAAAAAGTTGTGGAGAACATAGCAAGACAGGATGATGTGATTAAGTTTATATTCCACCATGTGTATCGGTGTAAGAAAGAGGCGTAACCGGCTGGCCATTATTCCAAATGTGTTCTCCACCACTCTTCTGGCTCTGGCGAGCCGGCCATTAAAACCCTCTGGTCCGGGGTGAAGGTCCTCATAGGGAATGGCTGCATAACATGGTCCCCCAGCGCAAACGCTTCATCCACAATGAAGACGAATGGGAGTCCCTCCGCATTGTCTTCAGGAGGTGGCAAGCCCAAACTGCCATTCTGGAGATGCCTGTAGAACTCAGTCTGGGCAATTACTCCACCATCCGACATCTGGCCATTCTTCCCCATGTCCACATAGAGGAACTCGTAAGTAGCCTACACCACCAACATCACAATACTATTGAACCCCTTGTAGTTGTAATAGTATGACCCTGAGTTGGGGGGTGGGACGATGTGGATGTGTTTCCCATCAATTGCCCATCCACAGTTGGGAAAGTCCCAACGGGTGGCAAAGTGGGAGGCCACAGTCTACCATTCCTGTGGCGTGGAAAGAAACTGTGGAGTCAAACAAGAGAAAAAAATTAGTCATTTTGCACATAAACATTGAAAGCAGATTAGACACAAATATTCTTGGCCAAAATCACTATAACATTTATTTTATCGAGTATTTAAAGACAAAAGTATAAGGTCCACCTATCAGATTCCTCACCCCCTCTGATGGCCCATTGTAAAAAATTTTAGGGGGGGAGATATTTTGGACAGGTAACCCTCTCAACTTCATTGAGAGATGAATGAATAAATATTGTGTATTACTTTGGCCAGCCCCTCCTTACTTAAACTATTGGCAGCCCACTGGACAGGTAAGAAGTGTCATAATACAAATATATAAATACACACTGTTCAAATTGGAGCACATTTTTACATTCTGCAATTACCTATCAAGATAATAATAGGATACAAAAACTTTAAACAGTACCATTTGAAAGTATTCAGGCAGGCCCTTACACTACATGCTTTGGGGAATTCATCCATTAACCACTTGCCGACCGCCTACCGCATATATACTGCGGCAGAATGGCACGGGCAGGCAGAATCACGTACCCGTACGTGATCTGCCTCCCGCGGGCGGGGGGTCCGATCGGACCCCCCCCGGTGCCATCGGCGGTCGGCATTTGACTGGGAGCGTTGGGAGGCGAGGGGGAGACCATCCGATCGTGGCCCCCCCCTCGCGATCGCCCCCCGATCCCCCCCCAATCACCCCCCCCCCTGTCACAAACTGACATTAGCAGTATTTTTTTTTTTTTTTTTTCTGATTACTGCATAGTGTCAGTTTGTGACAGTTACAGTGTTAGGTCAGTGAGTATTACCCCCCTTTAGGTCTAGGATACCCCCCTAACCCCCCCTAATAAAGTTTTAACCCCTTGATCACCCCCTGTCACCAGTGTCGCTAAGCGATCATTTTTCTGATCGCTGTATTAGTGTCGCTGGTGACGCTAGTTAGGAACGTAAATATTTAGGTTCGCCGTCAGCGTTTTATAGCGACAGGGACCCCCATATACTATCTAATAAATGTTTTAACCCCTTGATTGCCCCCTAGTTAACCCTTTCACCACTGATCACCGTATAACTGTTACGGGTGACGCTGGTTAGTTCGTTTATTTTTTATAGTGTCAGGGCACCCGCCGTTTATTACCGAATAAAGGTTTAGCCCCCTGATCGCCCGGCGGTGATATGCGTCGCCCCAGGCAGCGTCAGATTAGCGTCAGTACCGCTAACCCCCACGCACGCAGCATACGCCTCCCTTAGTGGTATAGTATCTGATCGGATCAATATCTGATCCGATCAAATCTATACTAGCATCCCCAGCAGTTTAGGGTTCCCGAAAACGCAGTGTTAGCGGGATCAGCCCAGATACCCGCTAGCACCTGCGTTTTGCCCCTGCGCCTGGCCCAGCCCACCCAAGTGCAGTATCGATCGATCACTGTCACTTACAAAACACTAAACGCATAACTGCAGCGTTCGCAGAGTCAGGCCTGATCCCTGCGATCGCTAACAGTTTTTTTGGTAGCGTTTTGGTGAACTGGCAAGCACCAGCCCCAGGCAGCGTCAGGTTAGCGCCAGTACCGCTAACACCCACGCACGCACCGTATACCTCCCTTAGTGGTATAGTATCTGATCGCATCAATATCTGATCCGATCAGATCTATACTAGCGTCCCCAGCAGTTTAGGGTTCCCAAAAACGCAGTGTTAGCGGGATCAGCCCAGATACCTGCTAGCACCTGCGTTTTGCCCCTCCGCCCGGCCCAGCCCAGCCCAGCCCAGCCCACCCAAGTGCAGTATCGATCGATCACTGTCACTTACAAAACACTAAACGCATAACTGCAGCGTTCACAGAGTCAGGCCTGATCCCTGCGATCGCTAACAGTTTTTTTGGTAGCGTTTTGGTGAACTGGCAAGCACCAGCCCCAGGCAGCGTCAGGTTAGCGCCAGTACCGCTAACACCCACGCACGCACCGTATACCTCCCTTAGTGGTATAGTATCTGATCGGATCAATATCTGATCCGATCAGATCTATACTAGTGTCCCCAGCAGTTTAGGGTTCCCAAAAACGCAGTGTTAGCGGGATCAGCCCAGATACCTGCTAGCACCTGCGTTTTGCCCCTCCGCCCGGCCCAGCCCACCCCACCCAAGTGCAGTATTGATCGATCACTGTCACTTACAAAACACTAAACGCATAACTGCAGCGTTCGCAGAGTCAGGCCTGATCCCTGCGATCGCTAACAGTTTTTTTTGTAGCGTTTTGGTGAACTGGCAAGCGCCAGCGGCCTAGTACACCCCGGTCATAGTCAAACCAGCACTGCAGTAACACTTGGTGACGTGGCGAGTCACATAAGTGCAGTTCAAGCTGGTGAGGTGGCAAGCACAAGTAGTGTCCCGCTGCCACCAAAAAGACAACCACAGGCCCGTCGTGCCCATAGTGCCCTTCCCGCTGCATTCGCCAATCCTAATTGGGAACCCACCGCTTCTGCAGCGCCCATACTTCCCCCATTCACATCCCCAACCAAATGCAGTCGGCTGCATGAGAGGCATTTTCTTTATGTCCTCCCGAGTACCCCTACCCAACGAACCCCCCAAAAAAGATGTTGTGTCTGCAGCAAGCGCGGATATAGGCGTGACACCCGCTATTATTGTCCCTCCTGTCCTGATAATCCTGGTCTTTGCATTGGTGAATGTTTTGAACGCTACCATGCACTAGTTGAGTATTAGCGTAGGGTACAGCATTGCACAGACTAGGCACACTTTCACAGGGTCTCCCGAGATGCCATCGCATTTTGAGAGACCCGAACCTGGAACCGGTTACAGTTATAAAAGTTAGTTACAAAAAAAAGTGTAAAAAAAAAAACACAAACAAAAATATAAAATAAAAAAAAAAATAGTTGGCGTTTTATTGTTCTCTCTCTCTCTATTCTCTCTCTATTGTTCTGCTCTTTTTTACTGTATTCTATTCTGCAATGTTTTATTGTTGTTATGTTTTATCATGTTTGCTTTTCAGGTATGCAATTTTTTATACCTTACCGTTTACTGTGCTTTATTGTTAACCATTTTTTTGTCTTCAGGTATGCCATTCACGACTTTGAGTGGTTATACCAGAATGATGCCTGCAGGTTTAGGTATCATCTTGGTATCATTCTTTTCAGCCAGCGGTCGGCTTTCATGTAAAAGCAATCCTAGTGGCTAATTAGCCTCCAGACTGCTTTTACAAGCAGTGGGAGGGAATGCCCCCCCCCAACGTCTTCCGTGTTTTTCTCTGGCTCTCCTGTCTCAACAGGGAACCTGAAAATGCAGCCGGTGATTCAGCCAGCTGACCATAGAGCTGATCAGAGACCAGAGTGGCTCCAAACATCTCTATGACCTAAGAAACCGGAAGCTACGAGCATTTTATGACTTAGATTTCGCCGGATGTAAACAGCGCCATTGGGAAATTGGGAAAGCATTTTATCACACCGATCTTGGTGTGGTCAGATGCTTTGAGGGCAGAGGAGAAATCTAGGGTCTAATAGACCCCAATTTTTGCAAAAAAGAGTACCTGTCACTACCTATTGCATAGGGGATATTTACATTCCCTGAGATAACAATAAAAATGATTTAAAAAAAAAAAAAATGAAAGGAACAGTTTAAAAATAAGATAAAAAAATAATAATAATAAAGAAAAAAAAAAAAAAAAAAAAAAAAGCACCCCTGTCCCCCCTGCTCTCGCGCTAAGGTGAACGCAAGCGTTGGTCTGGCGTCAAATGTAAACAGCAATTGCACCATGCATGTGAGGTATCGCCGCGAAGGTCAGATCGAGGGCAGTAAGTTTAGCAGTAGACCTCCTCTGTAAATCTAAAGTGGTAACCTGTAAAGGCTTTTAAAGGCTTTTAAAAATGTATTTAGTTTGTCGCCACTGCACGTTTGTGCGCAATTTTAAAGCATGTCATGTTTGGTATCCATGTACTCGGCCTAAGATCATCTTTTTTATTTCATCAAACATTTGGGCAATATAGTGTGTTTTAGTGCATTAAAATGTAAAAAAGTGTGTTTTTTCCCCAAAAAATGCGTTTGAAAAATCGCTGCGCAAATACTGTGTGAAAAAAAAAAATGAAACACCCACCATTTTAATCTGTAGGGCATTTGCTTTAAAAAAAATATATAATGTTTGGGGGTTCAAAGTAATTTTCTTGCAAAAAAAAAATTATTTTTTTATGTAAACAATAAGTGTCAGAAAGGGCTTTGTCTTCAAGTGGTTAGAAGAGTGGGTGATGTGTGACATAAGCTTCTAGATGTTGTGCATAAAATGCCAGGACAGTTCAAAACCCCCCCAAATGACCCCATTTTGGAAAGTAGACACCCCAAGCTATTTGCTGAGAGGCATGTTGAGTCCATGGAATATTTTATATTGCGACGCAAGTTGCGGGAAAGAGACACATTTTTATTTTTTTTATTTTTTTTTGCGCAAAGTTGTCACTAAATGATATATTGCTCAAACATGCCATGGGAATATGTGAAATTACACCCCAAAATACATTCTGTTGCTTCTCCTGAGTACGGGGATACCACATGTGTGGGACTTTTTGGGAGCCTAGCCGCGTACGGGACCCCGAAAACCAAGCACCGCCTTCAGGCTTTCTAAGGCCGTAAATTTTTGATTTCACTCTTCACTGCCTATCACAGTTTCGGAGGCCATGGAATGCCCAGGTGGCACAAAACCCCCCCAAATGACCCCATTTTGGAAAGTAGACACCCCAAGCTATTTGATGAGAGGTATAGTGAGTATTTTGCAGACCTCACTTTTTGTCACAAAGTTTTGAAAATTGAAAAAAGAAAAAAAAAATTTTTTTTTCTCGTCTTTCTTTATTTTCAAAAACAAATGAGAGCTGCAAAATACTCACCATGCCTCTCAGCAAATAGCTTGGGGTGTCTACTTTCCAAAATGGGGTCATTTGGGGGGGGTTTGTGCCATCTGGGCATTCCATGGCCTCCGAAACTGTGATAGGCAGTGAGGAGTAAAATCAAAAATGTACGCCCCTAGAAATCCTGAAGGCGGTGCTTGGTTTTCGGGGTCCCGTACGCGGCTAGGCTCCCAAAAAGTCCCACACATGTGGTATCCCCGTACTCAGGAGAAGCAGCTAAATGTATTTTGGGGTGCAATTCCACATATGCCCATGGCCTGTGTGAGCAATATATCATTTAGTGACAACTTTGTGCAAAAAAAAAAAAAAAAAAAAAATTTGTCACTTTCCCGCAACTTGTGTCAAAATATAAAACATTCCATGGACTCAACATGCCTCAAAGCAAATAGCTTGGGGTGTCTACTTTCCAAAATGGGGTCATTTGGGGGGGTTTTATGTCATCTGGGCATTTTATGGCCTTCAAAACTGTGATAGGTAGTGAGGAGTAAAATCAAAAATGTACGCCCTTAGAAATCCTGAAGGCGGTGCTTGGTTTTCGGGGCCCCGTACGCGGCTAGGCTCCCAAAAAGTCCCACACATGTGGTATCCCCGTACTCAGGAGAAGCAGCTAAATGTATTTTGGGGTGCAATTCCACATATGCCCATGGCCTGTGTGAGCAATATATCATTTAGTGACAACTTTTTGTAATTTTTTTTTTTTTTTTGTCATTATTCAATCACTTGGGACAAAAAAAATGAATATTCAATGGGCTCAACATGCCTCTCAGCAAATTCCTTGGGGTGTCTACTTTCCAAAATGGGGTCATTTGTGGGGGTTTTGTACTGCCCTGCCATTTTAGCACCTCAAGAAACAACATAGGCAGTCATAAATTAAAGGCTGTGTAAATTCCAGAAAATGTACCCTAGTTTGTAGACGCTATAACTTTTGCGCAAACCAATAAATATACACTTATTGACATTTTTTTTACCAAAGACATGTGGCCGAATACATTTTGGCCTAAATGTATGACTAAAATTGAGTTTATTGGATTTTTTTTAGAACAAAAAGTAGAAAATATCATTTTTTTTCAAAATTTTCGGTCTTTTTCCGTGTATAGCGCAAAAAATAAAAACGGCAGAGGTGATCAAATACCATCAAAAGAAAGCTCTATTTGTGGGAAGAAAAGGACGCAAATTTCGTTTGGGTACAGCATTGCATGACCGCGCAATTAGCAGTTAAAGCGACGCAGTGCCGAATTGTAAAAAGTGCTCTGGTCAGGAAGGGGGTAAAACCTTCCGGGGCTGAAGTGGTTAATATGACCACAAAAGAGGTAGTTATAATGTGTATGGGTTTGGCAAAGTCAGCAGATAGAGGATTGGTATTAGCTGAGTTAGCTGTTGGGGGAGGGGGGTTCCAAATTTTTTGGGACCCCCAAAAAAGCCTCTGGCACTCTGCATGAATTTAAGGACACAAATAACATTTGTACACATTTTAGAGGGTGTTTAGGGTAAAACACTACAATGGAGCTGACAAAATACATTGTTAACTAACACGAGATTAGCAAAAGGAGCCCAAAGGGTGGCGCGCTTGGCTTTGAACTGCCCTTTTATAGTCCCGTCATACGTGTTGTACGTCACCGCATTCTTGACATTCAGAAATTCTGACTACTTTGTGCGACTGTGTGCATGCAAGACAAGTTTGAGCCAACATCTGTCGGAAAAAATCCGATGGATTTTTTTGTCGGAATGTCCGATCAATGTCTGATCGTGTGTACAGGGCATTAGTCTGCAAAAGCCTTGAGACTGGGGCAGAGGTTCACCTTCCAGCAGGACAATGACCCTAAACATACAGCCAGAGCTACAATGGAATGGTTTAGATCAAAGCATATTCATGTGTTAGAATGGCCTAGTCAAAGTCCAGACATAAATCCAATTGAGAATCTGTGGCAAGACTTGAAAATTGCTGTTCACAGACCCTCTCCATCCAATCTGACAGAGCTTGAGCTATTTTGCAAAGAAGAACAGGCAAAAATGTCGCTCTCTAGAGATGTGCAAAGCTGGTAGAGACATCCCCAAAAAGACTTGCAGCTGTAATTGCAGCGAAAGGTGGTTCTACAAAGTATTGACTCAGAGGGGGTGAATACAAATGCATGCCACACTTTTCAGATATTTATTTGTAATAAATGTTAAAAACCATTTTAAAATTTCCTTCCACTTCACCATTATGTGCCACTTTGTGTTGGTCTATCACATAAAATCCCAATAAAATACATTTACGTTTTTGGTTGTAACGTGACAAAATGTGGAAAATGTCAAGGGGTGTGAATACTTTTTCAAGACACTGTATATAATCACAATATACAAATCTTTAACCACTTAAGGAGCAGCTGCCGTCATTGTACTGCGGCAGGTTGGCTCTGCTGGGCGAATCGCCACAGGTGTACATCAGCCACTTTAAGAGCAATAGGGGGCGTGACGCCAAAGCCGATGCGCGTGGCTGCCGGCCGTGATTTTCACCAGCCACTCGCGATCGCTCCACAGAGAGCCAGAATCTCCTCCTCCAGTCAGTCCCATCCCCCCACAGTTAGAAACACCTCCCAGGGAACATATTTAACCCCTTGATCGCCGCATAGAATTAACCCCTTCCCTGCCAGTGACATTTACACAGTAATCAGTGCATTTTTATAGCAATGATTGCTGTATAAATGTCAGCGGTCCCAAAAATGTGTCAAAAGTGTCCGATCTGTTCGCCGCAATGTCCCTGAACACTTCCATTACTAGTAAAAAAATAAAATAATTACAAAATAGGGGATAGATTTATGGCATTTTTATTGACGCTATAACTTTTGCGCAAACCAATCAATATATGCTTATTGCTATTTTTTTTACCAAAAATATGTAGAAGAATACATATTGGCCTAACTGATGAAGAAATGTGTTGTTTTACTTTTTTGGGGAATATTTATTATAGCAAAAATGTTGCTCTTTTTTTGTTTATAGCGCAAAAAATAAAAAACGGAGAGGTGATCAAATACCACCAAAAGAAATCTCTATTTGTGGGGAAAAAAATACATCAATTTTGTTTGGGTACAACATCACGCAACCGAGCAATTGTCAGTTAAAGCGACGCAGTGCCGTATCACAACAAAATGGCCTGGTCATTAAGGGGGCAAATCCTTCCGGTCATTAAGTGGTTAAACAGTGCCTGTACCATAGGGAGAATATGATTTAATCTAAGGTTTCTAAAGAATGCTGCTCAATGAAGTTGGATGAAAATTGGTTCAATCCTAAACTGCTTTACTTAGCAGTATGGATGTATAGTATATAGTATATATATATACAGTGTAATAGTATATATGTGCTATCTCAAAAGTAGAACCCAACCAAAGCATGGAGTCCGCTATAAAGTAAAGTGGACCCCAAACAGCCCAACTACCATCCGAAAGAGTCCTTACATAAGCCAATGACGATTGCACAGTGATCGCACGATAGCACAATAACCACGCTGTGTTATGTATGAAAGGGTCAATGTATATCTCACATGGGGGTCATAAAGATAGAAGGTTCTTGGCACAATAAAAAGCTGACAAGGTGAATAATGGAATATGGGGACATATATTGAAAAATATATAACAAATCAAGTAAATAAATAAATAAACAAAACAGGCTGTCGGTCTTGATGTATGCTACGGATGGCTCACCGTCTACCCCACACACAAGGATTTGGAGAGCCAACCCCCTGATCATCCATTCACCTATTTATTCAACTTACATTAAGGATCTCTTGGAAGAATTTTTTACTCTGAATGAGGGAACTGTTTCTGATAGTACAAGTCTTTGGAATGCTCATAAGGCATTCACATAAGAGGAATCATTATTCAAATGAGTGCCAGAGGCAGGAGGAGGAAATCACAGCGTCTTGACACCCTCACATCTAGTATTAAAACTTTAGAATCACAAAACCAAGCCAATGTTAATCCTGCACTTAAAGCTCGTCTCAGACAAGAACTGAGAGCACACCTACTAGAATCTTTTGAAAAAACACTAATGCACTTCAAGGCCAAACAATACTCTACAGGTAACAAGGCAGGGAAAGCTATGGCCACCTGACTAAAAGGGCACTATGCTAAAACCAAAATCACACATCTATACCACCGCTACCACACAAAAGAAATTATTAGAACCACAAGCCATTGCAGATGCATTCAGTCAGTACTACAGCACGCTGTATAACTTAAAAAATGACACCTCTGTCACACAACCATCCACACAGGACATAGAGGCATTCCTACAAGAAATAAATCTCCCTAAATTATCATCAGAACAACTCATCACAGGGAATATACCATTCTCCACATCAGAAATTATGAAGGTAATCTCAGCTTTTCCCTCTAATAAATCTCCTGGACTGGATGGCCTCACAGGCAAGTACTACAAGCAATCTAGTGCAGAGAAGGTGTTTGATAGGGTACACTGGACTTACCTAAAAGCGACCCTCTGCAAATTTGGTTTTCAAGAACACATTCTATCCGCCATACTAGCATTATATTCAACTCCAGCAGCCCAAGTGTACACTTCAGAGATGTTATCTAAACCATTCCATGTTACTAATGGCACCCGACAAAGATTCCCCTTGTCTCCTGGTCTTACCCAAATTGCTCTATCTGTTCCACACACTGCCAATACCACTATCACATTCATACCTCTGCTCTCTCCAATCCATCCTAAGTCATTATGTATGGCAAGGAAAAAAACCTAGGAGCAATCACACAAAACATATCGAACATAGGCTTGTAGGGGGGATGGGATACATTGACCTGAGGGACTACTACCTGTCTACCATATTATCACAACTGAAAGACTGGATGAACGCAAAGCCAACTACACTCTGGGGTGACATAGAAAATGACATGACACCAGGAAATTAACTCAAAAGCTGATTACTGAGTACCCCCACTAGGCAAATACACATAACACACTACTCTCCAACCATAAGAGCATCCATCAACGCTTGGAAAACACTGCACTACACCAAGTGGTCACAACTCCAGACTAAAACTGTCCACATACCTTTGAACACGATTCATTTCGTATCTCCAGACCTGAACATTAGGGATGAGCTTCGTGTTCGAGTCAAACCCATTTTCGACTCACATCATCGTGTGTTCAGTCGTTCGCCGAATTACGAACGATATGGGCTGTTCGCGCCAAATTCGAGTGGCGCATCACTGGGTGAGAGAGGATGAGGAGGATGAGGACGGCTTGGTCATCCACTCTACCAAGTCTTCCGCATGTTGCGGCTCAACATGGCCAGCTGCCAAAAAAAGGCCAAGCGTGTCCCATGGCCACGTGCTGATGAGGATGCACCGTGTCCACGACCAGCACTGTTGCCTCTAGACACAGAGCCTGCTTGCTCTCTTTTATTGGCTTGTGACTGTCTGCCTCTCCTTGTTGGCCTTCCAGACATAATATTGGCCTGCAGTGAGATGCACAAAACTGGGATATATATATATATATATATATATATATATATATATATATATATATATACCGATTATACTGCAGCTAGCAGAATCAACTAAATAAATCAAAAAGGTGCAGCCCTAAATCAATAAAACAACCATAGAGAATATATAAAATTGCTATATCCCAGAGGGAAGACTGATGTGATGAACAGCACAAAAAATGTCCAATTACAAAATGTCCAAGTATGAAAACATCAGTCCACCAGGCAAACGTGATGATCACAGCAAAAAAGTGTGGCTGATAGTAGAACCCTTCACCATGAACCAAGTGGCCTCTCACCTGGTCCCAAAGATCAATCAAGCAATCTCATATAGGTCAGCAGATAAATGGCAAAGGTCCTAAGGCAAGGGACTCCTCCAGATAACCAGGTAGCAGGTGGGTGTCGTTTTCATGAAATCACAAAGGGTACAGACATAGTGCTCTCCGTATAAAACAGTTTATTTAAAGAAAGTGAAATAAAACTTACATAGCAGGCACTTCTCAAGTGCCAGGAAGCAAACATAGAAACACAGCAGAGTGTGTGCGAGCGGTGGAGCATGCGCAGTAGCCGCGGATGACGTCACGACGTCACGTTCTGGACGCGTTGCGTCCCAGTGGGCGGGGACTTCCTCAGCAGATGTCGTGACTACGTGGGCACCCGCGCTATAAAGAGGTGAGTTGTTATGGCAACACCAAAACAACTTCGGATGACGTGTATCAGATGTGGGCCGGCTCCGGAAGTGTCTCCACACACATCATTCGGAGCAAATAAAGCCCAGTCTGATATTAAAGGCTCAAAACTGCACATGATATAAAATTAAAATTATGTGAAAAATATATATAATCAGATATTAAGAATACATATATGATCTGGTGTTGACACAAGACACGCATGAAGTGTAATCTTGACAGAACAGTGACAAACACCTAGGTAACAAAAATAAATGATTATTAAAATGATTAAAAAATGCATAATAAATACCCGTCATCCGCGACCACCGACTGCTCACCAACATAATTAGATAAAATTATCATCATAAAAATTCTCGTCATAAAAATTATCTAAAATCTTATCGATCAGATATAAAACAATTAGTATCGAATTCTACATTTAACCCATCGGGGCACATAACCCCAGTCTCATAAATCCAATGGGATTCTCTTTTACTAAGCTGCCGGATAAAATTACCCCCTCTCCAGTGCTTTGTAACCCTTTCAATGCCCCAGAATTTTAGACACTTAGGGTTTTGTTGATGGAAGGTCTTAAAGTGTCTGGACACGTTGTGGGTCTTGAGGCCTTTCTTAATATTATTAACATGTTCGGCTAATCTAACATGTAAGGGTCTTGAGGTTCTTCCAACATACTGGAGCCCACAGCTACACTCCAGCATGTAGACAACCCCAATGGTGTCGCATGTGATTAACTGTTTGATCTCGTACTCCCTGTTAGTGGCCGAAGCTAAAAAATTTTTTATTTTTTTGATGTTTCCCTTGGAGTGCCTACAGGGGACACATCTACCACAAGCGTAAAAACCTCCCAGGAAAGAGAAAAGCCTATCTGAGGTAGGTACTGGGGGGTTAAGGACACTCGGTGCCAGACGATCCCTTAGCGTGGGGGCTTTTTTGTAGATAAACTGAGGTCTATCAGGTAGTATAGGACCTAAAACTCTGTCTTGTTTCAGAATAGCCCAGTTTTTCTGAATAATTTTCTCAAATTTCCGGTATTGTATGTTATAATCCAATACCATTTTAAAATTGTGACTATCACCAGTAGGGGCCTTAGAGGTATTGGCAATAAGTTCATTTCTTTCCATTAGCATGATTTTAGATACCTCTTCATCTAATAAGGCCCGATTGTACCCCTTCTGTTCAAATCTGGAGGTAAGGACCTCGGACTGGCTAACAAAATCCTCCACAGTGGTACAATTACGACGCAATCTGATATATTAACCCCTGGGGATGTTGCACAACCAAGAGCTGTGATGGCAACTCCCCAGGGGGATATAAGAATTGCGGTCAGTGGGCTTAGAGTAGTTAGTAAGAGAAAACTGATCATGTAAAATACTGATGGATAAATCCAGAAACACTACCTTTTCAGAACTGATGGTCCATGTAAGAGATATATTTTTGGAGTTGTTGTTTAGTGAATGAATGAAGTCATCCAACCTGGATCTCTCACCATTCCAGATTAAGATGAGATCATCAATGAATCTCCTGTAGCACAGCAGCTCAGGGGGGCGATGGAGAAAAACCGCTTCATCCTCCCAGTGGGCCATAAAGATATTGGCCACACTGGGAGCAAAGCGGGCCCCCATAGCAACACCCCTGGTCTGCAGATAAAATTCTCTGTTGTACCAGAAATAATTCCTCTTGAGGCAGAAGTCCAAGCAACTCAAGAGGAATTCCTGGTGGCCACCAGATAGGGTAGAGGAAGCCAATGCCCATTCGACTGAGGTCATGGCATCCTCATGGCCAATAATGGTGTACAGGGAACCTACGTCCGCTGTTACCAAAAATGTTGAAGGCGAGCATTTCAAAGTTTCAAGGATCTGAATGATGTGTTTTGTGTCCTTCAAAAATGCTGGAGTTTGCATGACTAGGGGCTGCAGGAAAAAGTCGATATATTGTCCCAATCTGGCGGATACAGAATCGATCCCATTAACGATGGGTCATCCAGGAGGGTTAACCGTATCTTTATGAATTTTTGGTAAAAAGTATATGACGGGTGTTCGACAAAATAAAGGATCTAAATATAAGGCCTCTTTCTTATTAAGGATCCTACGATCTTTACCGTCCTCAATAATGCTGTGCAACTCGTCCTTAAAGGACAACATGGGGTCTTTGTTCAGGATGTGATAAGTGTCACGGTCTGACAAAAGGCGGGACATTTCATTTTGGTAATATTCCTTACTTAGAATAACCAGCCCCCCTCCTTTATCCGCCGGACGGATCACAATGTCCTTTCGTTCGGTTAAAGATTTAATTCCCCGTTTGATAAACAATGGATCAGAGACTTTTTTAATATGTAACTTCTCCAAGTCATTAGAGACCATATTCTTAAAAACATCTAAATGTTTATTATCTGAGATGTGGGGGTTAAATGTAGATCTATTACGCAAAGTGGAGTAATTCTGTCCAGAGGGCCTGGACCCTTGAGTGAGATGGGATAAAAAATATTTTTTCATATTCAATGTTCTGATGTATTTTTGAATACTAACATAAACGTTAAATTTATTGAGATTTTTTATGGGTGCGAATTTTAAACCACGATCAAGGACTTTAACTTCATCGTCATTGAGGTCAACATGACTGAGATTATAAATCCCTATACCTGATGCGGCTTGGATTTTTTGTACTCGCTTCCCCCCCCTTACATGTTAGATTAGCCGAACATGTTAATAATATTAAGAAAGGCCTCAAGACCCACAACGTGTCCAGACACTTTAAGACCTTCCATCAACAAAACCCTAAGTGTCTTAAATTCTGGGGCATTGAAAGGGTTACAAAGCACTGGAGAGGGGGTAATTTTATCCGGCAGCTTAGTAAAAGAGAATCCCATTGGATTTATGAGACTGGGGTTATGTGCCCCGATGGGTTAAATGTAGAATTCGATACTAATTGTTTTATATCTGATCGATAAGATTTTAGATAATTTTTATGACGAGAATTTTTATGATGATAATTTTATCTAATTATGTTGGTGAGCAGTCGGTGGTCGCGGATGACGGGTATTTATTATGCATTTTTTAATCATTTTAATAATCATTTATTTTTGTTACCTAGGTGTTTGTCACTGTTCTGTCAAGATTACACTTCATGCGTGTCTTGTGTCAACACCAGATCATATATGTATTCTTAATATCTGATTATATATATTTTTCACATAATTTTAATTTTATATCATGTGCAGTTTTGAGCCTTTAATATCAGACTGGGCTTTATTTGCTCCGAATGATGTGTGTGGAGACACTTCCGGAGCCGGCCCACATCTGATACACGTCATCCGAAGTTGTTTTGGTGTTGCCATAACAACTCACCTCTTTATAGCGCGGGTGCCCACGTAGTCACGACATCTGCTGAGGAAGTCCCCGCCCACTGGGACGCAACGCGTCCAGAACGTGACGTCGTGACGTCATCCGCGGCTACTGCGCATGCTCCACCGCTCGCACACACTCTGCTGTGTTTCTATGTTTGCTTCCTGGCACTTGAGAAGTGCCTGCTATGTAAGTTTTATTTCACTTTCTTTAAATAAACTGTTTTATACGGAGAGCACTATGTCTGTACCCTTTGTGATTTCATGAAAACGACACCCACCTGCTACCTGGTTATCTGGAGGAGTCCCTTGCCTTAGGACCTTTGCCATTTATCTGCTGACCTATATGAGATTGCTTGATTGATCTTTGGGACCAGGTGAGAGGCCACTTGGTTCATGGTGAAGGGTTCTACTATCAGCCACACTTTTTTGCTGTGATCATCACGTTTGCCTGGTGGACTCATGTCTTCATACTTGGACATTTTGTAATTGGACATTTTTTGTGCTGTTCATCACATCAGTCTTCCCTCTGGGATATAGCAATTTTATATATTCTCTATGGTTGTTTTATTGATTTAGCGCTGCACCTTTTTGATTTATTTGTTTGGAGGGATTTGATCGTTTGACCCTGGTGTTCAGCTGCTTCCAGTTTTTTGTGTCATATGTGCGCTGATATACATTTTCATATTTAGCAGAATCAACTGCCTGCCTGTAGTATTATTGGTATGATAACACCTGCACTTGTCTTCAGGTAGCTATACTGTAGGTGAAACTGTGCAGGGTACACAGTACAGTAACTGGAAATACGTCAAGAGCCTACACAAGCACCTGGCTGCAGGTTGCTATACTGAAGGTGAGACTGTGCAGGGTACACAGTACAGTAGCTGGAAATACTTCAATGAGCCTACACAAGCACCTGGCTGCAGGTAGCTTTACTGTAGGTGAGACTGTGCAGGGTACACAGTACAGTAACTGGAAATACTTCAATGAGCCTAAACAAGCACCTAGCTGCGTATTTCCAGCTACTGTACTGTGTACCATGCACAGTCTCACCTACAGTATAGCAACCTGCAGCCAGGTGCTTGTGTAGGCTCATAGAAGTATTTCCAGCTACTGTACTGTGTACCCTACACAGTCTCACCTACAGTAAAGCTACCTGCAGCCAGGTGCTTTTTTAGGCTCATTGAAGTATTTCCAGTTACTGTACTGTGTACTATGCACAGTCTCACCTACAGTATAGCAACCTGCAGCCAGGTGCTTGTGTAGGATCATTGAAGTATTTACAGCTACTGTACTATGTCCCCTGCACAGTTTCACCTACAGTATAGCTACATGCAGCCAGGTGCTTGTGTAGGCTCATTGAAGTATTTCCAGCTACTGTACTGTGTACCCTGCACAGTCTCACCTACAGTATAGCAACCTGCAGTATAGCAACCAGTATAGCCAGGTGCTTGTGTAGGCTCATTGAAGTATTTAAAGCTACTGTACTGTGTACCCTGCACAGTCTCACCTACAGTATAGCAACCTGCAGCTAGGTGCTTGTGTAGGCTCATTGGAGTATTTCCAGCTACTGTAATGTGTACCCTGCACAGTCTCACATACAGTATAGCTACCTGCAGCCAGGTGCTTGTGTAGGCTCATTGAAGTATTTCCAGCTACTATACTGTGTACCCTGCACAGTCTCACCTACAGTATAGCAACCTGCAGCCAGGTGCTTGTGTAGGCTCATTGAAGTATTTCCAGCTTCTGTACTGTGTACCCTTCACAGTCTCACCTACAGTAAAGCTACCTGCAGCCAGGTGCTTGTGTAGGCTCATTGAAGTATATCCAGTTACAGTACTGTGTACCCTGCACAGTTTCACCTACAGTATAGCTACCTGAAGACAAGTGCAGGTGTTATCATACTAATAATACTACAGGCAGGCAGTTGATTCTGCTAGCTGCAGTATAATAGGTATATATATATATATATATATATATATATATATATATCCCAGTTTTGTGCAGCTCACTGCAGGCCAATATTATGTCTGGAAGGCCAACAAGGGGAGGCAGACAGTCACAAGCCAATAAAAGAGGGCAAGCAGGCTCTGTGTCTAGAGGCAACAGTGCTGGTCGTGGACACGGTGCATCCTCATCAGCACGTGGCCATGGGACACGCTTGGCCTTTTTTTGGCAGCTGGCCATGTTGAGCTGCAACATGCGGAAGACTTGGTAGAGTGGATGACCAAGCCGTCCTCATCCTCCTCATCCTCCTCATCCTCTCTCACCCAGGCTCAGGGTACTTTGTCTGGCAAAGCAGCTGCCAACGCGGCCTCTTCCCTCAGCTCAATGGCATCAGTCACTCCTTCGCTAGCCCCACCATGTCCTCCTGAGGAGTCCCTCGGACTGTTTGACCACAGTGTTGGGTACATGCTCCAGGAGGATGCCCAGCATTTTAAAGGCTCTGATGATGATACTGAGCTAGATGAAGGCAGTAACGTGAGCACGGACAGAGGGGTGCCCAAGAAGGACAGCAATTTGGCAGTCATGTTCTCCCAGCTGCAGCATACTGCCAGGTTTGCTCCAGTGATGAGGAGGGAGGGGATGATGAGGTCACTGACTCAACGTGGGTGCCTGATAGGAGAGAGAAGGAGGAGGAGGCACATCACCAACGAGGCAGGATGCCCTCCAGGGGCCAGCCTAAGGGCAGCACACTGATTGCATCACACCACAGAGCTCCACATGTGCAGGGTGCTGCTGTCTCTGCGCGTTACTCCAAAAGTTCTTTGGTGTGGGCCTTTTTTGAGATGAGTGCATCAGATCGCACCGCTGCTATTTGCAACATATGTCTCAAGCACATCCCGCTTGGGCACCACATGCTTGAACAGACATATGTTGACCTGCCTAAAAGACCCACACCAAAGAACAAAGAGGACCTCTCCTTGCTCCTCATCAGCTGGGATCTCCAACCCCACTATACCTTCAGTCCTGCACTGAGAGGAATGAAGGTGTAGAATTAGGTGTGTCACAGCCAAGTACTTGCGGGCAATCTGCTATCGGTACACCAACGTCAGATTCTACCAGGTAAATTTCCCTGTCCCAGCTGCTGCACTGCAGAAAGAAGTTCGCTACCAGCCATCCACATGCCCAGCGGTTGAATGCTAGCTTGGCAAAATTGCTAGCACTTCAACTGCTACCTTTTTAATTGGTAGACTCTGCCCCCTTCCGTGAGTTTGTGGAATGTGCGGTTCCTCAGTGGCAGGTTCCCAAACGCCACTTTTTCTCATGGAAGGCGATTCTGGCTCTCTACCGGCATGTGGAAGGCAATGTCTTGGCCTCGCTGGACAGGGCGGTCAGCGGTAAGGTGCATATTACCGCTGACTCATGGTCCAGCAGGCATGGACAGGGACGTTGCCTAAGTTTCATGGCGCATTGGGTGACTCTGCTGGCAGCTGGGAAGGATGCAGGACAAGGTGCAGTAGTGTTGGAGGTTGTTCCGCCACCACACCTCCAAAATGCCACTACTGGTGATTCTGACACACCTCTCTCCTCCTCTCCCTCCTCTTCTTTTTCCTCCATGGCCTCTTCCTGTGCTTTGTCCGCAGAACCATCGGTGCTCCGTAGGCGTTCAATGGGCTACACAAGTACGCAGGCCAAAAGATGCCATGCGGTGCTTGAGCTGGTGTGCTTGGGGGACAGGAGCCACACTGGGGCAGAGGTTCTGTCAGCTCTGCAGGGGCAGGTTCAGAGGTGGTTGATGCCACGCCAACTTAAGGCAGGAATGGTGGTTTGCGACAATGGCACCAACCTCCTCTCTACCCTCCGACAGGGACAAATGACCCATGTGCCCTGTTTGGCTCACGTCCTTAACTTGGTGGTGCAGCGGTTCTTGGGCAGGTACCCGGGCTTACAGGATGTCCTGAGGCAGGCCAGGAAAGTCTGTGTGCATTTCTGCCGGTCATATAATGCCAGTGCTCGGCTGGCAGACCCCCAAAACGAATTTAACCTGCCCAAGAATCGCCTAATCTGTGACATGCCCACCAGGTGGAACTCAATGTTGGCCATGCTGCAGCGGCTGCACATGCAGCAGAGGGCCATCAATGAGTACCTGTGTGACTATGGCACCAGGACAGGGTCAGGGGAGCTTGTTTTTTTACCCCACACCAGTGGGCCATGATCAGGGATGCATGCACTGTCCTGTCACCATTTGAGGAGGCCACAAGGATGGTGAGCAGTGACTGTGCATGCATCAGTGACACTGTTCCCCTTGTCCACCTGTTGGAGCACACGCTGCATGGAATAATGGACAGGGCACTTGAGGCAGAACAAAGGCAGGAAGAGGAGGACTTCCTTAGCTCTCAAGGCCCCCTTTATCCAGACAGCGTTCCTGCATGCCCGCCGATCACACAGGAAGAGGAGGAGGATTGTGTCAGCATGGAGGTTGAGCCTGGCACTCAGCATCAGCAGCAGTCTTTAAGGGATCATTTACCCAAGAAACCCATGGACTTGTACATGGCTGGAAGGAGGTGGCTGCAGATCATGTCATCCTTAGTGACTCAGAGGACCGAATGCCTCAGCAAACCTACGCTGCATGGCCTCATTGATCCTGCAAAGCCTGCGTAAGGATCCTCGTATTCGTGGTATCAAGGAGAGGGATCAATTCTGGCTGGCAACCCTCCTTGATCCACGTTACAAGGGTAAGATTGCGGACCTTACCCTTCGGGAGGCCTTGCAGAAAGGTCTGTGCAACGCGTTCCCAGAGACTGGGAGGTTACAAACTCCTGTTTCTGGACAACATGTTGCTGAGGCTTCGGTCAGTCAAAGAAGGAGCGGTGGAGAAGGTGGCCATCTGACCGATGCGTTCAGACAATTTTTTAGTCCGCAGCCCCAAAGGTATGATCGGTTCCAGCAACCATCGCCAGCATCTGTTTTACACGGTGCAGGAATACCTAGGGGCAAGATCTGACTTGGACACCTTTCCCACTGAAAATCCTTTGGGTTACTGGGTCTTGAGGATGGATCACTGGCCGGAGCTTGCACAGTATGCAATTGAGCTACTAGCCTGTCCTGCATCCAGCGTTCTTTCAGAACGCAATTCAGTGCTGCTGGAGGTTTTGTAACCGATCACAGGGTGCGTCTGTCCACCGACTCGGTCGATCGACTGACCTTCATATACCTTCATATGAATCAGTCTTGGATCACCACCAGCTACCAAGAACCTGATGCTGATGTAACCGAATATTTTTTTTTGAAATGTCAGATCCCTTCAAAGACTGCCTATGCTGATGCTGAGTGACTATCCTGTTATGCTGAGTAATTATCCTCTTCCTCCTCAATGATCATGCTGATAGCTTGTAAGAACATTTTTGGTGTTCCTAAGGCCCAATTTTTTTAGCTCCTGTTTAACAGGGGCAAGTAATCACAATTTTTGCTGCAATTCTTTGCAGCAGGGCTAGTTCCTGCGCTCCAACTAGAGTATCTGTGAGGGGTTGCAGTGTTGTGGCGCCAGTGCCTAAGGCCCATTTTTTCAGCCCCTGTTTAACAGGGGCGTGTAATTACAATTTTTGATGCAATTCTTTGCAGCAGGGCTAGTTCCTGCGTTCCAACTATAGTATCTGTGCAGGGTTGCAGTGTTGTGGCACCAGTACCTAAGGCCCAATTTTTCTGCCCCTGTTCAACAGGGACATGTAATTCGAATTCTTTATCTAATATTTCACAGCAGGGCCCGTTTCTGCACTCACCAAGAGTACCTGTGAGGACTTACAGTGTTGTGGCACCAGCACCACCACCACCACCACCACCAAAGGCCCAATTTTTCTGCCCCTGTTCAACAGGGGCATGTAATTACAATTCTTGATCTAATATTTCACAGCAGGGCCCTGTGAGGGCTTACAGAGTTGTGGCAACACCAACACCTAAGGCCCACATTTCTGCTGAGTATATAGGGCAGGCCCCTACTTCAAACATCCAACTAACAAACGACTCCTACTTGCAAATGGAAGGAGACAACAGGAAGTCGGATGAAATCTACCCCTAGGCAGAGAAATTCTCTCCTGTAAGAGTTAATATGGGAAAAACGTTTCTCCTTTCCACTGATGCTTTATCACCAATCCTTGTTTCACTAAAAACCACAAATTTTCAAAAAACTTTTGTCATTGGAACAAATAGTGAGGTGAAATCTTCTGAAGAGGAGCACAGACAGCAAAACAAATGTCACAGGGGTGATAATCCTTCCCTATGTTTTCCAAAAAGCTTAAAATAGATTTTTTTTGCTGGAGCTAAACACATTTAAAATGTACCAGTTCAAAATTACAAACAGATTCTACTTAACAACAAACCTACAGTCCCTGTCTTGTTTGCACTGTCTTTATACTGCTGTTCAGAGTATATAGGGCCTGGTGGCCCCACACCTTTCCTTTTTTTAATTTTGGTGCGGGGCTCCCCTAAATATCCATACAAGACCCAAAGGGCCTGGTAATGGACTGGGGGGTACCCATGCCATTTGTCTCACTGATTTTCATCCATATTGCCAGGACCCGACATTACATTAAAGCCGCAAGCAGTTTTAAATGACTTTTATTCCTTTAAAAATGTCATTTTGTGCAGGGACTGTTCTAAGCATGGGAAACATGCGTCACTTTACAGGCATACAACAGACACCCCCAGGTACGATATTTAAAGGAATATTTCACTTTTTTTTTTTACTTTAACCACTTCAGCCCCGGAACGATTTACCCCCTTCCTGACCAGAGCACTTTTCACAATTTAGCACTGCGGCACTTTAACTGCTAATTGCGTGGTAATGCAATGCTGTACCCAAACAAAATTTGCGTCCTTTTGTTCCCACAAATAGAGCTTTCTTTTGATGATATTTGATCACCTCTGTGGCTATTTTTTGTGCTATAAACGGAAAAAGACCGAAAAGTTTGAAAAAAAATGATATTTTCTACTTTTTGTTATAAAAAAATCCAATATACTCAATTTTAGTCATACATTTAGGCCAAAATATATTCGGCCACATGTCTTTGGTAGAAAAATGTCAATAAGCGTATATTTATTGGTTTGCGCAAAAGTTATAGCGTCTACAAACTAGGGCACATTTTCTGGAATTTACACAGCTTTTAGTTTATGACTAGGGATGAGCCGAAGAACCCCCTGTTCGGTTCGCACCAGAACATGCGGACAGGAATAAAGTTCGTTCGAACACGCGAACACCGTTAAAGTCTATGAGACACGAACATGAATAATCAAAAGTGCTAATTTTAAAGGCTTATATGCAAGGTATTGTCATAAAAAGTGTTTGGGGACCCCGGTCCTGCCCCAGGGGACATGGATCAATGCAAAAAAAAGTTTTAAAAATGGACGTTTTTTCAGGAGCAGTGATTTTAATAATGCTTAAAGTCAAACAATAAGGAAGGAAAAAACCCATTTAAAACTACTTGCGGCTATTGCATTGCCGGTCCGACAATACACATAGAAGTTCATTGATAAAAACGGCATGGGAATTCAACACAGGGAAACCCCGAACCAAAATTTAAAAAAAAATGACGTGGGGTCCCCTAAATTCCATACCAGGCCCTTCAGGTCTGGTATGGATATTAAGGGGAACCCCGGTCAAAATTTAAAAAAAAATTACGTGGGGGTCCCCCTAAATTCCATACCAGACCCTTCAGGTCTGGTACGGATTTTAAGGGGAACCCCGCGCCAAAAAAAATAAAAAAACGGCGTGGGGTCCCCCCAAAAATCCATACCAGACCCCTATCCGAGCACGCAACCTGGCAGGCCACAGGAAAAGAGGGGGGGACGAGAGGGCGCCCCCCCTCCTGAACCGTACCAGGCCACATGCCCTCAACATTGGGAGGGTGCTTTGGGGTAGCCCCCCAAAACACCTTGTTCCCATGTTGATGAGGACAAGGGCCTCATCCCCACAACCCTGGCCGGTGGTTGTGGGGGTCTGTGGGCGGGGGGCTTATCGGAATCTGAAAGCCCCCTTTAACAAGGAGACCCCCAGATCCCGGCCCTCCCCCCTGTGTGAAATGGTAAGGGGGTACTTACCCCTACCATTTCACTAAAAAACTGTCAAAAATGTTAAAAATGACAAGAGACAGTTTTTGACAATTCCTTTATTTAAATGCTTCTTCTTTCTTCTATCTTCCTTCATCTTCTTCTTCTGGTTCTTCTGACTCTTCTGGTTCTTCCTCCGGCGTTCTCATCCAGCATCTCCTCCGCGGCGTCTTCTATCTTCTCCCGCTCTTCTCTTCATATTCTTCATCTTCTTCTCTTCTTCTTTTCTTCTCTTCTTCTCTTCTTCTCTTCTTCATTTTCTTCTCCAGACCGCTCCGCATCCATGCTGGCATGGAGGGAGGCTCCCGCTGTGTGACAACGTCTCCCCATCTGACGGTCCCCTCTGATGCACGGTGACTTGACGGGACTTCCCTGTGACGTCATGGGGAATGCCACAGGGAAGTCCCGTCATGTCACGTGCGTCAGAGGGGGGCGGGGTCAGCGGGTGGCCCTGCCCCCCGTTATTGAAGAACCGTCAGACGAGGAGACGCCGTCACACAGCGGGAGCCTCCCTCCATGCCAGCATGGATGCGGAGCGGGCCGGAGAAGAAAATGAAGAAGAGAAGAAAAGAGGAAGAGAAGAAGATGAAGAAGAAGATGAAGAAGATGAAGAGAAGAGCGGGAGCCTCCCCCATTGCCAAAGGGGCGGAGCGGCCCGAGAAGAAGATAGAAGACGCGGAGGAGATGCTGGACGAGAACGCCTGAGGAAGAACCAGAAGAAGAAGATGAAGGAAGATGGAAGAAAGAAGAAAGAAGAATCATTTAAATAAAGGAATTGTCAAAAACTGTCTCTTGTCATTTTTAACATTTTTGACAGTTTTTTAGTGAAATGGTAGGGGTAAGTACCCCCTTACCATTTCACACAGGGGGGGTGGGATCTGGGGGTCCCCTTGTTAAAGGGGGCTTCCAGATTCCGATAAGCCCCCCGCCCGCAGACCCCCACAACCACCGGCCAGGGTTGTAGGGATGAGGCCCCTGTCCTCATCAACATGGGGACAAGGTGTTTTGGGGGGCTACCCCAAAGCACCCTCCCAATGTTGAGGGCATGTGGCCTGGTACGGTTCAGGAGGGGGGGGCCACACTCTCATCCCCCCTCTTTTCCTGCAGCCTGCCTGGTTGCGTGCTCGGATAAGGGTCTGGTATGGATTTTTGGGGGGACCCCACGCCGTTTTTTTTTTTTGGCGCGGGGTTCCCCTTAAAATCCATACCAGACCTGAAGGGTCTGGTATGGAATTTAGGGGGACCCCCACATCATTTTTTTAAAATTTTGGCTGGGGTTCCCCTTAATATCCATACCAGACCTGAAGGACCTGGTATGGAACTTAGGGGGACCCCCACGTCATTTTTTTTTAAAATTTTGGTTCGGGGTTCCCCTGTGGGGAATTCCCATGCCGTTTTTATCAATGAACTTCTACGTGTATTGTCGTATTTTGCTGTCAGACTGTTCTAAACACGGGAAACATGCGCCCATTTACAGGCATACTATAGACACCCCCAGGTACGAAATTTAAAGGATATTACACTTTTATTGTTTTACTTTAAGCATTATTAAAATCACTGCTCCTGAGAAAACTGCCATTTTTAAAACTTTTTTTTGCATTGATCCATGTCCCCTGGGGCAGGACCCAGGCCCCCAAACACTTTTTATGACAATAACTTGCATATAAGCCTTTAAAATTAGCACTTTTAATTTCTCCCATAGACTTTTAAAGGGTGTTCCGCGGCATTCGAATTTGCCGCGAACACCCCAAATTGTTCGCTGTTCAGCAAACTTGCGAAAAGCCAATGTTCGAGTCGAACATGAGTTTGACTCAAACTCGAAGCTCATCCCTATTTATGACTGCCTATGTCATTTTTTGAGGTGCTAAAATGGCAGGGCAGTACAAACCCCCCCCCAAATGACCCCATTTTGGAAAGTAGACACCCCAAGGAAATTGCTGAGAGGCATGTTGAGCCTATTAAATATAATTTTTTTTGTCCCAAGTGATTGAATAATGACAAAAAAAAAAATTACAAAAAGTTGTCACTAAATGATATATTGCTCACACAGGCCATGGGCATATGTGGAATTGCACCCCAAAATACATTCAGCTGCTTCTCCTGAGTACGGTGATACCACATGTGTGGGACTTTTTGGGAGCCTAGCCGCGTACGGGGCCCCGAAAACCAATCACCGCCTTCAGGATTTCTAAGGGCGTAAATTTTTGATTTCACTACTCACTACCTATCACAGTTTTGAAGGCCATAAAATGCCCAGATGGCACAAAACCTCCCCAAATGACCCCATTTTGGAAAGTAGACACCCCATTCTATTTGCTGAGAGGCATGTTGAGTCCATGGAATATTTTATATTTTGACACAAGTTGCGAAAAGTGACAATTTTTTTTTTTTTTTTGCCCAAAGTTGTCACTAAATGATATATTGCTCACACAGGCCATGGGCATATGTGGAATTGCACCCCAAAATACATTTAGCTGCTTCTCCTGAGTACGGGGATACCACATGTGTGTGAGTTTTTGGGAGCCTAGCCGTGTACGTGGCCCCGAAAACCAATCACCGCCTTCAGGATTTCTAAGAGCGTAAATTTTTGATTTCACTCTTCACTGCCTATCATAGTTTCAGAGGCCATGGAATGCCCAGGTGGCACAACCCCCCCCCAAATGACACCATTTTGGAAAGTAGACACCCCAAGCTATTTGCTGAAAGGCATGGTGAGTATTTTGCAGCTCTCATTTGTTTTTGAAAATGAAGAAAGACAAGAAAAAAACATTTTTTTTTCTTTTTTCAATTTTCAAAACTTTGTGACAAAAAGTGAGGTCTGCAAAATACTCACTATACCTCTCAGCCAATTTTGGGGGGGGGGGGGTTGTGCCACCTGGGCATTCCATGGCCTCTGAAACTGTGATAGGCAGTGAAAAGTGAAATCAAACAATTACGCCCTTAGAAAGCCTGAAGGCGGTGCTTGGTTTTCGGGGTCCCGTACGCGGCTTTTCTAATAAATAAAAACACATAGAAAAAATATTTTTTCTACAATCACAACACAAAGCTGCAAAATCCATACTTGGATCATGGAGAAAACATCCTTCTCTCTTAATATATATTATATAATGTATAGGGCTTCCCTTATATCATTTTTTATAATTCCTATTTTTAAATAGAACGTAATTTACTCATTTACATAAACGTATTTTCTTAGGGTTCCATTGCGGATCTGGCGGCGTTCGTCCTCTTTCTGGGGGCCTCTGCGGTGTTTTTCCCGACCCAGGTGGAAGCCGCCATGTCCACTATCGGCAAACTGGCGGTCATATATCTATTTCTTTTAAAATCACTTTATCTTTCTCTCTTGATATGAGAGTTTGCTTCCTTGCATATTCTCTGCACAGTGTTTTTTCAAAGATTGGATACTGGTATGTATGCTGGACACTGTCGGTTGCCATAATGTGAATAATTTGTCCTGAACAACATTTTTGATGTGTAAATTGATCTCACTTATCTTTCAGAATACATCCATATATTTTCTCTCCTCAATACACCTCTGAAGAAGGGACACCGTCCTGAAACATGTCAGGCCTATAAAGAAACATGTATTCACAATCGAAAGTGTAAAGAAATATATCATGAGAAAAAAAAAATGTTATTGCATTTTGTATAAGCACTTTTGTATAGATCTATGTTCAGATTGACTAGCTTTTATGCTTTTTTAAGCAATTTCCAACAAACAAACTTTTTATCATAATTTAATTGTTTTCGTTTGCCTGTAAAGTCCTGCTGTACCGGGGGTACAAAGGTTTCCCTCTCCTAGGGTCCTTGCTTTTTTGTAATATAATTTGGGATGTTGGCAACATATTACTGAGGGTTATCTCCCTCTGTGGTTCACTATACTATACGTACGCGGCTAGGCTCCCAAAAAGTCTCACACATGTGGTATCCCCGTACTCAGGAGAAGCAACAGAATGTATTTTAGGGTGTAATTTCACATATTCCCATGGCATGTTTGAGAAATATATCATTTTGTGACAACTTTGTGCAAAAAAAGAAAAACTGTCTTTTTCCCGCAACTTGTGTCACAATATAAATTATTCCATGGACTCGACATGCCTCTCAGCAAATAGTTTGGGGTGTCTACTTTCCAAAATGGGGTCATTTGGGGGGTTTTGAACTGTCCTGGACTTTTATGCACAACATTTAGAAGCTATGTCACACATCACCCACTCTTCTAACCACTTGAAGACTAATGCCGCGTACACACGAGCGGACTTTACGGCAGACTTTGCCCGGCGGATGGGATTTCGTCGGACAATTCGATGTGTGTGGGCTCCAGTAGACTTTGTTTTCTCAGGACTTAAATTTGAAACATGTTTTAAATCAATCCGTCAAAATCGAGTCCGGTCGAAAAGTCCGCTCATCTGTATGCTAGTTTGACGGACAAAAAGCCACGCTAGTGCAGCTATTGGCTACTGGCTATGAACTTTCTTGTTTTAGTCAGGTCGTACGTCATCACGTACGAATTCGATGGACTTTGGTGGATTGTGTATAGGCAAGTCCGTTCATTCAGAAAGTCCGTCATAAAGTCCGTCGTAAAGTCCGCCGGGCAAAGTCTGCCGTAAAGTCCGACCGTGTGTATGCGGCAAAAGCCCTTTCTGACACTTTTTGTTTACATGAAAACATTTTTTTTTTTGCAAGAAAATTACTTTGAACCCCCAAACATTATATATTTTTTTAAAGCAAATGCCCTACAGATTAAAATGGTGGGTGTTTCATATTTTAATCACACTTTTTAAAATTTTAATGCACTAAAATACACTATATTGCCCAAATGTTTGACGTAATAAAAAAGATGATCTTAGGACAAGGACATGGATACCAAACAGGATATGCTTTAAAATTGCGCACAAACGTGCAGTGGGGACAAACGAAATACATTTTTAAAAACCTTTACAGGTTACCACTTTAGATTTACAGAGAAGGTCTACTGCTAAAATTACTGCCCTCGATCTGACCTTCGCGGTGATACCTCACATGCATGGTGCAATTGCTGTTTACATTTGACGCCAGACCGACGCTTGCGTTTGCCTTTGTGCGAGAGCAGGGGGGGACAGGGGTGCTTTTTTTTTTGCTTTTTTATCTTATTTTTAAACTGTTCCTTTAATTTTTTTTTTTTTTGTAATCATTTTTATTGTTATCTCAGGGAATGTAAATATCCCCTATGATAGCAATAGGTAGTGACAGGTACACTTTTTTGAAAAAATTGGGGTCTATTAGACCCTAGATCTCTCCTCTGCCCTCAAAGCATCTGACCACACCAAGATCGGTGTGATAAAATGCCTTCCCAATTTCCCAATGGCGCTGTTTACATCCGGCGAAATCTAAGTCATGAAATGCTTGTAGCTTGTAGCTTCCGGTTTCTTAGGCCATAGAGATGTTTGGAGCCACACTGGTCTCTGTACAGCTCTATGGTCAGCTGGCTGAATCACTGGCTGCATTCTCATACCAGTACGTTGCTGGTCTTTGTTGGGCATATATTGTAATCTTTTTTTCATGCAGCCTGTGGGCTGAACGAAAAAAAGAGATTAATCGGTGGGTATGCCCACCATTAGAATACCTCCCTTGATTCACCCACTTCTAATGATGGGCATACATGCACCATTTATATATGCTGAAGCATGGGGGCATCCTCCTGAAAAAGGTAGGAGCAAATTGCTCCTCCGCCCCTGCTGCCCCCATGCTTCGGCATATATCACCTCCGCTGGAGTCACGGCTTTATATATCGTGGGAGCAAACGCTGTTGCTGTCAAGATATATAAATCTGCGCTGCAGCTGAATGGCGTACCTGAAGACAAAAAAATGGTTAACAATAAAACACAGTAAACAGTAAAGTATAAAAAATTGCATACCTGAAAAGCAAACATGATAAAACATAATAACAATAAAACATTGCAGAATAGAATACAGTAAAAAAGAGCAGAACAATAGAGAGAGAATAGAGAGAGAGAGAACAATAAAACAACTATTTTTTTTTTATTTTATATTTTTTTGTGTTTTTTTTTTTTACACTTTTTTTTGTAACTGTAACTTTTGTAACTGTAACTGGTTCCAGGTTCGGGTCTCTCAAAATGCGATGGCATCTTGGGAGACCCTGTGAAAGTGTGCCTAGTCTGTGCAATGCTGTACCCTACGCTAATACTCTTGTATGGTAGCGTTCAAAACATTCACCAATGCAAAGACCAGGATTGTCAGGACAGGAGGCACAATAATAGTGGGTGTCACGCCTATATCCGTGCTTGATGCAGACACGACATCTTTTTTGGGGGGTTCGTTGGGTAGGGGTACTCGGGAGGACATAAAGAAAATGCCTCTCATGCAGCCAACTGCATTTGGTTGGGGATGTGAATGGGGGGAAGTACGGGTGATGTAGAAGTGGCGGGTTCCCAATCAGGATTTGCGAATGCAGCAGGAAGAGCATTATGGGCACGACTGGCCTGTGTTTGTCTTCTTCTTGGTGGCAGCAGGACACTACTTGTGCTTGCCACCTCACTAGCTTGAACTGCACTTATGGGACTCGCCACGTCACCAAGTGTTACTGCAGTGCTGGTTTGACTACGACCGGGGTGTACTAGGCCGCTGGTGCTTGCCAGTTCACCAAAACGCTACAAAAAAACTGTTAGCGATCGCGGGGATCAGGCCTGACTCTGCAAATGCTGCAGTTATGCGTTTAGTGTTTTGTAAGTGACAGTGATCGATTGATACTGCACTTGGTGGGCTTGGCTGGGCTGGGCGGAGGGGCAAAACGCAGGTGCTAGCAGGTATCTGGGCTGATCCCGCTAACACTGCATTTTTGGGAATCCTAAACTGCTGGGGACGCTAGTATAGATCTGATCGGATCAGATATTGATCCGTTCAGATACTATACCACTAAGGGAGGTGTATGCTGCGTGCGTGGGTGTTAGCGGTACTGGCGCTAACCTGACACTGGGCGATCAGGGGGCTAAACCTTTATTAGGTAATAAATGGCGGGTGCCCTGACACTATAAAAAATAAACTAACTAACCAGCGTGACCCATAACAGTTATACGGTGATCACTGGTGAAAGGGTTAACTAGGGGGCAATCAAGGAGTTAAAACCTTTATTAGGTAGTATATGGGGGTCCCTGACGCTATAAAATGCTGACGGCGAACCTATATTTCAGAAAAATGATCGCTTAGTGACACTGGCGACGGGGGGTGATCAAGGGGTTAAAACTTTATTGGGGGGGTTAGGGGGATACCCTAAACCTAAAGGGGGCTAACACTAACTGCCCTACCACACTAACTGTCACAAACTGACACCAATGCAGTAATCAGAAAAAAAAAACTGCTTGGTGTCACTGTGACAGGGGGGGGGGTGATTGGGAGGTGATTGGAGGGTAATGGGGGGGTGAAAAGTATGCCTGGCTTGTTCTACTGTGTATGTGTTGTGCACTCACATCGATGTCTTCTCTCCTCGGCGCCGGAACGGAAAATACCGAGCCGAGGAGAGATGATATCACTTCCTCTGCTGCTGTTTACTATACAGCAGCAGAGGAAGGATTTCATTGGCTTGGAGCGATCGCGAGGGGGGCCACAAATGGATGGCCTTCCCATCACCTCTGATCGCTCTCGGACAGAAGCTGACCGCCTCGGGCACGGGGGGGTCCGATCGGACCCCCCACCCGCGGGAAGCAGATCACGTACAGGTACATGATTTTGCCTGCCCGTGCCATTCTGCCGCAGTATATCTGCGTGAGGCGGTCGGCAAGTGGTTAAGTTTTATTAAAATCACTGCTCCCGAAAAAACGGCCATTTTTAAGATTTTTTTAGCATAGATATATGTCCCCTGGGGCAGGACCCGGGTCCCCAAACCCTTTTTAAGATGATATCATGCAAATTAGCCTTTAAAATTAGCTCTTTTGATTTCAAACGTTCGAGTCCCATAGACGTCAATGGGGTTCTAACGTTCGTGCGAATTTTCGGTCCGTTCGCAGATTCTGGTGCGAACCAAACCGGGGGTGTTCGGCTCATCCCTACTGAACATACCCACCTGGCTATCATAACAGGCAAACCACATATCAGCGTTACGCAGCAAGACAACAAAAAAAAACCTTCACGCAAATCCAAAAGGAATACAATGCACCCACCAAAGACTATTTCATGTACTACATGATACAACAATGCTTATTGGCACACTCCCTTTTAGAAGGAAGGCTACCTATAAAGATCTGGAACTTCCTTTTCACTGATGACATGAATACCAAGGGAATCTCCCTGTTTTACTCTACATTACAGGAAAAATCTGTGTTTTACAAAACAAAACCCATTATTAACTGGGAGAAGTATAAATAAATCACTCAAAAAAATGACTAACATCCCACTCAATGTTGAGCCCAAGTGGGATGCGAGTCTGGAGGTGAAAAATCCAGAAAACTTCCATCCGACAAAGGGACCAGAATGTATCATCCCCTCGTCTTGATCCTTTGACCTTTTCTATAACCTGGACCCGCATAGCTGTTTTGTCCCCATGGTGACACCTGTTGAAATGTTTGGCCACAAATCCTTGTCCACACTGTAAAAGTGTTCCTGGAACCGATCTCTCAGCCATCTTGTAGTCCTTCCCACATATTGCATGTTACAAATCACACATGTGATTAAATAAACTATATTGTTAGTATTGCAGTAGAAGAAGGACCCAATGTTGAATATTTTGTGATTAACGGAAGAGCTGAAGGTGTAACCACCCTGGATGTGACTGTAGCAGTTGCATTCCGCTGCACCACATCTGTAGTTACCCTCACAGTGTAACCAAGTAACCGATCTGGGAACTTTGGTGTGAAAAAAGCTTGGTGATAGTGAACACCCCAGAGAGGGGGCTCTACGTGAGACATTGTTGACACCCCCTTTAATATCTCACAACAAGTATCATCCGAGAATAAAGTAGGAAGATGTCTATTAAAGATCTGTTTGATCATATTAAATTCACTGCTGAAGGGCTTTATTAGAAACTCAACATCTCTTGCAGGAGCAGTCCTGTTCTTTGTTATTAAAAAAAGACTCCTCCTTGTGGCCATGCATCGATTACAGGGATTTGAATAAATCACTATTAAAAAATGGTATCCCCTTCCCTTAATCTCTGAAATAGAAGTGTTGGCTTAATCATTTGTTTCTACTTTCAATAAATGATTACAAATTCACCTTCCAACTTGCATTTCATTGGATATTGAGTGCTGTTTTTACCTACCTTTACAAGTACACATGGAAATTACCTTGAGGCCATACCCAGAGGTAGCAGCCCAAGCCCCCAAAAAAGAGCTAACTGCACCTTCCTTTGGGCAGAAGCCAATGGAAGAGAACTCTTTAAAACTGCCCCCATCATCACCTATCCATTGACCTACAACTGATTGAGTCAGTAAAGTGCGATCTCCAACCCCAAAGAGCTATGGTAAACTAAAGACTCTTTTCACTTCTGCACCAATATTGATTCATTCTGATTCTGAACTATCTTTTATAGTGGAAGTGAATGTTGCAGACTCTGCTGTAGGATCTACCCTTTCTCAGTGAAGAGCAGAAAAGATGCAGTTTCATCCTCGTGCCTGTTTTTCTTGTTTAATGTCTTCAGATGAACAGAATTACGAAAATGGGAATAAGGAGTTGCTGGAAATTAAGGAAGCCTTTTCCGAATAGAGGCATCTGCTGGAAGGGGCTAATTATCCTGTAACTGTTCTCACTGATCATAAAAAATTGGAATTCATTTGTTCTGCCAAGAGATTGTCTCCTAAACAGATATGTTGGTCTCTATTCTTTTCCAGGTTCAATTTTATTATTTTGTATTAACCTGGGCCAAGGAATGGTAAATACCTTATCGAGGATATTGTCTGAACCTGTCCAGGAAGGCAACTGTGAATGTAAAATTCTGCCTGAAAAAAACTTCCTAGTGATGGGAATGAGAATGACCCACTCCTAAATCATCCTCCTAAGGACATTAACCTTGAGTACAAGAATGGGTTTTGGATTCTAGCACATTGTTTTTATGTACGTGAATCTGCTTGGGTTAAAGCCCTCAGGTTGTTTTATGACTCCAAGCTGCTTAACATTTTGGGGTTTCTAAGACTGAAGAACTTTTATCACATTCCTTTTTTTTGGCCTGGTTACAAGAAAGATGTCAAAAGCTATGTAGCCTGTTGCCTGATCTGTACATGCAATCAGACTCCCCAAGCTTCTGCTTTGGGGATGCTCCAGCCACTACCTGTTCCATCAAGACCATGGGGGTCAATTTATTTGCACTTTGTGGTAAATCTTGAACCCTTGATAGACATGACTTCTATACTGGTAGTCGTTGACCATCTCAGTTAATGTTTGGAGAAGTCTTTAAAGTTCATGGAATTTCTGATGTGGTGGTGTCTGACAGAGGAGTACAGTTTATTTTAAAATTTTGGAAAAGCTTTTGCTCAACTTCAGCTGTAATAATAATTCTGTCCTCCACTCTTTATCCTCAGTCTAAATGTCAGACTGCGAGGACCAATCAGCCGTACCATTGATGTTTTGTCAGTTATCTTTAGGATAACTGAGAGGACTATATTTCTATGGCAGAGTTTGCTTATAACAATTCCAAACATGGCTCCACTTCTCAAAAGTCCTTTTTATTTAAACACTGGGTATTATCCAGTTTTTATTCCTGATTTCCCTATCTCAACTCCAATTCCTTATCAACAGATTAACTACTGTACATTACAGGAGATTCAGGAAAAAATGATTGATACTTTGAGGCTTAGGAATGTTACAAAGAGGATGCTGACAGACATCGCAGATCACTTCCTACGCATGGGTGACATTTGGTAAATTACAAAATGTGAAGGTTCTTTTTTCATCTGCTAAATTGGGCCAAAGGTTTGTGGGACCTTTCCAGATTTCTGCTCAGATCAACTTGGTCACTGGTCACTTTTTGCATAAAACTTCTTCACAGTATGAAGATTCACCCTGTTTTTCACATATCACTACTCAAACTGTTTTATGGAAATCCTTTTTCTGGAAGTACAGGGTGAAGAAGAGTTTGTGGTGGAGAAAATTCTTGATTCTATCATCTTTAGGAAAAAATTACAATATCTGGTTCAATGGGAAGCATATGGGCCAGAAGTAAATTCTTGGGAGACTGAGGTGGACGTTCATGCCCCTAGATTAACAAGAGAATTCCACCAGAGGTTTCACAAACCTTGCCCTTAGATGTCGAGGGGGTGTCCTGGGAGGAAGGGAGTACTGTCTTAGGTCTTTAGTCCTAAGTCTTAAGTTGTCTTAACACAAAAAAAAACAGCAGTTTATGACAGCAGTACATGCTTTCTTCTTATTTTCATACATATTTGTTGCTAACAATGACTAACATTTTGTAAACAATTGCAAACAATGTGATCTGTGTGGAAACCTTTGCATCTTGTTGTTCCTGTTGTACCTGATTGTTACCTTAAAAATAATAAAAACTAGTGGAAAGGAGCCATTTAAATCTGGGGGTAGCTTGTTTGACTTGGGTGGCATTTACCAGGTACTTGCTGAAAGCAATTAATATTTAGCTATGTTGACTCAAAAGCTAAAATGTTTGGCTATTATTATACTACTTAACACAACACCAGTCTCTTGTTCGTTCCCCCATTTCTGTTAAAAGATAGTACATGGATTCATTATAATGCTGATATAAATAATGCAGGCTGGCAAATTTATAATTTATAAATTATAAATATTATATAATATAAGCTTGCTGCCATTACAGTATTAGTGGCTGAGGTTTATTATATTTTTGGGGGATCATGGTTAAAGGATACAATTTTTGGGGGGGATTGTAACTCTCTGGAATACAATATTATAGCAAGGATGACAGGAGTTAGAAACATATTTCTGTTATTGGTGTTGGTTATAATGTTATAATGTTCCTAGCGATATTGAAATTCTGCACATATAGGGTGTTCTATTTCTACTTGAGGAAGATCCACTTATTATTCAGGTAACGCACAATGGTATAATGTTCTTAGCAGAGGGGTATGTGACTAAGCACTGGTAGCGGTGGGTACTGTAATGAGTTAGAATATGAGATGCTGCAAGTTCTGAAGTATATTATAATGTTGGTGATGGGATATAATATACCCCTAAAACAATGCTAAATTTGCCTGGTTTGGGGTGATTGCTCAGGACTGCCTGGGCATTTTATGATACTTATTATGCATAATCTGAATATTTCAAGGGGTTACATAAATCTGTAAATTATTAGATTATGATCAGTTTACGCTGGTTGTAATTCCTTTGAAGCAATGAGCATTTATGAACATAAAATGCAATCCTAAATACACATTTTTTAACAACCTGGAAAACCTTTCTGATTACTAATGTCTACTTTAATTCATAGAAGATAAACTGATCATTCACATCACTTTTGCCAGACATTTGCCTCAGCTTTGCTATTTCAAGGAAAGTAAGCAGGTGATGAGTCTCAGTGGCAAGGCCGGCACAAGGGGTGGGCAAGAGGGGCGGCTGCCCTGGGCACTGTGGTATTATATGAGGTGGGGGGCACCACAAGGAGATTAGGGGGGTTGCTATGAGTGGTGATTTAGGGGGCTCATCACCTTTGTAGGGAAAGGGGGTGGGGGAAGACGATTTATGGTAGGAGAGGGGGATTTGGGGGGTATTTGTGCTGGGAGGTGAGATTTGAAGTGGGGGAGAAGATGTGTTCTAGGAGGAGAGATTTTAGTGATAGAGGATTTGTGCTAGAAGGGGTGATATTTTTTATTGTTCGGGGGGGATTTGAGCTGGTAGGATTTGTGCTGCATGGGAGGGATTTCAGAAGGGGGACAGATTTGTACTGGGAGGAGGAGGGATTTATGCTTTGGGGGTAAGCATGCAGATCAGTGCTCAGTGTTTTTTGTGGGGGATTTTTGCTGCTCATACATCTTGGGGGGGGCACAGTTTGGCATGTTCACCCTGGGCTCTAGATGACCTTGTCCCGGCACTGCTCAGTGGTACAGTAACTAAGAAAAGAGCAAGCATATTTCTCCCTATTATACACCATTTAAAACAGAATATGTACAGATTGTTATTGTTGGATGACATTAGCATTTGTTGTTGGTGAATTTGAGCTCCACTCATTAATTTTCAACTTACCCTAATATAAACAGTTTTTTTTAGTTCCTCGTTTTTTAAAAAAATCACAGCACAGTATTTTAGTGGCCACATAGTGGCTTAAAAAGGTTAATGTTTTACAAGACCTTCCTATTACAACATAGTTCTCTTATATTCGGATATCTGAAGAATGTACTGTTATTGACATAGAACAATATGTTAGTGTTTGTTTGAAAGTGAATTTAGCTATTTCATTCCATACAATATTCAGTTTTCTGTTGCTTGGCAACAGGAACTTTATTTCAATGCTCTAAACTTCAAAAGTTTTCCTTTGTTAAAATGTAACACTGTGTCTATCAACTAGGCTCTTTGCAGAGACTGTTATTTTTTGGAAAGTGAAAGTATCCTGTTGATTTTAAGTACAACAATTTCTAGGCTTCCATTGAAAAAATACAGCTTATTAAGTGAAATTAATTAGGCATTTCAATCTGCATTTCAAAGTGTCTGCAAATCTTCTCTATCAATATTAAAAAAAACAAAAGAACCAATATAATTTCTACTGGCCAGGGCTGCTTAAATTTAAGTTTGCATACTGACTATTAAATGATCATGCCCAGTTTGTTGACAGCAACACATTTAGGAATTGATTAAATGGCCCATGTTGCCACTAAGACCTCTTCTAAGTGGGCACCCCTGCTAAAGACAATGCTTCATTCAGGCTGGTAATGGACATCTATTTCTTTTTAAGTTTTACTTTTGTGAAATGGTCTGGAAATCCATTTCTTATCTCATTCCAACTGTTACATTTTTGGGCTGTCTTTTAACCACTTGCTTACTGGGCACTTAAACCCCCCTCCTGCCCAGACCAATTTTCAGCTTTCAGCGCTTTTGAATGACAATTGCGCGGTCATACAACACTGTACCCAAATTAAATTTCTATCATTTTTTCCCCACAAATAGAGCTTTCTTTTGGTGGTATTTAATCACAGCTGGGATTTTTATTTTTTGCTAAACAAACAAAAAAAGATGGAACATTTTGAAAAAAAAAATCATGTGTCATAGTTTGTTATAAAATTTAGCTGTTTGCTGTCTGTTTGCTGTCTGTTTGCTGTTTGCTGTCTTTTTGCTGTTTGTTTTCTGTTTGCTGTCTGTTTGCTGTTTGCTGTCTGTTTGCTGTCTCTTTGCTGTTTGCTGTCTGTTTGCTGTTTGCAGTCTGTTTGCTGTCTCTTTGCTGGGTTGCATTTTTGGGGCTTTTCCTTTTAGTTTTTAATTTGCCTTTTGCTGTCACTTTTTAAATAGCTTTTTTTTTTCCTGGTTTCATCAGTCTATCAATTAAGGGGTGTGGTTAATTGCTCACAGGTGCCTATTTAACTGGTTGTAGGACTCAGTCTGAGCGTGCTCATTCTGAAGCTGTGGAGCTTGGTGTAAGTGGAGCTGGAATAAGTGGGAGTTAAAAACCAGAGTTTAAAACAGGAGGTTATAACAGGGGTCATAGTACCTGTGTAGTGTGAGTATCTGAGTGTTGTCTGAGTAGTGTGTGTGGATCGTTAGTACTTGTGTATTGTGTACTTGTGTATTGCGAGTGCACGTAGGTCTGTGAGTACCTGTGTATTGTCTTGTTGTGTACCTGTGTATTGTCGTGTACCTGTGTATTGTCTTGAGTATTAGTGCCAGGAAGCTAGCTGTTAGGTAATTTGGACAGGGTAAAATCCCCAAATCCTCACTAAATTTAATAGGTACGATGCCCGGCGGGTGTGGAGAGGCGACTCTTTGTACATCTTGCCGCATGTATGCGTTCCTTGATCATCCAATCAAGGGCGAATACTGCTGTGCAAAATGTAAACACATTGTTTCCCTGGAAGCCCAGGTTCTGAATCTGGGGAAGCAACTGTCAGCACTGAGAAGTCCCTCCATACTAAAGGTGAGCCAGGAACATACACGGCAGGTGCCGGCAGGGGCCAGCACAGAGGCGGGTGGAGACAAAGAGGTGCAGGCACTAGCAAAGAGTAGATGGGTGACAGTCAGGAGGGGTAGAGGGGGAAGTACCAGAGAGGCAGATGCAGGACTGGAGCATCCCAATAAGTACTCTCCATTGAGTGACATTGGTGAAACCAGTCAGGGACCAGCACTGCTGGAGATGAGGGACTCTCCTAGCTGCCAGGGGAAGAACTCCTCCAGTGAGAGTGGGGGGGGTAGCAAAGGGAAAGGAAAGACAGATTCTGGTGGTAGGGGACTCAATTCTTAGAAGGACAGAGAGGGCAATCTGTAATCAAGACCTGAAGCGCCAAACAGTATGTTGTCTACCGGGCGCTCGGGTTCGGCACATCACGGATCTTGTGGACAGATTACTGGGAGGGGCTGGGGAAGACCCGGCTGTCATGGTGCATGTTGGCACCAATGACAAAGTCAGAGGCAGATGGAGTGTCCTAAAGAACGATTTTAGGGACTTAGGAGCTAAATTGAGGAAAAGGACCTCCAAGGTAGTGTTCTCTCTGTCCTTCTACCGGTACATAGAGCCACACCAGAAAGGCAGAGGGAGATTAGGGAAGTAAACAAGTGGCTGAAGAGCTGGTGTAGTAAGGAGGGGTTTGGGTTCCTGGAGGACTGGGCCGACTTCTCAGTCGGTAACCGCTACTATAGAAGGGATGGACTGCACCTAAATGAGGAGGGTGCAGATCTGCTGGGAATGAAGATGGCCAAAAAGTTAGAGGGGTTTTTAAACTAGGCGATGGGGGGAGGGTCCAGAGACAGTGATAGCCAGCGCGGAAGATATTCCAGAGGGTAGTATTGGGGGCATTAGTGGTAGGTTAACCAAAGCAAAAAAACACAAGGTGAGTATAGTAGCAAGTCCTAGTTGCAATCTTGAAACACCCAATAGGAGGACAATATGCGACCGGTCTAAACTATGTGGCATGTTCACCAATGCCAGGAGCATGGCGGACAAGATGGGTGAACTAGAGATACTGTTGTACAAGGAGGATTTGGATTTTGTGGGAATTTCAGAGACCTGGTTCAACAGCTCTCATGATTGGCTGGCAAACATTCAAGGGTATACCCTATACCGCAAGGATAGAGAGGGTAAAAAAGGGGGAGGGGTATGCCTATCAAGAATAATGTACAAGTGAATGTGAGAGATGACATCACTGAGGGGGCTAGGGAGGAGGTGGAATCTTTATGGGTAGAGCTCCAAAGGGATGAAGCTAAGGGGAAAATAATACTGGGAGCATGCTATAGGCCCCCTAACCTGAGGGAGGAAGTGGAGACGGATCTCCTATCACAAATTGGATTAGCAGCAAGGATGGGAAGTGTTATCATAATGGGGGATTTTAATTATCCAGACATAGACTGGGCGGAGGGAACCGCGCATTCATTTAAGGCTCGCCAGTAGCTTAGTGTCTTGCAGGACAATTTTATGGGTCAGATAGTAGACGCACCAACTAGAAATAAAACATTACTAGATCTACTGATTACCAACAATACAGACCTGATAACAGATGTGGAAATACGGGGCAATTTAGGTAACAGCGATCACAGGTCAATTAGTTTCAGTATAAATCACACAAATAGGAAACATGAAGAGAACACAAAGACACTGAATTTCAAAAGAGCCAACTTCCCTAAACTACAAACCTTGCTAAAAGGCATAAATTGGGATAAAATATTAGGAACAAAGAATACGGAGGAGAGATGGGTTTGCTTTAAGAGCATATTAAATAAGGGCATTAGCCAATGTATCCCATTGGGTAATAAATTTAAAAGAGCGAACAAACATCCTGGATGGCTTAACTCCAATGTAAAAATGCATATAAAAGCAAAGGAGAAGGCCTTCAAAAAATACAAGGTTGAGGGATCATCCTCAGCATTCAGAATTTATAAAGAATGCAATAAGAAATGTAAGGGTGCAATTAGGATGGCTAAGATAGAACATGAAAGACACATAGCGGAGGAGAGCAAAAAAAATCCCAAGAAATTCTTTAAGTATGTAAACAGTAAAAAAGGGAGGACAGACCATATTGGCCCCATAAAGAATGAGGAAGGACATCTGGTTACAAAGGATGGGGAGATGGCAAAGGTATTGAATTTATTCTTCTCCTCAGTCTTCACGAGTGAATCGGGGGGCTTCAGTAACCAAAACTGCAGTGTTTATCCTCATGACACAACACAGGAAGCACCTACATGGTTAACAGAGGATGGAATTAAAATTAGACTTGAGAAACTTAACATTAATAAATCACCGGGACCAGATGGCTTGCATCCGAGGGTACTTAAGGAACTCAGTCAGGTGATTGCCAGACCGTTGTTCCTAATTTTTACAGACAGTCTATTGACTGGAATGGTACCAGCTGATTGGAGAAAAGCCAATGTAGCACCAATATTTAAAAAGGGCCCAAAAAACATCCCTGGGAATTACAGACCAGTTAGCCTAACATCAATAGTATGTAAACTCTTGGAGGGGATGATAAGGGACTATATACAAAATTTTAGTAATAAGAATGATATCATTAGCAGTAATCAGCATGGATTCATGAAGAATCGTTCTTGCCAAACCAATCTATTAACCTTCTATGAGGAGGTGAGTTGCCATCCAGATAAAGGAAGGCCCGTAGACGTGGTGTATCTGGAGCATTTGACACAGTTCCCCATAAACGTTTACAGTACAAAATAAGGTGCATTGGCATGGACCATAGGGTGAGTACATGGATTGAAAACTGGCTACAAGGGCATGTTCAGAGTGTGGTGATAAATGGGGAGTACTCAGAATGGTCAGGGGTGGGTAGTGGGGTTCCCCAGGGGTCTGTGCTGGGACCAATCCTATTTAATTTGTCCATAAACGACCTGGAGGATGGGATAAACAGTTCAATCTCTGTATTTGCAGATCATACTAAGCTAAGCAGGGCAATAACTTCTCCGCAGGATGTGGAAATCTTGCAAAAAGACCTGAACAAATTAATGGGGTGGGCGACTACATGGCAAATGAGGTTCAATGTAGAAAAATGTAAAAAAATGCATTTGGGTGGCAAAAATATGAATGCAATCTATACACTGGGGGGAGAACCTCTGGGGGAATCTAGGATGGAAAAGGACCTGGGGGTCCTAGTAGATGATAGGCTCAGCAATGGCATGCAATGCCAAGCTGCTGCTAATAAAGCAAATAGAATATTGGCATGCATTAAAAGGGGGATCAACTGCAGAGATAAAATGATAATTCTCCCGCTCTACAAGACTCTGGTCTGGCCGCACCTAGAGTATGCTGTCCAGTTCTGGGCACCAGTCCTCAGGAGGGACGTACTGGAAATGGAGCGAGTACAAAGAGGGCAACAAAGCTAATAAAAGGTCTGGAGGATCTTAGTTATGAGGAAAGGTTGCGAGCACTGAACTTATTCTCTCTGGAGAAGAGACGCTTGAGAGGGTATATGATTTCAATTTACAAATACTGTACTGGTGACCCCACAATAGGGATAAAACTTTTTCGCAGAAGAGAGTTTAATAAGACTCGTGGCCACTCATTACAATTAGAAGAAAAGAGGTTTAACCTTAAACTACGTAGAGGGTTCTTTACTGTAAGAGCGGCAAGGATGTGGAATTCCCTTCCACAGGCGGTGGTCTCAGCGGGGAGCATTGATAACTTCAAGAAACTATTAGATAATCACCTGAATGACCGCAATATACAGGGATATGTAATGTAATACTGACACATAATCACACACATAGGTTGGACTTGATGGACTTGTGTCTTTTTTCAACCTCACCTACTATGTAACTATGTAACTATGGTAATTTTTCTCCTTCATTGATATGCGCTGATGAGGCTGCACTGATGGGCACGGATTGGCACAGTTAAGGCAGCACTGATAGGCACAGTTAAGGCAGCACTGATAGGCACAGATAAGGCGGCACTGATGGGGACAGATAAGGCAGTACTGATGGGCACAGATAAGGTGGCACTGATGGCCACTGATGGGTGCTGATGGGTGGCACTGATGGGTGGCACAGATGGGTGACATGGATGGGTGGCACTGATGAGCACTGATAGGAACCACTGATGAGGGGCACTGATGGGGGCACTGATGGGGGCACTGATGAGGGGCACTGATGGGTGGCACTGATGGGCAGTGATGGGGGGCACTGATGGGCACTGGGTAGGTGAAACTGATGGGCACTGATAGGTGGCACTGATGTGCAGCACTGTTGGTGTGGCACTGATTGTGGGCCCTGATGGGTGGCACTGTGGGCACTGATGGGTGGCACTGTGGTCACTGATGGGTGGCACTGTGGGCACTGATGGGTGATGCTGGTGGGCACTGGTAGGCAGCACTGCTGCCTATTGCTAGGTGTCACTGGCAGGGGGCACAGATAATCGCCGTGATCGGGACTGATATCCCTCTCACGGCCGCCGGTGATCGGCTTTTTTTTCCTCCTCACACTGTCAGCGCGAGGAGAAATAAATAGCCGATTACCAGCTCTGTTTACATCACATGATCAGCTGTCATTGACTGACAGCTGATCACGTGGTAAGGGGTTGGGACCGACCCCTTACTCCGAACTGTGATCAGGCGAGTCTCATAGACTTGCTGATCACCGAGCACGCCGCGCGCCCTGCAGGGGGCGCGCAGGCCGCTCGTGCACGGGACGACATCAATAGACGTAGTCCCGGCAAAGCAGGTCCGCGCTGTTGCCGTCATTTGGCAATAGCGTGGATCTGAACTTGTTAATGAGTGTAAATAAACTCTGTTTATTTTTTTACCGGTATTCCTATACCGTGCCAACCAAAGTCATCAGTGATCTAAGTGGTTGCATTAGTGATCTAAGTTGGGGATCCCACTACTAGTAGGACCATTAAATTACCATTAAATTAAATAAATAATGTCTTAGTTTGGTTATCATTATAAAAGGTATATAAATAAGGTAGTAATGGAGAACAAGGAAGCAAGCATTCCTTGGATTTGTGGTGGAGCCAAGTCAAATAGTAAAACAAGTTGTGCATTCATTTCTCCAGGTTGTTCTTGTGGTATCCTAGTTAGAAGATCTGGTCTAAACTCATGTATAATAGTTACATAGTTACTATAGTCAGTTGGTAAGGTTGAATAAAGACAACAGTCCATCCAGTTCAATCTGTGTTGGTGTGTATGTGTGAAGGAAATCATTTCCCAAATCCCCTTATATTGTTTTTGCTTAAATGCAGTCTTTTGAAACTATCCATGCTTACTGTTGACACCACCGATTGTGAAAGAGAGTTACACATCCTTACTGCCCTGACAGTGAAAAAACCCCTACGCAGCTTAAGGTTAAACCACTTCTCCTTCAGTCTCATTGTGTGGCCCTTTGTTCTCTCACACTCCCTGAGACTGAAAAGTTTTATAATTACGCTGAGATCACCATTGAGATATTTCTATATCACTATCATATATCCTCTAAAGGATCTCTTCTCCAGGGAGAATACAATTAGCGCTTGTAGTAGTTTCTTGTAATTGAGGTCCTCCAGTCCCCTTATTGTTTTTGTTGCCCTTTTCTGGACTCTCTCCAGCTCCATCAAATCCCTCCTGAGGATTGGTGACCAAAACTGGATGGGATACTCCAGATGCAGGCAAACCAGAGTTTTAGAAAGTGGCAGAGAACAATCAGGTTTCCTGCCCTGCCAGACATGGTGACTGTTCTGGATGGCAGGATGAACAAAAATACATAGTGAAGATAAAATTGCCCTCTCATAGGTATTTAATCTGCGCATTTAGCAGTTTTCTTGAAGTTAAGCTTTATTAAAGTCAAATTATATTTTTAAAGGTAAGGACCCCAACAAAAAGATTTTTAGTCCTTACCAAATCTACCCCAAGTTGTATACAAGCTACAGTGGGAAGAAACTGTACAGCATCAAAAATACTTTGTTAACAGCACAAACATGCACAATGGTTTTTCAGGAACTTTACTGGACTGGTTTCTCTGCCTAAAAAGTTTGCTCACACCAGGATGTAATGCACCCGCTAACTATCCCTATAGCTCACGTCTATCTCTTGTAGTAACTAGCCTGAGGTGGGAACAGGGCCTGTACAAGGATTTTTGTCTACACACCATCCTCCCACCACCCCCTTCCTACACTGGTACCTCCTTCACATTGTGTCTGTAATGTGATGGGACGATGTGTGAAGGACGTCACATAGCATTGAAAATGTGTGTGCTGTGCTGAACTGCCCCTAAACGGTAGTTTGTAATGAGGGGATGGGGTTATGCTTTCCTCACTTCCCCCCACTGGCTACAGGCAGCTGGCCACTGAGGCAAACTAAAACATTCACTCTGTGCATGATAGGAGAGAGGGTGCAAAGTTTTGGAATAGAAGACAGGTATTTTAATCCCTTTGTGATGGATGGTAAAACAACTCTTATTGCCTAAACACAATTTTGCAACTTTGACATATGTTAGCAAAGCTGCACATATCATTACAATTACTTTGTGTATACAGGTGGATTCTTTATTTTATTATTACTGGAAAACTGGTCCAAAATAGTAAAACAAAAATCATATTTTTTTAAATGTAACTGTGTATTTCTTGCTATTTTTATAATTTACAACCAAAAATAAATTCTCCTGTTCCTGACAATCACAGTGATACCACATGTGTATGTTATTTGTACCCATAGTTGGGTCCAGAAAAAACAGTGCACATTTTCATTTTTTATCCTACCTAAAACACACTGAAACTGACACTACTTGACACTGATACTAATATAAAAAATGTTTAAATTTTTTTTAAAAAAAATCCTACCCAAAATATATTGAATCTGACCTTTGACCCCAACCTCTGACTTGTAATTTGGCCCTTACCTTGACCTGTGACCTTAAATTTGACCCTAACACTAACCCTGACACAGACCTAGATCAAGGCTTGATATTGATATTTTTTTTTGTTTGTTTACATCTTTTTTCCCGGCAAGGAGAAAAAGATACAATGTATAATTCTCTTAATTCAGAGAAGAAAAACACATGGGCAGGCTACACAGTGACTGATCACTGTGATAGACAACCAAAGGCCAACACAGCGATCAGGTGATCAGGAACCGGTTGTCCCGGACCACAGACATTAGTATAAAACCCAGGGGTCTTGTTGAGAGCTCGGTTCCTGTGCTGGGAGTGTGCTGCGGGACATGCCCCCAGAAAAAACACTGGTATGCATATATGCAGCTTCATGGAAGAAAACCCACTTCAGTGGAGCCGCATATATGTGTACAGGCATCAGGAAGGGGATAAAAATCCTCTGGGCACCTCCTAGGCAGGGTTTAACTTAGTACCCAATAGGGATGAGCCAAACACCCCCCTGTTCGGTTCGCACCAGAACATGCGAACAGGAAAAGTTCGCTCGAACACGCAAACACCGTTAAAGTCTATGGGAAAGGAACATGAATAATCAAAAGTGCTAATTTTAAAGGCTTATATGCAAGTTATTGTCATAAAAAGTGTTTGGGGACCTGGGTCCTGCCCCAGGGGACATGGATCAATGCAAAAAAAAGTTTTAAAAAGGGCCGTTTTTTCAGGAGCAGTGATTTTAATAATGCTTAAAGTCAAACAATAAAAGTGTAATATCTCTTTAAATTTCGTACCTGGGGGGTGTCTATAGTATGCCTGTAAAGGGGCGCATGTTTCCCGTGTTTAGAACAGTCTGACAGCAAAATGACATTTGGAAGGAAAAAACCCATTTAAAACTAGCCGCGGCTATTGCATTGCCGACAATACACATAGAAGTTCATTGATAAAAATGGCATGGGAATTCCCCACAGGGAAACCCCGAACCAAAATTTTTTAAAAAAATGACGTGGGAGTCCCCCTAAATTCCATACCAGGCCCTTCAGGTCAGGTATGGATATTAAGGGGAACCCCGGCCAAAATTTAAAAAAAAAAATGACGTGGGGTTCCCCCTAAATTCCATACCAGACCCTTCAGGTCTGGTATGGATTTTAAGGGGAACCCCGTGCCCAAAAAAAAAAACGGCGTAGGGTCCCCCCAAAAATCCATACCAGACCCTTATCCGAGCATGCAACCTGGCAGGCCGCAGGAAAAGAGGGGGGGACGAGAGTGCGGCCCCCCCTCCTGAACCGTACCAGGCCACATGCCCTCAACATTGGGAGGGTGCTTTGGGGTAGCCCCCCAAAACACCTTGTCCCCATGTTGATGAGGACAAGGGCCTCATCCCCACAACCCTGGCCGGTGGTTGTGGGGGTCTGCGGGCGGGGGGCTTATCGGAATCTGGAAGCCCCCTTTAACAAGGGGACCCCCAGATCTCGGCCCCCCCCTGTGTGAAATGGTAAGGGGGTACTTACCCCTACCATTTCACTAAAAAACTGTCAAAATGTTAAAAATGACAAGAGACAGTTTTTGACAATTCCTTTATTTAAATGCTTCCTCTTTCTTCTATCTTCCTTCATCTTCTTCTGGTTCTTCTGGCTCTTCTGGTTCTTCTTTCGGCGTTCTCCTCCAGCATCTCCTCCGCGGCGTCTTCTATCTTCTTCTCCTCGGGCCGCTCCGCACCCATGGCATGGGGGGAGGCTCCCGCTCTTCTCTTCATCTTCTTCTTCATCCTCTTCTCTTCTTCCTTCTTCTCTTCTTCATTTTCTTCTCCGGGCCGCTCCGCACCCATGCTGGCATGGAGGGAGGCTCCCGCTGTGTGATGGAGTCTCCTCGCCTGACGGTTTTTAAATAACGGGGGGCGGGGCCACCCGGTGACCGCGCCCCCCTCTGACGCATGGTGACTTGACGGGACTTCCCTGTGACATCACGGGGAATGCCACAGGGAATTCCCGTCATGTCCAGTGCGTCAGAGGGGGGCGGGGTCACCGGGTGGCCCCGCCCCCCTGTTATTTAAGAACCATCAGACGAGGAGACTCCGTCACACAGCGGGAGCCTCCCTCCATGCCAGCATGGATGCGGAGCAGCCCGGAGAAGAAAATGAAGAAGAGAAGAAGGAAGAAGAGAAGAGGATGAAGAAGAAGATGAAGAGAAGATGAAGAGAAGAGCGGGAGCCTCCCCCCATGCCAGGAGAAGAAGATAGAAGACGCCACGAAGGAGATGCTGGACGAGAACGCCGGAGAAAGAACCAGAAGAGCCAGAAGAACCAGAAGAAGAAGATGAAGGAAGATAGAAGAAAGAAGAAAGAAGAAGCATTTAAATAAAGGAATTGTCAAAAACTGTCTCTTGTCATTTTTAACATTTTTGACAGTTTTTTAGTGAAATGGTAGGGGTAAGTACCCCCTTACCATTTCACACAGGGGGGGGCGGGATCTGGGGGTCCCCTTGTTAAAGGGGGCTTCCAGATTCCGATAAGCCCCCTGCCCACAGACCCCCACAACCACCGGCCAGGGTTGTGGGGATGAGGCCCTTGTCCTCATCAACATGGGGACAAGGTGTTTTGGGGGCTACCCCAAAGCACCCTCCCAATGTTGAGGGCATGTGGCCTGGTACAGTTCAGGAGGGGGGGCGCACTCTCGTCCCCCCCTCTTTTCCTGCGGCCTGCCAGGTTGCGTGCTCGGATAAGGGTCTGGTATGGATTTTTGGGGGACCCCACGCCATTTTTTTTAATTTTTTTTTTGGCGCGGGGTTCCCCTTAAAATCCATACCAGACCTGAAGGGTCTGGTATGGAATTTAGGGGGAACCCCACATCATTTTTTTTTTAAATTTTGGCCGGGGTTCCCCTTATTATCCATACCAGACCTGAAGGGAATGGTATGTAATTTAGCGGGACTCCCACGTCATCTTTTTTTTTTAATTTTGGTTTGGGGTTTCCCTGTGGGGAATTCCCATGCCGTTTTTATCAATGAACTTCTATGTGCATTGTCGGCAATGCAATAGCCGCGGCTAGTTTTAAATGGGTTTTTTCCTTCCAAATGTCATTTTGCTGTCAGACTGTTCTAAACACGGGAAACATGCGCCCCTTTACAGGCATACTATAGACACCCCCCAGGTACGAAATTTAAAGGGATATTACACTTTTATTGTTTGACTTTAAGCATTATTAAAATCACTGCTCCTGAAAAAACGGCCGTTTTTAAAACTTTTTTTTGCATTGATCCATATCCCCTGGTGCAGGACCCGGGTCCCCAAACACTTTTTATGACAATAACTTGCATATAAGCCTTTAAAATTAGCACTTTTGATTTCTCCCATAGACTCTTAAAGGGTGTTCTGCGGCATTCGAATTTGCCGCGAACACCCCAAATTGTTCGCTGTTCGGCGAACTTGCCAACAGCCAATGTTCGAGTCGAACATGAGTTCGACTCGAACTCGAAGCTCATCCCTAGTACCCAATGACAGTCACTTTCTTTGCGACTGTATAGATTTGTTTTGGGATTTAAAATTACTTTTAATAAAGCAGTTTTACACTATGGAATCCCCTATTGGTCTATCTCTTACATATTGAATCCTGTGGACGTGAATAGGAGGGTGTGGTGCATGCTATTGAAGGTCTTTTAATATTAATCAAGCCAAACGAAATATCAGAGGTGCAAACATCCAAGCTGAGGGAAAGTCAGATTTGGTGTGGAGAACAAGATTAAAACAATTAGAGCACATACTGACCTAATAAAATAAAAAAAGAGGTCATATGTTATCAGTGAGTGTATATCTAAGTAGGGTGGTGGACACATAAAGAACAAATAAAGCACAGAATTGTGGATGCATATAGCACTTTAGGCACAATAGGAAATGTGCTGGACATTTTTTTTGAAGGAAAGTTTTAGGGGTTTTTTAAACTAGGCAATGGGGGGAGGGTCCAGAGGCAGAGATAGCCAGCGCAGAAGATATTCCAGAGGGTAGTATTGGGGGCATTAGTGGTAGGTTAACCAAAGCACAAAAACACAAGTTGAGTATAGTAGCAAGTCCTAGTTGCAATCTCGAAACACCATATACGAGGACAATATGCGACTGGTCTAAACTATGTGGCATGTTCAACAATGCTAGGAGCATGGCGGACCAAATGGGTGAACTAGAGATACTGTTGTACGAGGAGGATTTGGATTTTGTGGGAATTTCAGAGACCTGGTTCAACAGCTCTCATGAATGGCTGGCAAACATTCAAGGGTATACCCTATACCGCAAGGATAGAGAGGGTAAAAAAGGGGGAGGGGTATGCCTATATATCAAGAATAATGTACAAGTGAATGTGAGAGATGACATCACTGAGGGAGCTAGAGAGGAGGTATGGAATCCTTATGGGTAGAGCTCCAAAAGGATGAAGCTAAGGGCAAAATAATACTGGGAGTGTGCTATAGGCCCCCTAACCTGAGGGAGGAAGTGGAGACAGATCTCCTATCACAATTTGGATTAGCAGCAAGGATGGGAAGTGTTATCATAATGGGGGATTTTAATTATCCAGACATAGACTGGGCGGAGGGAACCGCGCATTCATTTAAGGCTCGCCAGTTCCTTAATGTCTTGCAGGTTAATTTTATGGGTCAGATGGTAGACGCACCAACTAGAAATAAAACATTACTGGATCTACTGATTACCAACAATACAGACCTGATCACGGATGTGGAAATACGGGGCAATTTAGGTAACAGCGATCACAGGTCAATTAGTTTCAGTATAAATCACACAAATAGGAAACATAAAGGGAATACAAAGACACTGAATTTCATAAGAGCCAACTTCCCTAAACTACAAACCTTGCTAAAAGGCATAAATTGGGATAAAATATTAGGAACAAAGAATACGGAGGAGAGATGGGTTTGCTTTAAGAGCATATTAAATAAGGGCATTAGCCAATGTATCCCATTGGGTAATAAATTTAAAAGAGCGAACAAAAGTCCTGGATGGCTTAACTCCAATGTAAAAATGCATATAAAAGCAAAAGAGAAGGCCTTCAAAAAATACAAAATTGAGGGATCATCCTCAGCATTCAGACTTTATAAAGAATGCAACAAGAAATGTAAGGGTGCAATTAGGACAGCTAAGATAGAACATGAAAGACACATAGCGGAGGAGAACAAAAAAAATCCCAAGAAATTCTTTAAGTATGTAAACAGTAAAAAAGGGAGGACAGACCATATTTGCCCCATAAATAATGAGGAAGGACATCTGGTTACAAAGGATGGGGAGATGGCGAAGGTATTGAATTTATTCTGCTCCTCAGTCTTCATGAGTGAATCGGGGGGCTTCAGTAACCAAAACTGCAGTGTTTATCCTCATGACACAACACAGGAAGCACCTCCATGGTTAACAGAGGACAGAATTAAAATTAGACTTGAGAAACTTAACATTAATAAATCACCGGGACCAGATGGCTTGCATCCGAGGGCACTTAGGGAACTCAGTCAAGTGATTGCCAGACCATTGTTCCTAATTTTTACAGATAGTCTACTGACTGGAATGGTACCAGCTGATTGGAGAAAAGCCAAAATACATCCCTGGGAATTACAGACCAGTTAGCCTAACATCAATAGTATGTAAACTCTTAGAGGGGATGATAAGGGACTATATACAAGATTGTAATAATACGAATGGTATCATTAGCAGTAATCAGCATGGATTCATGAAGAATCGTTCTTGCCAAACCAATCTATTAACCTTCTATGAGGAGGTGAGTTGCCATCTAGATAAAGGAAGGCCCATAGACGTGGTGTATCTGGATTTTGCAAAAGCATTTGACACAGTTCCCCATAAACGTTTACTGTACAAAATAAATTCTGTTGGCATGGACCATAGGGTGAGTACATGGATTGAAAACTGGTTACAAGGGCGAGTTCAGAGGGTGGTGATAAATGGGGAGTACTCGGAATGGTCAGGGGTGGGTAGTGGGGTTCTCCAGGGTTCTGTGCTGGGGCCAATCCTATTTAATTTGTTCATAAACGATCTGGAGGATGGGATAAACAGTTAAATCTCTGTATTTGCAGATGATACTAAGCTAAGCAGGGCAATAACTTCTCCACAGGATGTGGAAACCTTGCAAAAAGACCTGAACAAATTAATGGGGTGGGCGACTACATGACAAATGAGGTTCAATGTAGAAAAATGTAAAAAAATGCATTTGGGTGGCAAAAATATGAATGCAATCTATACACTGGGGGGAGAACCTCTGGGGGAATCTAGGATGGAAAAGGACCTGGGGGTCCTAGTAGATGATAGGCTCAGCAATGGCATGCAATGCCATAAATATATACAAAATTAGTGCAGCGCAATAACAAATTAAAAGATTAAAAGTCCTTAAAATCTCATGGACAGTGCCAATAATTTTGATGGAACAAACACCGATGTAGTTCTTCTCAAGCACCAATGATATTCAAGCCAATAGGAAAATGCGCTTACCGGACGTGATGGACCTCTAAATTATAGGAGGTCAAATAAGCCTGGTTCACAAAGACTTGGTAACGGCCTGGATCTCTTGGAAAATACCAACATCCGCCAGTAATCTCATATAAGCTGGAAACAGTGAATCAAATCACTCTGTAGATTCCTTGTTAAAATCCTCAGTGCTGGGTATTGTAAAATATTCGGTGAGATTCCCCAAAATAGAGAAAAGGAAGATCCTCTAAGTGTATACTGTTTAACAGTTTATTAAAGGATTCCAAAGCAGAGTTATATTAAAGCAGCGCTACAGCGCAACTTGGAAAATCAAAGCAGTTCAATGCAATAGATCGTCCAGTTAAAACCCAGACTGTTTGCGTCCGAACAGCTGAGAAGGCTGCGGGTGACGTCACAGGTAAACTCCGCCCCCGTACGTGGTGTTACGTCCACACGGACTTCGTCAGCGAGGGTGGAGTTTGTGAGTCACCCTAGCTTCTAAAATAGCCGCCGCCTGTCACTAGGGAGTGTCGGGTTCCCGGAAACAGAACCCGCTCAACATATGCAAGAACCGCTATATGGAGACACCAACCCCAGACCTGGCGGAGACCAATTAAAAGCTAATGTGAAAAAGGGAGAGTAATGGACTAAATAGCCTCATATATAAAGAGCATTACCACTTAATAGTAGTCTCAAAAAGGTCTGTTAACATGTACAAAATAGCAGCTTTAAATCTATCACAAAAAATTCAATTTAGAAAAAGGGAAGTTAAATAAAAAACCTTCAATTCTACTTTTCTAAAAGATTTTTGTATATTAAATCTATGTACAATTACCTGTGTGCACCCACAGCATTCTCTTACAATAGGTATAATCTAATATACTAAGTGTAAATATATATATATATAAAAATATTAAAAAATTCATGATATAACACAAGAAAAAAAATTTTTTAACACAAGGAATTTTTTTTTATAAAAACATATATTCATAAAATAGATGTGCATGGCTAAAACCACCAAATAACTGTTTATTTATCCGAGATAAAACAGTTGAGGTCGAACTCAACATTCAACCCTCTTGGAACAGCTACCCGTGTCTCATGTATCCATAGGGATTCTCTCTGGCTGAGCTGCCTAATAAGATTGCCACCTCTCCAGTGTATTGTCACTTTCTCTATCCCCCAAAATTGGAGTTTTTTAGGATCTCTATTGTGACATAACCTAAAATGTTTAGACACATAATGTGTCTTGAGGCCTCTTTTAATATTATTTACATGCTCACCTATGCGAATTCCCATAGGTCTAGAGGTTCTACCGACATACTGGAGACCGCATTCACACTGGAGCATGTAAACTACCCCCACAGTATCACAGGTAATTAAATTCCTAATTTGATACGTTTTATCAGTAGCAGTAGCTGTAAATTCTTTCCTCCTTTTGAGATTGAATTTGCATTGCTTACAAGCTGGACATTTTCCACAGGAATAAAAACCAGACCTAAAATTAAAAATTCTATTTTCCATGAACACAAGAGGATCCACCACCCCAGGAGCTATAATGTCCCTTAAGGTGGGCGGTCTCCTATAAACAAATCTAGGGCGAGCTGGGAGAGTTGGACCTAGTACATTATCCTTTTTTAGAATATCCCAGTGTTTAAGAATGATTTTTTCTACCTTTTTGTCGGCAATGCAATAGCCGCGGCTAGTTTTAAATGGGTTTTTTCCTTCCAAATGTCATTTTGCTGTCAGACTGTTCTAAACACGGGAAACATGCGCCCCTTTACAGGCATACTATAGACACCCCCCAGGTATGAAATTTAAAGGGATATTACACTTTTATTGTTTGACTTTAAGCATTATTAAAATCACTGCTCCTGAAAAAACGGCCGTTTTTAAAACTTTTTTTTGCATTGATCCATATCCCCTGGTGCAGGACCCGGGTCCCCAAACACTTTTTATGACAATAACTTGCATATAAGCCTTTAAAATTAGCACTTTTGATTTCTCCCATAGACTCTTAAAGGGTGTTCTGCGGCATTCGAATTTGCCGCGAACACCCCAAATTGTTCGCTGTTCGGCGAACTTGCCAACAGCCAATGTTCGAGTCGAACATGAGTTCGACTCGAACTCGAAGCTCATCCCTAGTACCCAATGACAGTCACTTTCTTTGCGACTGTATAGATTTGTTTTGGGATTTAAAATTACTTTTAATAAAGCAGTTTTACACTATGGAATCCCCTATTGGTCTATCTCTTACATATTGAATCCTGTGGACGTGAATAGGAGGGTGTGGTGCATGCTATTGAAGGTCTTTTAATATTAATCAAGCCAAACGAAATATCAGAGGTGCAAACATCCAAGCTGAGGGAAAGTCAGATTTGGTGTGGAGAACAAGATTAAAACAATTAGAGCACATACTGACCTAATAAAATAAAAAAAGAGGTCATATGTTATCAGTGAGTGTATATCTAAGTAGGGTGGTGGACACATAAAGAACAAATAAAGCACAGAATTGTGGATGCATATAGCACTTTAAGCACAATAGGAAATGTGCTGGACATTTTTTTTGAAGGAAAGTTTTAGGGGTTTTTTAAACTAGGCAATGGGGGGAGGGTCCAGAGGCAGAGATAGCCAGCGCAGAAGATATTCCAGAGGGTAGTATTGGGGGCATTAGTGGTAGGTTAACCAAAGCACAAAAACACAAGTTGAGTATAGTAGCAAGTCCTAGTTGCAATCTCGAAACACCATATACGAGGACAATATGCGACTGGTCTAAACTATGTGGCATGTTCAACAATGCTAGGAGCATGGCGGACCAAATGGGTGAACTAGAGATACTGTTGTACGAGGAGGATTTGGATTTTGTGGGAATTTCAGAGACCTGGTTCAACAGCTCTCATGAATGGCTGGCAAACATTCAAGGGTATACCCTATACCGCAAGGATAGAGAGGGTAAAAAAGGGGGAGGGGTATGCCTATATATCAAGAATAATGTACAAGTGAATGTGAGAGATGACATCACTGAGGGAGCTAGAGAGGAGGTGGAATCCTTATGGGTAGAGCTCCAAAAGGATGAAGCTAAGGGCAAAATAATACTGGGAGTGTGCTATAGGCCCCCTAACCTGAGGGAGGAAGTGGAGACAGATCTCCTATCACAATTTGGATTAGCAGCAAGGATGGGAAGTGTTATCATAATGGGGGATTTTAATTATCCAGACATAGACTGGGCGGAGGGAACCGCGCATTCATTTAAGGCTCGCCAGTTCCTTAATGTCTTGCAGGATAATTTTATGGGTCAGATGGTAGACGCACCAACTAGAAATAAAACATTACTGGATCTACTGATTACCAACAATACAGACCTGATCACGGATGTGGAAATACGGGGCAATTTAGGTAACAGCGATCACAGGTCAATTAGTTTCAGTATAAATCACACAAATAGGAAACATAAAGGGAATACAAAGACACTGAATTTCATAAGAGCCAACTTCCCTAAACTACAAACCTTGCTAAAAGGCATAAATTGGGATAAAATATTAGGAACAAAGAATACGGAGGAGAGATGGGTTTGCTTTAAGAGCATATTAAATAAGGGCATTAGCCAATGTATCCCATTGGGTAATAAATTTAAAAGAGCGAACAAAAGTCCTGGATGGCTTAACTCCAATGTAAAAATGCATATAAAAGCAAAAGAGAAGGCCTTCAAAAAATACAAAATTGAGGGATCATCCTCAGCATTCAGACTTTATAAAGAATGCAACAAGAAATGTAAGGGTGCAATTAGGACAGCTAAGATAGAACATGAAAGACACATAGCGGAGGAGAACAAAAAAAATCCCAAGAAATTCTTTAAGTATGTAAACAGTAAAAAAGGGAGGACAGACCATATTTGCCCCATAAATAATGAGGAAGGACATCTGGTTACAAAGGATGGGGAGATGGCGAAGGTATTGAATTTATTCTGCTCCTCAGTCTTCATGAGTGAATCGGGGGGCTTCAGTAACCAAAACTGCAGTGTTTATCCTCATGACACAACACAGGAAGCACCTCCATGGTTAACAGAGGACAGAATTAAAATTAGACTTGAGAAACTTAACATTAATAAATCACCGGGACCAGATGGCTTGCATCCGAGGGCACTTAGGGAACTCAGTCAAGTGATTGCCAGACCATTGTTCCTAATTTTTACAGATAGTCTACTGACTGGAATGGTACCAGCTGATTGGAGAAAAGCCAAAATACATCCCTGGGAATTACAGACCAGTTAGCCTAACATCAATAGTATGTAAACTCTTAGAGGGGATGATAAGGGACTATATACAAGATTGTAATAATACGAATGGTATCATTAGCAGTAATCAGCATGGATTCATGAAGAATCGTTCTTGCCAAACCAATCTATTAACCTTCTATGAGGAGGTGAGTTGCCATCTAGATAAAGGAAGGCCCATAGACGTGGTGTATCTGGATTTTGCAAAAGCATTTGACACAGTTCCCCATAAACGTTTACTGTACAAAATAAATTCTGTTGGCATGGACCATAGGGTGAGTACATGGATTGAAAACTGGTTACAAGGGCGAGTTCAGAGGGTGGTGATAAATGGGGAGTACTCGGAATGGTCAGGGGTGGGTAGTGGGGTTCTCCAGGGTTCTGTGCTGGGGCCAATCCTATTTAATTTGTTCATAAACGATCTGGAGGATGGGATAAACAGTTAAATCTCTGTATTTGCAGATGATACTAAGCTAAGCAGGGCAATAACTTCTCCACAGGATGTGGAAACCTTGCAAAAAGACCTGAACAAATTAATGGGGTGGGCGACTACATGACAAATGAGGTTCAATGTAGAAAAATGTAAAAAAATGCATTTGGGTGGCAAAAATATGAATGCAATCTATACACTGGGGGGAGAACCTCTGGGGGAATCTAGGATGGAAAAGGACCTGGGGGTCCTAGTAGATGATAGGCTCAGCAATGGCATGCAATGCCATAAATATATACAAAATTAGTGCAGCGCAATAACAAATTAAAAGATTAAAAGTCCTTAAAATCTCATGGACAGTGCCAATAATTTTGATGGAACAAACACCGATGTAGTTCTTCTCAAGCACCAATGATATTCAAGCCAATAGGAAAATGCGCTTACCGGACGTGATGGACCTCTAAATTATAGGAGGTCAAATAAGCCTGGTTCACAAAGACTTGGTAACGGCCTGGATCTCTTGGAAAATACCAACATCCGCCAGTAATCTCATATAAGCTGGAAACAGTGAATCAAATCACTCTGTAGATTCCTTGTTAAAATCCTCAGTGCTGGGTATTGTAAAATATTCGGTGAGATTCCCCAAAATAGAGAAAAGGAAGATCCTCTAAGTGTATACTGTTTAACAGTTTATTAAAGGATTCCAAAGCAGAGTTATATTAAAGCAGCGCTACAGCGCAACTTGGAAAATCAAAGCAGTTCAATGCAATAGATCGTCCAGTTAAAACCCAGACTGTTTGCGTCCGAACAGCTGAGAAGGCTGCGGGTGACGTCACAGGTAAACTCCGCCCCCGTACGTGGTGTTACGTCCACACGGACTTCGTCAGCGAGGGTGGAGTTTGTGAGTCACCCTAGCTTCTAAAATAGCCGCCGCCTGTCACTAGGGAGTGTCGGGTTCCCGGAAACAGAACCCGCTCAACATATGCAAGAACCGCTATATGGAGACACCAACCCCAGACCTGGCGGAGACCAATTAAAAGCTAATGTAAAAAAGGGAGAGTAATGGACTAAATAGCCTCATATATAAAGAGCATTACCACTTAATAGTAGTCTCAAAAAGGTCTGTTAACATGTACAAAATAGCAGCTTTAAATCTATCACAAAAAATTCAATTTAGAAAAAGGGAAGTTAAATAAAAAACCTTCAATTCTACTTTTCTAAAAGATTTTTGTATATTAAATCTATGTACAATTACCTGTGTGCACCCACAGCATTCTCTTACAATAGGTATAATCTAATATACTAAGTGTAAATATATATATATATAAAAATATTAAAAAATTCATGATATAACACAAGAAAAAAAATTTTTTAACACAAGGAATTTTTTTTTATAAAAACATATATTCATAAAATAGATGTGCATGGCTAAAACCACCAAATAACTGTTTATTTATCCGAGATAAAACAGTTGAGGTCGAACTCAACATTCAACCCTCTTGGAACAGCTACCCGTGTCTCATGTATCCATAGGGATTCTCTCTGGCTGAGCTGCCTAATAAGATTGCCACCTCTCCAGTGTATTGTCACTTTCTCTATCCCCCAAAATTGGAGTTTTTTAGGATCTCTATTGTGACATAACCTAAAATGTTTAGACACATAATGTGTCTTGAGGCCTCTTTTAATATTATTTACATGCTCACCTATGCGAATTCCCATAGGTCTAGAGGTTCTACCGACATACTGGAGACCGCATTCACACTGGAGCATGTAAACTACCCCCACAGTATCACAGGTAATTAAATTCCTAATTTGATACGTTTTATCAGTAGCAGTAGCTGTAAATTCTTTCCTCCTTTTGAGATTGAATTTGCATTGCTTACAAGCTGGACATTTTCCACAGGAATAAAAACCAGACCTAAAATTAAAAATTCTATTTTCCATGAACACAAGAGGATCCACCACCCCAGGAGCTATAATGTCCCTTAAGGTGGGCGGTCTCCTATAAACAAATCTAGGGCGAGCTGGGAGAGTTGGACCTAGTACATTATCCTTTTTTAGAATATCCCAGTGTTTAAGAATGATTTTTTCTACCTTTTTGTCGGCAATGCAATAGCCGCGGCTAGTTTTAAATGGGTTTTTTCCTTCCAAATGTCATTTTGCTGTCAGACTGTTCTAAACACGGGAAACATGCGCCCCTTTACAGGCATACTATAGACACCCCCCAGGTATGAAATTTAAAGGGATATTACACTTTTATTGTTTGACTTTAAGCATTATTAAAATCACTGCTCCTGAAAAAACGGCCGTTTTTAAAACTTTTTTTTGCATTGATCCATATCCCCTGGTGCAGGACCCGGGTCCCCAAACACTTTTTATGACAATAACTTGCATATAAGCCTTTAAAATTAGCACTTTTGATTTCTCCCATAGACTCTTAAAGGGTGTTCTGCGGCATTCGAATTTGCCGCGAACACCCCAAATTGTTCGCTGTTCGGCGAACTTGCCAACAGCCAATGTTCGAGTCGAACATGAGTTCGACTCGAACTCGAAGCTCATCCCTAGTACCCAATGACAGTCACTTTCTTTGCGACTGTATAGATTTGTTTTGGGATTTAAAATTACTTTTAATAAAGCAGTTTTACACTATGGAATCCCCTATTGGTCTATCTCTTACATATTGAATCCTGTGGACGTGAATAGGAGGGTGTGGTGCATGCTATTGAAGGTCTTTTAATATTAATCAAGCCAAACGAAATATCAGAGGTGCAAACATCCAAGCTGAGGGAAAGTCAGATTTGGTGTGGAGAACAAGATTAAAACAATTAGAGCACATACTGACCTAATAAAATAAAAAAAGAGGTCATATGTTATCAGTGAGTGTATATCTAAGTAGGGTGGTGGACACATAAAGAACAAATAAAGCACAGAATTGTGGATGCATATAGCACTTTAAGCACAATAGGAAATGTGCTGGACATTTTTTTTGAAGGAAAGTTTTAGGGGTTTTTTAAACTAGGCAATGGGGGGAGGGTCCAGAGGCAGAGATAGCCAGCGCAGAAGATATTCCAGAGGGTAGTATTGGGGGCATTAGTGGTAGGTTAACCAAAGCACAAAAACACAAGTTGAGTATAGTAGCAAGTCCTAGTTGCAATCTCGAAACACCATATACGAGGACAATATGCGACTGGTCTAAACTATGTGGCATGTTCAACAATGCTAGGAGCATGGCGGACCAAATGGGTGAACTAGAGATACTGTTGTACGAGGAGGATTTGGATTTTGTGGGAATTTCAGAGACCTGGTTCAACAGCTCTCATGAATGGCTGGCAAACATTCAAGGGTATACCCTATACCGCAAGGATAGAGAGGGTAAAAAAGGGGGAGGGGTATGCCTATATATCAAGAATAATGTACAAGTGAATGTGAGAGATGACATCACTGAGGGAGCTAGAGAGGAGGTGGAATCCTTATGGGTAGAGCTCCAAAAGGATGAAGCTAAGGGCAAAATAATACTGGGAGTGTGCTATAGGCCCCCTAACCTGAGGGAGGAAGTGGAGACAGATCTCCTATCACAATTTGGATTAGCAGCAAGGATGGGAAGTGTTATCATAATGGGGGATTTTAATTATCCAGACATAGACTGGGCGGAGGGAACCGCGCATTCATTTAAGGCTCGCCAGTTCCTTAATGTCTTGCAGGATAATTTTATGGGTCAGATGGTAGACGCACCAACTAGAAATAAAACATTACTGGATCTACTGATTACCAACCATACAGTCCTGATCACAGATGTGGAAATACGGGGCAATTTAGGTAACAGCGATCACAGGTCAATTAGTTTCAGTATAAATCACACAAATAGGAAACATGAAGGGAACACAAAGACACTGAATTTCAAAAGAGCCAACTTCCCTAAACTACAAACCTTGCTAAAAGGCATAAATTGGGATAAAATATTAGGAACAAAGAACACAGAGGAGAGATGGGTTTGCTTTAAGAGCATATTAATAAGGGCATTAGCCAATACATCCCATATTCTCCGAGTCTTTTCTCCCCTATGTAAAAAAAAAATGGTATACTAAGCACACAGATATTTGATGGCAGAACTATAAATATGAAACATTGCTTGGAAGTGGGGTACAATTGTCTGTTTTGGCAGAGTTCCAAGATGTAGAATTTTTAGTGTCCTTTGTCAAGCTTCAATACTTTACCTGTTTTGTATAAGCTTCACAGATGGAGACACCCCTATAGTATACACTGGAGCACCTGTGTGGGACCCCTAATAAAAAGGGTGTTCTTGTGTCCCACACTAGTGCTCCAGCGTCAAGATGTCTAAACAGCTGCTGAGTGTCCTCTCCTTACACAGAATCTAGTTTGCATTTCATTCTATTAACAAACACATCTACACAACCAAATTATTTTCAGACAAGTAGGCCCTAAAAAATGTTGGCAAATGCATATGGCCCAAACAATGGTGTTTTATAGGTCGAAAGAAAAATGTTTGATACGAACGAATAATGTGCCCATGAACATGAAAGTTGACATTTTAAACTGGATTAACAGTTAAGAAAAGCACATGGAGCAGCACGAACGTAATAAAGACTAAAAGAATAGGAACACAGGACAACTATTTACTTTTTTGCAGCACTCTCCGGATCTTTCTGTACTGCTCATGCTCTCTTAATTTTAGGTCCGACCACTGCTTCCTGGGCTGATCTTTCAATCAACGTACCCCGAAATTCCAGTGCAGACTTTTGACCACTTTCACCATGATCTTGGCCTTACGGACATTGGGGTTGGGGTAAGGTCCATACTTCCCGTCATAGTCGGCCCTCTTCATTATGTTGACCATCTCCAACACCTCCCCAAAGGACATATTTGATGCCTTATATCATCTCCTTCTGGATCGGGACGTTTCTGCCTCTGGGCTTTCCTCCTCCTCCTCCTCATTGGTGTAAATATCAGACACCTGCTCTGACTCCGCCATGTGCTCTTCCCCACTGCGCCAAACGAGAAGGGGCTGGGAATAGACTAGAAAGAACGTCAGGGGCGGGCGGAGTTTCACGCATGTGCAGTGTCTATAAAGCGTAACATGCGTGCATAGTACATACGTGTGTGCCCCTGGAAGACGTAATCTGTTTACGAGAGCAGCGTAGGGCTGAGTGGCGTCATTGCGTCACCTCCCACTGTTGTTGCGAAGACTAGCAGGATGGGCTGTGTGTGAGCATCCGGCCGGTGCCACAGACTGTTCTTCTCCAAAGAACGTTTATTCCTGAATTTACATGTGAGTGTATACTTTATTTTGTTTCAATAAAGCCTTATGATTTTACACTATCGGAGCCCTCCCCTTCTCTCTTTATGGTTACACCACTCTGCTGAGGGCCAGGTTTTTTCCGTGGATCTATCCATCTGTACTACAGCCCCTGACATCCCATTCCAGCTACTCATCTTGGCTTTATGGTGGTCCGGAGCAGCAGGACTTAACAGCTCACTCAGACCCTCTGTAACAGGGGGTCATGGGTTTCTGGTAAGCGGCCAGGTATTCTATTTATGGTGGTGGACCCAAGAACTTATGTTTCCATATAACTGGACCTTCACTGGATTTTTACACCATACTCGGGTGTTCATATATGGACTAATACTCACAATTTTCTAAACTTTTGTTGCACAATATATTGCAGCCTTTGTTGCTAGTTTATTAATTTTTGCACACGTCCTTTTTTCATAAGATATATGGTCATATGCATATTTGAAGTGTGTTTAAGGTGATGTTTGATCACTTTTATATTTATATTCACTGTGTTTTGTCAATAGTGTGAGTCATAAGTTTATTATAGTACGTACGATCTGTAAGCGGAGGAAAGAGCAACGGAGGCGCCGATCGTGATAACGAAGGTAAGATTTAACATTGGGTCTATACTGCTTCTAGATTGAGGCCTGTATTTGCACAAGTTTAGAAGAGTTTAGGCTGACATTAGGGTTTGTCTTGTGTTGTGTCTTGCAGTGAAAATGGATATCTTGAAAGATGAGGACTTTATGGCAATCTTCATTGATATGTTCAGGGAGCTGCCTTGTCTGTGGGAGATAAACCACCCTGAATATAAGAACCAAACAACGAGGAAGGCAGCGCTGGATCAATTGCTGGAATTTGTGAAGACGGTGATACCTACGGCAGACATGACCTATTGAAGATCCTGGTTGGTGGCCTGAGGAGCACTTATCTAAGGGAGCACAAGAAGGTCGAGGATTCCCAGAGATCCGGAGCTGCAGATGACATTTATGTCCCCAGGCTGTGGTACTATGACAGGCTGCATTTTCTGGCAGGTCAGACTGAACCCAGACCAGCACTCTCCACTCTTCCTTCCACGCTTCCTTCCACCTCAGCTTAGGCTTCTGACACCCAACCTGGGCCTTCCAGGCAGCAACATGTGGAGGAGCCCAGCTTGAGCCAGGTATAGCATTCTTCTAAATATTTCTGGTTGTCCAATCAATGATGTTAACTAGATGTTAGTTTGGAGTACTAATTTATGATTGTGATTGATGATGCAAAAGCAAAACTACTTCATTCTTGTCACATTGTAAAGAAGAAGAAAGTGCGCTGTATTAAACCATTTTTTACATTGCAGCGTGATGAAAGTGCTGTATCCATTGCAAACGTTAATTTTACCAGACCAAGCTGTTCCATCTCGGAGATTCTTCTGAGCATGCGTGGCACTTTGTGCGTCGGAACTGGCCACACACGGTCGGAATTGACGTGATCGGATTTTGATGTCAGAAAATTTTATAGCCTGCTCTCAAACTTTGTGTGTCGAAAAATCCGATGGAAAATGTCCGATGGAGCCCACACGCGGTCGGAATGTCCGACGACATGATCCGATCGGACATTTTCCATCGGAAAAACCGACCGTGTGTACGGGACATTAGCGTCAACACCCAGGCGTACTATGAATTACTGTTAGCACTTAAAAATTATAACGTAATTCACTTTAAGAAGCACTGGTATGTATGGATCATACATCCTAAAGCATCTACAGTACTAAAAGACTTGTACGCTCAGTCTTAACTACCACTAGGTAGCCTGTTGGTATCACTTATTCCTTGTAGAGACTTATGCTGCTTTCATTTCCTGATTGGTCCTGTTCTCTCTTTTGTTTATTCAAGTTAGAATAGACCTGTTCACAGTTTGCTCCCTAGAATAGGTTTATTCTTGGAGGTTTACTAGCTAGAAAGAAAGATATGAATTTGAAGGATTATTCACAATTATTATACTGACTTAATATATTTATCAAAAATGCATTCGCTATACTGTGTAACTGTAATAATGTGAATCCTGTTATACTTTTCTTAATGTCTTTATTTGTTATTTTATGTTCTGGTAACTAAATAAAAAAAAATTGAATGTTAAAAAAAAAAAGAATTTTCTTTTCAGGTCATATGTTGTATTTATTATTAATATTAATGTGGGTATGGTGTGTTATCACTTATTTGTAGCTGGTATTATATATATATAATTTCTTCTTATCTGGGGAGATAACACTTTTCCAGCTGCTGAAGATGGAAGGGGTCTTAGCACAGGTTTTTGTGAGCATACATCTTAAGCTGCAGCCTGTGTTTGAAGAAACACCCACAGGCTGGCAAGTAATACTTGTTTAGTTTCCTAGCAGAAGATTATGAACCCTTACAAATGTGCTTAATCTCCACCTGAGACATATTAAAAAGAAAAGCAAAAAGTATATTACCAGCACACCAGGGATCTTCAGAATGGGTCCAAAGCTTTATTCAGTGATCACATAATTACAAAAGCAATGTAGGACCCCTTCATCAGGCATATGACAAAGTGCAGAACAGAAAATTATTTAAAGAACCATCCACCAATCAGTGAGCAAATAACTGGCTCAGTCCCACACCCTGACATCACAATGATGTCTTATGCCCACCATAAATGCATTATTTAAAATGATACCTGTCATAACTGTCAGACGTCCTAACTGTTGATGTTATCATAATAGTCATCAATGTAGCCCACAGTCCACAAATCCAACAATGGCAAACAGTAGTTGCAGATTACAACAAATAATAAACTGTTCCTGTAGCACCCACTCATGGGTATGTTGGGAATATTGGGTTTATATTAATAAAGACAACTGTATTTTGGTCACTGATAGGGGTAAGCAATTTGCCAAGGGTTTTGGGACCTTCAGTGTAATATAGAGCTATATGATCAACTGCAACTCCATTTTGTAATCTCTCCTCCAGTATATAATCTACCCTCGATTTTATAAGCTTGTTTTTAACCACTTAAGCCCCGGACCATTTGGCTGGCCAAGGACCAGAGCACTTTTTGTGATTCGACACTGCGTCGCTTTAATGGACAATTGCGTGGTCAAGCGACGTGGCTCCCAAACAAAATTGATGTCCTTTTTTTCCCCACAAATAGCTTTCTTTTGGTGGTATTTTATCACCTCTGTGGGTTTGATTTTTTGCGCTACAAACAAAAAAAAATAGTGACAATTTTGAAAAAAACGCATTATATTTTACTTTTTGCTATAATAAATATCCCCAAAAAATATATAAAAAAACATTTTTTTCCTCAGTTTAGGCTGATACGTATTCTTCTACATATTTTTGGTAAAAAAAACACAATAAGCGTTTATTGATTGGTTTGCACAAAAGTTATAGCGTCTACAAAATAGGGGCTAGTTTTATGGCATTTTTATTAATAGTTTTTTTTTACTAGTAATGGCGGTGAACAGCGATTTTTATCATGACTGCGACATTATGGCGGACAGATTGGACACTTTTGGTGCTATATTGGGACCATTCACATTTATACAGCGATCAGTGCGATTAAAAATGCATTGATTACTGTGTAAATGTGATTGGCAGTGAAGGGGTTAACCACTAGGGGGCACCGTAGTGTCCTAGGGAGTGGTTCTAACTGTGGGGGGAGGGGCTATGTGTGACACGACACTGATCACTGCTCCCGATTACAGGGAGCTGTGATCAGTGTCAGTGTCACTAGGCAGAATGGGAAATGCTTGTTTACATCAGCATTTCCCCATTCTTCCTCTCCATGAGACGAACGCTGGTATCCCCGCGGACATCGAGTCTGCGGGACCCACAATCACACTCATGGAGCTCGCGGTGGGCACACGTGCGCAAACCTCTTCTTAAAGGGCAATGTACAGGTACATTAATATGCCTGTACGTGCACTTCTGCTGATGTATATCAGCGTGAGCCGGTCGGCAAGCGGTTAAAGAATGTATGTGCTTTATCTTACACTTCTTTTTCATTAGTTTTAGACTTTTTTGCTTGAGCCAAGTTTTAACTAAAACCCCCTCTGTATGACTCATTGTGTTTAGGCCAATTCTCGGTAGTTTATGTCCTTGCAGATAAGCTATCTTTGTAAAATCCTTTCAGCTGCCTAAACTAATGATGAAAAAATCTCTCTGTAGAAGCCTGGTTAACCCTTAGAAACTTAGAAGCGAGTGTACCCCTCCCCTCTTGTGTTGTAACTCACATATAAAAAATATCATTCTTAATTAAGAGTTCAGACTCACTTTGCACAGGAAAGCTGCCTGTTATGTGTGTGTTGGGGTCTCCAGAATTCTGAGAGGTCGCTGTGGGCTACTATGGGTGGTCGGCTGTCCAGTAATCTATCCTTTCAGATGGGGGCCCATCCGGGATTAAAGCAATCATTCCACGGTAAGTAAATTTTTGCCTTATCTGACAAATTATTTTCTTGCCTGATAAAGCTTTAGTCCCGTTTAAATTGTATAGAAAGGAGACGGACCATGCCTACATAGACTAATATAGAAAAAGCTCTTTGGCAGACCTAAGAAAGTCATTTGGGAGGACACAAATATTTAAACAGTACTGTTTCTTTTTTTGGGAAGGAGAATAGTCTGAGGTAAATCCACTGTGACCCAAAACTTTTCTGCTTATTCTTTCTGTCGCTTAGTATAAGATAGTTTGTTGTGTGGATCAGACGACTGTAGGTAAGACAGTCATTCCCCACTGTCAATATGGGTCAAAAACATAGTAAAGAAGTTCCTCCCCCTCCTCCCGACCCTGGGGAAACATGTAAAGATTATGTAGCTAGGGTTTGTGGTACAAATTATGAGTTCATAGTCCCGTGGGCATGTGGGAAGAAATTGAGAAAGAAATTACAAGTCTTCCCTCCCCACTGCTATAGCGTGTAAACAAAAGTCAAGTGAATCAGTACTGGATTTTTGGAAGAGATTGATGGATACCTTGAATCAAGAGGCTGGGTTATCCTTGCAGGCAGATATGACTAGTCTCATGATTCAGACTTACATCTCTAACCTGAAACCACAGATGGGCTTAATGGTCAAGCAAATGATTTCTGAATGGCCAACAAGTACTTTAGATGTTTTTCAGAAAACATTAAAAGAAAAGGATGCTGCAGGATGTTTTGATATAGCAAAGGAAAAACCAGTAAATGTCCATTACCAAGGAGGGGCACAGCAAATGCCTTCCAGGGTAATGGTGGGGAGTGGGGAAGAGACAAATAAAAAGAGGAGGAGAAAGAGGATTTTCTAGGGGTCCTCAGCAGTCCAGAACCAGTTGTTTCAACTGTGGACAAAAGGGCCACGGGAGAAATCAATGCCCATATGAACCTTTCAATCAACAAGAAAATAGTCAAGCCCCTGTCCAGATACAGAACCCTCAGCTAAATCTGGGAGTGAAATACCCCATTCAGTGGACCCAGCCTAAACCACAAAAACAATGAAGCTGCCCAGAAGGTAGTATTAAAGCATTCCCCCTTGTCTCTCGCTCCTTTGATAAAAAACCAATAGTGACTCTGCATGTCCAAGGAAAGTTAACCACTTTCCTCTTGGATTCAGGAGCTACTCGTAGTAGCCTCAGTGAGGACTACTACAGAGGGAGACAACGAATGCTGAGCCTTCAATGGGAATTAATGGGATACTCACCAAAACTTTCAAAACCCCTCCCCTCCCAGTAGTAAATGTAGAACACGTATCAGTGTTGTTGCACCACAGTTTCAGGATAATACCAAACTGCCCTGTCAATCTTTTGGGGAGAGATTAGAATGGAGATAACCAATCAGGGAGGTGTGATTTCTCACTCTAAAAAAGATCCCCATATGGCCCATAATGTTGAATACTGCAAGTGCAAGAGACACAGACTCCCCAGTGATTCTGACAAAGTATGGTCAGAGAGATGTAGAGCTCTAGATGTAGGGCTCATCTCCTGTACCCCATACAAGGCCACCCTCAAAGAATGGACACAACCCATTTATAACAAATAGTATCCATTGTCAAAAGAAAAAGAGGAAGGCATTGCCCTTATGGTAGAAAACTTTTTAAAGAAAGGCATTCTAAAAAGAAGTTGTATCCCCCTACAACACACCCATCAACCCAGTTAAAAAGCCGGATGGCAGTTATAGGTTTGTTCAAGACCTTCGAGCTGTAAATAACCTGGTGGTGCTCATTGTGCCTATAGTGCCTAATGTGCCATCACTCCTTACCTCCATACCATCCGATGCAGAGTATTTTTCTGTGATTGATTTAATAAATGCATTTTTTAGCATCCTTGTGGATAAGGAGACACAGCCAATCCTGGCTTTTTGTTTTAAAAAACTGCCAGATGACCTGGTATAGAATGCCCCAGGGGTATGTAGATATCCCTGTAGTCTACTCAGTGGTCCTCCAGGCAACACTGCGGTCCTGGACACCCCGTCATGGTTTCGTCCTACTTCAATGTTGATGATTTGTTGTTGTGTAGGCCAAGCTAGGTTGCATGCAAGGAGGATGGTTTAGATCTGTTACATTGGTTAGCAGATAATGGTCACAAGGCTTCTAAGAAAAAGCTGAAATGGTGTCAGGGCACTGTTCAATACCTTGGTTTTGTACTCTCCAAAGGAGAAAGGAAAATCAGTCACAGTAGAGCTGCGGCTCTCATGGGTCTGCCCCGCCCACATGCTATCATTTCTTGGTATGATTGGTTACAGCCGCCAATGGATACCTGATTGTTCCTACTATGATAATCTCCTGAGCCAAACCACAGGTACTGACATGCCAGATTGTGTGAAATGGAATGATTAAATGTACAATGTTTTTGTGTATCTTAAAACTGCAATGGTCACAGCTCCTGGACTTGGACTACCTGAATATGGCAAGATGTTTCACTTGTTTGCCAGGGACAACTGTAAAACAATGTCATCCTAGCGCAGGAGGATGGGGCAAACTCCGCCCTATTGCATTTTTTTCAAGTGTTGTGCCTATGCCAGTACAGGGCATGCCGGCGTGTCTCAGAGCTCTGGCATCCTGTGCAATGGTGGTGGAAATGGCTACATCATTCACTCTAGGACATGCCACCACACTACACACCACTCACAATGTATCCATTCTAATAAAGATTCATACCCAGCACATGTCAGCCCAGAGGCTGAGCGATTATGAAGCAATTTTATTTTCTAACCCAAAACTTGAGATAAAATATGCCTCTCCCACTTCTGGCCCAGCTCCAATCCTGAATGCCTTGCTAGGTTTGAAAGGTAAGGAAGATGAGGTAGTGCCTCAACATGAATGCATGGACATCATCCACCAAGACACATCCCCAGACCAGACATGTCTTCAACTGCTCTCCCTGGAGAACAGAATGTCTTTGAGGATGGGTCTTGTTCAAGACCAAATGATAACACATAACATGCAGGGTATGCTAACCGATTGCCTGATAAAATACTGGAAGCAAACCCTGTCCCATTCCAATCAGCCCAAGCTGCAGAACATATAGCTCTTACTAGAGCTTGTCAGCTTTTTGAAGGACAGGATGTAAACATTTACACTGACTTCAAGTATGCATTCAGTGTTGCGCACGATTTTAGAGTTATATAGAAAAGAAGGGGCCACACAGCAGCAGATGGAAAATCCATCTCACATTCCACACTTGTCACAAGCCTGTTAGAAGCCATATAACTACCAAAATCCATTGCTATATTGCACTTAGGGATGAGCTTCGAGTTTGAGTCGAACATGAGTTCGAGTCGAGCATGAGTTCGACTCGAACATCGGCTGTTCGATCGCTCGCTGAAGATCGAACATTATGGGGCGTTGGCACCAAATTCGAGCAGTGCGTCATGCCCCATAATGCACTGTGTCATCGCAGTGCATTGCTGGCTGATGATTGGCCAAGCATGCACTATGACCCGCATGCTTTGGCCAATCACAGCACCGTCAGCAAAGAGAGCCATAATTGGCCAAAGGCAGGGTGCCTTCGGCCAATTATGGCTCAGGGGGTTAAGTCCACACCCCACACTATATAAGGCCGCCTGCACATTGGCCTTGTGTAGTGTGTTGCTGGCAGAGAGAGAGATAGAGAGAGTGCAATTTCATTTACTTTGAGCAGGCAGTTTATTCAGTTAGCTAGATCTCAATGCAGACCGTTCCCGCTGTACTGTTTCTAATATACTTCAGGCAGTTGATTCAGTTAGCTGCAGTGTATTTAATATATATATATATACAGTCAGACTGGTATATATATCCACTGTATCCAATTTAGCTAGATCTCACTGCAGACTGTTCCTGCTGTACTGTTTCTAATATACTTCAGGTAGGCAGTTGATTCAGTTAGCTGCAGTGTATTTAGTATATATATATATACATCCTGGCTTTGTATATATACACTGTATCCAGGTTAGCTAGATCTCACTGCAGACCGTTCCTGGTGTACGTATTCAAATACACTTTCAGGCAGGCAGGCAAGTGATTCAGTGATCCGCATTGCATTAAATATATATACAGTCTCCAACATATATATATCCACTGCATTCCAGTCTAGCCAAGCCTATATCTGACTGCAGGCCATTGCTTGTGTACGTTTTTAAATACACTTTCAGGCAGGCAAGTGATTCAGTGATCTGCAGTGCATAAAATATATATACTGTCTCCTACATATATATCCACTCAGGCCGCTGCGATAGGACAGGCAAAACAAGCAATTGCTTGGGGCCTCAAACTGACCTGGGGCCCCAGTTGCGCCGCCCACCGCCGCTTCCTATAAACTGCAGCCTGTAGAGTGGCTGAGCTCCTCTTCCTTCCTCCTGCAGTCCACACAGTACAGGAGATTCAGTTTCCTGTTCCCGGCCGGACTGACAGGAAGTGCACACACTGAGTGCTCATTTCCTTTCAGTCCCGCCGGCTGGGAACAGAAAACTGAATCTCCTGCGCACGGTACGCGGTAGGGAGGGGGGTTAAAAAGAACACAGGGGGGGGAGTAGTAAGAGGGGGAGGCAGTCATCAAGACCCATTTAGTAATAAAAATATGGTAGCTGGCGCATGCGCGGCAGCGTCCAAGATGGCCGCTTAGCCCGGGAGCTCCGCGCCACTCGGATCTAACGCCGCCTATAGCGGCGGTGCAAGCCCTCGTTCCGGCCCGGCTCCTATCCCAGCAGCTGGGGGACACCTCCAGCCACACCTGGATGTCCCTTTCTTCCTCCAGGCGGAATCTCACGGACGCCATGAACGGATCCCTGGAGCGGCCTGGCCATCCCAAAATGGCGGCCGTCTCCTCACACGGCCAGCACAGCCTGTCAGAATCTATCGCTGATCAGGATGAAGGGGCCCCACCGTCCTCACAAGCTTCGGATGCCACAGTGAGTACCCTCCCGGGGTTCCCCTCTCCAGCATCCACTGACTCTTTATTAAGGAGGACATTTGGAGGGGCAGCCCTCACCCCCCAGCTGGATTCACCTCACAGGCCTGACTCCTGGGACTTACAGGCCAGAGATCTCTCTCCCTCCCCTACTGATTTCCCCTCCATGATAGCTGCTTTTTCACAGATGTTATCTAAAGGCCTATCCCACACAGCTACACAGATCACTGCTTCCATACATGCAGATCTGCAGCAGATTGGTGCCAGGATTGAAGCGATCAAACAAAAATCTGACCAGGCCATACTGAGACTTAACCAAAATACTTCCAGAATCCAGGATCTCCAGGACCAACTGGAATCCGCCACCTCCAAAATTGATGACCTCGAGAACAGGTCGAGACGTTACAATTTTCGCCTCAGGGGGCTCCCCGAATCTATTAAAGACACCCACACGGCAGTTCAGGACTTCATCAAAAACCTAATCCCCAATATTCCGGCTCATCGCTTAGAGCTCGACAGGGCCCACAGGGCGCTCCAACCACCTCGCGCAGACGGTCTGCCACGTGACATCATCGTTAAACCGCATTTCTATGCAGTCAAGGAAGAAGTGATGAAGCTCTCCAGGTCAGCAGAGAAACTGATGTTCCAAGGTCACCAGGTCCAAATCTTCGCTGATATATCTCCATATACCGTTCAAAAAAGAAGAGCCCTGAAACCGCTACTACAAGTCCTGGCAAACAAAGAGATCACCTACAGATGGGCCTTCCCGCTGAGATTAAACTTCTCCTACCGCAACAAACCATACAACTTTTCAACGTTTCAAGAAGGGGAACGTCTGCTTCTTCATCTGGGTCTCATCACTCAGGACGTCCCGCAGTCTTCTGCCTCTCGAGGAGCATCGTCCATCAAGAGAACATCCCCCACCAGTCCAGTCTCGCCGGTGTGGCAGAAACAGCTTTCCAAGCGATCGAAAGAGTCCTTCCCCCCATGAGTGGGCCCCCAACGTCAGCAGTATCTGCTCTTGATCCTCCACTAGGTCGATGCTGACGACTAACTTGATGTTAGCTTTTTGATGACGTTCCTCTTCTGTGTTCTCCCCAGGACTTCCTTTCGGACCCCCATGGGTTCGGATCTTCCGGGGAATAGGTGGTTCGGTTCTGTTGTTTATAATGTTCTCTTTTTTTTTTTTTGTTTTCCTATTTCTCTTTTCCTCCCAAAATAATTGAAGCTTTTTTGATCACTATTACCAGGTGATAGCAGGGCTTGCACTGCACTGTTAATGTACTGCCACGATTACGATCAGAGGCGGCGTTGACCGGAGTGGTCGTAGTGCGCCTCTCTCTGGCTCCGATAGTTGAACCCTTGTTCACTCACCTATCGGACCCAGACTCTCTCGACCCTTGGGTCGCAGAATTTTTGCTTTGTTCTGGGTGCCGGTCCAGCCAGGGGAGGGCCCCTCGCTGGTCCGTTGGGTTGTGGGCAAAAACTTTTGGTCACGATATCTAATGGCTCTCTTTTTCACTCCTTTCTACTTCTTTTCTCTGCTCCTCTCTCCTTTCTCCTTCCCTCCCCCTCTCCTCCCCCCTCCTCCTCAGCTACAGGTTTCCACTGGATCTCCCGTCTGCTGTACCACAGGTCGAACCCGTCTTGATGCTGGAGACGTCTCCTATCTGCCAGGGACATTGGGAACATCAGGTGAGATTCACAAATATTTAGCACCACACACAATGCCTCCCCATGACTGACTCCGCCACACTGATTGGGACACTTAAGATTCTCTCCCACAACGTACAAGGCCTCAACTCCCCTGTGAAGAGACGCAAAATACTACAACAGCTTCACACTCTGAAGGCTGATGTAGTTCTGCTTCAGGAAACTCATTTCCCCGCCTCCTATCAGCCCAAATTCCTTCACAAAAGCTTCATGAACTTCCACCTAGCCAATGCTGACAATAAAACGAGGGGAGTGGCAGTCTGCTTCTCCAACAGAACTCAATTCGTACATGCAAACACTATCAAAGACCCAGAGGGACGCTACATACTAGTTTCTGGTATGATTAATGGTGAGGCTTACACGTTTGTCTCATACTACACGCCCAACACACACCAAGACACCTTTTTTGCCTCCACACTGAAGGTACTCAAACCGCATTTCGTGGGCACAGTAATATTGGGGGGAGACTCCAATACCCCTTTTGACTACTCCTCTGACAAATCGAACCCCCTACGGCCCAAATCAAAACGGCCCCCCAAACGTAGCCTTCGGGTGGCGCAAATAGTCCGATCTTTCGACCTGATCGATATCTGGAGGGAAATGAACCCTCAATCTAGAGACTACACGCACTACTCGGTCCCCCACCACACCTTCTCTAGGATTGACCACATATTTGTCCCACCACACGTAATCCCGAGAGTAACCTCCTCCAAAATTTATGACACCCCCCTGTCAGACCACTCCATAATGTCGATGTCTCTCAGGGGCGGGTCGGGGGTGATGGGACCCTTCCACTGGAGACTTAATGAAACACTTCTAAGCAACCCAACCCATTGCACGCTCCTAGACAAAGCTCTTTCCGACTACTTCAGTGAGAATGATACGGGGTCAGTCTCCCCGGGATGTCTTTGGGCAGCACACAAGGTGGTGTTGAGGGGCAGGATCCTGCAACTCTCCTCACAACTTAAAAAAGAAAGCAGGGCGGAGGTCTCGCGCCTCACTGCGGATTTCCGCTTACTGAGTAAAGCCCACAAACAACACCCTACTCCGGATACCTTGGCCAAACTTGACTCTGCTAGAGTGAAACTCAATCTCTCGCTCACTACTTCCGCGGAGAAACACTTACGGTGGTCCGGAGCGCGTTTCTATTACCAATCGGATAGGATAGGAGCTAAACTAGCTACTAAGCTTAGCCCGAGGTTCCGTACCTTGGTACTTCCCAAAATTCGTGCCCCGTCGGGTAATCTAACGCAAAATCCTTCCATCATTATGAAATCATTCCACAGTTATTACTCACATCTTTACGAGACAGTACCCCACACCCATTCCAAGGCCAGAGAGCGGTTTCTCCAAGATATTAATCTTCCCCAACTACAGCAAACACACCGCGACCTCCTAGACGCCCCCTTCTCCTCCGACGAAATCTTAGAAACGATTAAATCCTTGAAACTAAACTCTGCCCCAGGTCCAGACGGTTTTTCGGTATGTTACTACAAGAAGTTTGGCCCTCGTCTGGCTCCTTTCATGGCCCGGTTCTTCAACTCCCTCCGGGATGGAGCCCCTATCCCTAGCGACTTAAACTCGGCCTTTATCTCGGTCATACCTAAACAAGGTAAGGACCCATGCGAGGTGGGCAACTACCGCCCCATCTCGTTAATCAATAACGATCTCAAAATAATGACTAAAATCCTGGCTAACAGGATGTCGAACTTTATTGCTCATTATATTCACAGGGACCAAGTGGGCTTCATCCCGGGGAGACAGGGACCGGACCAGGTTCGCAGAGCTATCAACTTGATTTCCCTTCTGCAGTCCCGGTGGGATGGAGGCCCCGTACAAGAAGGCTTCTTGCTGTCACTAGACCTGCAGAAGGCTTTTGACTCTGTGTCGTGGCCCTACATTTTTGACATTCTAGAACGCTGGGGGTTTGGCGACGGTTTCCGCACGATTATTAACACTTTATATTCCTCACCCTCAGCACAGGTGCGACTAATGGGCCATTACTCGGAACCCTTCCACATTCGTAGGGGAACCAGACAGGGCTGTCCCCTCTCACCCTTGATTTTCGCAATCGCAATCGAGACACTGGCTATAGCCATCAGATCGAACGAGAATATCCAGGGAGTGAAATGTGGTCCTGACGTTCACAAATGCGCGCTATTTGCTGACGACATGCTGTTGTTCCTTACTGCTCCTCTCACATCCACACCTAATGTCCTCAGACTTTTGAGAGACTTCGGTCTCATCTCTGGTCTTCAGGTGAATGTGACTAAATCGGTGGCCCTCAATGTTTCGGTCCCAGTACCTCTCATAGACCAACTCCGACCACACTTTCCCTTCACATGGGCTAGCCACTCAATCCCCTATTTAGGTATCAAGCTGACGAAAAACATTGGAGACCTATATGCAGCTAACTACCCCCCCATGCTCCGCTCCCTAGGGCAGGACCTACGGAAATGGTCGGGGGAGGGCCTGTCATGGTTAGGTAGACTCAACGCAGTCAAAATGACTCTATTACCACGTCTGTTATACCTGTTCAGATCGCTTCCAATTCCGATTAAAAAATCGGTCTTGACCAAATTTCAGTCCGGGGTGATTGGGTTTGTCTGGGGGAACAGGGGCCATCGCTTTGCAAAAGAAATATTACTCAGACTTCGGTCACAAGGGGGCCTGGGACTACCAAACTTGTGGCTATATTACCAAGCAGCGCAGTTAGCACAGTTCTCAGCCATTTACTCTAAATCCTGCAGACCAGATTGGATCTCCATTGAGAGACAAGCGGTACCACATTTCACTCTCGACTTCTTAACCTGGAGACCTCCCAAACACAGACCGGCCATTCTAGCCCCCACTTTGTCCCACTCCCTAGCCCTCTGCGACCAATTGCATACCCACGCCAACTTGATTTCCCCCTTAAGGCCTCTCACACACCTATTTCACAATCCTGACTTCCCCCCTGGGATGAACATTCATGCATTTCATTGGTGGCTGAACAAGGGTCTTTTCCGAATAGGACACTTCTTTACTCCCAATGGCCCTATTTCCTTAGGCCATTGTTTGAGTTCTCTGGAGATGCCTACCTCGGAAAAGTTTCGACTCTCACAAATACGCCACTTTCTCCACTCACTTTGTACTGATAAGTCGAACGCTCCAAAGGCCACGATGTATGAGCTCTGGTGCTCTTCGTCTGCCCCCCAAAGGGGTGGGATATCTATTATCTACGCGTCCCTGGCAGATAGGACGGACACCCCGGCTTACGCTCGATCCTGGGAATCGGACCTGGACATCCAGTGGGACCCTGCGAAGTGGTTCCAAGCCTTCAGCAGATCATCGAAAGGTATCTTAAATATAGCCTTGATTAAAGCTAACATTAAAATCTTTACTAAATGGTACTACGTCCCGGCCAAGCTTGCCAGGATTTTCCCGGACTCCTCTCCCCTCTGTTACAGAGGTTGCGGTCATATTGGCACGATGTATCACATCTGGTGGACCTGCCCCCGCATACGGAGTTTCTGGAACAAATTCCTTCATATCCTAAGGAGAGTATCTGGGGCAGCAGTTCCACAAGACCCCACATACATTCTATTGAATTGCAAAATACCCAACACTTCTAAAAACACACAACAACTTGTATTCTTTATGTGCTTGGGAGCCAAAGTTACTCTAGCGAAAGCATGGAAAACTCCTTCGGTGTCCATATCGGCCACCAAACGGAAGATCTCTTGGATAATGTCACAGGAACAAATAGTCGCTAAACTGCGTGACACGGTCCCATGTTTTGAAGGGATTTGGGAACCTTGGGCTAGGTATGTCGGTATTTCACTTTACCCAGGTCACCTGCTAACGTAGGGGAAAGTCCGGCAAGTTTGCCACCTCTCCCCATTATTCCCACCTCCCCCTGCCTCCCTCTCTCCACTTTTGGCTCCCTTTCTCCTATTCTTCTTTCCTCTCTACTCTTTCTTTTCATGTTCTACCCTCATCTCTCTTTTTTCAGCTAATGGATAATAACGGTCTTCCCAGGCCAAAACTTCCTCATTTGTTCTTTTAGATTGTTCTAAACTACTCACATTGTGTATCAGCCTAGATGGCAGCCAGTTACTCTTAGGACGCTATCCTGAACGTTGTGTCTGTCGGCTCCGTCCGGGAGGCTGCAGCACCTGGGTTCCTTTCCAGTGCGGGCACTCTCCCGGGGGATCTGACAGTAGGTTAGGGAAACATCCCCTTTGGGGGGAACCCTGAAGCTCTCGCACTCCACAGTGTGCTCCCATGGGGGTGGAGTGATGATCTCGGGGGCCTTCCTGGGGGGAGTCCCCAGTTTAAATTTCTTCTCAGGTTGTCCATTCTTCTAACGGAAATTAACAATTCTTTTCTAAGACAGTAACCTAGCCGGGAACTTTGTTCTACCTTGATACATCTTCGGTGTAAGTGCTATGTTGTTTCCGCTATATATCTCTATTTCGACTGCCTTGGTCATCAAAGAGTATTGAATGGTATGTTTTGGTCATATTATACTTATATTGCAAAATTTCAATAAAAACATTGAAACGGAAAAAAAATATGGTAGCTTGCTGACCATAACAAAAACAATTACCATAGCTTTCTTTCCATTTTCTTCTTTCTTTACCATCCCATTTCCATCTTATTGCTTCTTTTTTGAATAAGGTAATATTTATTAAAGCTTTTTGCAAAAATTTACAAAGTAGAGAAAAGACTCTACAGTATACTCTACTGTAGAGTCTTTTCTCTGCTTTGTAAATTGTTGCGAACCATATTTGATTTTATGGTACAGTGGTTTTTTTTGCAAATGTTCAATTGTTGAAAATGTTCAAATATTATGCACATTATATGCAACAGCAGTATTTGCACTGTAAGCCTTTTTTATTTATATAAAGTGTTGGTGAACTTAAACTGTATCGCTATGCTGTGATTCCTGTAGGCTTTGCGTGCATGCAGGGGGGGAGGGGTTGGGGGGCCATTGGGTCGTGTCCATTTTGCTTGGGGGCCCCAATTTCCTTCAAACGGCTCTGTATCCACTGCATTCTAGTCTAGCCAAGCCTATATCTGACTGCAGGCTATTGCTGGTGTACATTTTCAAATACACTTTCAGGCTGGCAGGCAAGTGATTCAGTGATCCGCAGTGCATAAAATATATATATACTGTCTCCAACATATATATATCCACTGCATTCCAGTCTAGCCAAGCCTGTATCTTACTGCAGGCTATTGCTGGTGTACGTTTTCAAATACACTTTAAGGCAGGCAGGCAAGTGATTCAGTGATCCGCAGTGCAAAAAATATATATACTGTCTCCTACATATATATCCACTGCATTCTAGTCTAGCCAAGCCTATACCTGACTATAGGCCATTCCTGGTGTACGTATTCAAAGACACTTTCAGGCAGACAGGCAGGCCAGGCAGGTGATTCAGTGATCTGCAGTGCATAAAGATATATATACAGTCTCCTACATATATATATCCACTGCATTCTAGTCTAGCCAAGCCTATACCTGACTACAGGCCATTCCTGGTGTACCTTTTCAACGACACTTTCAGGCAGGCAGGCAGGTGATTCTGTGATCTGCACTGCATAAAGATATATATACAGTCCCCTACATATATATCCACTGCATTCTAGTCTAGCCAAGCCTAAACCTGACTGCAAGCCATTCCTGGTGAAATTTTTCTAGTAAACTTCAGGCGGTGTTTTGCTAATCCAATTTTACAGCATGTCTGGAAGGCCACCAAGGAAAGGCAGATGCTCACAGCCCACTAAAAGAGGGCAAGCAGGCTCTGTGTCTACAGCCAACAGTGCTGGTCATGGACATGGTGCATCCTCAGCACGTGGCCGTGGGGCACGCTTGTCCTTTTTTTTGACAGCTGGCCGTGTTGAGCCACAACATGCAGAAGAGTTGGTAGAGTGGATCACAAAGCCGTCCTCATCCTCCTAATCCTCCATCACCCAGGCTAAGACAAGTTTGGCTGCCAATGCAGCTGACAATATGGCCTATTCCATCGGCTCAATGGCATCAGTCACTCATTACCTAGCCCCACCATCATGTCCTGAGGAGTCCCCTGAACTGTTCAACCACAGTGTCAGGTACATGCTGCAGGAGGATGTGCAGCATTTTGAAGGCTCGGATGATGGTACCCAGGTAGAGGATGAAGGCAGTAACGTGAGCCCAGAGAGAGGGGGTGCCCAAGAAGGAGAACAAACTGGCAATCATGTTCCCCCAGCTGCAGCATACTGCCAGGTTTGCTCCAGTGGCGAGGAGGGAGGGGATGATGAGGTCACTGACTCTACGTGGGTGCCTGATAGAAGAGAGGAGGAGGAGGCACATCTCCAACGAGGCAGGATGCCCTCCAGGGGCCAGCTTAAGGACAGCCAACTGACTGCATCACACCGCAGAGCTCTGCATGTGCAGAGCACTGCTGACTCCGCGTGTTTTTTCAAAAGTTCTTTGGTGTGGGCCTTTTTTGAGACGTGTGTAGCAGATCGCACCGTTGCTGTTTGCAACATATGTCTGAAACGTATCAAGCGTGGCCAAAACAGCAGCCACTTGGGCACCACATGCTTGACCAGACATATGTCGAGCTCCTATGCAGTCCGTTGGCAACAGTACTTAAAAGACCCACAGGCGGACCTCTCCTTGTTCCTCATCAGCTGGGATCTCCAACCCCACTAAACCTTCAGTCCTCTCAGAGACCTGCACTGAGAGGAATGAAGGTGTAGAATTAGGTGTCCCAAGCACTTGCGAGCAATCTGCTAGTGGTATACCTAAATCCGATTGTAGCAGGAAAATTTCCCTACCCCAGTTGCTAAACTGTCAAAAGAAATTTGGTCCCAGCCATCCACATGCTCAGCGGCTGAATGCTAGTTTGGCTAAATTGCTAGCACTCCAACTGCTGCCTTTTCAGCTGGTAGACTCTGCCCCCTTTTGTGAATTTGTGGAATGTGCGGTACCTCAGTGGCAGGATCCCAATTGCCATTTTTTTTCTCGGAAGGCCATTCCGGCTCTCTACTGGCATGTGGAAGGCAATGTCTTGGCCTTGTTGGACAGGGCGGTGAGCGGTAAGGTGCATATTACCGCTGACTCATGGTCCAGCAGGCATGGACAGGGATGTTACCTTTCTTTCACGGTGCACTGGGTAACCCTGGTGGCAGCTGGGAAGGATGCAGGACAGGGTGCAGTAATGTTGGAGCTTGTTCCGCCACCACGCCTCCAAAATGCTGGTAATGGTGATTCTGCCACACCCCTCTCCTCCACCCCCTCCTCTTCTTCTTCCTCTATGGCCTCTTCCTGTGCAGATTTGAACTTGGAATCAGCGGTGCTCCGTAGACATTCTAGGGGCTACGTAAGCACTCAGGCAAAAAGATGCCATGCGGTGCTTGAGTTGGTCTGCTTAGGGGACAGGAGCCACACTGGGGCAGAGATTCTGGCAGCTCTGCAGGGGCAGGTTCAGAGGTGGTTAATGCCATGCCAGCTTCAGGCAGGAATGGTGGTTTGTGACAATGGCACCAAGCTCTTCTCTGCCCTCCGACAAGGACACTTGACCCATGTTCCCTGTTTGGCTCATGTCCTTAATTTGGTGGTGCAGCGGTTCTTGGGCAGGTACCCGGGCTTACAGGATCTCCTGAGGCAGGCCAGAAAAGTCTGTGGGCATTTCTGCCGGTCATATAATGCCAGTGCTCGGCTGGCTGACCTTCAAAAGGAATGCAACCTGCCCAAGAACTGCCTCATGTGTGACATGCCTACCAGGTGGAACTCAACATTGGCAATGCTGCAGCGGCTGCACACGCAGCAGAGGGCCATCTGATCAAGGATGCATGCACTGTCCTGTCATCATTTGAGGAGGCCACGAGGATGGTGAGCAGCGACAGTGCATGCATCAGTGATACTGTCCCTCTTGTCTTCCTGTTGGAGCACACGCTGTGTGGAATAATGGACAGGGCACTTGAGGCAGAACAGTGGGAGGAAGAGGAGGACTTCCTTACCTCTCAAGGCCCCCTTTATTCAGACAGTATTCCTGAAGGCCCACCTATCACACAGGAAGAGGAGGAGGAGGAGGATTGTGTCAACATGGAGGGGGAGCCTGGCACTCAGCATCAGCAGCAGTCTTCAAGGGATCCTTTTCAGTTCCCAGAAACTCATGGACTTGTATATGGCTGAGAGGAGGTGGCTGTGGATCATGTCGTCCTTAGTGACCCAGAAGACTCCGGACGAATGCCTCAGAAAACCTACGCTGAATAGCCTCCCTGATCCTGCAAAGCCTGCAAAAGGAACCTCAGATTTGTGGTATCAAGGAGAGGGAACAGTACTGGCTGGCAACCCTTCTTGATCCACGTTACAAGGGTAAGGTTGCATAACTAATCCAGCCTTCGCAGAGGGAGCAGAGGATGAAACATCTTCAGGAGGCCTTGCAGAAAGGTTTGTGCAATGTGTTTCCACAGCCTGGGAGGTTGCAATTTCCTGGTCCTCCTGGACAATGTGTTGCTGAGGCTTCGGTCAGTCACAGAAGGAGCGGTGGAAAAGGTGGGCGTCCGACCGATGCATTCAGACAATTTTTTAGTCCGTAGCCGCAAGGTCTGATCGGTTCCAGCAACCATCACCAGCGTCTGATTTTTATGGTGCAGGAATACCTTGGGGCAAGATCAGACTTGTAGACCTTTACAACCGAAAATCCTCTGGGTTACTGAGTCTTGAGGATGGAACACTGGCCAGAGCTTGCACAGTATGCAATTGAGCTACTGGCCTGTCCTGCATCCAGCGTTCTATCTGAACGCACATTCAGTGCTGCTGGAGGCTTTGTAACTGATCACAAAGTGCGCCTGTCCACAGACTCGGTTGATCAGCTCACCTTCATAAAAATCAATCAGTCTTGGATCACCAACTACCAAGCACCTGATGCTGATGTAACCAATTAATTTTTTTCAAAATGTGAGATCCCTTGAAGACTGCCTATGCTGATGCTGAGTGACTATCCTGTTATGCTGAGTGACTATTCTATTCCTCCTCAATGTTCATGTTGATAGCTTCTAAGAAAATTTTTGGTTCTGAGCACCACCACCAGTGTCTAAAGCCCAATTTTTCTGCCCCTGTTTAACAGGGGTGTGTAATTACAATTTTTGCTGTAATATTTTGCAGCAGGGCCCATTCCTGCACTCAACAAGAGTATCTGTGAGGCTTTACAGTGTTGTGGCAACACCACCACACCACCACCAAAGGCCCAATTTTTCTGACCCTATTCAACAAGGGCATGTAATTACAATTCTTGATCTAATATTTAACAGCAGGGCCCGTTCCAGCACCCACCAAGTGTAACTGTGAGGGCTTACAGTGTTCTGGTACCACCAACACCTAAGGCCCAAATTTCGGCAGAGTATATAGGGCAGGCCATATAGTATATACAGGTGGTCCCCTATATTCAAACATCTGACTTACAAATGGAGGGAGACAACAGGAAGTGAGAGGAAATCTACCCCTTGGAAGGGAAATTCTTTTCTGTAAGAGTTAATTTGGGAATTAGGTGTCTATACTGATGCTGTATTATCATCAATCCTTGTTTCCCTAAAAACCCCAAATTTTCTAATTCCAATTGTCATAAAAATTCAATTGTCAGAAAGTGAGGTGAAATCTTCTGAACAGGGGCACAGACAGCAAAACAAATGTTACAGGGGTGATGATAACACTTCCCTATGCTATCCAAAAAGCTTAAAAATAGATTTTTTGGCCTTAGCCACACTTAAAAAATGTACCTGTTCCAAATTACAAACAGATTCAACTTAAGAACAAACCTACAGTCCCTGTTTGGATCGCCTGTATACTGCTGTTCAGAGTATATAGAGCTGGGGGCGGGGTTCCCCTTAATATCCATAAAAGACCCAAAGGGCCTGGTAATGGGCTGGGGGGGGTACCCATGCCGTTTTTCTCAATAATTTTCATTCATATTGCCGGGACCCAACATTACATTACAGCCGCAAGTTTTAAGTGACTTTTAATCATTTAGAAATGTAATTTTGTGCGGGGACTGTTCTAAACACAGGAAACACACGCCACTTTACAGGCATACTATAGACACCCCCCAGGTATGATATTTAAAGGGATATTTCACTTTTATTTTTTCACTTTAAGCATCATTAAAATCACTGCTCCCGAAAAAACGGACGTTTTTAAAAATTTCTTTTGGATTTATACATGTCCCCTGGAGCAGGACCCGGGTCCCCAAACCCTTTTTAGGACAATAACTTGTATATTAGCCATTAAAATTCACACTTTTGATTTCTTGCGTTCAAGTCCTATAGATTGTTATGGTGTTTGAATGTTTGTGCAACCTTTCGGTCTGTTCGCATGTTCTAGATGCGAACCAAACCGGGGGGGGGGGGTTCAGCTCATCCCTAATTGCACTATAAGGTACATACAGGTCAGCAAGATGAAATAGCCAAGGGAAATGCTCTAGCTGACAAAGCAGAAAGAGAGGCAGTATCCACACAGCCAGCGGACATCCAAATGCCATTGCTTTCACCTGAAATCCCACTCCTAGATCAAACATTGCATGATCTCCAAACATATGCTACAGACAAAGACATCCAACAATGGAATGAAGCAGGTGTGCAGAAAAGCTCAGAATCTGAGCTTGTCTGCCATGAGGGGAGACCATGTATTCGTGAAGCAAGTGCTCCTTTATTCATTGTACAATACCATAGGGTAGGTCACAGAGGGTGGCAGGTTACATGTGAACTCTTGGATAGAGATTTTTCATCCCTGGTCTTCCCTCCTTAGTTAAGGCATATGTTTCCAGATGCATCACATGCATCCGGAATAATCCCAGGAACCCTCACAAGGCAAAACACGAACACCTTACCTATCCATCCACACCATTAACTAATTTACAAATTTATTTCACACACACCAAAGTTAGGTAAGAGACAAGAACACCTACTTGTAATAGTGGACATGTTCTCAAGATGGATAGAAATGTTTGTTACAACAAAGGAAGATGCACAAACAGGAAATCATTCCCAGATGGGGATGTCCCCTTCAGATCAACTCAGACAATGGCCCTGCATTTGTGGCCAAAGTCTGCCAAGATCTAATAAAAACGCTCAAAATTAACTGGAAGTTTCACATACCTTATCACCCTCAAAGTTCAGGTATAGTGGAAAGGATGAACAGAACTATTAAGGATAAGATCAGGAAGGCCACTGGAGGTACGTATACCAATTGGAAGAAAGTCCTCCTAGCAGTTCTAGCTGAGGTAAGAATGACAGCCTCTAAGAAAACAAGATACTCTCCTTTTGAAGTCCTAATGGGTAGGCCATTCCCCACCCCATGGGCCAGACAGCCACTTATGTTAGAAAGAGGGGACCTTGATCTCATTCAGGGCAGAATATGTAAGAAAACGCATTGAAACTTTGGATAAAATTGAAATAAATGTTGCTTGTACCTCTCCTTCTTCTTCACAGGAATCTACACACCCTTTCCAGGTGGTCCAGCTATTGAAACGCACCAAGAAGCAGGAGTATCCCTTCAGACCTCCAACCATAGTGATCACAGTTACCCACACAGCTATTCTGGAAGAGGGACAACAGACCTGGATTCATGCCAGTCATGTGAAGAAGGTGAACCAAACACACCCAAGACTAAGATTAAAGACAAAGGAGGTGAAGTAAGCAGTGAAAATCCTCGAATAGTGAGTGAAGCAGGTGGTCAACACTCGGAAAAGATTACCTGGCTTATTTCACCACAGACTTCTGGGAAGGCCTTGTGCCTCCTATTCTTGATCACTTTGTTTGTGTTCCTATCCACATGGATAATAACTAACTGTATATATCACCCTGAGGACTTAGGCACCTGAGGGTGCCATAAAAGGCATATGCGGAGCATAACCTATACATGACACACATAACAGGTCAAAAACAAGAATCATTGGGAGAAAATGAGATAGGGGAGGGGGTCAACCACATTTCATGATAAAATGTTACTGATGAAGTTCAAATATTCATATGCACAAAAATCAGGTTATGAGAAATGTTGGATATGTAGTAAACTAGAGTCACCCAATTATATTATTTTACAAAGATCTGGATGTACTATCTTATCTGAATGTCTTGATTGGAGACTCCCTAACCTGATTTAACAGAATGGTGCCTTTTCGACTCGCATACAGTTCAGTGGGCTCCCGGCCAGAGAAACACAAAAATCACATTGAGCAGACAAGTGGCCACGGTAAGAAACTGTTATTCTTACTTATTCTGCTCTCCGTGGCGAGTAATTAGTCGGTGTCTGGGGTCCATTGGCTGAAAGAGACTTATGCTGTTGATGAGATGGTGAGATGAAGGTAAAATGATGTGTTTAATTACTAGAGCCACTAGAACCCCTGACCCAGGTGCTGAAAGTAAAGCTTACCTTAGTCTTTATTACAGTAGAAACTCTGTAGTAAAGTAAGTCATGTTTTATGACTTAAGAGGGGATTGTAATAGAGCTATATGATCAACTGCAACTCCATTTTGTAATCTCCCCTCCATTTTATAAGCTTGTTTTTAAAGAATGAATGTGCCTTATCTTACACTTCTTTTTCGTTAGAGTTTTAGACTTTTTTGCTTGAGCCAAGTTTTAACTAAAACCCCCTCTGTAAGCTATCTTTGTGTCAGAGAAGGGTCTTCTCCAGTCACATTCATCCTGTCCCTGGGCGTGCGCGCGTTTGATTGGTGCTTCGGCGCATGCGACCCGTGCACGCCCACCTATTTAAATCAGCTCCAGCACATAGTCTGGTTGCTGGTTTGTCTTCTGGTCCTGTTGCTTCCTGTTTCCTGTTCCCTGTTTCCTGCTTATGCTTACCTGATCTCCTGTTGTGACCCGGACTGCTCTTACCATGCTGCCTCTCTCCTGGATTGAGCCCTGGCCTGATTTACGGACTTCCTCTACTTGATACCAGTGTTTGACCCCCAGCCTGATTAACGGACTTCTTCTGCTTGATACCAGTGTTTGACCCCTGGCCTGATTAACTGACTTCCTCTGCCTGATACCAGTGTTTGACCCCCGGCCTGTTTTACGGACTTGCCTTGCTTATTTGTAATCACACAAAAAGTCTAAAATCATAAACAACGTGCCAAGTCTCTGATAATTATGCTTATTGAAGCAGCGCTAAGTGTCCGATGTTGCAAAACACTATATATAGAGCAGATGTTGAAGAGACAGGAAAGTTCAAAATAAAGCTGTGGTCTGTGGATATGAAGATGTGCGTAGAAATCCTTCCACCAGTGATGATCACCGCGTGAGGAGGTCACCCCCCGTGAGAATGCACTCACCACAATTTTAATAACCACAAGCCTTTAGGTAATGATCTTTGAAAACCTCTCCGTCTCCTTGGTTCAACCACCAGATGGTGCAATACTCTCTCGGCAAATGTAACATAGGGAGGAAAATAAATGCTATATAGCGTAATATTGCTTATGAAAGTTTATTAAATAATACACAACATTACACTCCCCCCGTTTAAAATCTGCGTACCAGATACAAAAGTATATTAGAGCATTGAAAAGTGCACTGTGCCTGTTGATTCGACCTCCGGGAGGAACGCCGGGATGCGCGCTGTAAGCAGCTGGTCTTTTTCGCTTCCTGGTTTCCTTCCGTGGAACGCACACATCACTTCCGGTAGATTACGACCCTGACGCGTTTCGTCACTTCCGGACGTCGTCTGAGGGCGCAATCTACCAATCGTGAGGCCGGCTTTAAATAACAATAATGGGTTTGAACAGCGAATGAGGGAGACGGATCTGCCAACCACTCCCACTTCATGGTCAATGCTCCCAGAGCTGTCAGCAAAGGAGGACTTTGACTCAATTACTTGTAATCCGCTGAAACCATTTTTTAAAACCTGCTGACTTCGCTAGGAAAACTGTGACTCATATGTCTTGCTTAGAAATATCTCCTATAAATTTTTATATTACATACTTATATCACATATGGCGTTACTATACATTTTTTACATGTGAATAAGGTACAATAAAGAATATAGAAAATAATATAAAAATTAGTAAAAAATTCTATTAAATACTAGACATATATATATTCTTAGTGGTGAGAATGAAATGTAATAAAATAAAATAAGTAGCATCCTCCCTCGTATTATACCCGATACCATTACCATCTGCTGTCACCCATCAAGGGTGCAAGCCCACAACCTGAATATAAATGGGTGTGAGTAATTAAGAAGGGTAATAATAAATAAAATACATTGAGTATAATCCCACTATACATGGAGGATAAGTTAAAAATGGCTTTACATTCATTGATAAGAATCAAAATTACATCATTACACCTACTATTCAAAGACCAAATGAAATCTAATTAAAATTGTATAAATTATTTAAATGGTAATAGATGTCCAAAAAATTAGGGATGATATAAATGTTAGGGATCAATTACTGAATTTATTATTAATATAATGTTTAAAATTTATATAATAAAAATTGTTAAAATTTATTAAAATTTAGAAAAATTATGAAAAATTGTTGCACATATCAAACCGGGACTGTATGCGCCTGGACTCAAAATATAACCAACTGTATGTTATGTGTCGCTAATAAAGCAATTTATATCTAGCTCTATGTTTAGGCCTCGGGGGGAAAGAACATCCACGGAATATATCCACCGGGTTTCGTGTTTAGATAATTCACGAATACGATTTATACCTCTCCAGTGGGTTTGAAGATGCTCTATCCCCCAGAATTCCAGCCCCTTGGGATCCCTGTTATGTTTCAACCTGAAATGCAGAGACACATTATGGTCTTTATAACCATTTTTGATGTTGTTAATGTGCTCTGCAATCCTAATCCGCAACAACCTTTTGGTACGGCCTATATACATCAGGCCGCAGGGGCACTTTAGAGCGTAGACTACATAAGTGCTGTTACACGTGATAAATTGCTTTATATCAAAGGAGCGATTGTTGACTGGAGATGAAAAATTACTAATACCCCTCAGGGGTCTGGTGACTTCTCTGCATGCTTTACACTTTCTGCACGCAAAAAATCCGTTGCGGTCCCAGAACGTCTGTGGTTTTGAGGGGGGATCTAAGACTTTTTTAACTATTTTATCTCCAAAATTCATAGATTTCCTATAAATGAACTGAGGTACAGGTGGAAGAACATTTGTCAATTTTTTGTCCATTAGAAGGATGTGCCAGTGTTCTCTAAAGATGTCTTCAACTTCTTTATACTGGGTATGAAATTGCGAGACAAATCCCCATTCGTTATTTCGTTCGTCTCCTTTCTTAGAGAACCTATCCTGGCTTGGTTCTTGTAGACACTCAGATCTAGGTACAGATGCCACTTCATCTACCACTTTCTGTAGCGTCTCTGGTTTGTATCCTCTGGCCTCGAACCTTTCTACAAGAATTTTTGATTGTTGATGGAATTCAATGTCTTCGGAACAGTTTCTTCTCACCCTCATGAGCTGTCCTTTCGGAATGTTTTTAAGCCATAGAGGGTGGTGACCGCTGGTGATAGGTAGATAGCTGTTCCTATCGGTTTTTTTGAAGAATACCTTGGTCTCTAATTTGTCATTCCTTCTATATATAGTGACATCTAAAAAATGAATCATTTCATTGTGCCAGTTAGAAGTCAATCTAATGTTATTGTCATTACAATTTAAAACTTGTAAAAACTGTTCTAGTGACTCTGTTGATCCTGCCCAGATAAAAAATAGGTCATCAATAAAACGTTTGTAAAAGATTAGTTCCGGACGTTGTTCTTTAAAAATGGTCTTGTCTTCCCACTCTGCCATAAAGAGGTTTGCAATGCTCGGGGCAAACTTAGCGCCCATCGCTACGCCACTCTGTTGTGTATAAAAATTGTTGTCATACCAAAAATAATTATGACCGAGGCAATAGTCGAGGGCGTTTCTTAAGAAAACTTTTTGTTAAGAAATGTTCAATTTTTAAATTAGCTGCTTTAGTCTGCTGCATTAGATTACGGAGTAATTTCAAGGCGTGGGTTAATGTGAGGCAGAGGCGGTCACATTGTCCACACATTTTTCAGTTTTTTGTTGCCTTGCTTATTGCCTGTGTTTGACCCTCTGCTTGCTTACAGCTTGTCTGCTCCACCCAGAAATGGGACTTCCACTGGTTCCTGGACTCCTGCATCCCCAAACCCGGCTCTGCAGTTTCCCACAAGGGACCCATACCTGCTGGTGGCCCGTGCTCCTTAGTGCCACCCATTCCCTGTTTCATCTCCAGGGGACGGGGTGCGCATAGTGGCAAGGGCAAACCGCTCTCGGCATCTCGGCCCTGGTAAGTACTCACCTGACACTTTGTAAATTCCTTTCAGCTGCCTAAACTAAAGATGAAAAAATCTCTCTGTAGAAGCCTGGTTAACTCTTAGAAACTCAGAAGCGAGTTTACCCCTCCCTTCTTGTGTTGTAACTTACATATAAAAAATATCATTCTTAATAAAGAGTTCAGACTTACTTTGCACCCGAAAGCTGCCTGTTGTGTGTGTTGGGGTCTCCAGAATTCTGACAGGTTGCTGTGGGCTATTCTGGGTGGTCCAGTAATCTATCCTTTCATTCAGCAAATCCATAACTAGCTGTGAATCTCCCTGACTTCTATGGGAGTAGAGTCTATCATTTAATTTGGTCATCAAATTAAATAACATGCTTGAGTGCTGCCTTAAAGCAGTGTTTCTCAACACTTTTTCAGTCAAGGCACCCTTTCAAATTATAGACAATCTCAAGGCACCCTTTAAAGTTATGGACAGTCTCGAGGCACCCCATTCTAAAATGTAAAAAAGTATTCCAATGCCCCGTACACGCGGTCGGATTTTCCGATGGAAAATGTCCGATCGGAGCGTGTTGTCGGAAATTCCGACCGTGTGTGGGCTCCATCGGACATTTTCCATCGGATTTTCCGACACACAAAGTTGGAGAGCAGGAGATAAAATTTTCCGACAACAAAATCCGTTGTCGGAAATTCCGATCGTGTGTTCACAAATCCGACGGACAAAGTACCACGCATGCTCAGAATAAATAAAGAGATGAAAGCTATTGGCCACTGCCCCGTTTATAGTCCCGACGTACGTGTTTTACGTCACCGCGTTCAGAACGATCGGATTTTCCGACAACTTTGTGCGACCGTGTGTAGACAAAAAAAGTTTGAGCCAACGTCCATCGGAAAAAATCCTAGGATTTTGTTGTTGGAATGTCCGAACAAAGTCCGACCGTGTGTACGCCCTATAATAGTTTTACACAATGCAGCAACATCCACACGTAGGACCCCCAACCTTACAGGTGATGTATTCTTCCAAAGCAAATACACTTTTGAACACTGGTACTGACTAGTATTCCTATGTTTCTCTTCCCCCTCAATTTCCCTCCATCAGTCTGCTAATGTGACCCAGTGCTGAGGGAGAGAGACAGAGGAGGGTTAAACAAGAATGCTGTCGAGGTAAAAGATATCCTCCTTATCAACTGATGACATAATTGGTTATTAGGATGCCAGTGTCTAGAAAGTCATAATGGTGCATAATGAAAATGGTGGCTTTGTGTAACTAAAAGGCAGGCTTGATCCACCTGCTGGGTTGTATACACTTTTTGATACATTTTTTAGGCAGTTTGCCAAGGCACCCCTGAGGAAACCTCATGCACCCTGGTTGAAAAAAGGCTGCCTTTAAAGCGATATGTGGTGCTACAGAATAGTAACATTTTCAAAGGTAGTCTCAGTGACAGTACACTGCTCATATTTTGCTGTGTGATATTGTGATGTAGTGATGTGTGGATATTCAAATATCAAAACATTCAAACATATAAACTCCCAAACAATTAAATATCTACATGTCTAAACATCCAAATATCTAAATATCTAAATCAGTTACCATGGCAGAAGGACAGATTCATCAAATGTTGGCGGAAGGTGGTATTTTATCCAGGGGTACCATGTTTTTTCGAAGTTGGAGAGTTGATCTTGTTCAATCTCCACCATTTTGGCGTGAGACATGGACACATTCAATTTATGTTTTGTCTCAGCCATCACCAAAGCGGGGGGACTTCCATGCCTTTGCAATTGTTTGCTTTGCAGCCGTAGGGAGTAGAACAAAGTGTTTGAATTGGGAATGTGTTAAACATTCTGGTTTCAGATTAAGCAGTGCAGTGGTTGTATCTGGCTGTATCATTAGTTCAAACATTCTGGAGGCAATTTCAAAAATGTATTTTCAATAAGTTTGGGCTATCGGACAGGTCCACCAAATATGTAGGTGTGTACCTAAATAAGAGCAGCCACAAAAGCAATGAGCTGAATGAGTAGGCACACATTTTGTCACTCTAGAAGACCCAAGGTACCAATGGGTTAAAACTTTATAATTGGCTTCCACCGCCGGGATGTTAGGTGAAGATGATTTAGTTACAGACCAGATCCCAGAGAAATATGCTATATCTAAGGTTCGCCCCAGGTCCTCCTTCCATCTCCGGGTGTAGGATGGTTTGTCTAGGTCAGGATTAACTAAAAGTTGGGTTTAGAGGGATGAGATCTATTCTCTAGAGTGGGGGTCCTTCATACATATGGATTCAAAGTTAATAGTCTGGGACAAGGACGCATCAATGTTTATAAAAGGTGTGTAGAAGTGTTTAATTTGAAGATACCTGAACAATTCAGAATGTGGTAATTTATAAATCTCACAGAGAGTTGGGAAGGGAAGATAGGACGTGGGAGTGATAAGTTATGCAGTCTGAGGATAGCTAAGGGAGTCTAAATTTTTTTTTTTTTAATTTCTTTATTTTTCTCTTTTTCTTTCTTTTAAACAAGGACAAAAAACTTAAATGAACAATCTTTCCATAGCTTAACATTCCATTCCTGTGTATATACAGCACAAAATACAATCACAATACATTCGATTCCCTTTATACCTGATCTTTCCTATAATGATATCCAATGGGGCTAAAAAAAAACACTAAGTAAAAAGGGGAAAAGAAAACAAAAAAAAACAAGAAAAACAAAACAAAACAGGAGATTAAATGGGGAAATTTTCCCCTCTAAATTCCACCTCCAGTACTGTCATTTTATGCCCGATCCTGGGACAACACTATACCAAGATCTGGCCGGTATGTGGCTACTACCTTCTAGTATTCCAACTTCAACCCTTATTTGTAGTTCATTTTCATTCCTCTCCTTGCTTCCCCCTCCTAAAAAAATACAAAAAAAAAACAAGTTCCCATGTTCATCTCCTCCTCACCCCCCCCCCCAACCTCCTCTCTAAGTTGTATCAATTCTCTTTTTTCCTTCCTCTGAAGAAATATAGCAATTCCATGGTGTCCAGATTTCCAAATAGATTCCTCTTTTTTTCCTGGCTGTCCATACTAGATCTTCCATCCTATTCACCTCCTCTACTTTCCTAAGCCACATACTCACAGTAGGTGGTCGTGACTGTTTCCACCTAAGGTGTATGCATGCCTTGGCTGCATGTTGTGGACCTGTCAGTGAAGTGTGTTTCTTGTAAGCACATAATGTGTGCCTCCGAGCATGAAAGGTTCGGAACACCTTGGTACATTTCTGAGGTATATTAATACCCTGAACATTCAGGGAAAAAATGTTCAATGGTGCCATGGCTTCTGATTAAGGAGATGAAACTTACCAAATAACATGCAAATCTGGCTGGATGAGTCAACCCGTGTGGACTTGAAGGAGACGGAGAAAGGGAAAAATCCAGTAGGGTCTGGAGTGAAGAAAATGTTAAAAACATATGAGGTTAGATAACACATTCTTTGGTTCAACATAAAAAAAGGTTTGATGGTTGCCCGTGAAAAGGGATAAAAATCCCTTTCAGGGGGAAAGGTGCTTTCGTCAGACTTCCACATATTATGGGTGGACGAACGAGGGAGGCAAAGTAAGGCACACAGATCGGCCGCCTGTGGGAGAGGAGCCCTATAATAAGAACATCATAAAGATGTATATGTGTTTAGGCTGCATGGCATAAAATTAAATAGAAAGCCAAGCTAGTAGTTCCAGGAAAGTCTATGACTGAAGTTTGGGGGCTACATCAACCTGAGAGTAATTAAGTAAACGGAACTAATGAAGTTATAAAAGTAGAACATTAAAAATCCCTTAAGGTGACATATGAACAAACTGGTTGCTGAAGAAGATTACTTATGAACATTCTAACCAGTAGTAATATAACGTTTGACAGTAAAAATGTAACCCTTGGTCTTTAAAGTGCCTATGTTATTTCAGGAAATTTAATGGTAGTTTGGAGCTAGATAGATCAGTGAGATGTAAAGAATGTGGAGTTAGGTCACCAAAAATTTGGTCTTGTGTAAACATAATATGTCATGTACATTTTCCATGTTTGGAAAACAAGTACCATTCAAGCAGGTACTATAACCAGACATAGAAAATGGACTTCATAAATTGGTTATGAGGCGTAAAAGGTCATAAAGAATATAGAAATACTTATAACAATAAGTCAAGGAACTATTTAGGATAGATAATGTAGCATAGCATGTCATTTTAATAGTAGGCCTTATTTGGTAAAGGGGTAATCTATCAAAGACTTGCAAAGGCTACTCTCAGAGTAAGTGCATAGTGAAGAATTCTGTGGAAGTGATTTCTGTCAGTCCATGGAGTCTTCCTGGTCCAGAGGCAAAGTGACCTCTCTTATGGTCACTTTGCCTTGGTTTTTCCCCATGGTTTGGAAAGAATTGCTGGTAGATAAGGAAGAGGCTGTTCTTCAATGCGTAGAAGCAGTATTGGGTGAAGGTTCTACCAAGTGCAGGTTTAGGAGGGCTTGTTGAAGTTCTTCTGCAGATCTGCAGGTGTATTTGGAGCCTTGATGGACAAAACGGATGGAGGTTGGAAAACCCCACTGGTAGGTGATACTATGGCATTGTAGCTCCATTAGCTGAGGTTTCATCGTATGTCATTTTGATATGGTTAGTTGAGATAGGTCAGCAAACAACTGATAGTTGTGACCTTGGAAAGCTAAGAAATTTTTGTCTATTGCGGCTGCCAAACGTTGCTCTTTTGTCCGATAATAATGGAACTTTGCGATTATATCGCCTGGGGTACCATCTGCTTTTTTGGCCGTAAGGACCCAATGTACTCTGTACAACTCCAGTCGCTTAATTGGAATAGCTGATTGATGTTCTTCTAATAATGCTGTTATGGTGACTTGCAAGTCGATGATTGTTTCAGGAATTCCTCTGATACGCAGATTGGAACGTCTGGCCCGGTTTTTTATAGTCTTCCAATCTAGATTGAAGCATTACATTTTGTTCCTTAAGATTTTCCAATTCAGCCATATAATCCTGTGTAGTATTTTCAATTTCATCCACTTTAATCCCTAGTTCAGCTGTACAGTTGCCCAGTTCTCTTATCTCCTTAGTGAGGCTGTTAGTTATTTGTTCAGAAGTCTGTTTCAATGCTTTATGTAGTATTTGTTCAAATTGTATTAACCACTTGCAGATCGCCTCACGACGATATACGTCGGCAGAATGGCACGGGCAGGCAGAGCCTTTTCGTTCCAGCGCCCGAGGAGAGAAGACATCAGAGTGAGTTACACCAACAGCACACTAACACCAGTAGACATAGGCACACAAATCACGCCCCAATCACCCCCTGCACCCCCCATCACCCCCTGTCACAGTGACACCAATAGCAGTTTTCATTTTTTTTACTGATCACTGCATTAGTGTCATTTTGTGACTGTTATAAGTGTTAGGGCTGTTAGTGGTAGGCCCCTTTAGGTCTAGGGTACCCCCCTAATCCCCCTAATAAAGGTTTAACCCCTTGATCGCCCCCAGTTAACCCTTTCACCCCCTGTTGCCAGTGTCACTAAGCAATCTTTTTTCTGATCGCCGTATTAGTGCCGCGGGTGACGCTAGTTAGCCTGTTAGTTATTTAGGTTCACTGTCAGGTTTTTATAGCATCAGGTACCCCCATATACTACCTAATAAAACTTTTAACCCCCTGATTGCCCCCTAATTAACCTTTTCAACCCTGTCATCAGTGATCACTGTATAAGTGTTACAGGTGACGCTGGTTAGTTAGTTTGCTTTTTATAGCGTCAGGGCACCCGCCGTTTATTACCTAATAAAGTTTTAACCCCCAATCACCCGGGAGGTGATATCAGTTAGGTTTTAGGGTCAGTTAGGGTCTGCGTCGCCCCAGGCAGCGTCAGATTAGTGCCAGTAGTGCTAACACCCTCGCACGCAGCATACACCTCCCTTAGTGGTATAGTGTCTGAATGGCTCAATATCTATTCTGATCAGGTCTACACTAGCATCCCCAGTAGTTTAGGGTTCCCAAAAATGCAGTGTTAGTGGGATCAGCCCAGATACCTGCTAGCACCTGTGTTTAGCCCCTCCGCCCAGCCCAGCCCACCTAAGTATTGCAGTATTTATCAATCACTGTCACTTACAAAACACTAAATACATAACTGCAGAGTTCGCTAACAGTTTTTTTGGTAGCGTTTGATACAGTTGCTGACAGCCTAGGAGCTTTTTTTTCCTGTGAGTCTCACTAGTGTACCAGTAAATTTAGAGCCCAAAATGGAAAATCTAAGGTATACTAGTGAAGAGGCTTACACGTTTCTGAGCATGACAGATAGTGAAGAGGAAGTCACTCATCTGTCAGATTCAGGCTCAGAATATGATCTTGTAGACCACAGTGGCTCCATGACAGATGGCTCTGACAACGGAGTTGTGGTCCCTGCCAAGGTTAGGCATACCAGACCCCGATCTTCTTCTGCTATTGTTGAGGTGCAAGAACTGCAGGGCTCTCATATGGAGCAGAGAAGTACTAGTACTGCTCATCCTTCTGGTGAACTGGCAAGCACCAGCGGCCTAGTACACCCTGGTCATACATCCAGCACTGCAGTAATCACGTGGTGATGTGGCAAGTCCCATAAGTGTAGTTCAAGCTGGCGAGGTGGCAAGTACAAGTAGTGTCCCGCTGCCACCAAGATGACAAAGACAGGCCCGTCGTGCCCATAGTGTCCTTCCTGCAGAATTTGCCAATCCTAATTGGCATCCCACCACTTCTGCAGCATCCATACTTTCCCCATTCACTGGCCAACCCGGAATTCAGGTGGAAACAGTTGATTTTACGTCACTTGATTTTTATTCGCTGTTTTTCAGGGAAGATCTCTATAGATCTGTTGTGGACCAAAGTAATTTGTATGCTGGTCAATTCATCGCCGTTAATCCCCAGTTGTCCTCACTTGCCAGAGATTGGAAACCAATTACGGTTTCCAAATTTAAGACCTTTCTGGGCCTATCCCTCCTCATGGGTGTAACTAAAAAGAGTGAGTTACGGGTCCACTGATCCAATTCACCATACTCCTGTGCTTTCTGCTTCCATGGCCAGGGCATGATAGGAGCAGATCTTGCGGTTCATGCACTTCAAGGACAATGAACTCTGTCGTCCTCGTGGAGACCCTGGATACGATCGGCTCTACAAAATTCAGCCCCTCGTAAACCACTTCAACCAATGTTTTGCAGCCTTGTTTACTCCCGATCAAGTTGTCTGTGTTGATGAGTCCCTGAATACATTTTCTGGCCTCTTGTCTTTCAAACAGTATCTTCCTAGCAAGCGTGCCATATACGGGGTCAAGATGTATAAGCTCTGTGACAGGGCCACAGGCTGTACATATAGTTTTAAGGTTTACGAGGGAAGAGATAGTCACGTAGAGCCGCAGAACCACCCAGATTACATAGGGAGCGCTGGCAAGATTGTCTGGGACTTGGTGTCACCCTTATTCGGAAAGGGGAACCATTTGTATGTGGACAATTAATACACAAGCGTGCCACTTTTTAGTCACTTGTTTGATCATCACATTGGTGCATGTGGCACCGTGCGATCTAATCCCCGAGGCTTACCCCAGAGGCTTGTAGATTTCCGTCTTAGCCTGGGGGAGAGAGCCTGCATGAAGTGTAATAACTTGCTCGCTGTGAATTGGAGGGATAATAAGAATGTTTTTGTTCTGTCCTCGCTTCACGCAGACACAGCGGTCCAAATTCCTACAACGACTGGGAGGGGTGGACCTCAGCGACCAGTTGTTGGCGATGTACCTAGTTGCCCGTAAGGCAGACGCTGGTACAAAAAAGTGTCTGTTTATTTATTTCAATTGGCTTTGCTGAACGCTCATGTGCTATACAGAGCTTCAGGACAGACTGGATCCTTTCCTAAATTCCAGGAAGAGATCATCAGAGCCCTTCTGTTTACAGACGGTGCTTCACCTCACCTTCCCAATCCAAATGCAGTAAGCCGGCTGCATGAGGGGCATTTTCCGTATGTCCTCCCTGGTACCCCTACTCAACGAGCCCCCCAAAGAAGATGTCATGTCTGTAGCAAGCGCGGATATAGGCGTGACACCCGCTATTATTGTCCTGACAATCCTGGTCTTTACATTGGTGAATGTTTTGAACGCTACCATACACTAGTGGAGTTTTAGCGTAGGGTACAGCACTGCACAGACTAGGACACACTTTCACAAGATGCCATCGCATTTTGAGAGACCTGAACCTTGAACCGAACCGTTACAGTTACAGTTGCAAGTAAAAGTGTAAAAAAAAGAAAAAAAGTAAAAAAAAAAAACACAAAAAAAATATAAGATAAAAACAAAACAAAAATAGTTGCCGTTTTATTGTTCTCTCTCTCTCTCTATTCTCTCTATTGTTCTGCTCTTTTTTACTGTATTCTATTCTGCAATGTTTTATTGCTATTATGTTTTATCATGTTTGCTTTTCATGTATACAGTTTTTTTATACTTTACTGTTTACTGTGTTTTATTGTTAACCATTTTTTTGTTTTCAGGTACGCCATTCAGCTGCAGTGCGAATTTATTTACCTTGACAGCAACAGAGTTTGCTCCCACGATACATAAAGCCATGATTCCAGCGCTGTAGGAGGTGATTTCACCACCACAGTTAAAACAAAATGGTGCATGTATGCCCATCATTAAAAGTGGGTGGATGAAGGGAGGTATTCTAATTGTGGGCATACCCACCAATCAATCTTTTTTTTTCGTTCAACCCACAGGCTGCATAAAAAAAAAAGATTACAATATATACCCAACAAGGACCAGCAACATACTGTTATGTTGCTGGACTTTGAGTGGTTATACCAGAATGATGCTTGCGGGTTTAGGTATCATCTTGGTATCATTCTTATCAGCCAGTGGTCGGCTTTCATGTAAAAGCAATCCTAGCAGCTAATTAGCCTCTAGAGTGCTTTTACAAGCAGTGGGAGGGAACACCCCCCTCCCACCATCATCCATGGTTTTCTCTGGCTCTCCTGTCCCAACAGGGAACCTGAGAATGCAGCCGGTGGTTCCGCTAGCCATTGGGAAATTGGGAAAGCATTTTATCACACCGATCTTGGTGTGGTCAGATGCTTTGGGGGCAGAGGAGAGATCTAGGGTCTAATAGACCCCAATTACAGAGATACCACATGTGTGAGACTTTTTGGGAGCCTAGCCATGTACAGGACCCCAGAAAACAATCACCGCCTTCAGGCTTTCTAAGGGTGTAAATTTTTGATTTCACTCCTCACTGCCTATCACAGTTTCAGAGGCCATGGAATGCCCAGATGGCACAAAACCCCTCAAATGGAAATTGGAAAGTAGACACCCCAAGCTATTTGCTGAGAGGTATGGTGAGTATTTTTCAGATCTCGCTTTTTGTCACAAAGTTTTGAAAATTGAAAAAAGAAAAAAAAATGTATTTTCTTTCTTCATTTTCAAAAACAAATGAGAGCTGCAAAATACTCACCATGCCTCTCAGCAAATAGCTTGGGGTGCCTACTTTTCAATATGGAGTCATTTGGGGGGGGGTTGTGTTATCTTGGCATTTTATGGCCTTTGAAACTGTGATAGGCAGTGAGGAGTGAAATAAAAAATTTACGCCCCTAGAAATCCTGAAGGTGGTGATTGGTTTTTGGGCCCCGTACGCGGCTACGCTCCCACATATGTGGTATCCCCGTACTCAGGAGAAGCAGCAGAATGTATTTTGGGGTGTAATTCCACATATGCCCATGGCATGTTTGAGCAATATATCATTTAGTGACAACTTTGTGCAAAAAAAAAAAAAGTTTGTCATTCTCCCGCAACTTGTGGCAAAATATAAAATATTCCATGGATTCAACATGCCTCTCAACAAATAGCTTGGGGTGTCTACTTTCCAAAATAGGGTCATTTTGGCGGTTTTGTGCTATCTTGGCATTTTATGGCCTTCGAAACTGTGATAGGTAGTGAGGCGTGAAATAAAAAATTTACGCCCTTAGAAAGCCTGCAGGCAGTGCTTGGTTTTCAGGGTCCCGTACGCGGTTAGGCTCCCAAAAAGTCTCACACATGTGGTATGCCTGTACTCATAAGAAGAAGCAGCAGAATGTATTTTGGGGTGTAATTTCACATATGCCCATGGCATGTTTGAGCAGTATATCATTTAGTGACAACTTTGTTAAAAAAAAAAAAAGTTTGTCATTTTCCCACAACTTGTGGCAAAACATAAAATATTCCATGGACTCAACATGCCTCTCAGCAAATAGCTTGGGGTGTCTACTTTCCAAAATAGGGTCATTTGGGGGGGGGGAGGTTGCCATCTAGGCATTTTATGGACTTCAAAACTGTGATAGGTAGTGATAGATAGTGAGGAGTGAAATAAAAAATGTACACCCTTAGAAATCCTGAAGGCGGTGCTTGGTTTTCGGGGTCCCGTACGCGGCTAGGCTCCCAAAAAGTCTCACACATGTGGTATCCCCGTACTAAGGACAAGCAGCAGAATGTATTTTGGGGTGTAATTCCACATATAACCATGGAATGTGTGAGCAATATATCATTTAGTGACAACTTTTTGTAATTTTTTTTATGTCATTTTTCAATCACTTGGGACAAAAAAATTAAATATTCAATGGGCTCAACATGCCTCTCAGCAATTTCCTTGGGGTGTCTACTTTCCAAAATGGGGTCATTTGGGGGCAGTTTTCTACTGCCCTGTCATTTTAGCACCTCAAGAAATGAGGCAGTCATAAACTAAAAGCCGCGTAAATTCCAGAAAATGTACCCTAGTTTGTAGACGATATAACTTTTCCACAAACCAATAAATATACACTTATTGATGCTTATTGACACAAAGACATGTGGCTGAATCCATTTGAATCCTAAATGTATGATTAAAATTGAGTTTATTGGATTATCCTTATAACAAAATGTAGAAAATATAATTTTTTTCAAAATTTTCGGTCTTTTTCTGTTTATATCGCAAAAACTAAAAATCAAACACCATAAAAGGAAAGCTCTATTTTTGGGAGAAAAAAAGATGCAAATTTTGTTTGTCTACAACATTGCATGATTGCGCAATTACCAGTTAAAGCGACACAGTGCCAAATTGTAAAAAGTCCTCTGGTCTTTAGGCAGCCAAATGATCCAGGGCTGAAGTGGTTAAAATAGCTGGGGCTGTAGCGGAGTCCTGTGAAGGGTCTTGTGAGGGAGTATGTTCTCCTTCTGATTCAACTGGGGAGTCTGGCTGTGATAATTTTTGCCTGTGAGAGCGCACTGAGGCAGTGTATAAAGGATTTTAGCTGCGGCGCGCACCTGTGTTTCTTTTGTGAGGGGATTCTCTAGCTTGGACAGTTGCCTCCCAGAACCATAATTATGTTCCAAAATGAAGCACCAGGTTCCTGGGAACTAGCTGGTGATGGTGGGAGCCTTTGTTACCTGCGGTCTCCAGTGTAACAACTGCTCTTCTCCCCTACGGAGCGGAGCTCTAACTGTGCATGTCCGCACTGCTAGACGCCACGCATGCACCTCAACAAATCAAGTTTCAAACCAAATCATAACCCAGTTCTCTCTGGTTCTCTTGAGACTGATATTCTTGAACTCTTGTAGAGAATATTCACCAATGTTTAGTCAGCTGGCAGCACCAACATTTTTCAACTTTTGTTTGACAGACTCCATGAAGAAGCCTTGTATGATAAACCAACTATGGTCATGGTAAACATCCAGCTGGAATCCTCTAATGGTGTCTCCCAATAACTTACTTCCCTCTGCTCCTACTGATTCTCTGGCCTCTCCTCCAGAGTCCACCCCGTACAAAATCATGGAAACTATTCAACATTGTCAGGCCTCCTTGACCCCACCAATAGACTTGGTCCGAATGGACCTGCCCTTTCTTGAACAGGATGTACACAACTTCCTCCATCTAGCCAGCAATGCTGAAAAATGCATAAGCGACATGGAGGATAATGTGTGCCCCATGCATGTTTTGGTAACTGATCTGCAGAAAGGGCATGAAGCTACTTTGGAAAAGTTAAATGATTTGGAAGACTGCCTTTGACACAAAAACCTAAGCATCCTAGGGTTCCCAGAGGGATCTGAAGGCAGGAACCCTGAATTATTTATTGAGCACTGGTTTGTTGCAACCTTTGGTGCCACAACCTTCTAGCCATTTTCCACTATTGAAAGGGCGCACCACATGCCACTGCATCCCTTACCATTGGAAGCAACACCTGGTCTTATCCTCATCAGACTGCTAAACTATCATGACAAGGAAGCTGCTCTCCGTGCTGCCAGGGATAGAGATCAGTTAAAGTGGTCAGTTAACCTACAATAGCAATACTATCACCATCTTGCTTGATTTTTATTTGAAAAAGAGGCTGCAACTGTCCTACACCATGCATTAACCAGCATGGCTGTGCATCTTCTAACAGGGTAAACTTTATGGCTTCACTGACCCCCCAAGATGCATCTCACTGGGTGGATACATTTTGGGCTCGCCATCTAACTGTCACACCCCACCATAACACTGACCTTTACTGGTTGGGGCTCCAGTTTTGTTTTTGAAGTGCCCTGCCTTGGTCCACAGTTGCCCTTGGAGTCCTGTCTACTGTATTGGTGATTCTCCTTTCTTGCCGCCACACTACTACTTCCATCTAATGTTTGCTAGATCTACCCTATTGAGAGATGCTCCTGCTATTTTCCCTTCACCCTGTTTCTGTACTCCTCTGCATCCCTTTTAATCTTTATAAGTTGCTGGATACTCTTTCTGGGATTTATAGCTTTTGCCTCCATTGTTCTGAGCTTGGATTCAGATTCTATTCATTCACCAACATCATAGGGGAAACGCCTCCATTGACTTACTTTGCCCCCCCTTTTTTTTTGCTTTGTTTACTAGCGGGCTGCTCCATGCCCTTCCAATGTGTAGTTCTGGTTCTGGAGATAAAGCTCTCAACAATTGGGGTCTGGGCGCTGGGAGGGAGAGTAAGGTTATGACTGTTATTTGTTGAGACTTTTTTGTTTTGGAACAATTTTTTGATCGTTTTTTTTCTCTTGTCCATTTACTGTATATTGTATGATTATGCACAATGCCACTGTTTCTGAGTATGCCGCCCTGTGGTCAGCCTGTGACAGTCATTCCTGGCCTAGGGGAGGTCAGTTACTTTTGTTTTGTTTTTCTCATGCATGCCTTATGCCTAATTTCTTGGAATGTTAGAGGGTTAATTCGAAGATTAGTCGCTCTCTGGTGTTTGATTATTTGGCTTGATATAATACTCATGTGTTTCTTCTCCGGGAAACCCTCAAACATGCTATTATAGCATATGCCCTCCATTCCACTTACTCCACCTATGCTCGGGTCAAATCTATTCTAATAACTAAATCTGTTTCAGTATCCATTAAGCATATTAAAATGGATCCTGGGGGCTATTTTATTGTCCTTGTGTTTGAATATATGGGTAAACCGTACATATTGGTGAATTTATATATCCATCATTCATTTACCAAAACTGTTTTTGAACGTATTTTGGGGGTAGTTCTGCAAATTACTAAGGGGCCCCTTATAATAGCAGGTAATTTCAAAATGGTTTTGGACAACTCCGTAGATAGACTTGGGGGCTTGACTCATCCTCCATCCACTCTAGGTTCCTATTTGGATAAATTTGACCTTGTAGATGACTGGAGATGGAAACACTTTCACGCCAGGGAATACTGTTGTCACTCTAATACTCATGGTATATTCTTGCATATTGCTTTCTGTTTACTTTTACAAGAGTTGCTCGGTTCTGTGATCCCAGAGCGTTATCCGACCACTCTCCTTTTTGTTGTGTCTCACCCTGGGAATGGCTGCTAACTATAAGATATGGAGAGTCAGCCCATTGTGGCTAGCTGATCCTGCTGTTGTGGATCAATGTTTGGTTGGGATGAATTCTTATTGGTTGCTGAACTCCAACAATGCTCAGGTGCCAGTGGCCTGGGATGCTTTTAAGGCCACCATGCAGGACACTTTTGCAGTCCCTATTGGGGCAGCCCGTAAGGCCTCCTGATCTTTGCAGGTAGAAACAGAGTGAGCTCTTCAGGCTGCTGAATCACAACTCTCCACTACTCATAATTCTGATACTTATGCTCATTGGAAGAGTAAGGTAAGGGCCCTGAATTTAATTTTGTTGGAACACACTCAGAAAAAACTTCTATACCAAAATTGAACTGGAAGATAAAAATAGTTGCCTTTTGGCATACCTCTCTTGTCTGGATTTCCAATCCTGTACCATGCCTAGAATTATGGGATCATCGTGTACTATAGTTGAACAAACCAAAGAGATAGTTGAGGCTTTTGTGTCCTTCTAGGCAGATTTATATACTACTAGAGCACATTATACTATTCTTAAACTGGATGACTATCTCTACAATATCCACTTGCCTATATTGTCCGCAAGCCAGAGTTCATTCCTGAAAGCTTCTTTAATGGCCTAAGAAATTGAAATGGCCATGCTCTCTTTTGCATGTAATAAAACACCAGGCCTAGATGGGTTTTCTATAGAATGGTATAACTAATACAAAGACGTCCTAGTTCCTCATGTGGTTAGAATCTTCAATTATGCCCTAGAAATGGGAAACCTCCTTCCTTCTATGTCAGAGGCTGACAATAGTTCTCATTCCAAAACCACATAAGGTTCACCTCTACTGTGGGTCATATTATCCTATTTCACTAATAAACTTGGATGTCAACATGTTTGCCAAAGTTCTTGCATGCAGATTGAACAAGGTGAAATTCTTACAATTATCTGACCAGTTTCTGACCAGTTTGGATTTATGCCTGGACGGTCTACCTCCATTAATTTGTGGAGGCTTTTTACTAACATACAACCCACGCATGATGCCGTGGGCTCCAGGGTTATACTGGCCCTGTATACCCACATAGTTTTTGATTTGGTTGAATGGCCGTATCTACAGGAGGTTCTGGTGAAGTTTGGCTTTGGGAATATATTTCTTCATTGGGTTAAGTTACTCTACTATAGACCACAGGCCAGTATAAACAATTTTATTTCTGAACTATTATTAATTTCACAGGACACCAGATAGGGCTGCCCCCATTCTCCACTTTTATTTGCTTTAGCGATAGAACCTTTAGCGGAGCTATTGCGTTCTAACACAACCATAGTAGGCTTGGCTATTAATGGAATGGAGGAAAAGGTGTCCCTTTATGCAGACGATGTGCTCACATATTTGGCAGATACAACTACTTCCTTGTCTATTTGGTTGGATGGTATTAGCAGTTTTAGACATGTTTCTGGTTTCTGGGTTAATTGGGAGAAATCCCTTCTTTTCACATTCGACCAGGGTGCCCTCTCCTCCATTCCATCCCTCTGTCTTCTTAAAGTTGTTGATAGTTTCCAGTATCCTGGGGGTGGTTGTGCTGCAGCCTATCTGAAAATACCTCCAGAATAATCTCGAGCAAACTCAAAACGAATATTAGAGTCTGGCTAGAATAATCTTCCTCTGTATGTGGTAGGTAGGAGACAAAAATTTAAAATGGTTTTCCTGCCATTCTAAGTAATTCCCCAATGTATGTACCCAAATAAAGTTTCAAGAGATTGATTCTATTCTTACATCCTTTATTTGAGGAGGCATGGCTGTGAGGATAGCTAAAGACATCCTGAAGTTGCCAATCCTAGAGGGGGGCCTTGCAATGCCCAATTTCCAAACATATTATATTGCATCTCAGTTAGCTCATACTCACTGATTTATCCAGAAACTAACAATGCAGCCCCTGCCTTGGAGGCCGCTATTCTTACCTCCTATTATTCACTACAAAATAAAATCCATAGGCACCGCCCCATGCGCAGACAGAGTACCAAGATACTCTCTATGACACTGCACATCTTCTGGTTATCTAAATTACTTCCTCCTGCAGATGGTCGAGGGTGTTCACTGAATGCCCCTCTTTGGCACAATCCCTGCGTGCTGATGGGCTATTCTGGGTCAGTCATGGGGTGAAACGCGTTTCCCATTTATACACTCAGGGTGTCTTTCAGCCTCTCTCAGCCTTTCGAGCAGAGTTTCACCTTTCCTACCACAGCATATTTCAGATACCTCCACTTGCGACATACCCCTGCTGCTCAATTTGGTTTAAAGAATAATTATTTTACAGACCTCCGAATTGGCAAATCTATTATCCGACCCTGTACATTCCAAACGTGTCTCTACTTATTATTTCGCTTTACTTCACTATTAGACTTCTTACCACAGAATTTCAGTGGAGGGAGGATATCCCAGAACTTTTGAAGGAGGCAAGGCAGGAAATACTCTCCTTACAAGTTCCTATAGTTATTTCATCCAAAGATAAAGTTGTGCAAACAAAATTCCTTTATTGCTCCTATTATACTCCCCATCTGCTTTTTAAAACGGGCAAACTAACATCCCTGATATGTTCTAAATGCTCTTTGGCAGAAGGCACATTCTATCAAATGATTTGAGAGTGCCTCCCTATCCGAGTCCTTTGGTCTGCCGTCACTGAGTTTGTTAGTACGTTTACTCAAATACCCAATATATGCAACCCTCTATGATAATTGTTTGGTTACATAGATAATGATAGTCTTCCAAAAGGTGTTCAAATTATAATACGCTTGGTATTTTTCTATGCTAAATATTGATAGCGATCCACTGGAAGTCACAACATTCCCCTACATTGACTCAGTGGCTTTGACTAGTTAAAGCTAAACCCGGGACCCTGCATTAACCACTTCAGTACAAGGCACTTACACACCTTCCTGCCCAGACCAATTTTCAGCTTTCAGCGCTGTCGCATTTTGAATGACAATTGCGCGGTCATACAACACTGTACTAAATTTTTATAATTTTGTTCCCACAAGTAGAGCTTTCTTTTGGGCACTGATGGAGCTGCACTGATGGGCACTGATAAGTGCCACATTATCAGTGCCCATCAGTGCCCATCAGCGAAGGAGAAAACTTATTTACAAAGTTTTGTAACAGAAACAAAAAAAATATTTTTTTCTTACATTTTTGATCTTTTTTTTATTTGTTTACGTATATACTCGAGTATAAGTCGTTCTGAATATAAGTCGAGGCCCCTAATTTACCACACAAAACTGGGAAAGACTTATTGACCCGAGTATAAGACGAGGGTGAGAAATGCAGAGGGTCAATAATGCCCATCTGCAGCTGCATGTCTCCCTGTGTCCTGTGCAGCCTACCTGTACCCTGTACATGTGTGTCCTGTACATGTGTGTCCTGTGTTCCTGTGTCCTGTGTGCATGTGTCCTGTGTGCATGTGTCCTGTGTGCATGTGCAGCCTACCTGTGTCCTGTGTAGCCTCCCTGTGGCGATCTCCTTCCTCCCTGTGGTGATCTCCATCCTCAGACGGCGGCCGGTGTGTGATGATACTGTTCGGCGGCCATTCCACAGTTCAAAAGCCGCGCCTCCTCCTCGTCTGTGATAGGCTGACCGCTGACTGCCTATCACGGACATTCTCTCATTCTCATACCACGGACAAGGATGAGAGAATGTCCGTGATAGGCTGTACACTGACAGCTGTTCAGCCTTTCACAGAAGTGCAGGAGGTACGGCTTTTGAAAGCTGGAATAGCCTCCGAGCATTATCATCACACGCCGGCCGCCGTCTGCCTGCATGACACGCTGATCATGCAGACAGACGGCGGTGACTCGAGTATAAGTCGAAGGGAAGCTTTCAGCCCAAAAAAAAGGGCTGAAAAATTTGACTTATACTCGAGTATATACGGTAGCAGAAAATAAAAATCCCAGAGGTGATCAAATAAATCATTATTTGATCACTTCTGGGATTTTTATTTTCTGCTAAACAAATAAAAAAAAGACCGAAAATTTTAGAAAATTTTTTTTTTCGTTTCTGTTACAAAACTTTGTAAATAAGTAAGTTTTTTCCTTCACTGATGGGCACTGATGGGGCTGCACTGATGGGCACTGATAAGGTGGCATTGATGGGCCTGATGAGGTGGCACCAATGAGGTGGCACTGATGAGGTGGCACTGATGGGCACTGATGATGAGAACTAATATGCGGCACTGATGGGGCACTGATAGGCAGCACTGATGGGCACTGATAGGTAGCACTGATATGAAGCACTGATGGGTACACATAGGTAGCACTGATGGGCACAAACAGGTGGCACGGATGGGCACTGGTAGGCGGCATGGATGGGCACTGATAGGCGGCACGAATGGGCACTGATAGGCCGCACGGATGGGCACTGATAGGTGGCACGGGTGGTCATGGATGGGCACTGATAGGTGGCATTGATGTACACTAATTGATGGTATGGATGGATGCCAATCAATGCCAAACAATAATGCCTGCCAGCTAGTGATGCCCATTGTGGGCACTGATTGGCATCCATTGTGGGCACTGATTGGCATCCATTGTGGGCACTGATTGGCATCCCTGGTGGTCTAGGGTGGCATACCTGGTGGTGACATCCCTGGTGGTCCTAGTGGCATCCCTGGTGGTCCAGTGTGGGCATCCGAGGGGGCTGCACTGATAATCAATTAGCACAGATCCCCCCCGTCAGAGGAGCAGCCAATCGGCTTTCCTCTACTTGCGTCTGACAGACGTGATAGAGGAAAAGCCAATCAACAGCTCTACCTGTTTACACTGTGATCAGCCGTGATTGGACACGGCTGATCACGTGGTAAAGAGTCTCTGCCAGAGACCCTTTACCTAGATCAGTGTTGCGGTGTGTCAGACTGACACAACGCAACAACGATCGCCGCGATGTGCGCCCCCGGGAGCGTGCAGTGGCTTGATATCCTGGCGACATCATATGACGTCCGGTCAGGATATTAAAACGACTTTGTCGCCATCATTTTGCTATATGGTGGGCGGCAAGTGGTTAACTATATCTGGTCTCCCACAGTACACAGAACATGGAAATGCAATTAATTTTGTAAATATAAACTGCTAAATACCTTTTCTCATCAGCAGTATATAGCAGTCTTATGACTTCTATCAGTGTGCAGTTGAGCACTGTTTAAAGCTTGTAGGAGGAGTTTTCATTCTACTCTGAATGTTCTATGAGGCTGCAGGAACCCTGATCCTCTGTCTGGACAGTGCTGATTGGCTTTGTGTGGATCACATGCACCCTCCCAAGAAAAAGTAAAACTCTAGCAACACACACCAAACTGAGCATGTGCAGAGTGCCCCCAAGGCTCTGTTTTATAAGGAGATGGATTGGGGACAGTGGAAAAAGGGGAGGATCAGAGAAGGCAGGATCAAACAGCCTCAAACAGGATTAACCCCTTAGGTTCCACGGTGAGTATAACAAACATGCTTTACTGCATATACAGACTGATTTTACTGTTGTGGGTTTAGTAACACTCTGAGTAAAGTGTTTATGTATTTTATGCCTTTTTTTTGTGTTCCCCTTGATTGTTTTATTATCTTTATATACCTACCATATGGCTCCTAATACCTTTCTGTGTCTTATTCTTACTGGTTGCACCCTCCCAAGAAAAAGTAAAACTCTAGCAACACACACCAAACTGAGCATGTGCAGAGTGCCCCCAAGGCTCTGTTTTATAAGGAGATGGATTGGGGACAGTGGAAGAAGGGGAGGATCAGAGAAGGCAGGATCAAACAGCCTCAAACAGGATTAACCCCTTAGGTTCCACGGTGAGTATAACAAACATGCTTTACTGCATATACAGACTGATTTTACTGTTGTGGGTTTAGTAACACTCTGAGTAAAGTGTTTATGTATTTTATGCCTTTTTTTTTGTGCTCCCCTTGATTGTTTTATTATCTTTATATACCTACCATATGGCTCCTAATACCTTTGTGTGTCTTATTCTTACTGGTTGTGTCCTTTGTAACCTGCTATAATGATATACAGAACGGACATTTGTTTGGTACATTGTCTGTTGTTTTTTTTTTTTGTTTTTTTTCTCTTTTTTCTTTTTCTTTTGCTACCTCAGTGAATCTTATAAGAGACTTAATCCACCTTGTTAGTGTCATCCATGTCCCTTCAACTTTTTCACATCATTGTAGCTTTGTTAGCGAATATACAAAACGTTTATTATCAAAAAACAATATTAAAAAGAAGAAGAGATTCGTACTAGAGGTCTTTACCTTTATCTTTTTACCTCAGCATTACCCCATATACTCCCCAAACCCTACCCCTTCACCATTACCCCCTATCCCCTCCCTCCCACTCTCCCCCCCTATTTTCTGTGTACCCTTAGTCAACTTTATTCTCTTTAATTAAATCTAATTTTCAGTCCCTTGGTGATACTCCACTGTTTTTTAAATTCCTTCCAACACTGCCAATTGTTATTCTCTCCCATTGTGTCGCCATCCCTCCCATAACTCCCTTCTTCCATCAGGCGAATACCTTCCACTTCATTGACCCAATCCCATATTGATAGACTTTCTACCATCTGCCACTTTTTTGGTATAGTTTTTTTAGCCGCATTAAGCAAATGTGGGACCAAGGACTCTTTATACTTTTTGACCTCCCCTCCTGTTCCGTGATGTAATACCATCCAGGGGTTCTTTGTTATTTGCTTGATGAACACCAATTTTTTTTCCCAGTATCTTTTAATTTCTGGGCAGTTTCACCATATGTGGGCCATATTGCCCACTCCTTTGCATCCCCTCCAACTCTCCGATGTCTTATCCCTTTGGTGTTTACATACTTTGTCAGGGGTAACATACCAACCTGCCAAGATTTTGTAATTCGTTTCAGCAACATTGGTGTCAATCGACAAACGATGGGCCAGTTCCAATATTTTTCTTAAAGCATTGCTATCTATCTGCGATCCTAATTCTCTTTCCCATTTTGTGATGTATGGAGGTACCTCCCGCCAACCCGCCTTCAGCCCCATTTTGTAAGTTTTGGATATTATACCCTTAGTGTTGTTCGCCAAACACAGCCTCTTCAACTCTGAGAGCTCTTTTCCAGACCTTATTGGCTGTGGCAGGCGATCAACAAAATGGCTTAGCTGGAGGTATCTCCATCTATCTATCACCCAAGCTTCTCTATTGTGCTTTAAATCGTGAAACGGAACAATCTTTCCTTCTTTTATTATGTCTCTTAACTGTGCATTTTCCTTCTTAATCCAGTTACCACCTATTTTTGTTTTTCCCGGTGCAAAATAATCGCTTTCCCTAAGTGAAATTAAAGGAGAATTAAATGTCTTGTTTATTTGTTTATATAGTGTGTCCCACGCTCTAATAACCACCTTCGTCAGTGTGTGTGTACTTCCGTCTAAATGTGCCTTACTTAATTTGTTTTCTATATTCACCCATCTCTTGTGTTTATTATCCCTGACCCACTCGATCGCCCTCGACACCAATATTGCCTTGTAATATTCCTGAATGTCGGGAACCGCCAAACCTCCTTTTTTTTTTTTTCTGTTTTATAATATCAAAACAGACTCTTGCCCTTCTACCCTTCCAAACTGTTTTCATTATGATTGAATTAAGTTTCTTTAGATAAAACTGAGGTATTGCCAATGGGAGGATCTGTAGCTTATAAATGATTTTTGGTAGCAGAATCATTTTTATAGCATTAATGCGACCAAACCACGATAGTGGTTTACCCATTATCCTTTTACTCTCGGCTTTTATTTCATTAAGTAGTGGAATGAAATTTAATTTATAAATCTTCCCTAATAAGTTTGCTAGTTTTATACCCAAATAATTAATTTATTTTTTCCATGTAAATTGGAATTCTTTTTTCAGCTTACTTTCTTCTTTTTTACCTATGTTGATATTCAGTATTTCGGATTTTGCCAAATTTATCTTAAAGTTAGACACCTACGCATACTGTCTAAGTACTTTCAACACAATTGGCATTGTAATTCTCGGGTTGGCTATGAAGAGCAGCACGTCATCAGCAAAGGCTGTGACCTTATGCTCTTCATCTCCAACCCAAAATCCGCTTATATCCGGGTCCTCCCTAATCACCGAGAGCAGCGGCTCCAAGGAGAGAACAAAGAGCAGGGGGGACAGGGGACAACCCTGTCTTGTCCCATTTTCCATTTCGAAAGTGGCCGAAGAGGACCCATTGATTTTTATCGAGGCCGTAAGGTGGTTATACAAGGCACGGATCCATCCCATCATCTTCGGGCCCAATCCCAGATGTTTAAGAGTTTGGAACAGGAACCCCCAGTCCACTCTGTCAAACGCTTTTTCTGCGTCTATAGACCTGGTAGACCTGGGGGCCCCCTATCCTTGATGTTCTGCAGAAGGAGAAGGGTACGCACCCCATTATCCCTCCCTTCTCTTTTTGGGGTAAATCCTACTTGGTCTGGGTGTATCCATTCGCTCATCCCTTCTTTCAACCGATTAGCTAAAACTCTGGCATATAGTTTTACATCTGTATTAATCAACGATATTGGCCTGTAGCTAGATCAGATCGTAGCATTTTTCCCTTCTTTTGGAATAACCGTGATCTCGGCTTTCAGCGCCTCCCTACTTAGCTCAAAATCCGTGCCCAACCCATTCATATATTCGCAAAGTCTAGGGGTTAGTATGTCTTTAAATTTTTTATAATAAAGGGAAGTGAATCCATCAGAACCCGGACTTTTCCCTGGAGCTGACTCCCCTAGTGCTATATTAATCTCATCTATCGTTATAGGGCTTTCTAAATTATCCTTACAGTTCTCTGTGATCTTAGGGAGATTTGCTTTTTTCAAAAATTCTCCTATCTTTATTTGATGGGATCTGTCCTGAGTTTTATTTTTCCCTACTGTGTATAAATCCTTATAGTAATTCCTAAAGGATTCCCCTATTTCGTTTGTTGTGTGAACCATACCTCCTTTGCTATTTTGAATTCTTTCTATATAGTTTCTAGCTTTCTTTCTCCGCAGGATTTTGGCTAATAGTCGGCTGCTCTTATTCCTACTCTGATATCTTTCATTTGCCACTTTATAAAATACTTTTTTTGTTTCTCTATCGATCCGATTTTTTAGTTCTTCTCTTTTTAGGATTAAGTTTTGGTACACCCTCTTATCTTGGCCTAGCCCTTTCTTGTGCTCCTGCTCCAGTTCATATATTTCTTCAGTTAATTTTTTAATTTCTTCCCTTGTTTCTCTTTTCCTCTTTGCTCCCAGTTTTATTAAAATCCCCCTAATATAGGCCTTATGGGCCTCCCACAGGGAGGACCCGGAGATCTCTCCTGTATCGTTTGTTAGAAAGTATTGTTTTAACTCTTGTTCTACTATTCTTAGGTTTGTTTCGTCCTGTATTAGGTCTTCATTTAATCTCCAAGTTACTGGAACTCTTTGGATATTGGAGACATACAATTCCATACTAACTGGAGCATGGTCCGACAATGTTATGGTTCCTATCTTAGATTCTACGGCTCTATCAAGGAGTGAATGCTCAATCCAAATATAGTCAATCCTAGAGTACGTCCCGTGCACTGGGGAGTAGAACGAGAAATCCTTCATATTAGGATTCATAATCCTCCATAAATCCACCAACTGACAGGAATGGAACTTCCATTGTAGCTTTCTCAGATTCCCGTTCATCTTCCCCAGCGCACGCGACGTACTATCTACCTCTGGATCAATACAGAGGTTTAGATTCCCCATCAGGATTAAGCCCCCCTTTTTAAACTCCATTAATTTTTCCAATGTATTTACTAAAAATCCACTAGCCTCCTTGTTTGGCGCATACACATTGGCTAATGTACATTTCCATCCCTCAAGGGAGCCTTTCAAAAAGATGTACCTTCCCATTGGGTCCGTTAATCTCTCCTCTTCTTTAAAATTCACCTCCTTTGCTATTCCTTTTGCCACTCCTCTTGCCCTTTTAATTAATATATCCCCATAGAACCAGTTTGGAAAATCTTTTGACCACAACTTAGTGTTAGAACCATATGTCAGGTGGGTTTCTTGGAGAAACACCACATCCGCTTTGTATCTCCCCAATTCCTCCAAAATCTTATGTCGTTTCCTGGATGTGTTGAGACCTCTGACATTATAGGTTATAAAATTTAGCTTCCTCATCTCATTGCATATTTCTTGGATTGAACTTGCTTTACTGTGTTAACCTTAGATTTTTTTAACCCTGTGCACAGACTCCCTTCCCTCCCCCCTCCCCCCCTCCCTCCCCCCGGCCAATCTTTGGCCCCCCATTCGTCAAGCACTATGGATACCATAGGGCGTAGCGAATCTCCTGTTTTGAGGTGGGACTTTGAGCGTGCCCCCCCCTTCCTATATGATGGTATTAACAGGAAGGGGTAAGCCAGCATCCACATTGGCTCCTCCCCCATTTTCTCCACCGCTCCACCCCTCTCCCAGACAAGCCACTTTCATATTTTCTTGTATCCCCCTTTTCTTCCACTTATCCCTCTTCACCCCCTCACGCTCCCCCCCTCCCCCCCCAAGCGAGTCCAGATTACTCTTCCTCCCAGCCCGGCAACCTTGGCACTTGTATGTTCAATTTATCGCAAAAGTCCTTCAATTCTTCAGGGAACCTTAACCTTGCTGATCTTCCATCTCTATATCCCATTAAGCAAGCCGGGAACCCCCAGCTATATTTTATATTCTGACCTCTCATCTGGTCTAACAGAGGTTTCAGGAGCCTTCTCCTTGCTAGAGTTTCAGGTGCAAGATCCGTATACACCTGAATCTCAGATCCCTCAAAATTTAGAGGGGGTTTGATTCTTAATTTAGATAGAATTGCCACTTTGTCCTCGAAAAACCTAAATCTGATTATTACATCTCTAGGTCTCTGGGGATCTTTATTATATAATCTTCCAATTCGGTGGATCCTTTCTATCTTGGGAAATTCTACAGCCTATTCTCCAAGGAGTGGGCCCAAAATTACAGAGCCAATCTTCCTAAGATCTTCTCCTTTATTTTCCAGAACAGAGCGGAGTCTTAGATTCTGTCTTCTATCACGATTTTCCTGGTCCTTGATCTTATAGAGAATTATCTTTTGATTTTGTCTAGATATCTTTAGTTGCTCTTTAAGGTTCCTCAACTCCAGATCTAATTTGTCCGTTTTTTTCTCGGTTAATTCTACTCTTTCTAAGAGGCTTCCCAGGTCTGCTCTCACCAGGCCTATTTCCGATTTTATTGCGTTCTTCATTTTTTGAAGCATGTTACTCAGTTCCTCTTTAGAAAGCATCTGGGTACTTGTTCTTCTATCTTCCCCCCCCGACTCATTTCCATCTCTCCTTCCATTAAGGAGTTCTCTCTTGATTGCGCCTTCTTATCTTCTACTTTATTTGGGGTTCCCCCTTTAGTCCCTGTCCTTGATCCTCCTTGGGCCTCTAGGTCCCCCCCTCTTGGACTGGCTCCTTGGGACATATATTGTTTTATTGTGCTGCCAGCGGTCTTGTCCTTCGGGGTTTTAGGTACTCCCCCTTTTCCTTACTTAGCTGCTGCTTTATTCATTGTTCCCCTCTTTCTTGCCCCTCCTGTTTGTTTCCCCAGCTTTTAATTCAACCTACCACCTCCCCCTATGGGAGAGGCCACCGGAGAGGTAGAGGGGAAAAAAAAAGGAGGGAGGGGGGTATATTTAGTCCCTGGGGTCTCTTAAACGTACAGGACCCTTTTCACCAGCCAAGCCTGTATCTTCTCCTTGCGGGATTCGTGGTGAGTCAGGGGATTGCGATTTTTTATCAGCAACAAAAATCTCACCTGCTCCCCCACTTAGAGATGTTTTCAATCCATCTCTTCTCACTCCTAACCTCCTTTAATCCCCCTTTCAAATATATGGCCTTATTACAGTCCTCCCGCACAAACAGACCATACAATTTGTCTAATGTGTCTTTACACTTTACTTTTCTTAAATGGGATGTATAACAGAGATTTCTTGCCTCTTATATTCTTCTCCTTTTTACCACATTTCTCCCCTATATAGGGCACTATACAGCATATCCCATCCTTCAATGTTTCAGATACATAAAAGTTTCCTTTGTTTAAATCAGCAAGGTAGTGTTGTTATTTCATTACCTTCTCCTATCTCCCTCGGATCCCCTCGTTCCGCTGTGTCAGTATACAACAAGATAGGGAAGGCAAGAAAGAAAAATGCTTGTACTTTACCAAAGTCTTGGCAGCAGATGTTCATTGCTAGACACTCTCCGTTCTATCCGGTATCTCACCTAGTTAGAGGCACAGGGGTGGCAGGGGGACCACAGACCAACCCGACCTCTTACGATCACCGTCCACCTCTGAGCTTGTCAGTACAGTCGCTTCCCTTCTTCCTCCCAGAGATCGCTCGGCAGCGTCGTGAGGTGTGTGAAGGCTCGTTCGTCTTCTCCTCCTTACGGGACCGCTCCACAACGGGCTCCGGGGATCTTCCTTCCTTTCCTGGAACCGTACATGGCCCTCTCGACGTGGATTATCAGTTTGGGGAGAGCCCGCTTCCTCCTCCGGGTGACACGCTCGCCTCCCTCCCTCCGTGACGTATGTTAAGTCATCACGCCCCCTTTGGTGGTTCGCTGTAATGACACACACTGCAGGGAAAGCAGGCTCCTCTCCGCTATGTAGCAGGTCTGTTGTTGTTTTGAGCGATGTTCGCTCATCTGTGTTTGTTGCATAAAAAAAAAAAATATTAAAAAATACTTTAAAAAAAACATATACATTCAATAAATAAAACTAATACATGTGATAAAAGTTGATGTGAGAAAAAGGTCCCGATTCCAATAGATCGCATCTTGTGGAAATCCTAATCTTTTTAATGATTGAGATCTGAATCCAGAAAGTGGGCACTAAAGCCAAACCAGTGCACACCACCCTTGTGTAAAGGAGGATTACCCGAGGGATATGACCCTCAGATTACAGAGTGGTCATAACAGCTTTACATGTAGATTCTCTACCATTGTGATTATATTAAAGCAAGCACCTCACAGCAGATGAAACCCTGATCGTCTGTGCCGTGATCCTCGTCCATGAGCCATGATATATGGCCATTTTAACATCCAGCGTTTCCAAGTAAAAAAATAGCATGCTTCCCATATTGCAATACCATAAAACAACTAAATTTAATGGTTTTTAATCAATAAATGTTGTTGTTTTATGGTGTTGCACTATGAAAAGCATGCTTATTTATATATATATATATATATATATATATATATATATATATATATATATATATATATATAAACAACGTGTCTGGCTCAGCTGTCGCAGGTAGGGTTACGTTGACATTTCTTCATTTCATGCATCACCATTTGCTAGATATCACGTGTCACCCGAACCCCGATACGAAACTTACGAGTCATTCGTTAAGGAAACCCTGTACATAGCCGTAGCCACCAATTCGTGCCTCTATCATGCCTAAGACATTTCATTTTTACGTACCTCACTCTGACTCGAATCCAGTCGTGTCCTCTTCGCACCGGTTTGTTCAAGCGTATCTCAGTTGTTCTTGTCTCATGTTTCATACCATGCTCCACAGTCCGGTTCGTTGTCAGTCGCAATCGCGGCACACCGATTAGTGCCTCGCTCATGGCTTAATCATTTCAATCACCTCACTCATTTCACTGTCACGTACCGCACTCCCAGTGTTTTTTTCGGCCTCATTTCAGTACATGCTCCAGAGTTCGGTTCGTAGTCAGTCGCAGTCGCGCCACACCAATTCGTGCCTCTGTCATGGCAAATCATTTCACTCATTTCACTGTCACCTACCACGTTCTGATTCAAATCCAGTCTCATCCATAATGCACCGATTCGTTCCGGCGCGCCCCCGTTATTTTTTCGGCCTCATTTCAGTACATGCTCCAGAGTCCGGTTCGTTGTCAGTTGCAGTTTGCGGCTCACCGATACGTGCCTCTGTCATTGCAAATCATTTCACTGTCACGTATCACGTTCCGATTCAAATCCAGTCGCTTCTGTGATGCACCGATTCGTTCCGGCGTGCCCCAGGTATTTTTTGGCCTTATTTCAGTACATGCTCCAGAGTCCGGTTCTTTGTCAGTAGCAGTCGCGGCACGCCGATTTGTGCCTCTGTCATGGAAATTCATTTTTACTCATTGCACTGTCAGGTACCGCGTCCTGATTCGAATCCAGTCGCATCTGTGATGCACCGATGTCATGGCAAATCATTTCATTCATTTCACTGTCATGTACTGCGCTCCAATTTGAATCCAGTTGCATCTATGATGCACCGATTCATTCCGGCGTGCCCAATTTGTTTGGCCTCATTTCAGTACATGCTCCAGAGTCCTGTTCGTTGTCAGTCACAGCCGCGGCACAACCGACTCGTGCCTCTGTCATGGCAAATAATTTCACTCATTTCACTGTCACGTACCGCGCTCTGATTAGAATCCAGTAGCATCCGAGATGCACCGATTCGTCCCGGTGCGCCCCAGTTGTCTTGGCCTCATTTCATTCTGTGCTCCACAGTTCGACTCATTGTTTGTCGCAGTCGCAGCATACTGATTCATGCCTATATCATAGCAAAACATTTCACTCATTTAATTTCACACACTTATTGCTTGAGTCAAATCCACTCAATCCAACAACGCAACGATTCGCACCCATTATGTCAGCCTTACAGGTATCGTTCGCATGTTGCCCGTCATTCCCTCCCAGGTCCAGCAGTCACTTCATATTGAGTCCTTCATGCTTTCTCTTTTTTCTTAAACACAGCTCCATGGATGTTCGACCTCTGATGCCTCTACAACACACAAAAAAAACATGCTCCGTCTTCCTTCGAAGTTCAGTCATGGTCTCAATTCATTCGTTAAAACCTTTGCCTCACTGCTACTTCCCCTTATAGTCGCATAATCTGATTCATGTTGGTTTAATTTCATACACTTTACAACCACTTCGGATCAGGATTCATTGCATACAATTTACAAGAGATTTGTATCGGTTTCATTTCATACACGTTACAGCCTGATTCAAATCCAGTCGCGTCGACGGCATAACGATTCGTATCGGATCCATTTCATACTCCCCACAGTCCGATTTATATCAAATTAATTTCATACACTCTACAACCGGTTTGTATCAGATTCATTTCATACAACCAATTCGTATCGGATTCGATTTATATACTTACAACCGATCCATATCGGATTAATTTCATACACATTCAAGCACAACTTCTTGTAATCACTGCAAACACGCATCCAATCACAACTTCTTGCAATCGTTGTAAGCACGCATCCAAGCATAACTCTCTGCAATCATTGCAAGCACACATCCAAGCACAACTTCTTGCAGTCATTGCAAGCACACATCCAAGCATAACTCCTTGCAATTGTTGCAAGCACATGCAGTAATACGAACTTCTCACAATCACTACACATCTCCAGTGACATAAACTCCCTTGCAATCATTGGAAGCACACATTTAAGCACAACTCTTGCAATCATTGCAAGGCACGCATCTTAGCATAACTTCTTGCAACCATTGCAAGCACATTCCCAGTGACACACAAACAGCCACACATCATTTTCAGTGGCACTTAATCGGCCACTTGTCTCCAGTGGCATTTTCATATGAGCCACTCACTATTTTCTGTCCGTCATTTCTCCCTTAGGTCAGTTGAGTTCAGGTTCCATCCTGCACCAGGTATCGTATTGCCACACACAGTTGGCTCCTTCTCGTAACACTATCAGGCTATACCTAGCCAGCATCCAGCATTTCTTGTCCTTACAGGACCCCGGAGAGCCATCTGTGTTTACGGCCCATACGGTAAGATTCCTTCTACATGGTATCCAGAAGCATCAGCCCATAGCCAATGGCAAACGCTTGCCCATCACAACTGCCATCTTTAAGGTCAAAAATCCTTGCACATTCCCCAGTCTAGTCATCCAAGCAGCCATCTACCTGGCCCTCTACGGTTTTCCATGGCCTAGCAAATTCTTCTTTAGTGGTATTGGCAGCCAGGTACTTTATGGACATCACCTGACTCGCATTTAAAATCATTATGTCCGTCAGCTTGCGGTCTCCAAAACTCAACAATCGGGACCCGAGGTCTACATTAACCTCTTTCGAACTAACAACTCCATGCAAGCCAGCCTCCCCCTTGACAAGCTAACCCGCATCAGGTCAGTTCTCCAAGTCTTCACCCATACAGGGGGGTGTACTAAGAAGCAGCTTCAGTCTCTTTTGGCAATTTTGCTATATGGGTCATTCCCCAGGGGCCATCTTTTGTGTCACGCCTCCTGGTCTTCCTCTTCCAGACACAGGACCCCAATCAGATACTTATTTAGACACCACGGCAGTAGCGGATCTATCAATGTGGGAGAGTTCTGTACTACATGGAAAGGTATATCAATGTTTACACTGTCAATATCGCCCCTATCACCTCAGGTAGTGACAGATGCCACAGCCTCCACAGGCTTCACTGCAATTTTTGACCACCATTGGTTTACAGGACCATGGCCTCCAGAGATACTCCTAAATATACTTAGCCAGTGTCCAGCACTTTCTGGCCTTATGAGATCCCCCAAAACCATCTTTAGTCGCATCCCATGCGATCCGAGCCATCTTACGCATCCATAAAAATGACAATCCATGAGCAATGCCAAACGTCTGCCTATAACAAATGTCATCTTCTGGGACATGTCTACTATTCTTGCTAGTTTGCCATTTCGCCTTCTAACCAGCCTGGTCATACAAGCAGCCATCTATCTAGCCTACTATGGGTTCTTGCGGCCTAGCAAATTTACTTGCATCAACTCCGCTGGCCAAGTTTTGTGTAGACGTCACCTGGCTCGCTACCAAGACCATTTCATCCTCCACCTTGCAGTATCTAAAACCCAGCAATCAGGCTCCAGGGTAGACATTCACCTCTATAAAATAAACAATGTCTGGTGTCCAGTAACCATACTTGACTGCCTACTGTCACACCTACCACAACAGTCAAACGCTAGTCCCCTACTACCTTTTTCGACCAAACCCTTGAGTGCCTGCCAGTTCGTCAAACATGTGAGGATTCTTTACAGGTGAAAAGTTAGGGTATAATGGCGCTACCTATAAGCATAATATACTGGGATAGCCTGACAGTATATCCTCCCTTGCTTTTAGTGCTGATTCTGTAATGTTGTAGATTATCTAAATTCCCCTTATAGTATAAATAATATAAATAATACCCCAGCAACCAATTATATGCCTCCTAGTCAGAAATTATGGTAGATATGTAACCCACATCAAGTGTCGCACATCATAAAGGGTCCTACAACGTCTAGAGCAAAGACCAGAGGCTATATTCTATTGTGTGCATTTACTAAAAACCATATATCAGTGCTGTGGTATGCATATAGGTTGCATATACTATATTCATACCATATGTGTTTTGGACGTATCTTAAAATCGCATGAAAACAAAACAGCTAGTGAAACCACAGAGCATCCAGCAGCCAGATCTCCAATACATATTCTAACGGTCCATATACTGCTGTTACTATGACAATATTCAGATTCCTGATGGTGACTTTGGTGATGAATCAATTTGTCAGGTGACTCTCGTGCTCCCCCTGTTGGTTACCTACTCACCAGCTTCCGGAACCCCACCGGGGGTATGACGCCTGTGGTGTAGTATGCTGGGTCACTTCACTTGCTGCTTCATCTGGTAGATATTGCTGTGAACAGCTTCCCAGACCCCACACCGGGGAAATGCTCCTATGTTGGAAAATGGGCCGTCTAGCTGTTGTATATTGTGCTGGGTGACTCCTATATTTTTCAATCCATAGAGGCGTTGCTCCCCTCATATATTAGCAGCCACTGCTCCAACTTCACCTTCCTCCACTCCGGGTGAAGTTGGAGCAGTGGCTGCTAATATATGAGGGGAGCAACGCCTCTATGGATTGAAAAATATAGGAGTCACCCAGCACAATATACAACAGCTAGACGGCCCATTTTCCAACATAGGAGCATTCCCCCGGTGTGGGGTCTGGGAAGCTGTTCACAGCAATATCTACCAGATGAAGCAGCAAGTGAAGTGACCCAGCATACTACACCACAGGCGTCATACCCCCGGTGGGGTTCCGGAAGCTGGTGAGTAGGTAACCAACAGGGGGAGCACGAGAGTCACCTGACAAATTGATTCATCACCAAAGTCACCATCGGGAATCTGAATATTGTCATAGTAACAGCAGTATATGGACTGTTAGAATATGTATTGGAGATCTGGCTGCTGGATGCTCTGTGGTTTTACTAGCTGTTTTGTTTTCATGCGATTTTAAGATACGTCCAAAACGCATATGGTATGAATATAGTATATGCAACCTATATGCATACCACAGCACTGATATATGGTTTTTAGTAAATGCACACAATGGAATATAGCCTCTGGTCTTTGCTCTAGACGTTGTAGGACCCTTTATGATGTGCGACACTTGATGTGGGTTACATATCTACCATAATTTCTGACTAGGAGGCATATAATTGGTTGCTGGGGTATTATTTATATTATTTATACTATAAGGGGAATTTAGATAATCTACAACATTACAGAATCAGCACTAAAAGCAAGGGGGGATATACTGTCAGGCTATCCCAGTATATTATGCTTATAGGTAGCGCCATTATACCCTAACTTTTCACCTGTATAGATTGTGCAAAGAACCTTATAGGGACTTTGTGGAAAGGGAGTCAGCAACCTGTGTTTTCTGACCTTATAGCTAAGCCCTAAGCGCAGTTCTGTCACTATTTAATGTGAGGATTCTTCTTTGCAATCTACACCTCAACCCCAGTCAATACTCCGGTCACTCTTTCCGTATCGAAGCAGCCTCGACCGCATCTCGGCATGGGGTCCCAGATCATGATCATCAGAATCATGTCATTAAGAGACTAGGCAGGTGGAAGTCTGCCTGCTTCGCCTAGTACATCCCCAATCCTCAGGTGGAAATGGCACAAGCATTCACCAAACTTGCTCAATGAATAACACTGAAAACTAATAAAACTACACCCCTACCTGAATGTTTTTGCCCTCTTATTTTGGCATATCGTCCATCAGACCAGGGCACACTTCAGGTCCATTTCATGTTGTAAGTCTTATGGTAAGTCCATGTTGTTCATATCCGTATCGGCCAAAGGGCTTCAACCATAAGTTAGAAGGACAGTATGGTGGCCTGAATTTATGGGAGGAGCCAAGGGTATTTAACCAGCCCACTCGCCTGTGGTCTCTGCTGGTTTCCTGTGCGCGATACCCGCCCTCCCATCCCCTTTTCAGGGCATTTCTCAAATTAATTTCTGTTCACAAAATATTCATATCTAATCTTGGGTATGCCCCCTTATTTTGGCATACTGTCCATCAGACCAGGGCACACTTCAGGTGTTATGGTAAGTCTATGTTGTTCATATCTGTATCAGCCATAGGGCTTCAACCATAAATAAATATATATATATATATATATATATATATATATATATATATATATATATATATATATATATATATATATACATCAGAGGAAGGTTGCAGCCTATGCTTGTCCTTATATATATATTATCATATACTGTATTATCTGGTGTGCCTGGTGACTAGGCATTTGTGTCAACTGCAGGTTTATATAGCAGACTAGCGCAATTTTTTTCTTTTTTGTTCTCATAAATGATCTTTTATGCCCACTTGCACTGGAACTGGAAAATTCCTCTTAGAACTGCTCAAAGTCTTCACTAGTCATATAGTTATAGATTTGCTATTGATTGTGTACAGTGGGAATTATTTCTGCTCACAAATTCTTGTCATGTCTAGCTCAGTGCCATGAACAGTTATGTTACATTTACTAAATCTTTACTAAATACTGTCACTAATTCTTAGTGGCTTAAGATTGTTTATATTGTTTTTGACGCCTACAGTCTAACAGGTGTAAGGCTTGGCCATTTGGGTTTGTTGGTGACTGAGGTTCAGATTTATGTATTTGAGTTAAAGGAGTACATTTAGGAAATTTGGATATGATGTCTCTCTTGTCCATCAACTTTGTGGTCCATCGGTCCTAAGCACTTTTGAGATAAAAATGGGATTAATTTACAAAAGACAAATAAAGTTCCCACTTTGCAGGGGAAACTGTACTTTGCAATGACATTTCCTCCAGAGTTTAGTTAGTAAGGTGAAGCTCTGCAACCAAAAATATAGTTTTTTTTTCCTTAAATGTACCGGTAATTGATATTCTTTGTAAAGTTAAATTTCACTACATTCCCTAAGCTCTGGAGAAATTCCCCTGCAAAATGCAACTTCGTTTGCAAAGTGAACAGCTGTCTGTTCAATGCTACAGCAGGTGCGGTGGGTTTGGCAGAATCAGAGGAAGGTTGCAGCCTATGCTTGTCCTTACACTATGTGGCCCTATGCAGACCCTCTTCCCTACTGGAGAAGCCATAGGGTAGATCTTTGACCCCCTTTGATATACCATCATCCCTATCAATGGAGGCTGCTTAGAGGGAATCATGAACAATCAAGATGGAGGTGGAATTAGAGGAGCTGGAGAGAGGTAAGGAAAGAGTTTGGCCAATTTCCCATCAAATAGAATCCTGGTGTTATCCCCAGTGAGCTGCATTGTGAGAGGTTAGATGTCTCTTCATACACATGGTGCCCAAATGATCAATGGTATTGCCATTCTTGATACACTGGAGACTGAAAACAACAACAGTATAGTCTGCTACACATCTGCTGAAAATTATCCACACAGGAAAGCAGTGTCCTGCACCGATGGAGCTCTGCCACCCAGTGGAACAGAGGGGCTTCTGCCTCCACTTCTCTGCAAGCTGCCCCTGGATGATATCCTGCCTTGGGTTGTGAATCTGCCTCACTTTCCTCATCTGATCTTTTGGGCACCCAGGTATGGTCAGAGACCTCATCACCTCTCTCCACATTATTGAAGCCTACTTTCCAGTATGCTGCAGCTGTGGGAACATCAGTGCCAACTGGTTCACCCTGCCTGGTGTCCCCTCCCATTAGGTTCCTTGAGAACCTGGGTGACAGAGGATAAATATGAGAAAGACTTGGTTAACCACTCCACCACCTCCTCTGTGTGCGTTGGCTGTTTAAGTGGCAAACATGCCTTGCCTGCAGATCATAAACCATACCCATGACCACTGCTTAGGCCTGTGGAAACAGAGGCTACTTATTCGCTCATAGCTGCACGTAAACATATACATCTCCCTGTAGGCATGCCAGACATGATGATGATCATTGGGGCTTATTTTTATACTTTCTTTTACAGCTATTGAAAGAATTGTATGGGGGAGGTGGCGCTTGGGTGCACTGTAAACTGTGGTGCTATGATGGACAAAACTGCACCTCAATGACTTGTGCAAACAAAGGACAGCTGTCATGATTCGTACTGCCATTGCTGTAGCTGACCCCAATGACAGATGACATCATTGGTTGCTAAGGATGCAGTGGGTGCACATCAAATAAGGTAGCAGTAAAAATACCAACATGCCTGGCTGCCACCAAATTAGCAAAAAGTCCAGCATTTGGATGAACACCAAAACAGGCAAAGTTTGAACCTGTCTTTAGACTGAATCTTGAACTCATTTATAGGGATAGGCCGAATGACCCCCAGTGCGGTTGGCACCAGAACTTAGCAAAACTTCAGAACCGAATAATGACCCCATTGAAGTCTATGGGACCCGAAAGTGAAAAACCAAAAGTACCCATTTTGAAGGCTTATATGCAAGTAATTGGGCATACAATGGTTATGGGGGTCCGGGTACTGCCCTAGAGGACATCAATGAAAAAAAGTTTGTAAAAAATGTCAATTTCAAATGAGCAGTGATTTATTGATGTTTACAGTGAAAGCATAAAAATGAAAAATTCATTTGAATGTAGTGCCTGGGGGGTCAACTTTGGTTGTTAAAGCTAAATTAAGATTAATTTGGGCTGTGTACAAGCGGGCAGGGTGTTATGTGTGGGGTTTCGTTTGTGGGTTTTGCTCAGTGAAAGGAAGTTCTCTGTGCGTTTTTGGATATCTGCTCCATGTTCATGTTTCAATTTGGACACTATCTGTATGAGTTTCCCTCTAATCACATATTTGTGGGCTGCCCATAGGGTTTCGGGTTTAACTGTGTTATTGTCATTCTCATTTAAATAGTCTTTCAATGTCCTTTCCAGTATCGTGCTTTATACCGGATCACTTAGTAAGGCTTCATTAAGTCGCCTTTTAAAAGGGGCGGATGTTCCTAAAGGGAGCTGTGTCCCAAGTACCACAATAGAATGGTCTGAGAGGGAAGTGTCACTAATTTTGGCAAACAGGACTAGTAAGATTGAGTGTGATTGCATAACGATGTGGTCAATCCTGGCATGGGTGTTATGTGGTGCAGAAAAATGTGTATAGTCTTTTTTATGTGGGTTGAATTCCCTCCAGATATCCACCAAACCTGCTAAATAGTAGCTGAGCGATTTTTAAACATTGTCTGGATGGGCACTTGGATCTAGGTTTCCCAGTCACCATTTTGTCTTGAGAGAGGTCAATTGCTATATTCGAATCACCTTCTATGAAAACCGTGACAGTGTTTCCGTATTGTGTGTGTTAGGGAGTCAAAAAAATGTGCCTGCCCTTTGTTGGGTGTATAGTAGGAAGCAAAAGTGTAGGTCTCTCCATCAATGGTGCCTGTCACTAACAAATAGGGTCCTTAAGAACCTTGGTTGGTGAGAAATGTAGGTGTTTTGAGAAGCTGATTCTACCCCTTTGGTTTTGTTGTCCATATTGGCGAGAAAAAATTGGGGGTACCGTTGGTGTAGAAAGGTGGGCTGGTAGGAAATAGGGAAGAGGGTTTCTTGTAAAAGGAGTATCTGATTTCATAGAGTGGTACAGTTGGAGTAGTTTCCACCTTTTGACCAGCGAGTTCAGCCCTTGTGTATTATGTGAGATTATGCACAAGGTCAAGTTGGCAGGGGTTGTGCTAGGCATGGATCAGAGTTTGGTGTATCTCGGGAATACACTGCGCCTTACCCAATGTAGACGGGTCCACCAGCAGCCATGCGTAATGGCGATGGGTGCTGCTGTTCGGGCTGGGGAGCAAATGACATATAACCTCCCAGGACTCCTAAAGGAAAAGATGGTGGATAGAAAAAAAGGTGGGAAATAAAAATCAGAAGGAAAAGAGAAAATGTTAGAGAGACAAACTGAATAAACTTGTTATAGCACATTCTATATTCCCCATATCCCTCTGGGGCAGAAAAGGTCCAGCCTCTTCCTGACCCATAACTAAAAGGTCCCCTGGGTAGCTATGTCAGCCTTCGAGAGAAAGTAAACACCCTCAAAGGTTGGTGGAGGTGCATTGCATCTGCTATGGTCTCACCGCCTTTTAAACAAGTACTGTCAATGACATATGAACCGACTCTCATTCCCTGTGAAGATAATTGGGCCAGAAACTGGGTGAATGGACCTTCAGCTGGCCCAGACCCCCCCCCCTTGCCAGGGGCACCTCCAGAACATGGGTACCCCCCTGTAAGGGTTTTGGCCCGCAGAGTGTCTACCATCCTGTACCCCACATAAATTTGGCAATTGGATCAACAGGCTTAGCGTACTACAGTCAGGTTCATAAATATTGGGACATCGACACAATTCTAATCTTTTTGGCTCTATACACCACCACAATGGATTTAAAATGAAACAAACAAGATGTACTTTAACTGCAGACTTTCAGCTTTAATTTGAGGGTATTTACATCCAAATCAGGTGAACGGTGTAGGAATTACAACAGTTTGTATATGTGCCTCCCACTTTTTAAGGGACCAAAAGTAATGGGACAGATTAACAATTATCCATCAAACTTTCACTTTTTAATACTTGGTTGCAAATACTTTGCAGTCAATTACAGCCTGAAGTCTGGAACGCATAGACATCACCAGAAGCTAGGTTTCATCCCTGGTGATGCTCTGCCAGGCCTCTACTGCAACTGTCTTCAGTTCCTGCTTGTTCTTGGGGCATTTTCCCTTCAGTTTTGTCTTCAGCAAGTGAAATCCATGCTCAATCGGATTCAGGTCAGGTTATTGACTTGGCCATTGCATAACATTCCACTTCTTTCCCTTAAAAAAGTCTTTGGTTGCTTTCGCAGTATGCTTCGGGTCATTGTCCATCTGCACTGTGATGCGCCGTCCAATGAGTTCTGAAGTATTTTGCTGAATATGAGCGGATAATATTGCCCAAAACACTTCAGAATTTATCCTGCTGCTTTTGTCAGCAGTCACATCATCAATAAATACAAGAGAACCAGTTCCATTGGCAGCCATACATGCCCACGCCATGACACTACCACCACCATCCTTCACTGATGAGGTGGTATGCTTTGGATCATGAGTAGTTCCTTTCCTTCTCCATACTCTTCTCTTCCCATCACTCTGGTACAAGTTGATCTTGGTCTGATCTGTCCATAGGATGTTATTCCAGAACTGTAAAGGCTTTTTTAGATGTTGTTTGGCAAACTCTAATCTGGCCTTCCTGTTTTTGAGGCTCACCAATGGTTTACATCTTGTGGTGAACCCTCTGTATTCACTCTGGTGAAGTCTTCTCTTGATTGTTGACTTTGACACACATACACCTACCTCCTGGAGATTGTTCTTGATCTGGCCAACTGTTGTGAAGGGTGTTTTCTTCACCAGGGAAAGAATTCTTTGGTCATCCACCACAGTTGTGTTCCGTGGTCTTCCGGGTCTTTTGGTGTTGCTGCATTCTTTCTTTTTGTTCAAATAATTTTTATTGTAAAGATAATTAGTACAAAGGCACATGAATGCAATCATACATGAAGAGAATCAGTAACAATCCTGTAGTAGCTGTACAGAAAACATTTGAAAACATAAAATATATATATTTTTTTTTAAACATTAAATATGTTTGTAGCATTCTTCAAGTATCTTATTGGTTATTGCTGTATTACTGTGAGGTAACTTTGGTATAAGAGTAATTTTACGAGTCTCATAAAGTGCTGTAAACATATAATAAATGTATGTGAGATTTATATAGAGGGGGGAGGAGAACCTTCGGGCACCCCAATGGGATCACACTGTGCACACAAAGGAACCCCCCCCCCTTGAGTTGTATAAGTAAATCAGTAAACATTTCAATAGTTATCAGAGTGACTCGAGGAAATTGGAAAGTAATATTTACATATATTACCAGATACATCTAGATTGATTGACATAATGAAAGATTAAAACAAATAATTGGAAGAGAGAAATAGTTTCCTAGGAGACCAGTTAAATTCAAACTTTGAGAAGTTTCCATCTCTGTATGCCATATTTTTTTCATATTCTGTTATAGTGTCTATTTTTATTTTAATGTCCTTAGTAGTAGGTACATCAATAGATTTCCACCTGTATACCAGTTCCATTCTTGCTGCCAGCAAGACTTGTGTTACTATACATCTATGTTCAGGTTTATATTGGTCTATATTTAAACCTAGGATAGCTTGTTCTATTTTTGGAACCACCGTGTAATCAGTTAAATTAGAAAGCATATCGTAGACCTTCCACCAAAATTTTTTGATTCTTGGGCATGACCATAGCATATGAGCTAGGGTCCCTATCTGTCTGCACCCTCTCCAACTTAAGTTTGAGTTGTCTCTAGAAAATTAAAAAAATTATTTTTTGTGTTAGTTCCTCATAGTTGGCACATCTGGAAAATTTACGATTGTTAGTAATCGCCTGTTTCCATTGGAGATCTGTGAATTCTTTGCCTATTTCCTTTTCCCATTTAATAATCTGATTATTTTTTGTAAAAGCATCTTTAGAGTGGAGAGCATTATAGATCACTTGTATTCCTTTTATATTGGGGTTTTTAGATTGGAGGAAGGTCCACACTTTTTCTATTATGGATACACGTGTGGCCTTAGCCGCTTGGAGGTATGAGGTAATCTGGGTATATGTTAAAAATTCAGAATTTTTGAGATTGAATTTCTGTTGTATTGAGCTAAACGGTAACAGCTTGTTGCCACACATGATATCCACTATGTTTAGTATTTTTGCTTTATACCAGTTGTGAAGGTTAATGTTGGGAATTGTCCATTGTAGTGCGTCAAGGGGAATGGGTACCATAGTTGATGGGTAAAATTTGTTCCCTGTGGTGCAGATCTCATCCCAGGATTGTAGTAATGCTTGTATTGTTTGTGGGAGGGGTCTCCTATTTTGTTTATGTGCTTTGGCTGCAATCAGAAATGATAATGGTGATAATTTGTTTAAACATGCTGTTTCCAAGTGGCACCAGGGCTTAGCAATAGGGGTAGAGAACCAATTTTTAAGTTGGTCCAGGATTGCTGCTGTATGATAATCTTTCAGTATTGGTAAACCCATGCCTCCTACCGTTTTGTTTTTTGGTTTGTATTTCAGGGGAGCATCTTGGTCTTTTCCCTGCCCATACAAAGTTGGTTAATTGTTTTTGCATTAATCTAAAGAATGCTCCTAGGGCTGGTATTGGTAGAACTCTGAATATGTATATTAGTTTCGGCAAAATGAGCATTTTGTACACTGCTAATCGGCCTAGCCATGTCAAGTGGTGTTTCCCGATTCTAGATAGTTCTGGCTGAAAGGAGGAGAGAAGTGGGGTATAGTTAATGTTGTATATTTTCGTTACTGGGTAAGTAAGCTTAATACCTAAGTAATTAATTGATTCGTTTGTCCAGGGATATGGTAGAGAGTGTTTGAGGTGATTTTCAAGTTTTTTATGTATATGCATTCCTAATATGCTGGACTTAGATGCATTGACTTCATAGTAAGATACCTTGCTAAATTGTGCAAGGACATCATGTGCTGTGGGTAATGATTTGTTTGGGTTTGTTAAGGATAGAATAACATCGTCTGCAAATAATGAGATTTTGTGGTGCCGGTCTTGTGATGTGATGCCATGTATGGAGGGATGGGATCTTATTTTTTCCGCTAGTGGTTCCATAAGCATGGTGAAAATTATGGGGGACAACGGGCACCCCTGTCTTGTTCCATTTGTAATGAGAAATGGCTTAGAGAACATACCTTCTGTGTATACAAATGCGGAGGGTGAGGAATATAACGCCATTATAGCTTTTTGCAATGGGCCGACCAGGCCAAACTTATCCATGACTTTGGACAAGTATCCCCAATGTACTCTATCAAAGGCCTTCTCTGCATCCAAGGCCAGAAGCAGAGAAGGCTCTTTGTTCTCCTCCACCAAGTGAAGGAGATTTAGCATTCTCCTGGTGGCATCTGTAGTCTGGCGACCCAATACAAATCCCACCTGGTCATAGTTTATTAGTTTAGGTAAAATGCTTGATAATCTGTTCGCTATCATTTTAGCGTGTAGTTTGACATCTACATTTAGTAAAGATATTGGCCGAAAGTTTTGTGGAAGATTGGGTTCTTTGCCTGGTTTGGGGAGAGTTATAATTGTGGCCGTGAGCATTTCTGATGGGAATTTTGCTGTACATGTTGCAGCTTCAAAAACAGGAAGTAGGTGAGGGGTTAGGATGGAGGAGAATAGCTGATAATATTCTGAAGAGTAACCGTCTGGGCCTGGGGCTTTGTTGTGGGGTAAACATTTGATAGCATCGTTTATTTCTTGTAGTGTAAATGGTTGGTTTAAAGATATTAAATCTTCTTGTGAAATTTTAGGGAGATGTATTGATTCCAGAAAGTCTGATATTACCGCGTCATTGGGCTGAAATGTATCTGGGTCCTTTTTAAGGTTATATAATTGCTCGTAGTAATCGCTAAAGGCGTCGGCTATTTCTTGTGGGTTGTTAACTTTATTGTTGGATTTGGGGTTGAGGAGGTAGGATATTTTTTGTTTAATAGTTTTTTCTTTTAATTGTGTGGCTAACGTCTTCCCTGCTTTATTCCCGTATCTATATGTCTGAGCTTTTAATGATCTCAATTGGTGGTTATGGCCTGATATTAGGAGTGTTCGCAGTTCCTGCCTGGACTTAAACAGTGCTTCTCTTATATTTTGTGTAGTATGTTGTTTATTTAAATGTTCTAATTGTTGGATTTGAGTTTGTATGGTATTAAGTTTCTCTGTTCTCTGTCTTTTTGCTCTAGCGCTCATCTGTATGAGTAAACCTCTCACGTAAACTTTATGTGCGTTCCATAGCTTGAAGGGGTCGTTCACCCAGGGGGCGTTGATGGCAAAAAATTCTTTAATTGCTTTTTCAATTTTCGTTAGATTTTGCGGTTGAGAAAGTGTGAAAATGTCATTACGTCATCTATTAGCCCTGGTCTCGGCACAACGATCCCCCACAACTACAGATATCGGAGCATGGTCCGACCAAGTAATGCAGTGCAGTTCAGTTTTTGTAATCTGTTGCAGGATAAATTTATCTACTAAAAACAAATCAATTCGAGAATACGTTTGGTGAACGCTAGAAAAAAAAGTAAAGTCCTTTTCGGAGGAATGTTGGCACCTCCACACATCATACAAACCGGAAGATGAGATTAAATCGTTCAGGGTCAGTCTGCTTCTTGAATGCTTGGTTTGGCTGGATACATCTAGGTCTCTATTGGGGACAGCATTAAAGTCTCCACACAAGATGGTATGACCTTGTTTCATCGATGAGACTTTTTTCCATACTTTTTTTAGAAATGAAAGCTGTTTGGAGTTTGGAAGGTAAATGTTCACTAAGGTGAATTTTTTGCCGTTGAGTTCACATACTAAGATAATGAATCTACCTGAATTGTCCAAATGGAGATCTAGACTTTTGAATTGCACAGTATCTTTAATAGCTATGGCGACACCTCTTTTTTTTGAAGAATAATTTGCTTGAAAAATGTGTGGAAACTGGCGATTTTGAAAGTTAGGTGATTTATTTGCTGCAAAATGGGTTTCCTGGAAGCAAATCACATCACAGTGAAGATTTTTGGCTTCTTTCCAGGCCATTTGCCGTTTGTATGGGGTGTTTAAGCCTTTGACATTGAGGGATACTATTTTGATTGGCATGATGAGGTTTCCAGTTATTCTTAACTATAAGCCTTGACAACAATATAGGATCTGGTTACCTTGAGGCTGATGAACGGCTTGAGACTGATCAGGTGGGTGGTGGTTGGTTGTTGGTTGTATGGTGGTCTGTAAGGTGGGACTTGTGGTTTAAGGTGCTCTCAGGTGGTGGATTTTGTGTATACGCTGTGAAGAAATACTGCAGGTGGAGTTTCTGTTCAGGTGGTGTAGAAGGTAGTACCTTGGGTTACACAGAGATGGATCCGACTCTTGAAAACTTCTTGAAAAAAAAATAAAATAAAACAGTTAACAGCGACAAACAGAACTTGTGATTCTTAAAAGAATCTGTGCGGTAAGACTAACCGCTCAATCGAGGGGTGTTTAACAGGTAAACGAAAGGTGGCAATCCCCGGGACCATCAGGGATGCAATAGGAGTAGAGATTGCCTAGAAGTAAGTTTGGGCTGTGGATCTCTTTCTTCTAGCCATGGTTGTCTTGAACGTCTGCGTCAGGGAGAATGATTTGCCATCTTTGATGTTGGAGATCACATGTGTGGTTCCCTCTTTTATTATCATGAGTTTTGCTGGGTATATCCACCGATAGGTGATATGATGGTTGTTCAGTGGTTTTGTGATAGAGGCTAATTGACGCCTCTGTTGCATGGTAAAAGCTGACAAATCAGCATAAAAGGATAGTTCCTGGAACTCCTCTGGAAGGGAATCACGATTTCTTGTGGCTGCCATAAATTGATCCTTGACATGGTAGAAATGTATCCTGACTATAGTGTCCCTGAGTGGTGAGCGGCTATATGCCTAGGCCTAGGCAGTCTATGGATATGGTCCACAACTAGTTCATCTTGGGGAACGTCTGGAAGGGCAGATTTCAGCATTTGTATAAAGTGAGATTTCAGGTCAGGATTTTTAACTGATTCAGGAATCCCACGGATTTTAACGTTGTTCCTCCTGGACCTGTCTTCTAAATTTGCTAGCTTTAGTTTCATTTGCAGCATGTCATCATCTCTATCATTGTGGGCATCAACTAAGTCATTGAAGGTGCATGCAAACTCACCCATCTTAGTTTCAACATGTGAGATTCGCTTGTTCACTGATGATATTTCAGACTTAAATTGTCTAGTCAGTGATTGAATATCTGCATGTAATGTGGATCGCAGAGATATCAACATATCTTTAAGTGTAGTGTCCATTATTGGTGTGTTAGCGGTGGGGAAGTCAGTTATGGAGTCCTGCAGCTCTCTGGTGTCATCCTGAGATGAGTGCAAGCTTACCTCTTCATCATCCTCTTCTGTGTGATCCAGCTTTGGCTTGCTTTTGGCTGGGCTGGATGAGGCTGAGGGAGGCAGGGAGTACTGCTCAGCGGTGGGTGAACTGTATGATCTTCTTGGTCTTCTCCCCTGTGCAGCGCCGTTCTGTGTGTGAGAGCCTCGTGTGCCTTTCCCCTGCTTGCCGCCGCCATCTTGCTCAGGAGACCGCCGCTGCCACATGAAGTAATCTGGCAGTTTGTTGGGATAGATATCCTCTTTTCTTTTCCTGGATATCATCCTTGATGTTCCCCCAGCTGAACCGCTCTGATGGCAGTGAATTTTTAGGCTGTAGGTCGCTGTTTAAGAGTCTGATGGCCCTTGGCAGAGAGGAGCTCTGTCACGAAGGACAAGTCGCCTCCGTTCGCCGGGCTGCGGGGCGCATGCGCAGGGGGTTGTTATTGAGACGTGCACCCGTTCGCGGCCTGATGGTGCGGCGCGCGCGGGTGCACGGCGGCCCACGTGTGTGCGCCGTCGCCCGTGCGGGTGCCCGGTAGCGCGTCATGCTGACGCGCTCACTGGGAGGTTACTTTAGACGACACCAGCACCCAGTCGGGTTGCTGGTTTGTCGCCAGCTGTACCCTGCCTTGTGTTTTAAACTCCTGCTTCCTGTCTCTAGATAAACTGACCTTCTGCTTGTATTAACGACCACTCTCTGCCTGCTGGATACCCTGACCTTCTGCCTGTACAACGACCACTCTCTGCCTGCTGGATACCCTGACCTTCTGCCTGTATAACGACCACTCTCTGCCTGCTGGATACCCTGACCTTTTGCTTGTTCAACGACCACCCTCTGCCTGCTGGATACCCTGACCCTCTGTCTGTTTAAAGGATCACTCCTGACCTGCTGGATACCCTGACCTCTGCCTGTGTTTTCAACCATACTCTCCACGGGGCTGACACCCCCTGATCCCCTCAGTCATAAGGACTTCCTAACTACCAGTTTAATACCTCTTACCTTTGCTCCTTGCACTTTTAGGCAGACTTCCCACCATCCAAGCCATCCTGAGCCTTCCCACAGCTTTTACCGGAGACCGTGCCTCCGCGTGCTTCCGATCCCCTGTCTCACTCTCGGGGGTTCGGGTGCGCGTGGTCGTAAGGGCAAGCCGCTCTCGGCATCTCGGCCTCGGTGAGTATTGACGTGACAAGCTCTTTCAGTGAGCGTCCATATACCGCGCCGGCTAGCCACGCCCCCTGCATTCTTTCTTTTTAAGGGTGTTCCAAACAGTTGATTTGGCCACACCTAATGTTTTTGCGTAAGGGCAAGCCGCTCTCGGCATCTCGGCCTCGGTGAGTATTGACGTGACAGTACAAACCAGCCAGATGTCCGAGGCCGACAGAGCGCGCTCTCCCTTGGAGATCTTATGCCAACAAGTCTCCGCCTTGGCAGATTCAGTGCAGAGGCTACAGGAGGGATACACGCAAGTTGATAGCCGTCTCCAACAACTGACGGGGGCACTCCCCCCTGCTGCCGCAGCTCCCGCACCTAGCAATGAAGGCCCGCTCCCTCAGGCCACTGCCAGTCCTACAGTAGTAATGGCACTTCCGGAACCTAGGGTCCCTAGGGTTCTCAGGGGACCGTTAGAAGTTCAGAGCATTTAAGAATGCATGTACCCTCTACTTCGCGCTGCAACCCCGAACCTTCGCATCAGAAGTGGTCAAGGTGGGATTTGTGATTTCCTTGCTGTCAGAGGAACCTTAGGCTTGGGCACACGGTCTGATGGAATCAGGGAGTCCGGTGCTTAATACTATTGATACATTCTTCGAAAGTATGTCCCAGCTGTATGATGACCCACAGCGTATGGCTACCGCCAAAGCTATCTTGCACCACCTAGTCCAGGGAAGGAGACCAATTGAGGATTACACGGTGGAATTCCGCAAATGGGCGGCCGACACTAACTGGAATGAGTCAGCCCTACGCTATCAGTACCGCCAAGGTCTGTCAGAGCTCCTCAAGGATGAGTTAGCCAGGATGGAAACCCCCGCATCTTTGGAGGAGTTAATTCAGGCAGCTCCAAATTAGATAGGCGCTTGAGGTAACGTCGGTCAGAACGATTCCAAAATCCCCGCCCGGCATGGACAACTTCAAGACTCCAACCCATTCCAGTATCTTCACCCATCACAGCTGGGCCTACTACACTTCCCGATTCCGAACCTATGCAGCTTGGTTTAGTACGACCACCACTAACCTCAGAAGAGAGACAACGTAGACGGCAGTCCAACTTGTGTCTCTATTGCGGGGGAGCCGGTCACTTCCTGCGCAACTGCCCGATAAGGCCTAGTAAGTTTTTTCAGCCCAAAACAATGACTTACCAAGATAACAATACCTCTAAGTCTTACGTGATGTTGTTTATCTCGTTACAGCTACCGGAAGGGGAATCCCGCCTGCCGGCGATCATTGACTCAGGTGCATGTAGCTGCTTTATGGACGCTGCCCTGGCCCGAACCTTGCATGTGCCTTTTCAAACTAAAACGCAACACCTACAAGTCCACTTGGCTGATGGGTCCCTTCCCAGCTCAGGCCCAATCACCCAAGAGACTCAACCTATTCTAGCAACCACCGATTCAGGACATCAAGAGCTCCTACGCCTGGACCTTATTCACTCTCCCATGTTCCCAGTCATTTTAGGCTTACCCTGGCTACAAGCCCATGATCCTCTTATCCAATGGAGTTCTAAGGTGGTCTCATTTCCCTCTTCTTACTGTTCTCAGCACTGCCGCCCTTCGAAACCCAAGATCTGTGCTACGATCTCAGCTCCTTCAGTTAACCTCCAACATGTCCCTCAGGAGTATCATGAGTTCCAGGAGGTCTTCAGCAAACAAATGGCCGATTGCCTCCCACCTCATCGACCGTACGACTGCCCAATCGACCTATTGCCAGGATCAGAGATTCCTTTTGGTCGCATCTTTCCTCTTTCCAAAACAAAGCTGGAGGCTCTCAAACAATATATAGACGAGAACCTGGAAAAGGGGTTCATTCGTCCCTCATCTTCACCTGCCGGAGCAGGTATCTTCTTTGTCGAGAAAAAGGACGGTTCCCTTAGGCCCTGTGTGGATTACCGGCAGTTAAATAATATTACTATCAAGAATCGGTATCCTTTGCCGCTCATTCCAGAGTTGTTCCAACGTTTTCGGTCAGCTAGAATCTTCTCCAAATTAGATCTCCGGGGGGCATACAACCTTATCAGAATCAGAGCTGGAGATGAATGGAAGACGGCCTTCAGATCTAGGTTCGGGCACTTCGAATACTTGGTGATGCCCTTTGGGCTCTGTAACGCTCCGGCTACGTTCCAACACCTGGTGAATGACATTTTCCGCAAAAACCTAGATGACTTTCTTGTAGTCTACCTGGATGATATTTTAATTTTCTCTTCTACACTTGAACTTCACAGGGATCACGTCAGAACAGTTCTGACCATTCTGAGACAGCACAAGCTTTACCTAAAAATGGAGAAGTGCGAATTTGAAAAATCAGTCGTGCAATTTTTAGGGTTCATCATTTCGGCAAATGGAGTAGAGATGGATCCTCAAAAGATACAGGCTATTCAGGAGTGTCCAGCTCCTTCTGACAAAAAGGGGGTCCAACGCTTTATAGGATTCGCTAACTTCTATCGGAAGTTCATCGTTGGATTTTCTACCATAGTGGCACCCATCACTCAGTTAACCCGCCGGCATGGTTCATTCCAGTGGTCTCAAGCAGCACAAGAAGCTTTCATAAAGCTAAAGGATCTGTTCAGTTCCGCTCCCTTTCTCCGGCATCCTGATCCTTCTCAACCGTTCGTACTGGAAGTGGATGCATCAGAAATAGCCACAGGAGCAATCCTTTCTCAGAGACAAGGACCTAAGGCCATCTTACATCCGGTTGCATTTGCTTCTCGGAAACTTAGTGCAGCAGAATTAAACTACGATGTAGGTGACAGGGAGCTGCTGGCCATAAAATTTGCCCTGGAAGAATGGAGGTACTTACTTGAGGGGGCACTTCATCCAGTGATGATTTTCACAGATCACAAGAATCTTGAGTACCTCCGAACAGCAAAACGCCTCAAACCCAGACAAGCTCGTTGGGCCTTGTTCTTTTCGTGCTTCAACTTCCATATCTCCTACAGACCCGGCATAAAGAATGGGAAAGCAGACGCCCTTTCCCGGATGTTCTCAGCAGACCTCCAGACTTCAGAACCAAGCACAATTCTTGCACCTCAAAATTTTCTTGGATTGACACAGACAGATTTAATGTCTTCTATCAAGAGGTCGTCCAATACATGTACTGATTCGGAGGTACAATCCCTGAGGAAAGACGAAGGTCTCTTTTGGGTCCGGGGCAAAATTTTTGTACCCCAACAGACTCGGTTAACCGCTCTCAAGATGTGCCAATACCATAAGTTGGCCGGTCACTTCGGAATTAGGAAGACAGCTGACCTGATCTCTCGCTCTTTCTGGTGGCCGGGTTGGAGATGGGATTGCAGGGAATATGTGGCCTCTTGTCTCCTGTGTCAACGCAACAAGGGCCAAAACACCAGATCCTGGGGTTTACTTAAACCACTACCTATTCCAGAGCGACCATGGTCCGACGTATCTGTGGATTTCATTGTGGATCTACCAGCCTCAGAAGGCTACACTACCATTTTTGTTGTGGTCGACCATTTGTCCAAGATGGCCCACTTCCTACCTATGATAGGTACTCCTTCCGCAGTAGAAACAGCCAACGTTTTCCTGAAAGAGGTCATAAGACTTCACGGGGTACCAAGGAATATAGTGTCTGACAGAGGCGTGCAATTCACGTCCAAATTTTGGAAAGAACTCTGTAAAGCCCTGGATATTAAAGTATGCCTCTCATCAGCCTACCACCCTCAGAGTAATGGCCAAACGGAGAGAACAAATCAAACTTTAGAGCAGTATCTCCGTTGCTTCTGTTCAGGATCTCAGGATGATTGGGCAAAACTTCTTCCATACGCAGAGTTTGCGTATAACAACTCAGTTCACGCGGCTACCAACCAAACGCCCTTTTGGGCCAACTGCGGGTTTCATCCCACGTTCTTGACTAAGGATACTCCTGAGACAACAGTTCCTGCAGTACAGGACAGAATAACATCCTTGCAAACTAACTTCCAAGAAATCCAAAGCATGCTACAGAGAGCTCAAAGGGCCTACAAGGAGCAGTATGACCGAGGCAGGAAGGAGAATCCAACATTTAACATAGGGGAAGAAGTTTGGTTGTCCACCTCTAATCTCAAGCTACAGTTGCCATCCCGAAAACTGGGACCTAAATTTATTGGCCCTTTTCCTATCAAAAGGATCATCAACCCTGTGGCCATGGAGTTAGCCCTGCCTAAAACGTACAAGATCCATCTTGTCTTCCACGTATCTCTATTGAAGCCTGTTGTATCCAGTCCGTTTCCAGAAAGAGGAGAGGTTCCTCCCCCACCAATCAGGGTGGACGGGGAGAATGAGTTTGAGGTGGAGGCTATCCTGGGTTATAGAAAGAAGGGAAGACAACTACAGTACCTGATCCAATGGAAAGGATACCCACCTGAAGACAACTCATGGGAGCCTGCGAAGAACCTACATGCCCCTCGCTTGATTCAAACCTTTCATCAAAACCATCCGGAGTTGATGTCTAGCCTGGGCGTCCAGTGTCCGCCCTTAGTCACGAAGGACAAGTCGCCTCCGTTCGCTGGGCTGCGGGACGCATGCGCAGGGGGTTGTTATTGAGACGTGCACCCGTTCGCGGCCTGATGGTGCGGCGCGCGCGGGTTCACGGCGGCCCACGTGTGCGCGCCGTCACCCGTGCGGGTGCCCGGTAGCGCGTCATGCTGACGCGCTCACTGGGAGGTTACTTTAGACGACACCAGCACCCAGTCGGGTTGCTGGTTTGTCGTCAGCTGTACCCTGCCTTGTGTTTTGAACTCCTGCTTCCTGTCTCTAGTTAAACTGACCTTCTGCTTGTATTAACGAGAACTCTCTGCCTGCTGGATACCCTGACCTTCTGCCTGTACAACGACCACTCTCTGCCTGCTGGATACCCTGACCTTCTGCCTGTATAACGACCACTCACTGCCTGCTGGATACCCTGACCTTTTGCTTGTTCAACGACCACCCTCTGCCTGCTGGATACCCTGACCCTTCGCCTGTTTAAAGGATCACTCCTGACCTGCTGGATACCCTGACCTCTGCCTGTGTTTTCAACCATACTCTCCACGGGGCTGACACCCCCTGATCCCCTCAGTCATAAGGACTTCCTAACTACCAGTTTAATACCTCTTACCTTTGCTCCTTGCACTTTTAGGCACTCCGCCAGGAGACTTCCCACCATCCAAGCCATCCTGAGCCTTCCCACAGCTTTTACCGGAGACCCGTGCCTCCGCGTGCTTCCGATCCCCTGTCTCACTCTCGGGGGTTCGGGTGCGCGTGGTCGTAAGGGCAAGCCGCTCTCGGCATCTCGGCCTCGGTGAGTATTGACGTGACAAGCTCTTTCAGTGAGCGTCCATATACCGCGCTGGCTAGCCACGCCCCCTGCATTCTTTCTTTTTAAGGATGTTCCAAACAGTTGATTTGGCCACACCTAATGTTTTTGCTATATCTCTGATGGATTTGTTTTGTTTTTTCAGCCTAATGATGGCTTGCTTCACTGATAGTGACAGCTCTTTGGATCTCATATTGAGAGTTGACAGCAACAGATTCCAAATCCAAATAGCACACTTGAAATGAACTCTGGACCTTTTATCTGCTCCTTGTAAATGGGATAATGAGAGAATAAAACACACCTGGCCATGGAACAGCTGAACAGCCAATTGTCCCATTACTTTTAATCCTTTAAAAAGTGGGAGGCACATATACAAACTGTTGTAATTCCTACACCGTTCACCTGATTTGGATGTAAATACCCTCAAATTAAAGCTGAAAGTCTGTAGTTAAAGCACATGTTGTTCGTTTCATTTCAAATCCATTATGGTGGTGTATAGAGACAAAAAGATTAGAATTGTGTTGATGTCCCAATATTTATGGACCTGACTATATAAAGGAATTGTATAGTGGGATATAATAGTACATTCCTGGGGTCTCCCCCCTAAGGGGGAGAGCTAGGCAATATTAAACTTCAGGGATATGTAGACTTCGTAACCGGAACATTTTCAAAGAAGGGGGCCCCCTGGACAGCGGCTCTAGTTCGCTACTGTAACTGAAGTACAACCTAAAATAAAAACAAAGGAAAAGTGCCCTTGATAACAGAGTGACCAGTGTCCCTTCTCCCTTCCCATCCCTCATATTTTTCCTAAAGGGTTGACCCCTCCATAACAGAGGATGAGTGTAGTTCAATTTGGATGGGGTCAGCAACAACAGGGGGAACAAAATAGGGTGTTTATATCACATTGATTAAATCTGCATCGGTCCGACTGTCCTCAGGGTGGAAGGGAGTCCTTGGATCTTTTGGAGTGATGCTTTTGCCATGCCGGCTTAAGAGGACTTGCATGGGGGGGCATTTTGTTGAGGAAGTTGCGCCTTTGACGGCCGCTGAAGGTTGCGGTTCTTACAATAATAAATCCATTTGTAGTAGAATACTCCCACCTTCGGCAAACGATGAGAAGCCATAACTTTGAAATGAGAAGTTCAGGCGGAGTGGAAAAGACCATCTGTAGGTAATTTCATTTTGTGTCAAGATTTGGAGAAGGGGTTTCAAGGCTCTTCTTTTCTGTACAGTGTAGGCTGAGAGGTCTGCAAAAATTTGGATAGGTTGTCCTTGGAATGTCAGGTTTTCTGCTGCATGCAACCTTTTTATTACCTCTTCTTTCACTGTGTAAAAATATGGTGTTATAATGATATCCCTTGGGAGGTCGTCTGAACGTGGAGGTTGTAGGGCTCTGCATGTCCTGTCTAATTCCAAGCGATGGTCTGGGATGTCAGGGATTAAGTCCTTGATAAACTCCCAGATTACCGGCTGAACCTCCTTCACCATTTCAGGGAGACCCCGTACCCTAAAATTGTAATGCCTGGACCTGTTTTCCAAGTCATCGATTTTTGATAAAGCAGTCTCTAATTGGTCCTGTACATCCTGAATTCTGGCAGAGTTTTGGTTAATTCTGACTACTGATTGATCTGCCTTTCTTTCAATGTGTTCTATGCGCATACCCAGTTGTTGTAAATCAGCATTTATTGATGAGGTTATTTGAGCAGTGTTTTGCACTCGCTCCCTGGATAGCATTTTGGAGAATGCTGACATCATGGAAGAAAAGTCAGAAGGTGTAGGTGGAAGGCCCTGTAGTGCCCCCTCACAAGCCTCGAGTGGTGCCATGAGATCAGACATTGGGGCCAGGAGAAGGCTATCAAGTTTTCTCCCTATTAGTGATTCTGTGGATGTGGGTGAGGGTGTCATCCTGTAGGCAGCACTCACTGCATCTTGGTCCATGATGGAGTCTTCCTCCTCTGTCCCCTTGCCCTGTGTACTCGCGGCCGCCATCTTGGAATGGCTGTGTGGCTCAGAAGTCGCGTTCAACGAACAGGATAGGTCCCGTCTTGCAGTGTCTGCTGACATCAGGGTGATCCTGGGGTTTGCCCCTCGCTGTCGCTTGTGGAGCACCCGGAATGAGCTCTCAGTCGACTGCGGCGGGTGTCCTTAGAATGTGGCGGCATGGAGCTCTAGATGAACACAGCCATATTGGCAGCCTCCGCACATGCGCCTCCTGACAAACACTTACCCACATTCTTTTGTTTACATAATTGCTCTCAGTGGGGAAGCTTGCTGACAGCTGATGAGCCTTCAGTTGTTAGGGAGATTCTGCGGCTGGCTTCCCGACCTACTCCTAACAACCAGCTATTCTTCACACAGAATTTGAAATCGGTTGATAATTTTTCGACTGATCCAAATTCAAATTGTTTGAGAAATTTGGAATTCATTTGAAAACAAATAAATAAAACAAATTTTAACGAAATATTTTACTATTTCATTCGGAGATTCGGATACATCCGAATCTCCGAATAACCAAAAATGTCCTCATTTAAATTCCTACCGAAACAAATTGCACATATCTAGTTGCTATTGAAGCATTGTTCATGAGAATTATATCTTCTGGTATAACATTTCCTATCTGTTGGAAAGCATGGCAAGACACAGGGGTGGATATTAGAGCATGCAAGACAGCATTGGGGGGAGCATGTTCAATATCACCAGGAATGTGCATTATTTCATATTATGACAAATTTGCACCACATAATAAAAACATATATCATGTAAAGCAGATTTTAAAACAACATATACTGTATACTTTTACTCAATTTGAAATGCATCATATTGAACATTTTCTTGCACCTACATTGCCCTAAATACTCTTTATTATATATGACAGAATGATTGAAGGTTTTCAAGACATCTGTGCTATCATCATTATGTGTTCATTGTGTGAAAAATAATGAGAATGACAGTGAATAAAAACTGTAATCTTACATCTTATTGTAAACGCAGGTTTCATATTCTAGGCTATAAAACAAAAAATGGACTATTTGTGTAAAAACACAGCATGCCTGATGATGGCAGCAAAGCATTCAACTTTGGAAAAGCTAACACGAATACTTTATGCAAAGACGAAAATAGGAGCAGATTTTAAAATAAAAAAATGTTGCCGTTTGCTTCACTTTCTGTCAGCATATTAAACAGCTTAGCTTCCTTTTTATGAAAAGACACAGACTTCACATAATATTTTACCATCAGAAGTATTATCCCATTGAAATAGTCCATAATCACTTTCTCTTATCCATGCTAAATGTTTGTGTCTTTACAGAAACTTTCATGTTAAGGTGTCTCTTAATAGTCAAGAATAGAGCGTATTACTGTAGTAGAGCTTAAAAGGGTTTTTCTGCTTTGTACTTTATCCAATACCACTTGAACTTTTTACTAAAAAAAAAAAAAAAAAAAAAAGATAATGATTTCTTTACTGTGGAATTTATATTTTCATGTTATTACCTACATTAAATTACAGCACCTTGTGTTTCATTCACTAGCAGTAGGAGTGCAGCTTGTATATGGAATATCTATAAATATAGCCATTCAGAGAATTTCATTGTTTCCAAAAGCTGCTAATCAGCAGTGACCCATCAAAACTATTGGTCTTTAAGAGTTCAAATGATGATGCATTATGTGTAAGAGTGTTGTAGCTTCCTTATTGAATTCCCTCCTGTATATTTATAAAAGCATACCACAAAACACATTTGCAACTCTATTGTACTCCACCTCATGTGTGCATTTGTGCTGTACTGTACACTCTTTGTCATGTACATTGTGCTACATTTCCCCTTTTTCACACTGTCACATTCTGTAGGCTGCACTGTTGTACATTTCCTAATTACACAGGCTCATTCTGTACACTGCGCTGTACTTTCCCTTTTCCACACCACCTTATTATATATGCTGTTCTTTACATTCCCTACACTACACTCTCCTATTATGCACACTGCACTGTACATTCCCTATTCCATACCACCTCATTCTATGAGCAGCGTAAGCTAGATCCAAGGAATGATGATGTTGGGTAAGGTTAACTGTGCTGGGGAGTGATGCAGTAGTTCTGGAATTGCTAAATCACTTCCCCCCTGTGTTTAGTAGTAAACAAAGTGGTTATGGGACTTCTGCTTACTACTACCATTACTATTTTGTCCTCTGCTATGGGCTTCAGGTGCCATCTTGGAGAGCCTGTGTCAAGGGGCCCAAGAATGGGACGTATAAGTAGGAAGAGAAACCTGTATGGTAGGGACAGGCAATTATTGTAGTTAGTGAAAGAAACCTGTTTATATTGAATAGCCAGGCTTTGGAATAGGATAGACCTGAAAATTGAGATTGTACAGGAATCCAGGAGATATGGCAAACTTAGACCCCAGATACCCTATGGGGTGTTCTGTCTAAAGGGTTTTAATCAGAAGACCTGTCTAGTATTTTAAGGTTCCCTTGGTAACAAAATTGTTAAATGTTTAAGAAAGAAGTACTTTGCCTGGTATTTTATAAGAACTGTACAGCTTAATTATGAAGTGCCTGCCGGTCAAGTTGTTTGATTGTATTCTCCAGTTTCTACGGTAAAAAGCTATGATAAGGAACAATTTGTTGGGTTCTTTTTTTTACACTTCTGCTACTCAGGTAGTACCTACTACATGTTCTAAGCTGTATGTTCCCTGTTCCATTTGCCTTAAGCGTTATGCTGTGCTGTACATTTTCTAGTTTACCTTGATTGACTTTGAATGCTGTGAAGTGCTTTGCCTAATCCTAGACTTGATCCTTTGGGCTGGTTTGTTTTGTCTGCTGCCCTGTGGAGATGCTGACAATGAATAGTGGGGTAAGCTGACACAGGAGGCACTTATTTATGACCAATTCACTTTGCATGCTGTGCTAACCCCCCCCAACACTCTGATCATGCATTTTATGAGCTGTGTTAGAAGGCTGGCCATTGGCTAGCCTGCATTTGTAGGAGGAGTGTGGGGCTTCAAAATCTCCCCCTCTTCCCCTACACTCTCGTCGGCTTGCACTTCCGGTTCTGGGTTGAGCTCTGTACAGCATTCTGCAAGCAGCGTGGACGGTCTGCGCCAGCCTCCCATGGGTCTGTATGGTTTCCTGGTGGCTTGTCAGCGGGGATTGATCGGGGTACTCACACTCTGCTTATCCTCGTGTACAGGTGTCGGCTTTTGGGGTATCGGCTGTCCGTTTTTTGTCAGTCAGGACGCTCCTCTATTCTCTGGCTCGCATCAGCTGTCTGCCTCGGTTGTTCGGGGGTGCACCAGCTGTTGTCATTTCTGCACAGCGGTCGGTTCAGGTAGGTCTGGGGCCGGAGGTTGGGGGGGTGGCTGATGTTCACAGTAGGGGTTCATTAGTTGCTGTGTGGCAGGATTCTGGGGGGGTTTGTTTGTCAGTGTTGCATATTTTATCTATCTGCTGCATAGGTTCTTTGCCTCCACCACCCCACACACAGGGTGTTCTTCTCTCGCCCATGTAGGTAGGTTTCTGTGCTTAGGAGTGGGGGGGCACAACATCCATTGTCATTTCTCTGCATCATCTTTTTTAGGTTGTTCTGCTTAGGGGGTCACGGGCCCTTCATGCACTGGGAACCTCACAGGCGTCATCATGCGCGTTGCTGAGCCTGGTAGTCCCTTAGCTGGGGGGTCATGTCCAGTCCTCACTGGGCTGCCATTTATCCCTCACCAGAGAGTCACGGGCTCTGTGTCTGGGTCTGAGCCTGTCTGGCATGATGCAGGGCTCAGTTCTCTCCAGCATCTGTAGGTCAGTAGAGGTAGGTCCTCACTGGCATCATCACGTGTCTCTTTAGTCTGGCAGTTCCTCAGCTGAGTGGCCACGTCTAGCCCCAAACTCGGGCTGCCTCTCATCTGTCACCGGAGGACCATGATTCAGGGGGTCACGGCTCTGTGTTAGGCGGTCTGGGTTTTTTGTATTTTCCCTTTCAGGGTCTGTGGTGCATCATCTCAGGTTTATGGTTGCCAGGCACGGGATGGGCAGGGCACACTTGGCCTGGTTCATCTCACGCCCTTCCCGGGGGATGCAGTTGTGGGGAGCTGCCGGTTTCTAGTCCAGCCTGGTGGCCACGGGTCAGCACTTCTTCCACGCCACATTCGCAGGGGCTCAGGGTTGCTTCCCACCGCAGGTTCACCCTTTGTTCTCCTACCACAGAGCATGTTCCACTCTGGTCGAGTGGTTTTTATTGGGTCGGTACATCATGGTAAGGTAATTTTGGCTTGCATCTATTATCATTATTCAGGGCATATGTCGTGGTGTTGTTACAGGTGGATTCCACTTTTCATTCAGTAACGGCAAGGTGTGTTCTGTTTATCTTTTCGCTCAGGTATACCAGGATCTGTCACGTCTACAGATCCGTACAGGCTGAGGTTTCATTTTTAATTGGTTGTATTTGTAATCTTCTTGTCTGTACATTCATATGTTGCACGTCACGTACATTCCTAATTTCTGCCTACCACGGTCTGTAGGTACTAAGCCCTGAGTGGTCATCTTTAATTACCTGTTCAGAGCCACAGGTTGCTCGGGCTCACACTACACTCACGCAGGGGGTCACACTCATTAGTATCTCTCATGCGCTATGTTAATTTGTTGTCAGCACCACTCACCATTTCATTAGTGAGGGTAGGGTTGTTCGGGTCTGGGGTGGAGTTGACATATCAATTGTTTTTTTCCACAGATTGGAACAAGTTTGCTTTCATCCCTTCCACTCCAGCTAGGGGTCGGAGCACGGCAGCACTCCATCCTTGAGGAACAGGACCATACCTAAGCTCATAGCCGAGCTCCGTTGCAGGTGCATTCCTTTCCCGGGCACGGCCAGGAAAGCGGAATTATTCAGACTCCTCTTTCCGGTCCCATCCCAGCCTCAGCCTTCCACCAGCATGGAACATGCATCCCTGATCACCTCACTGACACAGATCCACACAATGTTGAATACCCTCTCCACTTCTGTCCAGCTGTTGCAGGACAGAATGAGTGTGCTGGAGGCCCGTCCAGCCAGTGTGGTGGTTATGGCAGCTTCCTCAGGTCCTGGGCCATCTGGATCCTCTGCAGGTAACACCAGTGGGCTGTTACCTCTGGCAGGTTACTTCTGCTTCTGCCATGTTACCATCTGTTTCTCCTGCCCATTTTATTCCGGCCAATCTGAAAAAAGACATCTTGGGGAGGAAGGACATTAATCTGGTGTCCCTGCTCATTGCATCGCAGGATGTAGTGGAGAATAAGGCTTATGCTTGCGGTGAAGTCTCGGTGGTCCTCAGAACCCATGATCCCAGGCTTTTATGACTATCACAGGTCTTTCTCATCCAAAGTCGCTGCCATGTGGGCTCAGTTCCAGTTGGTCACATGCTGGAGCAACATTGACACTGAGTTATTCTGCAGGCATTTTGCCAGTCAAAATTCTCCAACATGTGCCAACTATCAATCGGCTGCCCACACCACCATCTGGTGTCCCAACCTGGATCACCTGGGGGCTTCTGGGGCCAACAGGCCAGGGTCCAGCAGACCTTCCTCAGGGCTTTCAGGGCAGTTTGACAAACTCAGCAGACCCATCAATCACTAGTTTGCCACTGGACAAGCTAGTTAGGATCCGCGGGATCATTCACAATTTGGTTAGGTCCCCAGTGTGCTCTAAGAGAGAGTTACACTGCAATCGAGGGAAAGATGAATGCGGCCAAGTACTGGGATATCCTGGATGAAAACCTTCTCCAGAGTGCTCAGGACCTCAGACTGGGCCGAAGGTTTGCCTTCCAACAAGACAATGACCCTAAGCACACAGCTAAAATAACGAAGGAGTGGCTTCACAATAACTCCATGACTGTTCTTGAATGGCCCAGCCAGAGCCCTGACTTAAACCCAATCGAGCATCTCTGGAGAGACCTAAAAATGGCTGTCCACCAACGTTTACCATCCAACCTGACAGAACTGGAGAGGATCTGCAAGGAGGAATGGCAGAGGATCCCCAAATCCAGGTGTGAAAAACTTGTTACATCGTTCCCAAAAAGACTCATGGCTGTATTAGATCAAAAAGGTGCTTCTACTAAATACTGAGCAAAGGGTCTGAATACTTAGGTCAACAATTCTGTGTTTTTCTGTCAATATGGGGTGCTGTGTGTGCATTAATGAGGAAAAAAATGAACTGAAATGATTTTAGCAAATGGCTGCAATATAACAAAAAGTGAAACATTTAAGGGGGTCTGAATACTTTTTGTCCCCACTGTATATATATATATATATATATATATATATATATATATATATATATAGTGACAGGATAAGACACTGTCACTATGAATTTGGTGATTTAAAGGACACAGAGTGTGCACATTGGCTCAGTGCAGGACTACAGACTGTAGCTGTGGAGTGAAGAAAGCTGCTTTTGCAGCTTTCTCCAGGTTTTGCTATACCTGAATGGGGCTCTGTAGTTGGGAGACTCCATAGTGTCTTGGGTGGGACGGAATCTCCAACCCTGTGTCCAGGTTTTGTAGATGACCACTAGGGATGGGTGAACTGTTCGACCTGAGCATAAGTTCAGGCCAAACTTTCATTGTTCAGTCGTTCAGCAACAGCCAAACGGGTCGTTCGACCCTTTGGTTGGCCCCCCGAACCGAACACAGTTCATTGCGGAGCTGAACAGTGCATTGCAAGCACTGATTGTCTGAAGCAGTGAAAACTTCAGCCAATCAGGGCACAGGGCACTGTCAGAGTCATGCTTGGACACTGTCATCATGACTTTATCCAATCATGGCTCTTTCCCGCCCCAAAGTATAAAAGTATTTTTTCAATGGCAGCCATTTTCAGTGTGATTTTGGCGTGGAGAGTGATAGAACAGGGCTCTGTTCAGTGCTATCAGTTAGTTAGTGTGCTATACTGTGATATTTTACTTCAATTGTAAGTGTAGAATATTAGTTTACTGTCAGTCTAGGGATAGTGTGAGTGTAGTGAGGAGGACCATCATTCAGCTTTGCATAGTGTGCAGCTAGAGTAGGGACAGCTCAGATAGTTTCACTGTAGTGTAGTGAGACCGTGTCAGTAAACTTTACATTAGTGTATAGCTAGGGACAGTTCAGATAGCTTCAGTGTAGTGACGGTTGAACACCGTCTATTTGATTGCGTTACTACCAGTTTAATGTCATATAGTTTTGCGTACTTTACTGCCAGTTTAACACCATATAGTTTTGTGTGTGTTACTGCCAGTTTAACGCCATTTACTTCTTTGTGCGTTACTGACAGTTTAACGCCATATAGTTTTGTGTGTGCGTTACTGCCAGTTTGTATGCCCCATTACTTGCATATAAGCCTTCAAAATGGGCCCTTTTGATTTTTGATGACGTTCGGTCCCATTGACATTAATGAGGTTCGTTATTCGGGTCCGAACTATCGTGGTGTTCAAATGTTCTGGTGCTAACCGAACAGGGGTCCGTTCGGCCAATCCCTAATGACTAGCGGGGTGTGTGCTCAGGTGAGCACACTCCTTATAATGAAGCTATGGGAATTCCTCACGGCTCCCAGTTGGAGACATCTCCACTAAGAGAGACGGGAGGTCTCGAGGAGTCAGAGGCTGCAGGTGGCAGCCAGAGCACATGTGTGTGTGTGTCTGCAAGAGGCAGTAAATGGCCTGAGGACTAAGGCCAGAGCGGAGCTACGGGTGCTAGAGTAAAGTCATCCACACTGAAGAATCATGTGGTCTGTGTGACCAGCATAAAGAGCAGAAGTACTGCTAAAGAGAGAGACAGGTGGGCTAGCATTTTCTGTTTGTGAATTTACTGGAGAAGAACCCCTGTGTGGGAAACCTTTATGTTACTGACTTTTTATTTGCCTTTTAATAAAAATAGGCTACCAGGCCCTTAAAATATAGTTCCTGACTACAGTGAATCACTAGAAAATTCACCTACCACTAGAGCTAATAGTCCCCCATGTTACTATGTACAGTAGCTCACAAAAGTGAGTACACCCCTCACATTTTTGTAAATATTTTATTATATCTTTTATTGTAACAACACTGGAGAAATGATACTTTGCTACAATGTAAAGTAGTGAGTGTACAGCTTGCATAACATTATACATTTTCTGTCCACTCAGAATAACTCAACACACAGCCATTAATGTCCAAACCGCTGGCAACAAAAGTGAGTACATCAGTAAGTGAAAATGTCCAAATCGGCCCAAGTGTCAATATTTTGTGAGGCCACCATTATTTTCCAGCACTTAACCCTCTTGGGCATGGAGATCACCAGAGCTTCACAGGTTGCCACTGGAGTCCACTCCTCCATGAGGACATCATGGTCTGGAGACATGCTTGTCCAGTCCATCACCTTTACCCTCAGCTTCTTTAGCAAGGCAGTGGTCAACTTGGTGGTGTTTGGGGTCGTTATCATGTTGGAATACTGCCCAGAGGGCCCAGTATCTGAAGGGAGGGAATCATGTTCTGCTTAAGTATGTCACAGTACATGTTGGCATTCATGGTACCCTCAATGAACTGTAGCTCTCCGGTGCCCGCAGCACTCATGCAGCCACGGACATGACACTCCCACCACCATACTTGACTGTAGGCAGGACACACTTGTCTTTGTACTCCTCACTTGGTTCCCACCACACACACTTGACACCATCTGAACCAAATAAGTTTGTCTTGCTCTCATCAGACCACAGGACATGGTTCCTGTCCTTAGTCTGCTTGCCTTCAGAAAACTGTTGGCGGGCTTTCTTGTGCATCATCTTTAGAAGAGGCTTCCTTCTGGGATGACAGCCATGCAGACCAATTTGATGCAGTGTGCGGTGTATGGTCTGAGCACTGACAGGCTGACCCCCCACCCCTTAGACCTCTGCAGTAGGGATGAGCCCGATGTTCGAGTTGAATGCAAGTTCGACTCGAACATCGGGTGTTCGCCGAATAGCGAACAATTTGGGGTGTTCGCAGCAAATTTTAAAGCCGCGGAACATCCTTTAAAAGTCTATGGGAGAAATCAAAAGTACTAATTTTAAAGGCTTATATGCATGGTATTGTCATAAAAAAGTATTTGGGGACCTGGGTCCTGCCCCAGGGGACATGTATCAATGCAAAAAAAGTTTTAAAAACGTCAATTTTTGCGGGAGCAGCGATTTTAATAATGCTTAAAGTGAAACAATAAAAGTGAAATATTCCTTTAAATTTCATACCTGGAGGGTGTCTATAGTATGCCTATAAAGTGGTGCATGTTTCCCGTTTTTACAACAGTCCCTGCACAAAATGACATTTCTAAAGGAAAAAAAGTCATTTGAAAGTACTTGTGGCAGGGGCGTGGCCTGACCTCACGGGAAGATGGACGCATAGACGACTAGCTTCCATTACCTCGCAGCCTCTCCGCTGCAGGAAAGCCTCTCTTCACACTGCGGGCCACACCATGATGGGAACTGCCTCACGGACCTCCTCCGCCTCCCGTTCCCACTCACCGAGGAGACAGCAGAGCGGTACGATTTAAAGTATCCCCGAGCTATTCCACTCCCAGCGATCCAACATGGCGGCATCTCGTCAGACTCCCTCACAGTCCTCCACACCGCTACTGCCTGGAGCTGCGCACGATCTCTCCCCCTTAGACACAGGCGCTCCTACGGCACTAGCACAGCTTCACCCGAGCCTCCTAGACCTCAGAGCAGTGGCAGCGGATATTAAAGATACCCTGTCAGCGGCCATTGCGGACCTGCGCATTGACATCTGCGCCATTGCTGACAGGGTACAGGAAGTGGAACACACCACAGCCCAACACCATACGATCCTTCGCAGAACAACCCACAGGGTAGATGCCCACACACTACAGCTAAGAGATCTCCGGAGACACGTAGAAGATTTGGATAATAGGGGCAGAAGACATAACTTGCGTGTTAGGGGACTGCCTGAAAAAGTGGATACAGAACAGCTTCCTACCACCATTACAGCTATGTTTAACAATCTGCTAGACAGACCGGCACTTGCAAACATAGAGCTAGAGCGCATTCACCATGCCCTCAGATCAAAAGGCAGAGAAAATGACCCCCCCAGAGATGTTGTGTGTTGCTTAGTTGACTACAAACTGAAAGAAGATATACTCTGCAAAGCGAGAAACAGGATTCACCTCAAACATGGAGGATCAGAGATCCATATCTATCAAGATCTGTCAGGCATTACCCTGAAGAACAGAAGAGACCTGAGACCACTTCTGGACACTCTTCGCGCCAAAAACATACCTTACAGGTGGAAATTCCCCTTTGGTCTCTCGGCTACATGTCAAGGACGCACAGCCCTGCTCAGAGTACCCGAAGACCTGCCTTCCTTCTGTGACATCATGGGCATCCCAATGGTGGAAGTTCCGAACTGGTACGCTGAATTCCGCCATCCTACATCCAAGAGAGATCAACACCATGAAGAAACCATGGATGCGCAGAATGTCAGATACCGCAGACGCAGATCCACATCAGGCACCAGGTCATACGCATCCACCAGAGGTCCTCACAACAGCAACAGTCCTTCCGACTCTCCGCGCCATCGAAGGGCCAGACGGGATTTTGGACCAAACCGAGATCATCCCCCATCAAGTTAAAACAAGAAATCTATCAGATCCATAGCACAGTTCTCTTGTTTGCTTCCATCCCTCTTCTTTTCTTAGTACAACAAGTTTCTTTTAGGGAAAAAAAAGGGAAAAAAAAATATTTTCTTTGCAGGTAATGGTTGGACTCATTTTTTTTTTTTCCCTCCCTTTTCAAGTTGGACAGCGCCAACTGGATGGGTAAGAAACGCACCCTCACACGTCAAGGTGTCCCATCAAATGAGAGACTCTGCTTACCCCCTACCATCTCATAGTGGCAATAGAGCTCTCGTATTACTGTCAACTAACTTTGCTAACGGGGAGACTTAATAGTCCCATTAATGCTACTTACTTAGTTATGACACAGGTTCATCATTGTATTATTATTATTTATTTCTCTCCTGCCCACGCAAATCTAAGTGACTTAAATTATTGGCTTCATATTGGTATTACTACTATGAAATGTGATGAATCAAAACATCCTAGTGCAGGAAATCTAAAGATATGCTTATTTTATGTCCGACATAAATGTGCAAGGTTTGCAAATGCGGGTTAATCTGAGCTCCCCTGCTACCAGTCACCCCAATAACCTGCTTCCACCATCTCTCTCCGTTTAGGAGACCCCTTTGGCTTTGGACCGCCTCGCCACAGTCGGTTCCTCTTAAACTATACAACGCCCACTTGGCGTCCCTCCCACCCTACGAATACTTTAATCACACGGGGCAGACGGGGATGGTGGGGGTAGCTCGGATTGACTCGTAAGAAGAACTACGTTTTCCATGTTCCACACACAACCTAATGTTTGAACAGGACTGATCCCCTTACTGCCTAGGTTATGGTAATCATCCCGTCCATGAAGGTGATGACCATATTATTATCCTCCAGCGGACGAATAAGACTCCCGGCTATGCAATACCAAGGCATACTGGATTCACCACACCCCATTCAAAATACCCCACCGTATGGTCCATCAGGGGACGGTATGCTTAACCACGAGGTTCCTGCATGTCATCACCTAAGGGACGGAAATTAAAGCTCCCCCGGCAATCCTACATCTAGGTTGCGTCCATAGCACGCAGGAGTATGCTGATAGTTGTTTACAGAGTTATGTTTGTTGTTTATTTTCCTGTTTTACTAGCTGCTACCAATTATATTATTAGTTCTAGAGAGTCTAAAATATATACACCCCATTCAGTCTGAACTCCATGGACCACCCAGTCCCATTTACACATACCTAGGCAGCAATATTCTGCCTCTATATTAGCTCCTTACATACTACTTGATCACAATAATAAATCAGATCAACCACTTAGGACTCATCCCCACATATACTCCATACCCATGGTCGGCCTAAACTACATCAGACCAAGGCTTCCCACACACATACACTTGCCTGTCTTTGGCAATGAGGGTAACGGATTATCCCAACGTTCATTCACCCCTTCTTCGTGTGGTCTTTTCCAACCCCCACACAGCAGCTTGGATCCGGGTTTGCCTGTCTTTGATAGGTTCTCTCTATCCTCACCCTACCAAACTTACATCTACAGGTGAAGGGCCAGTCCCCTAACCTATTCAGTTGACGTTTCAGGTACACTACCCGCCAACGTTCTCCTACCTCCTACACCCCCTCACACACCTACCCCCCTTCCCCCTTCACTATTTCACACCGCTTCCACAGTACCGGCGAACGCGGGATGCAAAATTCAGACCCCATCATGCCTCCTCCCACGACAAGTACCCCCTCCCCCAGGTCAAGCTTTACTCCCAAAACGTAAAGGGACTCAACACCCCGAGAAAAGATCACAGCTGCTCCTACTACTACGGAAAGCCAAGGCAGATGTGATCTTTCTCCAGGAAACACATTTCAGATCAGACAGTATTCCCAAACTGTCCAACTCATATTACCCCACGGTATACCACGCCACCAATAAAGACTCTAAATCTAAAGGGGTCTCCATCCTAATCTCCAAAAACTGCCCCATACATATTCATGACACATTGATTGACACCAACGCACGCTACATTTTTCTAAAGGGCAAATTGCACAACAAACCTGTTACATTGGCCAACCTATACGCCCCCAACAAACAGCAAGTCCCCTTTTTTCGAGACACTCTCCAAAATCTCACCATATTCTTCAAGGGTCTGCTGGTCGTCGGGGGCGACTTCAACTTAGCCCTCAACCCCTCTCTTGAGGCATCCTCAGGTGCCTCCTCTACCACCTATCGTGCTCTCCGTGTAATTAAAACACAATTGACCGGCCTGGCCTTACATGACACGTGGCGTACACTACACCCAAATACTAAAGATTACACTTTTTATTCTCCCCCTCACCACAAATTTACAAGGATAGACTACTTTTTTTTATCTCAACCTGACTTAGACTCACTCTTGACTGCTACAATAGACCCAATGGTCCTTTCAGACCATCACCCAATCTCCGTCACCATTACGTTCCCGGCATCCTTCATGAGACATACGACCTGATGATTAGACAACTCTCTCCTCACAAATTCTGAACACACGAAGAGACTTAATGATTGCTTATCACATTATTTCCGAGAAAACACATCCTCTGATACCTCGCCATTGACCCTCTGGTCGGCTCATAAATGCGTCATCAGAGGGGAATTAATTTCAATAGCCGCACAGCAACGCAAAGCCAGACAAGCACTCATATCACTTTTATCGCACAGAGTTCACTCTCTGGAAAGAAAGCACAAGCAATCACTAGCAGAACAAACCCTCAGAGAGCTATTGAAAGCCAGAGAGGATCTCCTGGAGGAAATTGGGAAATCAACCAGACAAAAATTTGCCCTGTCGCAAAGAATTTTTTATGAATTTGGGAACAAATCTGGTAAAATGCTCGCTAGAGCACTCCATACCAAAAAAGCGAATTCAATCATACATTATATCTCAGACCCCCAGGGGCACAAAATAGAGTCCTCAAACGGTATAGCTAAACAGTTTAAACAATTCTACTCCAACCTATACAATCTACATATCCCTCAGCGTATCGACCCAAACAATGACTGGAAAAAGCTATTAGACGACTTTCTGATGCAATTTAGCCCACGTCCCATCACCGCTGACGAAGCCAATGACTTAGACAAACCCCTCACAATGGAAGAAACCGTTGAAGCCCTTAAACAAATGAAACCGGGCAAAAGCCCCGGCCCAGACGGATTATCCGTCAGTTACTACAAAACCTTCATGGAAACTCTCATACCACAATTCCTAAAAACTTTCAATTCACTTTATAACCAACCTGACAAATGTAGTGACCTCCTCGAAGCCCACATCGTGGTAATACCGAAACTGGGGAAAGACGCCAGCATAGTCTCCAACTACAGACCTATTTCGCTTATAAATGTAGACGTAAAAATCTACGCTAAAATCTTAGCAAATCGCATACTTCCTCTACTCCCCTCTTTAATTTCTTTGGACCAAGTGGAATTCGTCCCAGGCCGAGAGGCCAGAGACAATACCCTAAAGGCCATCAACATCCATCACTGGCTATCGTCTTCCAACACTCCAGGTTTCTTTCTTTCCCTCGATGCAGAGAAGGCGTTCGACAGAGTGGCCTGGGACTACATGGCAGAAGCCCTACGTAAAATAGGATTTAAGGAACGCATGCTTCAATATATTTTAGCCCTATATTCGTCCCCAACTGCAAAAATCAGGGTTAACGGCCACCTGTTGGACGCTTTCTCTGTGTCGAATGGAACTAGATGGGGTGCCCACTATCCCCCCTTTTATATATACTCTTGATGGAACCTATACTCCGTAAGATTAGGTCCAATCAAGACATCAAAGGAGTAGACATAGCCAATAAACAATATAAAACCGCAGCGTATGCCGATGATGTCCTACTTTTTCTCACTGACCCCATTATCACACTTCCCAACCTACTCAAAGACTTCACCCTCTTCAAAGAATTATCCAATCTTCAAATAAACTTCACCAAATCCAAGGCCCTTAATGTATCCCTACCGGAATCCACAGTGACCTTATGCAAGACCAACTTCCCATTTTGTTGGGACGCAAACGCCATAACTTACCTAGGGATTCAGCTACCATCTAAACTAAGTGACCTCTATTCTAAAAACTTTGCCCCCTTTCTACAAACATTACAAAGACTTCCAGGACTGGAACAGAGGTGCCTTCTCATGGTTTGGGAGAGCGGCAATTGTAAAAATGAACATCCTCCCCAGAATTCTTTATTTACTACAAACAATCATGATTAAACTGCCACCAGCATTCTTTTCTACCTATAAAAGACTATGTCTAAACTTTATCTGGACTGCCAATCAAGCACGGGTATGATGGGGGAAATTAGTGTCCCCAAAGTTAAAAGGAGGCATTGGCCTCCCTGATGTACAAAAATATTATTGGTCATGCCACCTAGCTAGGATCGTAGACTGGCACTTACATTCCAAAACCAAAGCATGGATAGACCTTGAGGAGGCGTTCTCCTCCCTACCTATTCATCACCTACCCTGGATAAACCCTCACAACGCTCCGCAGGAAATCAGATCACACCCTTTGACAAGCCCCACGATAAAGGTTTTTCACACAGTCTGTAAAAAACTGAACATTGCCTCATCTCCTGGTCCAATGACCCCGCTCAATCAAAACCCAGATTTTCCCCCGGGTATTCCGCTCCTTGCTGACCATGACTGATCTACCTCAAGATCTGTTCGAGCAAAATCCTTCTTCGATAACGGCAAATTGGTATCCTTCCTCAACATATCAGCCCGACTCCCAGACACGGACATCCCCTTCTTTAAGTACCTTCAAATTCGTCATTTTTTACAAAACTCGACTCCACAATCTCAATGGTCTAGAGACCATACTCCATTCGAAGCCCTTTGCAACAAACACGACCCTCAGAAACACGTAATCTCAATTATATACTCTTTAATGTTTCCTGAGACTCCTACCACTGACGATGCGACATGCCAAAAATAGGAGAGAGACCTATCCACAGACCTTACGCAAGAAGACTGGCAAAACATATACACCCACATTCATAAAGGTTCCCTAAATGTCTCCACGCATGAAAACGGGTATAAAATATACTCCAGGTGGTATAGAACCCCAGATAGAATTCACAAATTCCACCCCAGTGTCTCTTCACTTTGTTGGAGATGCAACACTGCTCACGGCTCTTTAATCCACATCTGGTGGGAATGTCCCCTAATCCAACCCTACTGGAACGAAGTTCACCGTCTCACATCACAGATCACCACGTATACCCCAGATTTCACACCAGCCCAATATCTCCTACACCATACGTCAATACCACAATCGGCCTATACAAAATCCCTTACCCTGCACCTCATCAATGCGGCAAAACTTTGTATTCCCACTCACTGGCGATCTATCTCTCCCCCCAGTACATCTGAATGGCTCCGTAGAGTAGGGAAAATAGCCGAGATGGAAGATTTAATCCATCAAGCACGTGATACCCCAAATAAATTTCATAAAACATGGGCATGCTGGCTTCACTTTAAAACAACAACAGAATATAATACCATTATGTCAATCTCCCCATAGCTTGGCCTGGGGGGCAGTATAGATTATCCCATAGAAAAACCGTATACCCACCCTGAATTATCACCCCCCCTTTTCTTTTCTTTTTTTTTCTCCTAATACCCTCTTTCCACCATTCCCCACACTCCCATAACCATAAGATGTCTCCACAAACAGAACTTTCTCAAAAACGTCACATCGATTATCCATAGTGACATCAGGAACTAATACTAAGAGGAACACAACCAAGAGACCGGCATGGTCTAGACTTAAGTCAAAGGAACTACGAGCCTCACCCACGCACAGTTAGTTCCCATTAGGGGTGCGTGAGGATGAGGCGAGACACCGGGTCTCACGAAATAACCCGTAAAAGATCTCCTCTGGCTTACTTAGGAGGGTCTTAGGCCCACTTGTCCTAAATACGTTCCACAGCTATGAGTTTTATGGTACGCCTCTATAGGCAACAGTTTGATTCATGTTATGGTTCCTGTATATGTTGTTTTTTATAAAAAAAAAACAAAAAAACTACATATTCCCCCTCACACTTTAATTGTATAACATTGTCAACAATATGCTTCAAGTGTATATTACTGCTCAGTTTGTTATATTACTGCTCAGTTTGTTGTCTGCATTTTGTAATCTGCAATATCTTCAATAAAAATATTGAAAGAAAAAAAAAAAAAAAAAGTACTTGCGGCTATTAATGAATTGTCGGTCCCGGCAATAAACATAAAAGTCATTGAAAAAAATGGCATGGGATTCCCCCACAGTCCATTACCAGGCTCTTCGGGTATGGTATGAATATTAAGGGGAACCCCGAAGCAAAATTAAAAAAAACAATTGCATGGCGGTCCCCCCAAATTCCATACCAGGCCCTTCAGGTCTGATATGGATATTAAGGAGAACCCCGTGCCAAAATAAAAAAAATGATGTGGGGGTCCTCTTCAAAATCCATACCAGACACTTCAGGTCTGGCATGGATTTTAACGGGAAACCCCGCTCCAAAATTTAAAAAAAAAATGGCGTGGGGGTCCCCCCAAAAAATCCATACCAGACCCTTATCTGAGCAAGCAACCTGGCAGGCCGCATAAAAAGAGGGGGATGAGAGAGCGCCCCCCTCCTGAACCGTACCAGGCCACATGCCCTCAACCCTTGCTCGGTGGTTGTGGGGGTCTGCGGCTGGGGGGCTTATCAGAATCTGGAAGCCCCCTTTAACAAGGGGACCCCAGATCCCGGCCTCCCCCGTGTGAAATGGTAACGGGGTACAAACGTACCCCTACCATTTCACAAAAAAAGTGTCAAAATGGTAAAAATGACAAGACACTGCTCCTGAAAAAATGGCCATTTTTAAAACTTTTTTTGCATTGATACATATCCCCTGGGGCAGGACCCAGGTCCCCAACACTTTTTATGTCAATAACTTGCATATAAGCCTTTAAAATTAGCACTTTAGATTATTCAGGTTCGTGTCCCATAGACTGTAACGGTGTTTGTGTGTTTGAACTAATTTTTTGCCTACTCGCATGTTCTGCTGCGAACCGAACCGGGGGGGGGGGGGTGTTAAACAGCTGTATGGGCTTGGCCACCATGCTGCAGCTCAGTTTTAGAGTCTTGTAAATCTTCTTATAGCCTAGGCCATCTTTATGTAGAGCAACAATTCTTTTTCTTTCAGATCCTCAGAGAGTTCTTTGCCATGAGGTGCCATTTTGAACTTTGTATGAGCAGTATGAGAGAGTGAGAGCAATAACACCAAATTTAACACACCTGCGCCCATTCACACCTGAGGCCTTGTAACACTAACATGTCACATGACACCGGGGAGGGAAAATGGCTAATTGGGCCCAATTTGGACATTTTCACTTAGGGGTTGTTCTCACTTTTGTTGCCAGTGGTTTAGAAATGATGGCTGTTTGTTGCGCTATTTTGAGGGGACAGCAAATTTACACTGTTATGCAAGCTGTACACTCACTACTTCACATTACATTACATTAGCAAAGTATCATTTCTTTAGTTCTTTTCTTTAGGGTTTAGAAAGCAATTTTGACCCAGAATTCTCAACTAAGTGGGTTGAGGGGCTCCAGGGGGTTTGCTTAATGCAGAGGAAACTGGCTTTTCAGTTTCCTCATGGTTTTTTAAAGTCCCTTTTGGGACCTGGAGCCTAGAGATTTCAAAGGTGGGAGGAAATCTTTAATCCTGGGTCCAGATATTCAGAACAGCCAGCATACTTGTCAGGAAAGGCATAGCCGTGCAGTAGGAATTGCATGTCAGGCACGCCTATTCACGGTGCATCAGCACGCATGCACGCGCGCACGTGCGCCTGTCACCAATCTTGGCACCAAAGGGGCTATTTAAAGTGAGTGCACTAAAGACTCTTTGCTGTTTGGTCTGCAGCTTCTGTGTTCTGACCTGTTATCTGTGCTGACCTCTGATCTTGATCGGCCCAGCAGCACATCCTACTACAACCTAAGAACCAAGGGCTCACTGTGTTCCTGGCAGATGGATCTTGCATTAAATCAGGACTTGTGACCAAAGAGACTTTCCCACTTCTAACTATTACCAATACCAACCACCAGGAACTACTTTGCTTGGATGTGATTTCTTCACCTCTTTTCCCATTCATCTTGGGCCTCCCTTTGTTGCAGGCTCACAACCCACATATTGAATGGGAATATGGAAGAATAGAGTTCCTTTCACCTTACTTTCAGAAACAGTGTTGGCCAGCACTACCTTAACCTCCTGCTTCTTTACTATGTTTGGAATCGCATGCCGAACTGTGTCAGGTAGTCCCCAAATGCTACCATGAATTCCTAGATGTGTTCAGTAAACGGGGCAAAGATACCCTTCCTCCACACAAACCATATGACTGTCCCATTGAACTTCTTCTGGGGGGCAGAAATTCCCTTTTGGATGTATCTTTCCCCTGTCTGAGCGTAAGTTAGAGGTTCTGAAGGACTATATTGAAGAGAACCTATGGAAAGAGTTCATTCGCTCCTCAACTTCACCGGCAGGAGCAGGTATATTTTTTGTGGAGAAAAAGGACCAGTCCCTGAGGCCATGTGTGGATTACCGTAACATAAATAAGATCACAGTAAGGAACCGCTACCCCCTGCCCTTAGTTCCTGAACTCTTTCAGAGACTCAAGTCTGCCAGGGTATTTACCAAACTTGACTTACAAGGAGCCTATAACCTAGTCCAGATCAGGGAAGGCGATGAGTGGAAGACTGTCTTTCGTACCTGCTTTGGTCACTATGAGTATCTGGTCATGTCGTTCGGCCTATGCAACGCACCAGCCACTTTTCAACACTTTGTCAACAATATCTTCAGAGACTTCCTTGATATCTTTGTCATTGTATATTTTCCATCTCATTAGAGATACACCGAGGGCATGTCAAGAGTGTACTCCGACTCCGCCAGCACGGACTCTACGCCAAAGCTGAGAAGTGAAACTTTGAACAGCAGAGCATCCAATTCCTTGGGTTAACTATCTCCACTGAGGGAATCAGGATGGATCCCCAAAAACATCCACAATCATGGATTGGCTTGCTCCCACCGATAAAAAAGGAATCCAACGCTTTGTAGGCTTCGCCAATTTTTATTGTAAATTCATCAGTAACTTCTCAGCTATTATTTCCCCTATCACCCAACTTACCAAACAAGGCATCTGTTTTCACTGGTCTGCTGAAGCACAAACTGCATTAGAAACCTTGAAGGAATGATTTACCACTGCTCCTCTTCTAAGTCATCCAGATTCCTACATCTTAGAAAAAGATGCATCAGAAAGTGTAGTTGGAGCAGTCTTGTCGCCCCAAGGATGTGATCCATCAGGTCTCATTCTTTTCCCAGAAACTTACCTAACCAGAAAGGAATTATGACGTGGGAGATAGGGAGCTTCTGGCAATCAAGGCAGCATTGGAGGAGTGGAGATACCTGCTGGAAGGAGCCACTCATCCAATATTAATCTTCACAGACCATAAGAACCTTGAGTACTGCAAAACGTCTCAGGCCACGTCAGGCCCTTTGGGCACTCTTTTTCTCGAGGTTCGCTTTCCATATTACCTACAGACCTGGATCAAAGAACACCAAACTTGACACGTTATCACACATGTGTGAGGATCCAAAGGACATACCTTCACCAGATACCATCTTAACAGCCGGAAACTTTCTTCTGTTACAGTCAGGCCTACTACCACGATTGCAGCAAGCCTCAGCGGGTACATCCAGTCCTTTTAGGGTCGCATTGCAGGCAAGTAATGGCCTATTATGGAAAGAGGAGCAAATTTTTGAACCAGAAACGCTAAAGTGGCTGTCCTAGGATTCTGTCATGACCACCCATTAGCAAGCCATTGTGGAACCCACAAGACCATATAATTGGTGCAACATACATTCTGTTGTCCTGGGTTGGAGAAGGAATGCAAGGCTTATGTCAATGCATGCACTGTCTGCAAGAGTACCTGAAATAATGCTTGGGGCTTACTCAGACCCTTACCTGTTCCTGACAGGCCTTGGAAGATGATCACCATGGACTTTGTTGTCGAGCTTCCACCTTCTGAAGACTGTTCTGCTATTTTTGTGGTGGTGGATTGTTTATCAAAATTGGCGCACTTCCTACACCTGAAGGGGACCCAGTCTGCTGTCGAGACCACTCAGATCTTTATTAAAGAGGTTGTCAGACTTCATGGCATCCTGATGAACATTGTATTAGACCATGGAGTCCAGTTAACATCTGGAAAGCATTATGTGGATCCCTAAAAGTTGAACTATCCTTTTCTTCAGCTTACCATCCCAAGACAAACGGACAAACAGAATGAACCAATCAAACCCTGGAGCAGAATATCCGATATTTCACGTCCTTTGCCAAAGATGACTGGGTATCTCTTTTACCACCAGCTAAATTTGCATAAAATAACACCAGTCTTTCTGCCAGCAAAAAATCCCCATTTTTTGCAAATTATGGGTTCCACCCAACCTTTCTATCAGACCTGATTCATGAAAATCCTGTTCCTGCTGTCCAGAGTACTCTGGATTTTTTTTCTTCTAATAACTTGTTGATACAGGAGGCGGTCAAGAAGGCTCAGAAGGACAACAAAAGAATGTTTGACAGAAGGAGAAGAGGGGAACTGTTGCTGCAACCAGGGGACCAGGTATGGCTCCCCACAACGAACTTAAGGTTAACTTGCCCATCTAAGAAGTTGGCACTGAAATTCATATGACCATTTCCGATAAGGAGGAAAATGAATGATGTGTCTTATGAGTTAACATTACTTGAGTCCCTCAAAGTACATCCAGTATTTCATGTATTCCTGTTAAAACCGGCAGTACCAGATCCATTTCCCAATTGCAGTTCAGGACCCCTGCACCTATTACCATTAATGGGGATGAGGAGTTTGAAGTCAAGGACATCACAGACTTCAGGAAAAGAAGGGAGCAAATACAGTACTTGATTAAATGGAGAGGTTATGGTCCAGAGGAGAACACTTGGGAACCCAGTAGTAATGTGCACGCAGCAGACTTGTTTTGTGCATTTTTTCATAGCCTTGCACGGAAGAGAAGCCAGTTGGGCATCCAGGGGTTGCCCGTGGGGGGGGCATTGTCAGGAAAGGCATAGCCATGCAGCAGGAATTGCACGGCAGGCACACACGTGCACAGTGCGTTGGCACGCACATGCACACATGCGCCTGTCACCATCATTGGCGCCAAAGGGGCTATTTAAAGTGAGTGCAAAAAAGACTCTTTCCTGTTTGGTCTGCAGCTCCTGTGTGTTCTGATCTGTTATCTGTGCTGACCTCTGATCTTGATACGGCTTGTTCCCACTAACGCTGTCTGCTTGATACCCCAACCCCTGCTTGTTTTGGACTTCTCTTCTGCCTGCTGCTCGGCTGATCTGCCTGAACGTTACCGACCCCGGCCTGCCTGACCCTGCATCTGCTCTTCCAGCCTGCTATCGCTCTGTGAATCACATCCGGTTCCTGCTCCTGCTGCGATATCAGCCTGCCACAGTTCTGGCCTGCTTAGCCTTTATCGGTCTGCCTGTTGCATATCAAGCCATGAACAACCAGCCATACTGAATCCTGGACTGATCCTAGGCACTCCTACATCACCGTGCTTCTGTGGCTGCTGTCTCAACCTCAGTGACCCACAAGCTGGTGTGGTACGAGAGGCTTTCCTCTACACGTCAGGCTCATGAACCAGGTACGTGACAATACTAATTGGTTAGGTATGTGCTTGGCTTTTAGTAATGACCTGACCATCATTCTGGGCTCCACCCCGGCAGACAGGAGATCTGGCACAGGTGTCAGAAGGGCTCCACGTGGGAGCCAGTGCAGCAAGAGGCTGCTAGCTGTGTGCACCAAGTTGGTCAGTGAACAGTCTGTAGGAGACAGACAAGGGCCTGGAGCCACAGTGCTGCAAGTAGAAGCCAGAAGGTCTGAATGCTGTTTATGTTGAAGGAGAAGGAATGTGGAATAACCCTGCAAGGGAAACTCATGTTTGTGTTTGCTGAACTTTCTTTTAATAAACATGGGCAAGAAAAACCTTTAAAATAAGAAAAGCGAGTGGCGGTGTCCTTAAAAGCTCAACAATTATTGCTAGTTCTCACATCTGTTATATGAACTGTGTTTTGGTGCATGAGACTGCACAATCTGTGTGTGCAGGTGAGGAGAACCTGCAAGAGAAAAGCAACTAACCTTAACCACCTCAATACAGGGCACTTTCACCCCCTTCCTGCCCAAGCCATTTTAAAGCTTTCAGCGCCGTCGCACTTTGAATGACAATTGCGCGGTCATGCAACACTGCACCCTAATGAAATTTTTATCATTTTTCCTCACAAATAGAGCTTTCTTTTGGTGGTATTTGATCACCTCTGTGTTTTTTATTTATTGTGCTATAAACAAAAGAATAGTGACACGTTTGAAAAAACACACTATTTTTTTACTTTTTACTATAATAAGTATCCAATTTTTTTTTTAAAACAAATTTTTTCCTCAGTTTAGGCCGATATGTATTCTTCTACATATTTTTGGTAAAAAAAATTGCAATAAGCGTATATTGATTGGTTTGCGCAAAAGTTATAGCGTCTACAATATAGGGGATAGATTTATAGCATTTTTATTATTTTTTTTTACTAGTCATGGCGGCGATCTGTGATTTTTATTGAGACTGCGATATTGAGGCAGACATATCGGACACTTTTGACACATTTGTAGGACCATTCACATTTATACGGCGATCCGTGCTATACAAATGCATTGATTACTGTGTAAATGTGACTGGCAGGGAAGGGGTTAACACTAGGGGGTGATTGAAGGGTTAAATGTGTGTCCTAGGGGAGCGCATGCGCGGAGCCCGGAAGATGGTGGCTTAAGCCAGGAGCTTCACACCACCCCAGCCCAGCGGCGCTCATATCTCCGCATACAGAGCCCCAGGAACGAAATTAATGCTCCCCACGGCACCCCCGAGCATTCCGGACCATAATTGTCTGCCTAGCACCACGTTCAGGAGGAATCTGGAGCCGGAATTTACATTTACTTACCCGGCGGGCGGATCCAAAATGGCGGCCGCGCTGAAGCCTCAGGTACACAGTGCTGAGGAATTAGCAGAGGGGAGGCCGGTTATCCACATCAACTCAACACCTTACAGTACCCTGACCCATGTGAGTAACCCCCAAGCTCTTAATGTGTCCCCAGTCTACACAGAAACAATGGCAAACCGCTTCACAGGGGACTATGCTCTCCCCCCCTCAGGGCCTAACAGAGCCAGACAGGCAGACACACTCCATGCGGATTCCCTGGCTGCAGCACAGACCTTCTCAGTAGCAGACTTATATCAGAAATTCTCAGAGCTCCTGGACAGGGGACTATCCCAAACTGCTGCTAAGATCACAGGAGACTTAAAGGCAGATTTTCAGAACCTAGGCTCTAGAATAGAGGCCATCGAAGATAAGCTAGAGCACACAATAGCTAACACCAACCAGAACTCGGATCACTTGCAAACACTACAGGAGCCCTTAGATGTGGCCATGTCCAGGATCGATGATTTGGAAAACCGATCGAGGAGGTATAACATCAGGATTAGAGGCCTCCCGGAATCCATCAAAGATGTTCACGCAGCTGTACAAAATGTGATCCAAAACCTGATCCCAAATATTTCACAACAGCGCCTGGAATTGGATAGGGCCCACAGATCTCTAGGACTGCCTAGAAAAGATGAAACGCCGAGAGACATTATCGCCAAACCCCACTTCTACGCAGTTAAAGAAGAGGTCATAAGACAGGCCCGTATTGCCCCCAAAGTGCTGTGCCAAGGACATGTGGTCCAAATATATGCGGACCTATCGCCATCTACCATGCAACGCAGGCGATCCCTTAAACCACTACTCCTAGCCCTGTCACGAAAAGATATAAAATATAAGTGGGCCTTCCCCTTTGCCGTAAAGTTTTCGGATAACGGGAAAAACTATTCATTCTCCAGCTTCCCTGAGGGCGAAAAATTGCTCCTATGACTACGCTTTATATCGCATGAAGCAGATATGGACACCTCACAAGGCACCCCAGGATCGACCAATAGGCCAACTCCCACCAGCCCCCAATCCCCCCTGTGGAGCGGGACGAAGACCAAGAAGGCTAAAGACAACGGTCCCCCGTGATATCCGACGAGATGACATACACTGTCCGGTTCGATCCACTTACATCTAATCCCAGATTATTTCTGGGTTACAAGACTGAACTCTGCATCCTATGGTCCCTAAGGACTTACTTTCACATTGATTCGTTCAAATTACTTATTGAACAATGGAGGGGATCTCCCTTGCAAAGGGAAGATCCTTCTTCTCCCAATTAAGGGCCCTCCCTCCTCCACTCCACTTGGAGGGAAGACGGGGGGCCAAAAGCTCTTGAAATTAATCCCAGGCAGTTATCACACTTTGTCAGTTATTCGTTCCTGGTTACTGAGAATTATATTAGGAAAATTTTTTTTTAAATATTTTAAATAGCTTTTTTAATTTTTTTCTTTTCTTGGGGCGCCCTGGTTGGGGTGGGCCCCATGCGCCAACACCTCTCCCTCAAACTCTGGCTGGTTTCTGGGGGACGGGTTACCTGTTCCCTTACGGGACAGGACCTGTCATACCTAGGTAACGGTTCTTGGAGGGCTTCTCCCCCTCCGGGAACGCTTTCGACTCGCTAGGAGAACTTTCCCCCCTCTTACTTTACCCCTCTACCTTTCTCCCAACCCTATCCAGATCACATGTATTTATTTTGTTTACTAAGTGCAGATCACAGGACCATTACAAGACGGGGATTCTGCTGGAAGCGGAAGAAACGCATGGGGATCCACAAAGAGTGGAAGACCAGAAACCGTCGAAGGGTGAGTGACGAGAGACACGAACATAGACCCCATCCCGTACCCCATGGCTGACCCCACACAGAGCTCCTTAAAAATTACCACACACAATGTGCAAGGGCTTAATTCCCCCATAAAAAGAAAGAAAATATTTAACCACTACAAGTCCCTTAAACTCGACATCCTCTTACTCCAAGAGACCCATTTCCTAAGGCAATACAACCCAAAGTTTGTTTACTCACAGTACCCTCACATTCACCTAGCCAACACAGAAAACAAGACCAAAGGAGTAGCTATATTTCTTTCCAAAACATGCAACTTTGAATTCATCTCAGACCTTAAGGACCCTGATGGGAGGTTCCTCCTAGTCAAGGGGAGAATAGGAGGACATCTGTACTCCTTAATCTCATACTATTGTCCCAATAAAGGGCAAGAAAAGTTTTTCCGTCACATCTTGAATACTCTTACCCCTATAGTGGAGGGTACAATTATATGGGGGGAGACTCCAATGTGGCCTTCGACCAAGGCCTAGACAAATCTAAACCCACACTGCCCCAATCTACCAGACCCACCAAGGTTAGCCTTAAAATTGCCAAACTTCTCCATGAAAGGGGTCTAGCAGATGTTTGGCGAGAAACTAACCCATCAAAAAAAGACTACACACACTTTTCCTATCCACACAATACATATGCAAGGATAGATCACATTCTGGTCCCCCCAAACATTCTCCCATCAGTCATCCAATCACAAATCAAGGACACGGTTCTGTCTGACCACTCTATGGTGATCGCACACGTCCGCCCCAGTCATTCGCAGGCGAATAGGGGACAATGGCGTCTTAATGAATCCATTCTAGCTAATCCCACTCACAAAACAATACTCAATAAAGAGTGCCCCTGGAAGACGTGATGATGTCACGAAACGCGTAGGGCGGAGCCAGACGACGCGCTGACGTCACCCCCAAGCGAGCTGTTTTCCAGTTGAACGGGTTTGTCCGCGCTCCGGTGGCCACGGAGCCGGACTTAAGGCTGTTTTTCATCTGACACTTTGTAAGTGTATATCCTTATTTATTTTAATAAAATGTAAAGTGGTTTTACACTATGTGAGCCCCTTCTATTTTTTGGTACCCATGCCTTGGGCCATTGGAGTGACTGCTGACGAGATGACCCCTAGTGGACACCGCTGGTAATCCCCACTTTGGCTTTAAAGATCTCTGCTTGCTGTGATCCTCTGTTGTGGGGGGTCATGGCCTTCTGGTAAGGAGTAACCCCTTCAATATCTGGTGGTGGACCCCTCCCATTTTACACAGATTTTTATTATTTATCACTTGGATTATTTTTCATCAATTTTTACCAATTTTTTTTGGTGATTTGGACGCTTTATAATACTTTATTGATGTTTTATTCTCACGGACTTTTTCACAACACTTGAGTGATGGTTTGATTTATGGACTTTTATATACAATCTTTTTCACTGAGTTTTGCACATTTATGTGTTTACAATCCTCATATGAATTCTTTCTTCACTGTTAAGTATTTATTGTGTTTTATTAAGTACTAGCGCAACCTCTTATTTTCTTTATGCCTTTTCACAATTGATGTTTTTGTGAGGATTGCTGCTCTTTCACAGTATTTATTTTGTACTTGGTTTTTAGCGCAGTTTCCCCCACTACTTTTCCCCACTTAATAAAGAGCTTAGAGAATATTTTACACTTAATAATGTAGAGGAAATTTCAGCCGAGACCCTGTGGGCGGCACACAAAGCCTTCATTAGAGGCAAAATTATTCAGCTTACAACACAGATTAAACGGGAACGAAAGGCGGAGGTGGAACACCTGGAGAGGTCATATAGGTCCATGAAGAAACAACACAAAAAGACTCCATCCCCAGAACTACTTGCCCGAATAGAAAAGATCCGCCTAGAGCTTAACCTTTCCCTCACAACAACAGCGGAGAACTCGCTTCGCTGGAGTAGTAATAAATTCTACACGCAAAAAGATAAGATCAGCTCAATGTTAGCATCCAAACTTACCCCTAAACCAAGAATTTTGGCCTTCCCCAAGATACGCATTGCGGGTCAAGACAGCACGGCTAATCCAACCAAAATTTTAGAAGCCTTTCATGAATTTTACTCCGATCTTTACAGCTCCACATCAGAGCCCACTGAGAAAGTGATTACCGATTTCTTTGATGGCATCAAAGTTCCTTCCCTAAAAACAGAACATAGAGACATCCTAGAGGCTCCCTTTCAAGAGGAAGAAGTGGCGGCGGTTATCAAAGGCCTGCGCACGGGCTCGGCTCCAGGGCCTGATGGCCTATCGGTCACATATTATAAAATCTTTTCAGACACCCTCACCCCACACATGACAAAGTTTTTCAACTCCAAAGTAAAGGGAGACCCTTTAGAAGCCCAACTCAATACAGCACATATCACGGTCATTCCAAAACCCGACAAAAACCCAGAAGAGGTGGGTAACTACCGGCCCATTTCGCTTATTAATAATGATCTCAAAATACTCACTAAGATTCTAGCAGACCGTATGTCCTCATTTATAAGCAAATATATATACAGGGACCAAGTGGGTTTTATACCAGGCAGACAAGGCCCGGATCAGGTAAGAAGAGCAGTGGATATCATATCAATACTGCAATCCAATTGGGAGGGGGGTACAAAACAACAAGGCTTCATCCTCGCCCTTGACCTTCAAAAGGCCTTCGATTCTGTATCCTGGTCCTACATATTTTCCCTTTTTAAGAGATGGGGCTTTGGTCCACGTTTTCTAGGGGTGTTGCAATCACTTTACTCCTCACCCAAGGCCCTGATTCGCTTACAAGGATACTACTCTACCCCAATCAGTATAGCTAGAGGCACAAGGCAAGGCTGCCCACTGTCCCTTATTATATTTGCCATAGCAATAGAGACCTTAGCTACATCTATCCGACAGAATAAAGACATCCAGGGGGTGACATGTGGTGACCAATCACACAAATGCGGTTTATTCGCAGATGATATTCTCCTGTTTTTAACTTCTCCCGTCACTTCACTACCAAACCTGCATAAAACGCTAACGCAATTCTCTAAAATATCTGGGCTATCGGTAAATTATTCTAAATCTCAGGCCCTAACCATCTCCCTACCGCCATCCACGGTTGCTCTTCTTCAACAATCCTTTAAATTTGAATGGAGCCCCAACTTCATCAAATACCTAGGAGTTAACCTCACATCTAGAGTAGAATCCCTCTACGCAAACAATTATCGACCCCTATATAAAAAATTAGAGGCTGACCTGAAGGCCTGGGCCAGAGGCGATCTATCTTGGATGGGTAGAATAAACTCTATTAAAATGACACTTTTGCCTAGAATACTATATTTCTTTAGATCACTCCCCATCTCCATAAGAAAGGACCACTTGCGATCTCTACAAAGTAAAATCCTAAAATTTGTATGGGGCAATTCTGGATACAGAATCCCCCAACACACTCTCTATATACATAGAAATAAAGGTGGGGTAGGCCTACCTCACCTTTACAAATATTATATAGCTGCCAGAATAGCCCAACTCTCTATAGTATATATACGATTAGAAAAACCTGATTGGGTCCAGATAGAGAGGCAAGCTATTCCCCTACACACACCCGATTTTCTCCTATGGTGTCCCCAAAAACATAGACCATCAATTCTATCGCCCTCCCTATCCCAATCCCTCAAACTTTGGGATGGCATCCGCAATCTTCCTTCCTTGACCTCCAAAATACAACCCCTGGCCCACATTTTCCATAACCCAAACTTCCCTTCCGGACTAGATATTAAAGCCTTTAAATGGTGGCTTGATAAAGGCTTATACCGCATAGGACATTTCTTTACAGCCAAAGGTCCGCTCACATTAAGCCATTGTATAAACACACTAGATCTACCAAATTAAGAGAAATTCCGATTCGGACAGATCTCACATTTTTTACGCAAAATTTGGACGGAAAACCCCCCCCCCCCCAAATTCACGGAATATGAGCTTTGGTGTGGACAGGCCATGGGGCAGAGGGGCGGGATTTCAATCATATACTCGTCACTCACCCTTCCGACAGAGAAACCTACCTATATGAAGGCATGGGAGGATGACCTCCAACATGAATGGGACCTGGAAACCTGGCAAATAGCGTGTTCTAGAGCCTTTCAAGGTATTAGAAATACTTCACTTATGGAAGCGAATTTAAAAGTTCTCATGAGGTGGTACATGACCCCCACCAGGCTTGCTACTATCTATCTAACAGCTGACCCCAGCTGCTTCAGGGGCTGCCAACTAATGGGATCGATGATACATGTTTGGTGGGAATGTCCCAGAATCAGACCGATTTGGAAGAAACTCTTCATTCTAATCCGCAAAGTCACTGGTTGCGAGGTTCCCAGGTCAGCATCGGTAGCCCTACTTAATGCCCACATTCTCCATGTTTCCAAAACCAACCGTAAGTTGATACACTTCATGCTCACTGGCACAAAAATTACCATAGCCAGAGCCTGGAAACAACCGAAGATATCCTTTTTGGCTATTCAACGTAAAATATCATGGATAATGACCCAAGAAAAACTAGCCAGCATCGCTTCGGACACGCTACACAAATTTGATTCTATATGGTCGCCTTGGGGAACATACTGTGGAATATCCCTAGAGGTGATAGATACCCATATTACTCCCTTAATATCCGAATAAAGTCAAACATGTGTTCCTGACCCTCCCCTTCCCTACCCCCCCTTCTTTTCCCACCCGTCCCTACTCCCAACTCTTTTCTACTTACTTTACTTATTTGTTAAGTTATTTTGCTACCTTCAGTTAGACATGTTGTCTCATCATCACTTGTGTGTTTATGAGCGAATCAGACTAAATAGAACTTTCTCTGGTCTAATTAAATTCTATCTGAGTCATTAGGGGCATTACACCCTAGGCACTTGATAGAGAGCAGTCTAATGTGAGGCGAGCAGGGGAAGGAGACCCGGCCGGGGCACAGGAAGATCCCATTAGGGGTGACCTGGTTAGGCGATTCCCCCCTGTCTCACAAGTTACGTTTTTTCCTATGACGGTTCCGAATTACCCCATGATGATCACAAAACATATACTGAATAGTCGGGGTCTAACCCCTTTGAAGAGACCCAAAAGCTTTTCTCCGGAAGAAGTTCCTTGATAACAAACTTATATGTTCAATGCTCATAAATTTATGTACAGTAACTCTTGCTGTTTAGGCCTATGTTGGGCCATCTATTTGGTTGATCTTTATCTTGTATTATGGTGAATATGTTAAAATAAAAACATATTGAACATAAAAAATGTGTGTCCTAGGCAGGTGATTATAACTGTGGGGGGAGTGGACTGACTGGGGGAGGTGACCGATCGGTGTCCCTATGTAGAAGGGACACACCATCAGTCTTCTCTCCTCTAAAAGGATGTGGATCTGTGTGTTTACACACACAGATCCACGAACCTGCTCAGTTACTGGGCAATCGCGGGTGCCGGGCGGACATCGCGGGTGCCCGGCGGACATTGCGGCTGCCGGGCACGCGCATAGGGTCCCCAGTGACGCGTCAGGCACCCACCCGCGCCGCCGGCAGCGCGTGCACGCCCCCTAGTGGCTCGGGAAGGCGATCACGTCATATGACGTCCTCCCAGAAAGAGAGCTGCCTCATCCCACCGTCATATGACAGTGGGCGGGCGGCTAGTGGTTAAAGAGACAGTGCTCCATTTTGTTGCTGACCTGTGAAAAAGTGTTGTGGAGTAACTGTGAAAATGGGGCAGTCAAAACAAAAAAAGAAGCAAGGATGGCTGAGATGAAAGACAGAGCTCTGTGGCTGCAGGGGTTGTTACCAACAGGAAGAACCCCATACATGCCTGTACAGAGTTTGCCAAGGCAGGATATGGCTGCTCTTGTCCCTAGCAACTCTGGTACAAGGAGACCAGTTATCAATGTGTAGAGCCCTAAGCTTGCAAGAGAATGCAGTGTAGAAATCCTGGACAAGACACTCAGTGAAGAGCGTTGTTTTCGGGGCAGTGAGTGGGGGCATGCAGTCTTCAAGTGCCCTTTGTCCCAGCCTCCAGTGCAAAGTTGTCTACCAAAGCAAAGGACTGAATCTGTGTTTGGTAAGCCTGCTCCATGTGCCAGGAGTGAGCAACAGGCTTACCAGAAGAAAAATTTAAGGGGGTCTGAATACTTTCCATCCCCACTTTACTCTGACCTACCTGACCATTACACACACACTGACCCACCTACCTGATCATTACACATACACTGACCCACCTACCTGACACATACATTGACCCAACTGACCATTACACACACACTGACCTACCTGACCATTACACACACACTGACCCACCTACCTGATCATTACACATACACTGACCCACCTACCTGACACATACAATGACCCAACTGACCATTACACACACACTGACCTACCTGACCATTACACACACACTGACCTACCTGACACACTGACCCACCTACCTGACACATACACTGACCTACCTGACCATTACACATACACTGACCTACCTACCTGCCACACACACACACTGACCCACCTACCTGACACACCAACACTGACCGACCTACCTGACACACACACACACTGACCCACCTACCTGACACACAAACTGACCCACCTACCTGACACATACACTGACCTACCTGACCATTACACACACACTGACCCACCTACCTGACCATTACACATACACTGACCTACCTACCTGACACACACACACTGACCCACTTACCTGACACATAAACTGACCCACCTACCTGATATATACACTGAACTACCTGACCATCACACACACTGACGGGAGCAAACCTGTTAGCTTTATTGGAAAAGACCTCCGTTGGTAACAGCATCGCAGACATTATTTCTGCAGTGCCAGATGAAGGACCTGCAGAGCAACTTATATGCAAGGGTGCACTTGCTACTGCAGATGATATCGCTCACAAGATGGAAGCGCCAAGTAAGGGCAAATGCACAGCAGATGTAAAAGGTGCCATAGAAGTAGGCTCCCTACAGGTTCAGGAAGGTAATTTCAGGAAAGATTTCCCACAATTTATTCAGTGCCAGGGAAAGAAATTAAATAGCTTACCTGTTCTAGAAGGAAAACTTGGATAAAGAGCTAGGATCCTTAAAGGTGGCACCTGACTTAAAATACTTTGAATGGCAAGGGGGTTGGTCTGCTCTACAGAAAGAGAATAGGAACTTGCTGCAGTCATATGGGAATGTTAGTACTGAAACTGACAAATTAAGGCATGCAGAGTACATGGGGAAACAAGCAAAGCTACGTTTGGACAGTAATGCCGTGTACCCACAAGCTGACTTTTCGACAGCAAAGGTCCAATGGAATGAATCCGTCGGACAATTCGATTGTGTGTGGGCTTCATCGGACTTTTGCTGTCGGAAAATCAGACGGACTTTAGAAATAGAACATGTATTAAATCTTTCCGTTGGAACTCCGCCAGATCCAGTTGCTATCAGGAAATCCGCTCGCCTGTATGCTGGTCCGAGGGACAAAAAACGACGCATGCTCTGAAGCAAGTACGAGATGGAAGCGTTCGGTCTGGTAAAACTAGTGTTCGTATTGTGTTTGTATCTGTGATCATTTAATGCAGTGCATTATTGTCTTCTTTATAATGCTAGAAGAACGAAGTTGTTTTGCTGCTCATATTCACACAGAGTTCTCACGAACAGATTTCTGGATTATTTCTCTTGATCTCATGAATGATATTGTATTTTTTAAAAGCCCAATCTCCATAATAATGTTAACAAATTTATTTTTTGAGTCATCTTTTATTATTTTTGATTTCATCAAGATCTTTTTTTATGATTATTTAAAAATTATTTATTTTCTAGTGATCTCCATATTTTTTTTTTGTGTCAAGTTACCACAATAACATTATTAATGTTTTATTTTTTGTGTGTCAAGTTAACACAATAACATTATCTTTTTTTTTTTTTTTTGTAACCTCAAGGAGGTTGGTGTCCCTTGTTAATTTGACATTGTCTTATAGAAATGTATTTGAATAAAAACACATAGGCAATTATTTTCAGAAAATAAAATATCCATTTATTCTGGTTAACAAAATAAAGATGAAGGCAACGCCCAAGAAACTTCTGGAATCTGTGAAGCCTTTTGGCCCCAGGGCACACATCAATTCTGTGGAAAAGAAAATTGGGATCTTGAGGAGCCCATATAATAGGGAGCACAATCTGGTCCAGGAATCCCAGAGATCAAGACCAGCAGCAGATGACATATATGTCCCCAGGCTGTGGTACTACACCAGCCTGTGTCTTCTGTCAGACCAGACTGAACCCAGGCCATCACTTTCTTCTCTTCGTTGCAGCATTCCCTCCATGCTGCTCTGCAGCCTTCCCTGCAGCATTCCTTGGAGGCTGTGGCTCTGGTGGTGGACTTGTGGTAGGAGGAGGAGGAGGATGGGCTTGCTCATATATTTGGCTGTTGGCAGTTAACTCGCCCCTCAGTCCATTGTGAAGGGCATCAAAAAGAATTCTTTCACAGAGGAGGCGTTGGCCCTTCTCCAATTCGACCATCCTGGTCGCTATATAGCAGCCATAGGCCTCTTCACGGTTGGGGGGGCTCGTGAGGACATTCATAGCTTCTCTAATGAGGTGCAGTAATGCCTCCTCTGTCACCGTCCCCTTCCTGGGCCTTTTTGTATGAAGGCGGAGGGAAGGCACCTGCGATTGTGTGAGGCTTCTACTGGGCCCGGCCACCTCCTGGCTGACACAGGGCCCGCCCACCTCCTGGCTGACACTGGGCCCGCTCCCCTCCTGGCTGTCACTGGGCACTGCCACCTCCTGGCTTTCACTGGGCCTGGCCTCCTCCTGCCTGCCACTTTCCACACCTTCCTCCTGGTTGAGCTCATCCAGTGTATAAAAAAGGGACATAGTTTTAGTTTTTGGTTCATCAATCATACACAATTTTCAGCTCATGACTTGCAAATTCAATGTAAATACATATAAAAGAGTATCATTCTGACCCCAGCATTTTTTCAAGCTGGTGACCAACATTTTTTGCCACTACTGTCAATTGATATGTATACATCATATTTTGGATAAAATCCATAATAGGTAATCAATTATAACATCATTAACATTAGGACACTAAATATGTCTAAAAACAATATACCTGGCTCCAGCTGGGCGCATCCGGTTCTTCCAGGATGGAAGGCCCAGGTTGTTCCTCGTCAGCCTCTGCTGAGGGAAGGGTGGAGGGAAGGCTGCAGGGAAGGGTGGAGGGAAGGGTCGAAAGAGATTCCCTGGCTTCAGTCTGGTCATCAAGAAAATGCAGTTTTTCGAAGTACCACAGCCTGGGTACATATACATCATCTGCTGATGCTCCTGATCTCAGGGAAGCTTGGATCTTGTTATGCTCCCTCCTATACATATTCCTCAAGATCCCAATTTTACGTTCCAAAATCTTCATGGTTGCTTCTGGGATCATAGTCTGCACAAATGCCAGAAGTCTCTCCAGTGTTTCCTTCCTTACTGGTTTATTGTATTATGCACTGTGTTTGACCTCCCACAGATTCCTCATCTCCCTGTACTTGTCAATAAATTGGGACATGAATTCAGGGTCCTTAAACTTATTATTAATTTTTTCTGTAAGACAATACACAAGACAAAAACACTAATGTTAGCCTAAACTCTCAAAATCTTATCCCAACATAGGCCTCAATCTTTAAGCAGTATAGGCCACTGATGTTCCAAATTTAATAAAATTTACCTTTGTTTTGGACGCTCGCAACTTCAGTTCCTCTTCCCTCTACACACAGAACGTACGTACGGCACATTCGTGTTAGCTTTATATACACTGCGCATGCGTGAAACTCCGCCTGCGTCGCTGGCCCTAACGTTCTTTTTAACGAATATTCCCTGCTCCTTCTCTCTACGGTGCGCAGTTAGGAGCAAGATGGTGGAGACACAGCAGGTGTTTGGAAATTATTCTGGTATCGAGGAAAGCCCGGAGTCCGAAACGTCCCGATCCGGGAAGAAGAGATTTAAGGCCTCCAATATGGCCTTTGAGGAAATGGTGGAGATGGTGGACATCTTGCGGAGGAATGACTATGATGGGAAGCAAGGAAACGCTGGTCCGACCTTAAACTGAGGGAGCCGGATCAGTACAGAAGAATAAAGAAAGTACTTTAAAAAAGTAAGTACTTGTCGTGTGTTCCTATTCTGATTATTAACTTGCATGCTGCTCCATGTGCTTTTCTTTACTGTTGTACCATTTTAAATGGCTACTTTCAAGTTTGTGGACACAGTATTCGTTCGTAGGAAAAATCATTAGTAGGAAACATCGTTCAAAAGAAACATTGTTTGACAATATATACAATGTATTTAGTTGATACAGGGTTTGAAATACATTTTTGGTCTTGCTAATTTGTCTTATTAAAAGAAGTTTAGGACATTGTTGTCTAGATGTCTTTGAAACTTGAATGAATTGCAAACTTGATTCAGTGGAATGTAAGGAGAGGACACTCAGCAGCTGTTTACACATCTGGACTCAGGAGCACTAGTGTGGGACACCAGAGCACATTTTTTAGGGTAACCCACACAGGTGCTCCAGTGGATACTTGGGGTGTCTCCATCTGTGAAACTTGGCCGTAAAGGTAAGTATTACATCTTGGTAAAAAAGGGAATTTTAATTATGTCTTCAACTTGGATCTCTTCCCAAAAAGACAATTGTACACCACTTCAAAGCAATATTTCATATTCCTATTTCTGGACTCAAGTATCTGTGTGCTAAGTATACCTTTGGTTTCAGTCTCATAGTAGAGAAAAGACTCAGACAACAGGATCCTGGGGACCCCCGACCTTGACAGCCTGCATGGCAACTGAGCCCCAGCCCCCCGAGGATGTGGACAAAGGAGAGGAGGAGGAAGTGGGCGACATGGGAAGGAAATGTTCTTCATTTCCTTTTTAGATGCCCACATTCTGGGATTTTATGTTTTTTTAATGTTAAAAGCCAAATTTTGAAGATGCACACGGTGTGTCAACGTGTGCTATCTGCCATCAGGGGATCTCAATGTATGCGTTTTGTGGGTGCAACCCCTTCCTCGTAAAGCTAGTAGGTGAGAGGAAGGGCTTGCACCCACAAAACACGTCCATTGATCCCCCATGATGGGAGATAGCAAATGTTGACACTACCCATTTGGAATCCCAATTTGTGTGCATCTTCAAAATTTAGCTTTTACAAGGGTGGCATCACCTGTCACCCCTAGATGTTGAACTTTGTAAGTTCCAGAGTTGTATGTATGTTATATTTTATGACATACCTGTTTGTACAAAAAAATAAATAAATAAAAAAAGTTTAAAAAAAAAATAAAAAAAAAAAATTAAAAAGCTAAAAAAAAAATAATATAAACTTTTATAAAAAAAAAATTATATTGTTAAAAAAAGAAATATATATTTAAAAAAAAATTATATTGTTAAAAAAAGAAATATATATTTAAAAAAATATATATATTATAAACGCACATGTGAATGTGCACAGATTAAAAAGTTTGCTAATCAGCAATGTGTGGCTTCTTCTTTCAATGCTCAATACCAGTTTTGTAAGTAATTTTGTGTTTACAGTGACAATGGGGCTTATTTACTAAAGGAAAATCCACTTGGCACTACAAGTGCACTAGGAGAACCTAGGAGACAGCCAAAAAGAAAAGCAAGCAATAAATTCATTTCGAGATTTTATCTGATCATTATTTTTTTATTAATAAATATCAGACATAATAAATAATTAACATATTTCTCCCTAACTTCACAGGCGATTTGGGGGGCCAAGCCAGTACGGTCAGTATCCAGGCCCGTCAGAGGATTTGTCTTTAAGTCCGGCCTCAGGCCCAATTGATGCAATATAATTTCTTGCATTTTTTCTTAAAAAATTATGCAGGATGCAGCATGCTAGGACAATATGATAAAGTTTGTATTCCACCAGATGGATTGCTGTCAGAAACAGGCAGAACCGGCTGGCCATTATCCCAAAGGCATTCTCCACAACTCTTCTTGCTCTGGCCAGCCGGTAGTTAAAAACCTTCCTCTCCGGGGTGAATGAATAAATGAATTAATGATTTGTATAGCGCTGCAAATGTGAACTGAATTGCCTCAAGGCGCTAGATCCGTCCTGTGTTGTCCAAACTCTTAGAAAAGGTAGGTCTTGAGTTTTTTTCTGAAGGCCTGATGGTTTTCTTCCATGCGAATGTGAGCAGGTAGAGCGTTCCATAGCCGTGGTCCTTGGACTGCGAATTTTCGTTCTCCTTTCGTTTTGTAGCAGGTTTTTGGAATAAGAAGGAGGTTTTGGTTAGAAGATCGAAGTCTGCAATTGGGTGTGTAGCATTTTATTTTCTCGCATAGGTATTGAGGGGCGTTTCCTTGTATACATTTGTGGGTGAGGCAGAGGGTCTTGAAAGTTATTTGATTCTTTACGGTTAGCCAATGTAGGCTCCTCAGGGAAGGGGAGATGGATTCCCAGGGTTTTTTTCCTGTTAACAGTCTTGCCGCCGTGTTTTGGATGAGTTGTAAGCGTGCAAGCTGATATTGGGTTATTCCTATGTAGAAGGAGTTTGCATAGTCGAGTCTGGAATTGATGATTGTTCCAACTACTGCTGCTTTGTCCTTTTTTGGGACGAAGGGGATGAGTCTACGTAGCATTCGGAGGAGATGGTGAGATCCGCTGACTACTGATCCTATTTGTGCATCTATTGACATTTCTGAGTCAAAAATGACTCTGACACTCTTGGCTTTGGTGCTTGGAGAGATGGTCTGTCCAAAGATGGTGGGAGGTGTCAATGGGGTGTTAGTTTTGGAATTTTGGTTTGCGTGTAGGAGAAGAAGCTCTGTTTTTGATCCGATGAGTTTAAGAGAGCTAGTGGTCATCCAGTCGTCTATTAAAGTGAGGCATTTTTCTAGTCGCTGATGATGGTCTTTTTCTCCGTTGATGCGGAAGTAGAGTTGAGTATCATCAGCGTATGAGTGGAAGCACAGGTCCAAATTTCTAATAATTTTGAGGAGTGGGCGGATGTAGATGTTGAAGAGTTTCACTGTCTGAGAACAATTTCCTAAGAAGGATGCGAACCATTGTAGATCTGGGTCTGTGACTCCTGCTACTTCTGTGAGGCGGATAAGTAGAGTATTGTGGTCCACTGTATCGAACGCTGCACTGAGGTCCAACAGTACCAGGAGACATGATTCTCCATCATCAGCTGCTTCGAGGGCGTTGTCCCATATTTTGACAAGTGCCATTTCTGTGCCATGACGTGGGCGGAAGCCTGATTGCAGAGGGTCCAAGAGTTTGTGTGTGTCCAGGTGGTGTTGTAGCTGTTGTACTACTGCTTTCTCCATAATCTTGGGGATGGTGTTAAGGCTTGTTATCGGTCTGCGATAGTTAGGGTCCTTAGGGTCGAGGTTGGGTTTCTTTAGCAGGGGTTTGATGATGCCATGCTTGAGGGCGATCGGAACAGTCCTTTCTTTGAATGACTGGTTTATGAGGTGTGTTATAGTAGGAGCCAAGATGTCGGAGCATTCTTTCAGGAGTTTTGTGGGAATTATGTAGTTTGGTGATGTGCTGTCTCTGAGGCTTCTGATGATGTTTTTGGTGGTGTCAGTGGTAATTGGGATCAGTGAAAAATTTGGTGATTGTGTGATGATCGAATCAATTTTTTTCTTTTTGCTTTAGTTGAATGGGGTTGGTTATTTTTTTCTGTTGAATTGTTTTCTGGATGTTGTCGATTTTGTCGATAAAAAAATCCGATAACTCATTGCAGAATTCTTGGGTTTCGTTTCCTGGGGGCTCTAGGCAGGTAGGGTTCATTGTCTTGACGACTATTTAAAAGAGTTCCCGAGGGCGGTTTAAGGCTGTTGAGATGGTGTTTGAGAAATTTTCCTTTTTTGCTTTGAAGATTGCTTTGTGATATTTCGCCATGAGTGCTTTGTAGTTTGTGTGGTTTTCCTTTGTGGAGTTTCTTCTCCAAGCTCTTTCAGCTCTTCTGCGTTCCTGCTTTAGTAAAGTAAGAGTGCCATTAAACCATCCAGAGTTTATTTTGCGGATGTGTGTTCTGCATTTTGGAGCCACTGAGTCCGCTGTTTGTAGTAATGCCTTGTTTAAGGAGTTGAGTGTTTGTTCCGTTGAGTGGTTTAAGTTTAACGTTGCTATTTTGTTTGTTAATGTGGTTTTGAAGAGTTCGGAGTGTAGTTTCTTCTGTGATCTTGTCCAGCGTGTTGTTATTGCGTGTTTCCGTTTTTTGAGGGAGGTGTTGGTAGCGATTTTAAATTTGATAGCGTGGTGATCCATCCATGGTAGTGGTAGGTTGTCGAATATGTTGACGTCCATATTTTGTTTGAAGGTGAGGTCCAGAATGTGTCCTGAACCATGCGTAGGGGTGAGGGTCCTTTGGGCCTCATCAGGTGCTCGCCCAGACCAAAGGCTTCATCTGCAATGAAGACAATGGGGAGTCCTTCCACGTTATCCGCATCAGGTGGCAATCCCAGGCCACCACTCTGGAGACACTGGTAGAACTCCGTCTGGGCGAAGAATCCTCCATCCGGCCATTCTTCCCCACGTCCACATACAGAAATTCATATTGTCCCGACACCACCGCCATTAACACAATACTATGAAAGCCCTTATAAATAAAATAGTATGACTCCGAATAGGGTGGTGGCATGATGTGGACGTGCTTCCCATTTATAGCCCCTCCACAGTTGGGAAAGTCCCAATGGGTGGCAAAATGGGATGCCACAGTCTGTCATTCCTGTGGCGTTGAAGGAAACTGGGGAATAAAACAAGAAAAAAAAAGTACTTTTGCACATAACTTCGCAAGCAGATTACATACAAAACATTCTTGCCCAACATCAGTAAAACATTTTTTTGAATTATTATTTAAAGAATAAAATATAAAAGGCCCACTTTTCAGATTCCTCACCCCCTCTGATGGCCCATTGATAAAATTTAAGGGGGGCTTATAAATTGATTTAAGGACACACATACCATTTGGACGCATTTTAAGGGGGGTTATAAATTAATTTAAGGACACACAGACCATTTGGACACATTTTAAGGGGGGGCTTATAAATTTAAGGACACACAGACCATTATAAATTAATTTACGGGCACACAGAAAATTTGGACACATTTTAAGGGGGGGCTTATAAATTAATTAAAGGATACACATACCATTTGGACACATTTTAAGGGGGGGTTATAAATTAATTTAAGGACACACATACCATTTGGACACATTTTAGGGGGGGACTTATAAATTAATTTAAGGACACACATACCATTTGGACACATTTTAAGGGGGGGCTTATAAATTAATTTAAGGACACACAGACCATTCGGAAACATTTTAAGGGGGTGTTTAGGGTAAAGCACTACAATGGAGCTGACAAAATACATTGTTAAGTGACTAGACTAGGTGGATATGGGCCCAACATAGCATGCTAGGGAAGTTAGTGAAGGCAAATATGCATGAAGGACAAAAAAGTAGCATTAAAAGATTACAGCATGCATGAGGACAAAGGGGACATTCACAACATATTGCAATCATGGTAATTAGGGATTGAGGAAAGAAATACAATACATTAGCAAACATTAAATACAATAAAATGTGATGATATTAAAGGATACATTTTACCCTAATATAGTCCTTCTGCAGGACCTGAATTATAGCAGAACAGGTCTCTGGGATAATGATACCCAGAGCCTGGGGGGAGATGCCTGTCGAGAACTTAAGGTCCTGCAGGCTTCTCCCAGTCGCCAAGTACCGCAATGTGGCGACTAGCCTCTGCTCCAGAGTGATGGCTTGCCTCATGCTGGTATCCTGCCTGCTGATATAAGTGGTCAGCAAAGCCAACAAACACTGAGAAACGGGGTCTGTCATCCTGAGAAAGTTCCTGAAATCGTCAGGATTATTCTCACGGATCTCACGAAGCAAAGGCATGTGAGAGAATTGGTCACGCTGGACCAACCAATTCTTGGTCCATGAACTCCTCCCCACCCTGTTCATGGACTGGGCTTGGGTCGAAGAATTAACTACAACACCAAGCCCAAGCAAAGCACACACTCTACGACGAGTACGTACACGCAACATGGCTTCAAAACGGTCAGCTGGTCAGAACGAACTTAAACAGAATGCACTGAAGAACAGCAAGGCCTGTGAAGAACGAGCTGAAAATCAGCAACGAGCGGACAAGAACGCACTGAATAAACCAATGCAAACTACATGCACTGAAAAGCAAATACAAACCCCACAAGCACAAACTGAACAACAGTTAAACGATCTGAAAAAACACGAGTCTGAAAAATGTGAATCATCTCTCACCAAACTTCTACTAACACAAGATAAACACGAAATTAGCAGAAGGGGCCCAAAGGGTGGCACACTTGCAATTGACCTTCCATTTTATAGCCTTGTCAGACCTGGTGTACGTCACCACGTTCTAGACGGTTGGACTTTGGTGTGATCTTGTGTCAGGAAAGGCCTTCCTGCAAACGTTCTAGCAATCTGAATGCCAGAAGAATGCCTGTGCACAGAAGGACCATCCGGTGCACACGCGTGTGCAATAGCGTGAATAGCGGCGCACGGGCGTGGAACATACTCCTTGTGACAGCACTTGCTGCCAAGATGTGCTATTTAAAGGGGACTGATGCCTTGCTGCCCGGTCTACAGCGTTTCCTGAAGACCCCTGCTGGCTTGTTACTTGTTACCTGAATCTATTACCTTACTTGGCTTGTTCCTGACTTCCCTGCTTGCTGCCTGCCTCGATCCTGGCTTGGACTTTGACTACTCTTTTGGATTGCCCTTCTGTACCTGATCTGCCCGCCTGTGTTTTGACTCGTCCTGTCTGCATTCTGCTGCTGGCTTACAGCACACCTCCCTGCTGTCTGCATCCTGCTGCTGGACTACAGGACACCTCCCTGCTGTCTGCATCCTGCTTCTGGACTACAGGACACCTCCCTGTTGTCTGCATCCTGCTGCTGGACTACAGGACACCTCCCTGCTGTCTGCATTCTGCTGCCGGACTACGGTGCACCTCCCTGCTGACTTCAGGATCCAGCCCTCTACATCAGCCTTCCAGTCAGGCACTTGTGCCCCTTTGTACTCTCGAGCCCCTGTCAACACTACCAGGGGTTCCCGAGCCAGAGGTATGTGAGAGGCCATTCCCTGCATTCTGGGCTCTACCTACCAGATACATGACAGTACTCTGGCGTTTGCCGAGGTTTTGCTCCACTGTGTCGTGCCTGCGTGGCGCTGAGGGGGAGCTGGCTTTCCATGCTGGGGCTGCATCTCACTCCCTGCTTCATGGTATTCAGAGATGGTGCTGATACAACCTATGTACACCCTGATCTTCTCCCATCTATGTGGCTTCAAACATCACATGCATTTTTCAAGGTAATCTTCCAGGTGCTTTTTTTCAATCACCTTGGTGATATCTGCAGTTTATATCATCTCGTTTTTTGTTACTTGTATCATCATAGATACATTTTATATATTTCCCACATTATAGAAGTCCCCTCCACTGCGGGGTGTTGGTGTGTGTGGTCCGGTGTTCCTCGTTGAGGTCCCCTCTCAGCTCCCGGACCAGGCTCCATGGCTCTCCCCTGGCTTTGTTTTGTCGCACGGCTCCAGTTTTGGCTATCATGTGAGTAACCTTTTTGGCATGGCCCATTATGCCCAATTTCCCCCTTTTCTGCCGATTTTGTTAGACCCATGAAACTATATTGCTTTTCATACATTTTTTATAGAATTCAGATGCATCTGGCTCCTGAAGAGTGGATTGAAGTCCATGAAACGCAGCGTCGGGCCTACCTTTGATGCATCAAACACACATTGACCAATTTTCAGATGTTTTTTACTTCACATGACTTTTATCTTGCTTGGGGGATTAAGATGCATAATTGTACCTACCCATGTCCCATGGTTGTATATACATAGATTTATTGTTTATATGCGATTATTTTATGTCTAATGTTTGCAATGCGTTTTTATGCCATGTTGATCATTGGTCCCTAATAAACATACATATGTTTGCACCTCTGTGAGTGTGATTGGGCTTCATCATGTGCACCTCATTTAAAGTCCCAACCTCCCCCCCTCTTTTTCATGATATTAAGGATGGGGGCGCAAAATTTCCCTTGTCCCATGGTTGTATATACATAGATTTATTGTTTATATGCGATTATTTTATGTCTAATGTTTGCAATGCGTTTTTATGCCATGTTGATCATTGGTCCCTAATAAACATACATATGTTTGCACCTCTGTGAGTGTGATTGGGCTTCATCATGTGCACCTCATTTAAAGTCCCAACCTCCCCCCCTCTTTTTCATGATATTAAGGATGGGGGCGCAAAATTTCCCTTGCATCCCAATTAAAGTCCTAAGTTCACTTTTCCCCCCCATTTCTTACCTACCAGATACGTGACAGTACCGGACAGCCATGTCCGAGCCCACGCAGGGAACCTCGCCCATGGAGGACTTATGCCATCATCTAGCTGGACTTACTCAAGCTGTCAAAGACTTACAAGATGGTTATAACCGATTGGAAGAGCGTGTCCAAGTTCTATCTACCACAGCTCCCGGAACGTCCACTGCTCCTTCAGTGGTTATGCTCCCTCCAGGACCCAAAGTCCCCACACCAGAAAGGTTCTCCGGGGATCGCAGCAAGTATAGGGCATTCCGTAATGCCTGTGAACTTTTTTTGCATTACAACCCAGAACTTTCTGTCTCGAAACTACCAAGCTGGGCTTCGTCATTTCCCTCTTACTAGGCAAACCCCAGGCTTGGGTCCATCGCCTCCTGGAGCAGAAGGATAACTGCCTTAACCATCTGAATACCCTTTTTGAAGCCATGGCCCTTCTCTACGAGGACTCACAACAAGCAGCTACTGCAGAAGCAGCATTATTCTCTCTCCAGCAGGGCCATAGGGTGGAGGAGGACTATGCATCTGAGTTCAGGCGTTGGAGTTCCGATACAAACTGGAATGACGCCACCCTACGTTACCAGTTTCGCATGGGTCTCTCCGAACCATTAAAGGATGAGTTGGCCCGGGTTGACATTCCGGCAACACTTGAAGCTCTCATCAACCTGTCCATCCAAATAGACAGGCGTCTAAGACAGCGAAAAGCAGAACGTACAGCTGGTCCCGCTCGCCCAGCATGGATGTTACCACGTGTACCAAATCCTCCTGTTCACACTTCCGCTGATTCTTCTGAACCAATGCAACTTGGCATGATCCATCCTTCTCTGACTCCTGAAGAACATCAACGCCGGCAGGCTAACAACCTTTGCCTCTATTGCGGGGAATCTGGACACTATATGAGGCGAGGACTTGCCCTGCAAAGATCCGTAAGCACACTACCCTCTCCTCTACTTCCTTACCTGTTGTGTTCAATAATGCAACTCATTTGGCTATCTCCATTTCTCTACAGCTTCCAGGAGGGAATTCTCAAGCAACCACCATAATTGATTCCGAAGCTTGCAGCGGGTTTATGGACTTATCTTTTGCCCACAAACTCCAGATCCCTCTACGACCCAGAGCACAGGGACTGTCTGTACACCTAGCCGACGGATCAGCTATTAAATCTGGGCCTGTAACGCAAGAGATGGTTCCCCTAAATACCATTATTGCCGGCAACCATCAGGAACTACTTTGTCTTGACATCATCGAGTCTCCCTTGTTTCCCATCATACTGGGCATGTCCTGGCTCAAAGCCCATAATCCACAAATTAACTGGTCTACTGGAAAAATCAGTTTTCATTCCCCCTATTGCCGTCAACATTGCCTGCAGGGAGCTACCGACGTCCCGTCTTCCTTGCTGTGTCTGGAAACTGATGCTGAAACCTGCCAAGCTGTCCCAGAAGCATACCATAGTTTTTTGGATGTGTTCAGCAAAAAGGGGGCAGAGACACTTCCTCCACATAGACCCTTTGACTGTCCGATTGAACTTCTCCCCGGAGCAGAGATTCCCTTTGGGAGAATTTTACCCTTAACCGAACTGGAGCTAGGAACTCTTAAAAACTACATTGATGATAATCTAAAAAAAGGGTTTATATGCCCCTCCACCTCCCCAGCAGGAGAAGGGATTTTCTTAGTGGAAAAGAAGGATCACTCCCTACGCCCCTGCGTAGATTATCGGGACCTCAACAAAATTACAATTAAGAACCGGTACCCCCTACCTTTGGTACCTGAACTCTTCCAGAGACTCTGGACTGCAGCTATATTTACCAAACTGGATCTTCGCGGAGCCTAAAACCTAGTCCGGATCCGAAGCGGGGACGAATGGAAGACTGCCTTCGGCTTCGGACACTTTGAGTGTCTTGTAATGTCCCTTGGGTTATGTAATGCTCCTGCCACTTTCCAGCATTTTGTTAATGATATTTTTAGAGACTACCTTGATCTGTTCGTCATAGTTTATCTGGATGACATCCTGATTTTTTCCTCCTCTCTGTCTATCCACTGGGAACACATCAGAAAAGTTCTAACTCAGCTTCGCCAACACGGCTTGTACGCAAAACCTGAGAAGTGCGAGTTCGAACGCCAAAGCATTCAGTTTCTGGGCCTGATTATTTCCATAGATGGTGTCAAGATGGATCCGCAGAAGGTCTCCGCCATCCTGGATTGGCCAGCCCCTACGGATAAAAAGGGAGTTCAGCGCTTTGTGGGTTTTGCGAATTTCTATCGCAAGTTTATCAGGGGATTCTTTACCATCATCTCTCCATCACAAGATTCACTCGGCATGGCACCCGGTTCCAATGGTCCCCTGAGGCTCAAGCTGCTTTCACCTCGTTAAAAGATCAGTTCATGTCAGCCTCTGTCCTGAAGCACCCTGACCCAGCTTTACCTTACATCCTGGAGGTAGACACCTCTGAGATAGCAGTAGGGGCAGTACTTTCACAGAGACAAGGATCCAAGGCTCTATTACATCCAGTGGCGTTCTTCTCCCGCAAGTTATCAGAAGCTGAGAAGAATTACGATGTTGGGGACAGGGAGCTACTTGCAATCAAAGCCGCACTTGAAGAATGGCACTACCTCCTGGAGGGAGCGTCCCACCCTATTCTGGTGTACACCGACCACAAAAACTTAGAGTACCTGAAAGTTGCCAAGAGATTGAAATCACGTCAGGCCAGATGGGCACTCTTCTTTACTAGGTTAGCTTTCCACATGACTTACAGGCCGGGATCAGAAAATACCAAACCGGATGCGCTGTCTCGGATGTTCAGCGAACCTGAAGTTCCTTCTTCCCCAGATACCATTCTTGCTCCTGGAAACTTTCTCATGTTACAAGGAGATCTACTGTCCCAAATCAAACAGGCATCTTCAACGGCTCCCCATCCAACAGACATCACTCTACAGTCCAGAGATGACCTATTATGGTACAAAGACAGAATTTTTGTGCCTCAACAGTCACAGGTTGCCGTCCTCAAATCTTGTCATGACCATGAACTAGCTGGCCACTTTGGTATACACAAGACCTCCGAACTCCTCCAACGCACATTCTGGTGGCCTCAGCTATTGAAAGATTGCAGACGCTATGTGGAATCGTGCATTACCTGCATTCAGAACAAGGGCAGCAAGACCAAGGCTTGGGGGCTGCTAAAGTCTCTCCCTGTTCCCGGAAAAACCATGGAGGATGATCTCCATGGATTTCATTGTTGAATTACCACCATCAGAAGACTACACCACTATCTTCATAGTGGTCAACAGACTTTCCAAGATGGCTCACTTCCTGCCTATGAAGGGTACCCCCTCCGCCTCTGAAACCGCAAGGATCTTTATTAAAGAGATAGTAAGACTCCACGGTATACCTGCAAACATCGTATCTGAGCAGGGGGTACAATTTACATCCAAATTCTGGAGAGCTCTATGTGAATCTCTGAAGATTGACCTTTCTTTCTCCTCTGCTTACTTACCACCCCCAGACTAATGGTCAGACTGAAGGAACAAATCAAACCCTTGAGCAATATTTACAATGCTTTTCTTGTTTTTCTCAGGATGACTGGGTACCTCTATTACCTCTTGCCGAGTTTGCCTATAATAATTCTGTTCATTCTGCAACCAATCAGTCTCCATTCTTTGCGAACGATGGTTTCCACCATTTGTTTTTGTCTAACAATGTTCCAGAATGTGCAGTGCTGGCTGCCCAGGAAGCCTTGAATTTCTTTAGCACAAATAACAAACTATTCCAAGAGACAATGGCAAAAACTCAGGAACATAACAAGGAGACCTTTGACAGAAAAAGGAGAGGGGAGCTTGACCTGAAACCTGGAGATCAAGTCTGGCTGTCCACCCTGAATCTGAAGCTAGCATGTCCATCCAGGAAATTGGGCCCTAAGTTTGTGGGTCCCTTCCCAGTGATAAGAAAAATCAATAACGTGGCTTATGAATTGAAACTACCAGAGTCATTCCGTATACACCCAGTTTTTCATGTGGCTTTACTTAAACCTTCAGTCCCGAACCCCTTCCTCAATCGGAATATCGGTCCTCCTGAGCCTGTGCTCATCAACGGTGAAGAAGAATTTGAGGTTGAATCAATCATAGATTGCCGAAAGAGACGCAATCAAGTTCAGTATCTGGTGAAATGGAAGGGATATGGCCCCGAGGAAAACTCTTGGGAACCAGAGACTAATATCCACGCCAAGAGACTGATCCTAGCCTTTAAAAGATCTCACCCAAGTAAATTGGCCCAGTTGAGCATCCAGAGGCTGCCCATTGGAGGGGGCAATGTCAGGAAAGGCCTTCCTGCAAACGTTCTAGCAATCTGAATGCCAGAAGAATGCCTGTGCACAGAAGGACCATCCGGCGCATGCGCAATAGCGCGAATAGCGGCGCACGGGCGCGCGTGTCTCTCACCAAACTTCTACTAACACGAGATAAACACGAAATTAGCAGAAGGGGCCCAAAGGGTGGCACACTTGCAATTGACCTTCCATTTTATAGCCTTGTCAGGACTGGTGTACGTCACCGCATTCTAGACAGTCGGACTTTGGTGTGATCTTGTGTCAGGAAAGGCCTTCCTGCAAACGTTCTAACAATCTGAATGCCAGAAGAATGCCTGTGCACAGAAGGACCGTCCGGTGCAGACGCATGTGCAATAGCGCGAATAGTGGCGCACGGGCGCGCGCGGGAACATGCTCCTTGTGACAGCACTTGGCGCCAAGATGTGCTATTTAAAGGGGACTGATAGCTTGCTGTCTGGTCTACAGCATTTCCTGAAGACCCCTGCTGCCCTGTTACTTGTTACCTGAATCTATTACCTTACTTGGCTTGTTCCTGGCTTCCCTGCTTGCTGCCTGCCCCGATCCCGGCTTGGACTTTGACTATTTTTTTGGATTGCCCTTCTGTACCTGATCAGCCCACCTGTGTTTTGACTCGGCCTGTCTGCATTCTGCTGCTGGACTACAGCACACCTCCCTGCTGTCTGCATCCTGCTACTGGACTACAGGACACCTCCCTGCTGTCTGCATCCTGCTGCTGGACTACCGCACACCTCCCTGCTGTCCGCATCCTGCTGCTAGACTACAGGACACCTCCCTGCTGTCTGCTTCCTGCTGCTGGACTACCACACACCTCCCTGCTGTCTGCATACTGCTGCTGGACTACAGTACACCTCCCTGCTGTCTGCATCCTGCTGCCAGACTACGTTGCACCTCCCTGCTGACTTCAGGATCCAGCCCTCTACACCAGCCTTCCAGTCAGGCACTTGTGCCCCTTTGTACTCTCGAGCCCCTGTCAACACTACCAGGGGTTCCCGAGCCAGAGGTATATGAGAGGTAATTCCCTGTATTCTGGGCTCTACCTACCAGGTACTTAACATTGTGTGTAGGCAAGTCCATTTCAGCGGAACTCCGTCGGAATTCCATCGGAACTCCGTCGAAAAGTCCTTCGGACTTGAGTCCGACGAAGAGTCCGCTCGTGTGTACACGGCATAAGAGGGTGCCCATACATAGAAGGCAGAGAGGGACAAGTGCCACCCCAATAAAAGTCCCCACATGCTCCCATCATTTCAGCAAATCTAATTTCTTAAACTTTTTACAAACTCTCCACTTCTATTCAAAACCTTCCTTTCCCTCCCTGCCACTGAACCTTAGATATTCCATATTATAATTATTTGTTTATTTTGCTACACCAACTCCTCATTGTGGGACTTTCTAGCTCCTGCCACTGTCAAGGGATTAAACTTTTTCGGCTGCGTTTAATAACTGGTGGACCAATGTTCTTGTATATTGTTTGATTGGAATTCTAACCCCATGGAACAGATACCCCCACGGGTCCTCTGGTATTTCTATGCTGGTTATTTCCTTTATTATCTTCAGCACCTCTCTCCAGTATTTTTTTTAATTTTAGGACATGTCCACCATATGTGAGCCATGGTTCCAAGTACCTTACACCCCCTCCAACATAACTGCAAAACCTCTTTTTGGCATTTGTATGCCTTATCCAGTGTTATATACCAGGGTGCCTGGCACTTGTAGTTCATTTCTTTAGTGCATTCCATCCAACAGCATGTTGGAAGGGATTGGTGTGGGCGCTTCCCACTGGATGGCCTTATTGGCTTGGCTGCCTGGTTTGGTCTCGCCCTCCTCTCTTCCCCACATGTGCCTTGACGTGACGTTGGGGGTGTGTTTGTGATGGCGCTCCCTATATAGGCTTCCCCCCTTGTTGGGCCCCTTACACAGATTCCACCAGCATAATTTTTTTGTCCGACATGATGCATCACGGCACCTTAGTTCTCATCCACTTCTTCACAGGTCACCTATTTCCTTCACTCTCACTTTCACTCACCAATGTTGCTTTTTTCATCCCTTCATTCCTTTTCTCCTTGTCACTCTCCTTTCTCCTGCATTTACTTTCCTCACACTTTTCTACACTACCAACATTTCCTATAAAATTCACCATTCATATATAATATATATATATTTTTTGTCACTTTCCTACTTCAGGTTCCCCATTCCCGGGATCACCCCATTCAACCCCTATTGGTGCTACTCTCTACACACTGGCCCACTCAGGATGCTGTTTGTGTGGGTTGCAGTCGCCCCTCACTCCCCTTTGGCTCCCCGCAGTGGCGTTCCTGGGTGGTCTGGGACTCTCGCGGCCGCACCACCTTTGCGCAGATTCACTTGCAAGTGCGTGGGTTCATTTGCTATGTGGGGGGTTCTCTCATATTGTATATTTTCCCACATGATCCCTCTAGACTATCTATAATATGACTATTTCTCTTATCCATAGATGATCAACACGGTATTGCTCCTGACGAGTGGCTATAAGGCCTCGAAATGCGTAGAGCTAATTCATGAATTTCTTATGGCCATTCCTATTCATGACCTTTATTTTTCTTTTGCCTGTTTTAAGCTACGCTTTAGTGCGTCAATATCCTGTAACAGGTATATTTTATCATGTGTATAATTATTATTTCCCCTACCTGTATCAAGCTACGCTTTAGTGTGTCGATAACCTTTGACAGGTATTTTCTATTTGGTGTATAATGATTTCTTCCTTTACCTGTTTTAAGCTATGCTGTAGTGCATCAATAACCTGTAACAGGTATTTTCTACTATGTGTATAATCATGCATCAATTATTCTGTGTATTTGCATAACATGTAACAACTCCTTGTTATAATATTAACTAACATATTGTGTGGTTCTAATGAACTGTATAAACTTTTTGACATTTAGCATAATGCAATTAGTTAAATAAAAAAATTTATGGTAATCTGGAATTAAATTAAAAATAGTTTTTATGTTTAATCTATTTTTTTTGCCTCCGTGTGTTTCATGTAAAGTCCCGCTTCTTGTTCTCCCATTTTTTATGTGTTGAATCGGGATGGAGGAGGGGAGTTGAATGGCCCCTGTTACCTCATCTAAAGTCCCACTAACCCCTTCTCTTCTTTTCTCTTCTTTCATTTCTATAGTGTTAATGTCTATTGCCATGGTGTGTGCCAGCCTCAGTATTTTCCCTAAATCTTGGTCTTTCTCTCAGATTCCCAATTCTTCTTTCCATTTTCCGATAAATAACGGTATTTCCAGCCCTTTCAGTCCCATTAATAATTTCCTTGAGATCCTCTTCTTCGTACCTGTAACTGTACATAGCCGCTCAAATGGCTGTAGGTTCTCTTCAGGACTAATTGGTTGAGGCAATGTAGCAACAAAATGTTTCAATTGGGAGTACCGCCAATCAGCTATTACCAATAAGTCTTTTTTTGTGTTTTAAATCCTGAAATGTGCATATTTTACTTTTCTCTATTATATCTTTTAATTGTGCATTATCTTTTTTTATCCAATTTCCGAACAGTCTCCCTTTCCCTGATGGAAAGTAATTTGTGTCTCTTAGTGGTATCAAACGTGAATTAAATTCCTATTTTTCCCTTTTGTGCATCATATCCCAGATTGCCAGTGCTTTCTGTGTTATATTTTGTGTGTTCTCACTCAGTTTTCTTAGTTGTGCGGGTATCCATATTATTTTCCCTAGTGTAGCATTACTAATCGTGTTTTCCAATTTAACCCATCTTTTTTCTTTATTGTTTTTTGCCCATTCTAACACCCATGATAGTAGAATAGTATTGTAATTGTTCTTAAAGTGACACTAAAGGTAATTTTTTTTTTTTAATAACAAACATATCATACTTACCTCCACTGTGTAGCTGGTTTTGCACAGAGTGGCCCCAAACCTGGTCTTCTGGGGTCCCTCTGTGGCTCTCTCGGCTCCTCCCTGCATCAGATAACCCTCTGGGAGAAAAGCTCTCCCGGGGGGGTTACCTTATGGGCATGCTCCCGAGTCCAGCATTTGGTGTTCATAGACATTGAATGCAGGACTCAGCCCCGCCCCTGGTGGCTGCGTCATTGAATTTGATTGACAGCAGCAGGAGCTAATAGCTGCGCTGCTATCAATCTATCCAATCAACAGCCGATAACCCCCTAGAGAGATGGTGCATCCCTGTGGGACATGTTCAAGGGTTCAGGTAAGTAAAACGGGGGGGGGGGGGGCTGGGGGCCGGTCACTGACAGATGTCTTTTCACTTAATGCATAGGATGCTTTAAGGTCAAAAAACACAAATCTCTACAACCCCTTTTAAAGTCTGGTACCCCCAGTCCCCCTTGCCCCTTCTCCTTAGTCAGTACTGTCAAGTTTATACAAGGCTTCTTTTTCTGCCAAATAAACCTTAAGAGTATCGTTTTTAGTGGTTTAAAATATACCTGTGGGAGGAGGATCGGTAGCATTTGCATCTTATACATAATCTTTTGTAAAATAACCATTTTAAGAATGTTTATTCTGCCTATCCAAGACAGGTATCTTGTTGTGATCTTTATTTACCGTATTTATCGGCGTATAACACGCACTTTTTTCCCCTTAAAATAAGGGGAAAATCGTGGGTGCGTGTTATACGCCGATCCCTGCTATTTTGTGATCTGTTGGAGCGATCGCCGCGATCGCCGCCGACATTCACATAGCTTGTATTTTTAAACATGGCGCCGCCATGTTCGGAGGGACTCGGGGGCGCTCGTTCATTGGACCTGTGTTATGTCCATCATAGGGACTGGGCGTGACTGTGAACGGCGCCGAGAATAGCCGAGAAGCCTCGGCTATGTGTATCTCGGCTCCGCCCAGTCACTGTGTCCTCGGCGGCGCTCGTTCAGCTGAACGAGCGCCCCCGAGTCCCTCAGAACATGGCGGCGCCATGTTTAAAAATACAAACTAAACGTTTGTATGTCGGCGGCGTCAAGGCTGCACGGACCACTGGGGACAAGGCTGCACTGGGGCAAAGCTGAACTGGGGACAAGGCTGAACTGGGGACAAGGCTGAAATGGGGATAAGGCTGCACTGGGGACAAAGCTGAAATGGGGATAAGGCTGCACTGGGGACAAAGCTGCACTATGGACAAGGCTGCACTGGGGCAAAGCTGCACTGGGGACAAGGCTGCACTGGGGCAAAGCTGCACTGACAAGACTGCACTGGGGCAAAGCTGCACTGACAAGACTGCACTGGGGCAAAGCTGCACTGACAAGACTGCACTGGGGCAAAGCTGCACTGACAAGACTGCACTGGACACTGGGGAAAGGCTGCAGATGAACACTGATGAGGCTGCATTGATGGGCATTTAAATGTAAGTTTTTTTTCCTCAAACTTCCCTCCTAAAAGTTTTTTTCCTTAAAATTCCCTCCTAAACTTGGGGTGCGTGTTATACGCCGGCGCGTGTTATACGCCGATAAATACGGTAATTCTGTTTTTATTTTGTTCAGTAGCGGGATGAAATTCGTTTGGTATATTGTCTCAGTGGATGGTGTTATTTTTACTCCTAAGTATTTTAAATCTGTTTTTCTCCAAATAAATGGGAACTCATGTTGGTATATCTGCTTGTCCTGTTTCCTCAGATTAATAGTTAGGATCTCTGATTTTGAAGAGTTCGTTTTAAAGTTTGATATATCTCAGTATGTTTTTAAAGCTTTCATTAAGTTGGGCAGGGTTATCCTGGGACTAGTTATATAAAACAGGATATCATAGGCGTAATCCACCAATTTGTGTTCCTCGTAACCTATCTTAATCCCCCTTATGTCTGGGATCTGTCTAATCCCTGCCAAAAGCAGTTCTAACGACAGAACAAACAACAGGGGGGACAGGGGGCACCCCTGTCTCATCCCGTTGTACATCTCGAAGGGCCCAGAGACTGTTCCGTTTACCTTTATCCTTGCTGTGCGCTGCTTTTAAAGTGCTTTCCAGTGGGTCATCTTTGGGCCTAATCCCATTACCTTTAATGTGCTCTGCATAAATCCCCAGTCTAATCTATCAAACACTTTTTTGGTGTCTATTGAAAGCAGCAGTCCTGGGGATTTACTTTCTTTTATTTTCTGCACTAATAGGAACGTTCTAATTCCATTAACTCTACTTTCTCTTCCTGGGATGAATCCCACCTGGTCTGCATGTACCAAGTCGCTCATTACCATTTTCATCCTACCGGCCAATACCTTGGTGAATAATTTCATATCGGCATTCAGCAGTGAGATGGGTCTATAACTTGAACATATTGAAGCATTTTTTCCTTCCTTTGGGATGACAGTGATTGCGGCCTCCAGAGCTTCCCTCCTCACTCGGTGTCCACCACTCGGTGTCCACCAAGTCTCTTTCTCCATCTCCAGAGGCTTCAAGGACTACTTTGGTTTCACATCAGGTACTTGGCCCTTGTGACAGAATAATCCAGCCAGGTCTGAGACTGAGGGGAGTGCTTCCACCTTCGAGGTCCTGTGCCAACAAGTGGCCTCTGTGTCTCAGGCCCTGATGTCCATACAAGAGGGGTACTTTCAACTGAAAGATCGGCTGACTGTAATGGCCAATACCTCAGTTTTGAGCCCTGCGGAACCACCTGTTATTGCTATGGAGCAGCCCATCTTTACTCCAGCTACTGAACCACAGGTTCCTATGATGGGTTCGCCACAAGTACTGGGCTTTCAGGAATGCCTGTCGGCTATTGTCATGAACAGGTGTGACCAGATTGTGTGGACTGCAAAGAGGAAACCAAAACCCATGTAAAGTAAATAAGAATAATGTTTATTTAAGATAAGTGATATAAATAAACAAACACCCCAAATAGTGCTCAACCAACCAACAGAAACCCACAGACAACAGATAATATATACAGCCAAAGGGAAGTACCGAAATCAAACACGTAAGCCAGGCCAGGGTCATACACAGGGGATCAGCAACTGAACAAGGGCAGGATAGAAGAGGGAGATAATGGATGGGATATGGCTACAAGGCAATAGGAACACAGGAGGGACAGGATCAGGATGGGATCGGATACAGGCTCCGGTTCAGATACAATTACAGATACAGGTTACAGGTCAGGGATTCAACAGTGCCACCAGCATGTAAGTCCTCTTACTACAGGTCCTGGATATTGGAAGACACCCGCTGGTGGACACTGGTACTGCGATCCAAGAGGCCGACAGTGACACCAACGGGTGAACCATTTCATGACAGCTATACTTCACCTTACAGCCTAGGACCTTCTCTTCAGAGAATACAAAGGTAAGATTCATAGTAGCCTTACTAACAGAAGAACCTCAAGCATGGGCTCACCAGCTATTGGAAAGGGAGAGTCCTATACTGCACTCACTGTCTTCTTTCTTCGATGCCATGGCAATGCTCTATGATGACCCACAATGATCCACCACGCTGAAACAGTGTTGACCTCTCTGCAACAGGGGAAATGCCCTGTTGAGGACTACATGATGGAATTCAGCAAGTGGGCTGCAGACACTGCATGAAACGATGCTGCCTTGTGCCATCAGTTTCGCTTGGGCCTGTCCGAGCCCCTCAAAGACAAATTAGCAAGAGTGGGGCTCCCTGATACATTGGAACCTACAATTCAGTTGGCTATCCAGCTTGATCACTGACTCAGAGAACATCGCAGGGAATGATCCAGTATGGCCGCTCCCATGAGTACCCATGGCTCCACACCTGAGAACCCCTGAGACCCACGCATCAACCCCAATTCATGACGCAAAACCAATGCAACTCAGCTTAGTTTGTGCACCCCTCACATCTGAAGAGCGATAATGCCATTGCCTGAACAATCTATGCCTGTATTGTGGTGGAGCGGGTCACTTTCTTCAGGGATGTCCCTATAGGTCGAGTAAGTGGATCGAACCCCCATCTGTTTCACTGTGCATTGTTAAATCCTCGCATCTCACTCTCTGTCTCTCTTTGCAGATACCGGGAAAGATAATCTGAGTAGCATCCATTATTGACTCTGGGGCTTGCAGCTGCTTTATTGACATCCACATCTCCAAAAGTATGGAATCCCACTATGCAGGAAGCCCCAGCAATTTACCGTTCATCTGGCACATGGCTCCACACCAACCTCGGGTCCCATAACCCATGAGACCACCCTCATATTGGCCACCACCGAAGCAGACCATCGGGAATATCTTCAGCTGGACGTGATTTCTTCCCCCATTTTTCCAGTTATTTTGGGGTTACTGTGGCTTCGACAGCACCAGCCACAGATTGATTGGACCACTGAAGTTGTATCTTTCAGCTCACCCTATTGATTACACCACTGTTTCCCACAACAAGAAAAATCAAAAAAGGACTGCGCTAAAACACATAATGAACACCATATATGATTATGTGAATAATAAAAAACAGCAATCAATCAAAATATTCAAAGGTAAATAGAAAACCATACAGTAGGGATAGATGAATAGTGAGGTGAACCGGATAAGACACAAATGGTAACAATGAAATTGCCAAAAATATATATATCCAAGGGATTGATGAAAATGTTCAAAGAAATTGAGTCTCTGGAGCCAGAGCCAACAGAGGGTGATCAAACGGTTAAGCACTCAGCACCCAGTGAAAAATCCTCCACCTTATAAGATGTACGCTTACCAGAGGTAAGCTGGATAATAGCTTATCTTTAGATATCCACACGGGGGACACAACTCTATGGACCTCCTCGCAAGAAAGGGGTAGGCAGGAACTCTCTTGGACCGGACCTCAGACAGCATACCAAGGGAACCCAGAAATAAAAGGAATTTCCTCCATAGTGTGAATCCGTTTGGTATTTTATTATAAAATAGGTAAAAGCACTTACATAAATTCTTGGTTAAAATCACAAAACAGCCGGCCGGCTAGCATACACCCGTTCGATGGAATGGAAACGATGACGTCAGCGCGTCGACCTTCCGACGTACGTTTCGTCCTATTGGACGTCGTCATGGGAACGGGCGACGCACTGACTCATCGCTACTTATAGGAACAAAACGAAACCAAGCCTCGCTGTGAAGCTCGGATGGCGTCGTCACAACATCCTGTTGGAAAAGGATGTGTGTGTCGAATAACCATAGGAAAGGCTGGCGTTTCCCTCATCCGCCAATCACAACCTACTATTACGAGGGAAGGATTGGATTGATAAAATACATTGGAGGGCATGGTCAAAACCCATATACGCCATCTAGTGGACTGAATGAAATTGGCACTCAAACCCACATCCTATTATATGGGAAGAAAACTCAATCGAAAATTAAAATAAAAATTTTTTTTGCTAATAGAATTGTGATATCTAAATGTTAGAAATGTGATATCTAAATATTAGAAAAAATGGTAGAAAAAATGACTTATTGACGCCATCAGAGAATCAAAGAAAGTTTACAAAATTATATAGACATCATATCAATACGTAAATAATAATACAACGTTAAAGTAAAAATAGAATCAAAATATTACAGATACTGCATGCAAAATGTCACCCCTCACATCCCGACTCAGTATTTAGGTGGAATAATGATAGAATATTGGATTATAAATAATAAATGTGTTAATTTAAGAGTTATCTAGAAAGGCATTTAAATCTACGTCGACGTTGAGCCCAAAGGGGGTGTAACACTTCAATCTGTGTATCCAGGTCATCTCGAGCCTGGAAATCCCTCGTATTACAGACCCCCCCCTCCAATGTGGAGTGTACCTATCGATACCCAGAAAGATAGTTTTCCTGGGGTCGCGATCATGCGCTTCTAGGTAGTGTCTTGAGACCGGATGTTTGGGGAAACCAGTTAGGATGTTGGTAATGTGCTCATTAAGTCTAACAGATAAGGGACGCTTGGTTCTTCCTACATACTGTAGGCCACAAGGGCATTGAAGAAGGTATACCACTCGCTCTGTGGAACATGTAATGAATGATCTGATCTCAAATTCCATCTGAGTGCTGGTGGAAATGAAGTTATGTGTCCTTCTATGTGTGCAACCACTAAGAGAACATACCCTACACCTCCTGCACTGATAGAAACCAATCATGTATTCAAAAAATCCTTTTTTAGTAAGAGGAGGATCTAGGACATTCGGGGCCACTCTATTTCTAAGTGAGGGGGCACCTCTGTAGATTACCTGTGGTTTGGCCGGAAGAGTAGGACCAAGCACATGGTCATTTTTAAGAACATGCCAATGCTTTTTTATTAGCTTGGCTACATTATTATGTTGGGAGGAATAGGTGGTGATAAAGGGAATTGTGGGTACTCTATCACGGTCAGGCTTGTTAGTTTCAAGTAGAGTGCATCTATCAATCATAGCCACTTCTTCCAAAGTGTTCCTCAGAGATGTCTCCACATAGCCCTTCTCTAAGAAACGTTTTAATAAAATGTCCGCTTGGGTTAAAAACTCAGCATGATTAGAACAATTACGTTTTAGACGAATAAATTGGCTCTTCGGCACAGACCTCAGCCAAGCTTCATGGTGGCAGCTGTCAGTCGGTATATAGGAATTCCGATCTGTGTTTTTAAAAAAGGTGGCTGTAGTGAATTCCCCATCCTTCACACCAATTTTTAAGTCCAAGAAATTAATTTCAGACTGGCTGGCCTCATATGAAAGTCGGATCCCCCGGTCATTATTATTCAGCCCCACCATATAAGCATCGAGATCCTCACGATCGCCATTCCATAGGAGGAGGATGTCATCTATATATCTAGCCCACAACACCACCTGAGGTTTCTGTTGGGCATAGATGACATCCTCCTCCCACAGGGCCATGAAGAGGTTCGCCAGGCTGGGGGCATATTTTGCCCCCATGGCGACCCCCCTGTCCTGCCTGTAAAACTGACCCCCAAACCAAAAATAATTCCTAGTGGCCACAAAGTGGAGTAGTTGCATAATGAAACATATTTGTTCATCAAACAATGACGAATCTCGTCTAAGATAGAATTCAACCGCAAACAGCCCCAAATCATGGGGTATTACGGTGTACAATGAGGCGACGTCCGCTGTCACCAACCACCAATTGGGCCCAGGGGTGTAATTGGAAAGTAAATTAATTACATGGCGAGTATCCTTTAAGTACGACGGCATCTTGGTAACTAATGGCTGCAGATAGAAATCTATATACCTGCCCACCCGGGACGATATGGAATCAATTCCACTGACAATTGGACGTCCCGGGGGGCAGGTAGGATGTTTGTGAATTTTTGGCAGGTAATAAAGAACAGGGGTACGGGGGGCTTTTGGTACCAAATAGGCTTTCTCCTTGTTATTTAGGATACCCTGTTCTGACCCGAACTTGATCAGCACCTCCAGTTCCTTTTTATATTGAACTTTTGGGTCTGATCTAAGGGGGGTATAAGTGTCACGATCTCCCAAGATGTTGGACATTTCTTTGAGGTAATCATTCCTGTCCAGAACTATAATGCCACCCCCCTTATCGGCTGGTCTGATGACTAGGTTTTTATTGTGACACAAAGAGTCCAAACCAGTTTTTAAATTCTTGTCAAAATATACTTTTTTGAGGGGTAATTGCTCTAAATCTTTAAGGACTAGATCCTTAAACACCTTCAATGAAGGGGCTATAGCCCCTGGAGGATTGAAAAGGGAGGCATTTGATAACCCAGAGTGACGGTACTCATTGGGACCAGTTATAGTATTAGTGATAGGATTAGAGGTTAGATATCTCTTAATATTGACCTTGCGGACAAATTTGTGCACATCTATAAAAGTTTGAAACTTATTTAAACCTCTCGGTGGTGCAAATTTAAGACCTTTGTTGAGTAAAGATTTCTCAGAATCATTTAAGGGAACAGAACTCAAATTAAATATACCATTACTGGTTATGCTTTTTTCCTTTTTAGATCGCAATCGCCTCCCCCCTCTAGTTCCTCTCTTTGATCTGCTGGCCTTTTGGTGCCTTGGCCTGGCCTGTGAAAACCCCATTGCTGATAATTGGAATTAGAGGGGCCCGGTTTACTCCCATCATCAATGAGTCCCCCCAATCTGGGATGGAACTGTGGAGCCAATTCATTACGTGCTTCCATGATGGTAGAATTGGTAGGGGGGCCATCGAGGTCACTTAGAGGGTAGAATTGATTATGGGTGTTAATATTGTATTCCGAATACCCTCTGTTAGTAATTCTGGGTCCAGGATTCTGAAACTCTCGAGGCCTACCTTCATAGTAACCTATATTGGGGTCATAATTAGAGCCATAAGAACGGTCTGGGTGAGGCTCAAAATTGAAATTGCGGGGAGATGGCAAATGATCCTCATAACCATTGTATTGGTCATGTGATCTATCCCCAAAAGGGTGACCACCCATAGGTCTTTTGTTGCCAGAACCTCTACCCCTCCCACGTCCTCCATGGTTAGAACCACCTGTCCCCCGGGATCGTCTCGATTGGGAGGGCGGGTAATAAGATGGAATGCCTCCCCTCTCCCCAACTCCTCGTCTAGAGGAAGAGGGTTGTATTCCCTGTTGGGACCTGCCAGAGGGGCCATTATGGCCTCCCGGGAAAGGCCCGGAAAGGTTGGGTTGTGATGGAGGGGGGGCATATATCATGGCTGGGGGTGGTCCTCCTGGGTTGGATGGACCCCATTCCATATTTTCAGCTGAGTTTTGCTCAGCTAACAATTTTTTTTGCCATTCAAAGACTACTGCCCCTTGGTAGTCCAGTAGGTCTCTATTATATTTCTTTTTCTTTTTATTTCTCTGATCTCTCTCCTCCTTTTCCAATAAGGAAAGGAGGGAGAGTGATTTCTCCTTGTAGTCATTACTCTCCTTAAGGGGGCTTAGTTTCTCTTTGATGCTTTTGATTTCATCATCTAGTCTGGTGAGTTTGGTTTTTTTTACGACCAATGAGAAATTTTAAAAAATCTATTCCCGCTGTATTGAAATAGCTAAACCACTCTTCTAATTGGACATCGCCTTTCTGTGGGCTGACCTCCCATCTAAGACTTCTAGGCACCATACCACCTTTAACATAAGTGTCAAGATAGGCTATGTCCCACTGAGTGTGTATTTCGGATATAGTTAGGTTCTTAAGCCTTATAAAAAGGCCACTGAGGTCTCCCTCATCTTCTTTGTATGACTCAAACACACAATCAGTGTTAAATTGCCTTGCGGCTCTGTAATCAAAGACATCCATTAAGGAAATGTTGAGTGAAACCAATGAGAGACACTGGTTATGGTAAACCTATAGATAGCAGCAGTATTACAGCCACAAAATGTGAAAAGACAAAATATACCATTTTGATTCTATTTTTACTTTAACGTTGTATTATTATTTACGTATTGATATGATGTCTATATAATTTTGTAAACTTTCTTTGATTCTCTGATGGCGTCAATAAGTCATTTTTTCTACCATTTTTTCTAATATTTAGATATCACATTTCTAACATTTAGATATCACAATTCTATTAGCAAAAAAATTTTTTATTTTAATTTTCGTTTGAGTTTTCTTCCCATATAATAGGATGTGGGTTTGAGTGCCAATTTCATTCAGTCCACTAGATGGCGTATATGGGTTTTGACCATGCCCTCTAATGTATTTTATCAATCCAATCCTTCCCTCGTAATAGTAGGTTGTGATTGGCGGATGAGGGAAACGCCAGCCTTTCCTATGGTTATTCGACACACACATCCTTTTCCAACAGGATGTTGTGACGACGCCATCCGAGCTTCACAGCGAGGCTTGGTTTCGTTTTGTTCCTATAAGTAGCGATGAGTCAGTGCGTCGCCCGTTCCCATGACGACGTCCAATAGGACGAAACGTACGTCGGAAGGTCAACGCGCTGACGTCATCGTTTCCATTCCATCGAACGGGTGTATGCTAGCCGGCCGGCTGTTTTGTGATTTTAACCAAGAATTTATGTAAGTGCTTTTACCTATTTTATAATAAAATACCAAACGGATTCACACTATGGAGGAAATTCCTTTTATTTCTGGGTTCCCTTGGTATGCTGTCTGAGGTCCGGTCCAAGAGAGTTCCTGCCTACCCCTTTCTTGCGAGGAGGTCCATAGAGTTGTGTCCCCCGTGTGGATATCTAAAGATAAGCTATTATCCAGCTTACCTCTGGTAAGCGTACATCTTATAAGGTGGAGGATTTTTCACTGGGTGCTGAGTGCTTAACCGTTTGATCACCCTCTGTTGGCTCTGGCTCCAGAGACTCAATTTCTTTGAACATTTTCATCAATCCCTTGGATATATATATTTTTGGCAATTTCATTGTTACCATTTGTGTCTTATCCGGTTCACCTCACTATTCATCTATCCCTACTGTATGGTTTTCTATTTACCTTTGAATATTTTGATTGATTGCTGTTTTTTATTATTCACATAATCATATATGGTGTTCATTATGTGTTTTAGCGCAGTCCTTTTTTGATTTTTCTTTATATGTTTGTGTGCACGCCTCACTCTAGGACTGCAGCTTGCTTCATTCTACTAATCACTAGTAGCACAACTTTTATGTTAGCGCGGTATTGTTTATGGTATATTTCCCACAACAAGCCTGTTTGGTTCAACCCCTTTCCACAGATGACAACACTCTTCTCCCCCAGGTTTACAGAGACTTCCTGGATGTCTTTGACAAAAATGGGGCTGAATCCCTACCATCTCACCAGCCGTAAGATTGCCCCATTGAGCTTCTTCCTGGTTCTGCAATACCATTTGGGAGGATCTTCCCACTCTCTGAGCCTGAATTAAAAGTCCTCCAAAAATACATTGATGACAATCTTAGGAAAGGGTTCATCCGGCCCTCTACCTCTCCTTCTGGCGCTGGACTCTTCTTTGTGGAAAACAAGGACCATTCTTTAAGACCATGTATCAAGTACAGAGAACTGAACAGTATCACAATCAAGAATTGATACCTGTTGCCTCTAGTCCCTGAGCTCGTTCAGATGTTCCGCACCACCAAAGTTCTTCTCAAATTGGACCTACGGGGTGGCCTACAATTTAATACGGATGTAGCGCACTACCCCCGTAGGAGCTGCTAGTTAGTTTATTACAGTACATGCTGGTTTAACCCCTGCTTCTTCCTCCCCGCTGTAGTAATCACAGACACCGTTGAACAGCTCAAACAATAACTTTTATTCATGATTCGGCAGTTGTGTTACATGAATGAAGCCAACAGATATAAGTTGCCTGTTGTCTAAACTGCACAAGTAATTAGAATCTTCCAGCTATAATTTGCAGCTTTCCTCCCTCCTGTTTACTGCTACTTCCCAACCGTACAGCATTTCCAAGTATACCCAAAGAACGATACTCTGAATAAAGCTCTTTGGGCTGACTGATTGGATTTCTTGGGGTATTAATTCTCTAAGGCCCAACTCTTTGCACAGACTTCTTTATTGACCCGCACTCCAACACTCTTTTTAAGATATTGATTCTCTAAGGCCGAAGATCTGTATCTCCTCCAGGACCTGCACTTTAACACCTTTATGTCTTTTGGGAGAACTGTTTCTCTGGGTTTCCACTCACTTGTAATCTTGATTAACAATCCATGTTTTCCACGGAGGGTCGATCTCCCAGTCTTCCTCCTGCTAGCAGTAGCAACTTCCTCCTGATGGCTCCTCCATCTCTCCTCCCCGCATGGCATGTCCCCCTCCCCAGAGAGGAGAGCACCCGAGCTGCACCAGCTTCTACATGCTGTCTTCTTACTTTTTTCCCAAATTTAGAATCCCCCCAGGAGCATGTGACCTCCAGTATATATGTATGAAACCGCCCCTGCCCAAACAAATTAACCATTGGACCAGGGCCATACACACTGCCTGTCCTTCAAACCCTGACCCGCCTCCTTTCCAGAACATTACTTTGGAGAAGCAAGAGAGCGTTTTCCAGGGTGATGATGAACAGGTGGTCACACCCCCCTCTAATCTACAACTCCATCCTAACCCAAATCAAAACCTCCAGACCTGTACTAACAGTAAGGCACTGGTAATTTAACTTGTCTATTAACCTTATAGCACCCACCTAAAGGTGGTGGGCTCTACATACACCCCCCTCTGAAATCACAACTGTCCTCAGTTGTGGAAAGGAATCCACAGACTAGTAACAGCTTACCTACCTCCCAACCGTGAAGCATCTTATATCACATGGGTGTACTGTGGACATGGGTGTACTGTGGACAAATGTACAAAAAATATTTACATCTCAATTCCTGACTATAAATCCCTATATCTAAAAAAGGATTTCAAAGGGAACCAAAACACTATCCACGAGAGGATAGCACTTCCGTTACCCTAGATCTTCTGGTATTTCTTCGGACAGCCGTCCCGCACCTGTAAAAGAAAACATCCTATTTTCATCCAGAGTATGACTTGGTATGTTTTCCAGGTTTCTGCACTATCACTCTGTCCTTGTAAATGGCCCTTCCCTGCCGCCATTCTTTGAAAATGTCCTGAAACCTCATGCACTGTTCATTGTCAGGGGTTCTTTGTGGTTTGGGGACGTGTAGATAATCCCAGACAAGGTCCTGCTCCCATCCTTCCCGGGAAGCCTCAACTATATCCATAACCTTTCTTGGTACATAGGGGTATTCAAGTCCCCACTTCTGAGCAACCATTTTCTGTACATCCCGTTGGAATCGGGACAGTCTCGGTAGTTCTCTGGGCCTTCCCCGCCCTGTCAGAACAATAGAGTCAGAGGCCCTCACAGCCCTCTTTTGAAAAGTGGGTACTCCAGTGTGAGATGCTTCCATGGACATCTTGGTCAGGGGTGCTGGGGGTGCTGGGGGTGCTGGGAAGGTGACAATGCTTTCCGGAGCCCCGGAGGTAGCACTCAAAGACGTGGATCTCTCTAAAAACCAGTCCTCCTCTCCACTTGAACCACCCTCCTCTGGTGAGGACGATACAAACAGGTGCTCTAATGACCCGTAGAGATCCAGCACCTCAGGCAAACCCCAATCTATGGCCCGGTCTCTGCTTCCCCTGTCCAGCTCACCTAAAGGATCCCCCTCTGGCACTGGTGGCTCCTTCTGGACAAGTTCCACAGAGGACTTACAAGTGACCAGCTCTTCAGGTACATTTCCCAAGGACTGCCTAACAACACCCACAGTCTCCCGGTGCCTAGCCAAGCCACAGGCTTCCCCTGCTGATACTTCCTCCTCCGGCTGTGGAATGTCAGTCTGGAACTCCTCTGCCGCAATCTCCGATGTTGCTTGGCCCTCTCCGGCCCTCCGGAGATTCAAGACTTGAGGCGTGCAGAGTCCGGTCGTGCTGTTTGCATGAAAGTACTTCACCTCCTGCTGTTTAGGTCCCAACCGTGTCAGTTGTGCACTGCAATGGCCGCACCAGGCCCAGGCGTTCACACCCAGGGTAGGCCTCCGACAGTCTAGGACAGGTTAGGCAAAGTCTCTCTACTCCATCCACTACACCGAGTGCCAACTCACCGATGAGTTCCTGCCATATGCCAGTATCAATTAGGATCAGATCCTGCATCTCAGTAGGTAGCTGAATAGTAAGAGTGCTCGGAACACTCCACGCCATCTTCCTCTGCTGTGCGAGCAGCGCGTGACACACAGGACGCTGGATGATACCTTTTCTCCTGGGCACGGTTCCACCCCTCGTCTCGTTGGTCCGGCGTGTGAGGAAATGTAGAAGCTTATTTTCGCAGTGCGCGCCAGCGACCCCTGGTGGCAGACACAGTTGAATTACATGTTAAGCAGCAATTACTGAGAACACAGTCAAAATGTCACTTTGTGATGCCATACTGTGAGAAACCAACATCTCCCTGGTTCCCAGCCGCAACCTCTCTTGGTGTCCATGTTTTATGCCATGAGCCACAGTGACACACACAACTCTCAGTGAATTTTAACTATTTACAGGAAAAATAAAGTTTAATTTCTTCTTGCGGTTGCTAGGGGTAACGAGTCAGCAGTACTGTAAAACATCTCGGTGGGACCTCCATGTGGCACACTACCCCCGTAGGAGCTGTTAGTTAGTTCATTACAGTACATGCTGGTTTAACCCCCGCTTCTTCCACCCCGCTGTAGTAATCAAAGACACCGTTGAACAGTTCAAACAATAACTTTTATTCCTGATTCGGCAGTTGTGTTACATGAATGAAGCCAACAGATATAAGTTGCCTCTTGTCTAAGCTGCACGAGTAATTAGAATCTTCCAGCTATACTTTGCAGCTTTCCTCTCTCCTGTTTACTGCTACTTCCCAACCGTACAGCACTTCCAATTCCAAGTATACAAAAAGAACGATACTCTGAATAAAGCTCTTCGGGCTGACTGATTGTATTTCTCCGGGGTATTAATTCTCTAAGGCCCAACTCCTTGCACAAACTTCTTTATTGACCCGCACTCCAACACTCTTTTTAAGGTATTGATTCTCTAAGGCCGAAGATCTGTGTCTCCTCCAGGATGCGCACTTTAACACCTTTATGTCTTTTAGGAGAACTGTTTCTCTGGGTTTCCACTCACTTGTATTCTTGATCAACAATCCACGTTTTCCACAGAGGGTCAATCTCCTAGTCTTCCTCATGCTAGCAGTAGCAACTTCCTCTTGATGGCTCCTCCATCTCTCTTCCCCGCATGGCACATCCCCCTCCCTAGAGGGGAGAGCGCCCGAGCTGCACCAGCTTCTACATGCTGTCTTCTTCCTTTTTTTCCAAAATCTAGAATCCCCCCAGGAGCATGTGACCTCCAGTATATATGTATGAAACAGCCCCTGCCCAAACAAATTAACCATTGGACCAGGGCCATACACACTGCCTGTCCTTCAAACCCTGACCCGCCTCCTTTCCAGAACATTAATTTGGAGAAGCAAGGGAGGGTTTTCGAGGGTGATGATGAACAGGTGGTCACACCCCCCTCTAACCTACAACTCCACCCTAACCCAAATAAAAACCTCCAGACCTGTAAAAACAGTAAGGCACTGGTAATTTAACCTGTCTTTTACCTTATAGCACCCACCTAAAGGTGCTGGGCGCTACACGGATAAGAGAGGGCGATGAATGGAAAATGGCCTTTCATACTAGGTTTGGCCATTTTGAGTATTTGGTCATGCCATTTGGGTTGTGTAATGCCCCAGTAACTTTCCAACACTTGGTGAACAACATCTTTCATGATTTTCTCCATAATAGTGTACATAGATGACATCCTTGTTTTTTTCACCTTCCCTCGAGGCACATCACATCCACATGCGAAAAGTCCTTTTTCACCTCTGAGCCCATAAACTCTACTCCAAGCTTGAAAAATGTCAGTTTGAGAAAGATACCATACAATTCCTTGTCCTCATTATTTCAATTTCTGGCATATCCATGGACTCCCAGAAGGTAACTGCAGTTCTTGAATGGCCAGTACCCTTGGACCGTAAGAGCATCCAGAGGTTCGTGGGATTCGCTAATTTTTATAGAAGATTCAACAAAGGCTTCTCGTCAATAATTTCACCTATCACACAACTCATCAAGCAAAACAGCCGTTTTCTGTGGTCCCCCTCAGCACAAACAGCTTTCGACAAACTCAAGAAGCAATTCACCTCTGCCCCGGTCCTTCGTCATCATGACCCAGCCCTGCCTCACGTGTTGGAGGTAGATGATTCAGAGAGTGCGTTTGGGGTAGTCCTTTCTCAGCGCCATGAAACTACAGCTATGTTGCATCTAGTTGCCTTCTTTTCCAGGAAGTTGTCCCCATTCGAAAGGAACTATAATGTAGGGGACCCGGAACTCCTTGGCGATATCTATTGGAAGGAGCCTCGCACCCTATACTTATCTACATGGATAATAGGATTGTATTTATTTATTTAATTATTTTATATTTTTTTATAGTTTTTAGATATTTAACCACTTCAATACAGTGCACTTAGATACCTTCCTGCCCAGACCAATTTTCAGCCTTTAGCACTGTTGCAGTTTGAATGACAATTGCGCGGAAATGCTACACTGTACCCAAACTAAATTTTTATCATTTTGTTCCCACAAATAGAGTTTTCTTTTGGTGGTATTTGATCACCTCTGAGGTTTTTATTTTTTGCTAAACAAATAAAAAAGACTGAAAATTTTGAAAAAAATTAAAGTTTTGCTTTTGTTTCTGTTAAAAAAATGTGTAAATAAGTAAGTTTTCTCTTTTACTGATGGGCACTGATAAGGCGGCACTGACAGGCACTGATACAGCGGCACTGATGAGGTGGCACCAATGAGCGGGCACTGACGGGCACTGACGATGGGCACTGATATGCGGCACTGATGGGCACTGGTAGGCGGCACTGATGGGTGGCACTGATATAAAGCACTGTTGGGCATTGATAGGCAGCACTGATGGGCATTCCTGGGTGGCACTGATGGGCACTGAAAGGCGGCACTGCTGGGCACTGATAGGCAGCACTGATAGGCGGCACTGCTGGGCACTGATAGGCGGCACTGCCTGGCACTGATGGGCACTGATACGTGGCACTGATGGGCACTGATACGCGGCACTGATATGAGGCACTGATAGGCATCCCTGGTGGCACTGGCAGTGGTAGGCATTGGAGTGGGCACTAATTGGCAGCTGCCTGGGCACATATTGGTATTTTCCCTGGGGGTCTAGGGGGCATACCTGGTGGTCCAGTGTGGTGGCCATCCTTGTGGTCCTGGGAGGCTTCCCCAGTGGTCCTGGGCAGGATTTGAGGGGGGCTGTGCTAATAAACAATCAGCACAGACCCCCCCTGTCAGGAGAGCAGCCGATCGGCTCTCCTCTACTCACGTCTGTCAGACGCGAGTGAGGAAAAGCTGATCACCTGCTCTTCCTATTTACATTGTGATCAGCCGTGATTGTACACGGTTGATCACGTAGTAAAGAGTCACCGTCAGAGACTCTTTACCTAGATCGGTGTTGCGGGGTATCAGACTGACACCCCGCAACAATGATTGCCGCGACGCGTGCCCCTGGGGGCGCGCAGCGGCTCGATATCCTGATCACGTCATATGACGTGCAGTCAGGAATATCAAACCACTTTGCCGCCGTCATTTTGTAATAGGGCGGGCGGCAAGTGGTTAATATATGCATATATATATATATATATATATATTGTGGTATATATGTACTTTTCCAATGAACCATTAAATTATGTTCCCCCAGGGGGGTGGCCACGGATACCCCTATTGTGGAATGTGGGTGGAAGCTTGGGATACGTGAGGTAGCCACTGGGTTAGATTGGCCCCTGTACCTGGGAAGTCATTGTCTCACTCTCCTTATCTATGGGATGAGGCAGAAGGTGCGTGTGTGGGTTTGAACTAGCCCACCTGCACTTACCTGCCTAGCCATTAGGTGGAGAAGAGTCAAATGTGCTAGCCGGTGAGTGTGTGTGTACGCGCCACAAATGTGCCGCGCCGGAAATGACCTTAGACCGGAAGTGACATCTACAACGTCTGGAAGTGGCGGGTGGAATGCAAATCCACTTGCACTTCCTGGTTGTATTGCGGCGTGCGTGCCACACAACCAATGTGGCGGCTGCGCCGAGTAGCATTATCATAGGTACCCTATGAGCGTCTCCATTCCTCCCATCTTCCCCCCCCTCTTTGTTTCCCCCCCCTCCATACCTTGTATGAAAATCACCAAGTGACACATCTGGAGGAAAAACTACAGAGATGGGTAGGTGTGCCACACAGGGCCATTATTTATTTATTAATTACTGTTTACTAATCATTAATTATCTATTACTATTAACAACAATAACAATGACAACTAGCATTGAGCATCTTTACTAAAAATGCCACTTTAATGTGATGGTAGCTGCCATGCACATCTATGCGGGACCCTTGATTGGTTGTGGGGCTCTGGCTCTTTGACCACGGACTAAGGACAGCTCCAAGCTGATAGGGGATGTATATGGTTTGTTGAAAAGTATATTTTTTACATATATATATATTTTTTATTTTGGATTGATCCATTTAATGGGTGGTGTCCACTCTGATGGGCATAGTGGGTGTCGTCCTGGACATAAGCATGTGGAGAGATATATATATATGGGGCAATCAGAGAAGGCCAGTCGTTCACCACTTTGGCTCTGAGGAAGAGGGTCCTATCCCGAAACACATTAGCCATTTGCGATGCCATCGGGTCCCTTTCAACACCCGGTCCAGGTTGCAGGTGTCTAGAGACATGGTTCCACTTGCTGATGTACTGATAAGCGCTTTTTAAACACATTTGTTTGTGAGTATGACTACTACTGTTACAGTTTTTTGATACATTTTATCTTTGGCAATGCACAAGGTCGTTGCGCCCTCCTTTCCTCTTTCTTTGTTTCAGTTCTAAGGACACTGATTGTTCTAAGGAGGGCAGCAAGATTACAGGCATTCCATCTGTTATCCAGAGGGTTGGCAGCACCACTTATCTATAGACTGGCCCCCAAGCGCAGGATATTGTGTTGTGTAGAGAACCTTAGTGAACAGTGTACCAAAAAAGAAAAAATGGTAATCCCACTAATAAAAGAAGGTAGTACTCACCCTATAAATGAGGGTGGTGTTGTCTAAAGATAACGTATATGGAATGTGAAAAATAAAAAACAAAAAGACACTACTTACCAAAATTAATGAACTACAAATTTATTGAGCAATGGGCTCAAGATCAACAGCATAAATGGGGAGCATGAACGGTGGCATTACTGACAGGTTGAGGTTACCTGTTTTTTATTGGGAATCTCACTGCTACATCTCACTAATTCACCACTCATCTCTGCCAGCCCTCCCAGCCACTGTTATCAGTATGCTCCCTAGGAATGTTTATCATGCTGGTATAACTGGCATATATCTGGTCTCCTACACATTCCTTCATGGATCATCTAATCAGTTACTAGTCAATTGATTGTCATGTGCAAGGCTCCTTCATACATCTCTTTTTACCAGCACATCAGCTGGACACTGATTCTTTGATATTTTAGCTCCCATTGCAGCCATTTGGTTTTACTTTTTGCCATTGATTGACTCATTTGACTGACTGGTTTTGTGGGTTTTAGTTTGTATGCATGTAGCCCCATTTGGGCAGGTATGCATCTCTCTCCCATTTAGTGCTGGTTCCTCATCCCCCCACTGTGGCTTTTAGGTGGAGCACTGCACTCGGTTCAATGAGTGTTACCTCTGTTTTCTGGTGAGGTGGTTCAGAGTCCCTTGGTGTGGGGGAGGTTTTTGTTTAGAGGAGGGTGGGCTCAGCTCCACTTTGGGACTGTATCCTTCCCTTTTTGTAAGGGTGGTCCATGGTTCCAGTCTGGGAGGGTTTAATAGGGGGACTCAGGTGGTTGTTAGGATTATATGCAGAGAGTTAGGGCATTTATGCTGTTGATCTTGAGCCCATTGCTCAATAAATTTGTAGTTCACTCATTTTGGTGTGTAGTGTCTTTTTGTTTTTTATCTTTCATATTCTATAATCTTAGTGAAAAAACAGCATCATGAAGGCCAAGGAACACACCAAACAGGTCAGGGATAAAGTTTTGGAGAAGTTTAAAGCAGGGTTAGGATATAAAAAAAAATATCCCAAGCTTTGAACATCTCACGGAGTGCTGTTCAATCCATCATCCAAAAATGGAAAGAGTATGGCACAACTGCAAACCTACCAAGACATGGCTGTCCACCTAAACTGACAGGCCAGGCAAGAAGAGCATTAATCAGAGAAGCAGCCAAGAGGCACATAGTAACTCTGGAGGATCTGCAGAGATCCACAGCTAAGGTGGGAGAATCTCTCCACCGGACAACTATTAGTCGTGCACTCCACAAATCTGGCCTTTATGGAAGAGTGGCAAGAAAAAAGCCATTGTTGAAAGAAAGCCATAAGAAGTCCCATTTGCAGTTTGTGAGAAGCCATGTGGGGACACAGCAAACATGTGGAAGAAGGAGCTCCGTTCAGATGAGACCAAAATTTTTATTTTTGGCCTAAAAGCAAAATGATATGTGTGGTGAAAAACTAACACTGCACATCACCCTGAACACACCGTCCTCACCGTGACACATGGTGGTGGCAGCATCATGTTGTGGGGATGTTTTTCTTCAGCAGGGACAGGGAAGCTGGTCTAAGTTGATAGGAAGATGTATGGAGCCAAATACAGGGCAATCTTAGAAGAAAAAAAGCAAAAGATTTGAGACTGGGGCAGAGGTTTACCTTCCAGCAGGACAATGACCCTAAACATACAGCCAGAGCTACAATGGAATGGTTTAGATCAGGGGTCCTCAAACTACGGCCCGCGGGCCAAATCCGGCCCTCCAACGTTTTTTATCCGGCCCGCGGACTGCCCCTTTAACATCGCAGCACTCCCCCTGCCCTCTGCTACTTTTATCACACAGGACGGGAAACATGACAGGTCTGGACAAAGGACCTTTTGTGTTAAGAAGCAGGTGATTGGTTATTAGGCATCGGGGCGGTCCCAGGAATCAATCACCTGCCTTTCACTTGCAAAGTCCCCTTTGTCCGGACCTACCATGCTTCGTGTCTTGTGTGATACAGGTAACAGAGGGGAGTGGGAGTGCTGTAATATTATAGAAGGGGCGGCAGTGTAATATCGATGAGGGGAGTCTGTGATGGGGGGGCATCTGTGATAGGAGGCAGTCAGATATGGGGGGGACTGTGATATGGGGGGCTCTGTGATGGCGGAGTCTGTTATGGGGGATCTGTGATGGGGGGATCTGTGATATGGGGGTATCTGATATAGGGGGGATCTGTGATGGGGGGGATCTGTGATGGGGGAGTCTGATATGGGGGGATCTGTGATATGGGGGGATCTGTGATATGGGGGGATCTGTGATGGGGGAGTGTGATATGGGGGGGGGATCTGTGATATGGGGGGCTCTGATATGGGGGGATCTGTGATATGGGGGGCTCTGTTATGGGGGATCTATGATGGGGGAGTCTGATATGGGGGGATCTGTGATATGGGGGGCTCTGTTATGGGGGATCTGTGATGGGGGGATCTGTGATGGGGGGATCTGTGATATGGGGGGCTCTGTTATGGGGATCTGTGATATGGGGGGCTCTGTTATGGGGATCTGTGATGGGGGAGTCTGATATAGGGGGATCTGTGATATGGGGGGATCTGTGATGGGGGGCTCTGTTATATGAGTGTTTAAGCACTGCACTGTTTATACCATTTATATTTTTTTTGCACAGGCTGTCTCTTGTAGTGCTGGCTGCTTTGTAATATTTGGTTGTTTGGGTGTTTTTAATGCTTTAGTAAAAGAAAGCACTAGGAGGAGTTTATATATTTTATTTTGAACTCATCCTTGACACATAGTGGAGAAAGATAGAGGTGAATACTGTGGTCAATACCCCTTAAAGGGGAAGGGGCTATCATTGACCTTAATATATGTAAGAGGTGAGAGCACAGCTGTAATAGTGTGCAAATACAAGGGGTAGAGCACACGTTTTTGATTTGCTGTGTATCATGGAGAATATTACATGGAATGCACAGTTGCTGAAGATATTAAATTTCAGGAGTACACCTTGAATTATTCTCCAGCATGTTGGCACACCTATGGTCCTTGAAGCACCTTGTGGTTCTTGAGCACCCAAAGTGAAAGGGCCAAATCATGACCCCCTTCATGTGCATGTGCATGAGTTCAACAGCATAGGTTTTAGGTCCTACCTTTTGTGACCCCCAGTCTGCGAGTTTATGGCCTGCACTTCACCACAAATACAGGTGCTCAGCTGGTGGTGCTGTTCTGTACTTTGGGGAAGTTCAGTTCCCTCTACCCCCTTTCATCCATTGACCGTAAGAGGTCACTCCTCTCAGCCACAAGGTACCTCTAACAGAGACTATGCAGCCGGTATGACTGGGAGACAGGAGCTACACTTTTTTTAAATTGAAATAAATTATGATAAGATAAATTAGTGTCATGATCTTATTCCACTAAAACCTCCCCTATCAGATCAAATTTATACATAAAAATGAGCAGGGATGTTTTAATTCAATCTTATTTTTATTGATAGGCAAAGTATCATTTCAAAGATGTACAGTATACATATAAGTCGTTCAATAACATATAACAAAGATATATATTTGTATATTCGTAAACATTCGTGCAACACTATTGTCGTACCATCTCATGGTTTAGATAATTCGTGAGCTTTGGTTGAGTGATATGGTATATAAGCCTTTATACCTACGGCGTCTAATCTGGCTTAGTAAGATTAGGCGAGCACCACTATCTACTCAACGAGTGGTGCCCACGCATTACAAGTAGGCTAGGGCTTTTACTTCTGCGCTGAGCACGTTTTCTCTGAGGGGGAAGCTCTGTGTGTGGCACCGTTCCGGTCTCATGAGACTAGAGATTATGCTTTAGGTGAGCGTGTAACGCAAACATTTAAAGGGAAAGGAGAAGGGAAAAAAGGGAAAGAGTTGGAGTAGAAGGGTTAAGGCAGTAAGGGAAGTAGAAATTAAGAGAGAAATTTTCCACCGTGGCTATACAGATGCGTCGGTGGATTCCTCTGCGGCCCATGAAATAAATTCAGAGGAGTAGCGAAACATAGACCATGAAGTCCAGGTCTTGGAGAATTGCTCCTCCTTGCCCGCTTCCTGCGACAACATTCGTTCCAAGCTGTTAATTTGGTCCACTTCAATTGCCCAATCCCCCAGGGAAGGCATGCTCATCGACTTCCAATGTCTGGGCAGAACTGTTCTGGCAGCCGCCAGAAAGTGACGCAAAACGTCTTTTTTGACCGATTTAATCGGTCCAGGGAGCAAAGATAGCAGAACTACCTCAGGAGAGGGTGTGATTGAGGTCGCCATGAGTCTGCAGTACAAGTCGAGGATCTTCTGCCAGAACCTCCGCACAGGGGGGCATTCCCACCAAATGTGGAGTAAGGTTCCCTTGGATGTCAAGCAACGCCAGCAGGTATCCGGGAGTGCCGGGTTTATCCAGTGCAAAGTCGAGGGGCATCTGTACCAACGGGTCAACAACTTAAATCCTTTTTCTTGGGCTTTGGAGGCTAAAGATATTTTGTGAGTCAGAATGAAACACTTTTGCCAGTCTATAGGTGAAATGGGGTGACCCAGATCTTCCCTCCAGGCCTGCGTGTATGGGGGGAGGTCAGGATTATAAGCCAAATGTATGAGAGAATATAGCTGAGAGACCACATGTGTGGGGGGGTCGGTCTGGAGCAGCATGTTCTCCAAGTCTGTTAAGTCGGCAAGTATATCAGGCAGGGATGGGAAGGTGCGAATGAAGGATATCACCTGTTGCCTCTGCAGCCAATGCGTCAAGGTATGGGAAGATGGGCTGGAGGGGATGTCATGAGTCAGGGAAGAGTCTGATCGCAAGACTTGGGCAAGTCGTCTGTGATCCTCCTTACACCAAGGTCCAAAACTTGCTCCCTGTAGGGCCGGAGGAAAGGCCGGGGTCCCAAATAGTGGAGTCATGGGTCCCTTCAGAGGAGATAGGGTCTTGGAGGAATTCATTCGGGTCCAAATTTGTATGGTTTGTTGTGTAAGGTCGCTCAAGAGTATCCCTCCTTTCAGGAATTCGGTAGGCGTCCACGGTAAGGCGCGGAGATCTATCGAATTGATATGGCTCTCTATTTGTACCCATAATTTGGTGGAGGAATGATGGAACCAGTTAATTATACGCGTGAGTACTGCTGATTTATAGTATATAGAGGCATCTGGAGCTCCAGCTCCTCCACGAATCTTGGGGAGCGAGAGAGTCTCATAGCGTATCCGAGGACGAGCCCCTCCCCATATAAAGGAGGAGAATAGTTGGCGGAGCTTCTTAAAGAACCAGGAGGGTATGGATATGGGAATTGTCTGAAACAAATAGAGAAACCGAGGGAGAACGTCCATTTTTAGGGCATTCACCCGGCCTAGCCACGAAAGGCGCTTCTTCGTGTAGTTTGAGAGATCCGTCTTGGTTCTAAGCAGAAGGGGAGCGTAGTTCAGAGAGAATAATTGGGATCCTTCTGTGGGTATTTGGATTCCGAGATAACGGATGGAAGTGGAACCTGTTTTAAAAGGATACCTAGTGGAGATTTGGCGAAGGGCCTCCTGGGTCAGTGAGATGTTCAGGATTTCTGACTTAGTATGGTTCACTTTGAAATTGCTCAGCCTCCCAAACCTCGTGAATTCCTGCATTATATGTGGTAAAGATATATGGGGTTGGGTTACAAACATTAGCAGGTCATCCGCAAAGAGAGCCAGTTTGGAATGAATGGGGCCTATTGATACACCTGAAATGTTAGGGTTATTGCGCAAGGCAATTGCCAGGTGTTCCATGACCAGTACATAGAGGAGGGGAGATAAGGGGCAGCCTTGCCGTGTCCCATTGTGGATGGAAAATGTAGGTGACAATGAACCATTCACCCGAATTCTAGCAGAGGGAGAGGAGTAAAGGGACATAATTCGGGATATCATTTTGGGGCCCAGACCTATCTGCTTCAGGGACAGCTGGAGGAATTGCCAGTCGACCCGGTCAAATGCCTTTTCGGCGTCGACCGTCAAAAGGCATAAAGGGACATCATGGGTGCGGGCATAGTCGGTAAGAAGCAGGGTTTTTAGGGTGTTGTCCCTTGCCTCGCGACCACTAACAAAACCCACCTGGTCCAGGTGTATGAGGCGGGGGAGGAGCGGCTGCAATCTAGTGGCTAAAATTTTGGCATATAATTTCAAGTCCACTCCAATTAACGATATGGGCCTATAATTAGCACACAAAGTAGGGTCCTTATCTGGTTTTGGGATAATGGTAATGTGGGCTTCGAGTGTTTGTGGAGGAAACGCTGAGCCTTCCGATAGGGTGTTGAACACCCTAACCAAGAAGGGGGTCAGTTGGGGAGCAAATGTTTTGTAAAATTTAGGGGTGAATCCGTCGGGACCCGGGCTTTTACCGGACGGGGTGGCCGCTATCGCTCCCATTACCTCATCCGCTGTAATTACTTGCTCCAGCTCTTCTACGGTATCGCCATCCAAAGTAGGGAGCTCAGTTTCCTCAATATAAGACTGTCTATCAGGTTCAGGGGCAAGGGTTGGGCCAGAAGAGACCCCGGGCGGTAGATTGTAAAGTGTTTGGTAGAAATCTCGGAATGTTTGTGATATCTTAGAGGGCTCACTAAGCATTTCTCCAGAAGGGGCCCGAATATGGGGTATGAATGTGGAAGACATGTTTGGGTGGAGAGTGCGAGCTAACGGTCTACCGCATTTATCTCTAAATCGGTACTGATGTAAGGCAAGTCTGTCCGCGTAGGTACGAGCTGAGGCCGCATACAGGTCCTTAAGTTGGGATCGAGCCGTTGAGACCTCTATAAGGGTCTCCACAGTTGGGGCTCGTTTATGTTGTGTCTCAAGGTCTCGGAGCTTTTGAATTGCTGATGTTATTGCAGCTGATCGAGCCTTTTTCACACGGGTTCCCATCTGGATAAAGATACCTCGCAGGACTGCTTTAAGCGCCTCCCATTGTAAGGGTAGTGAGGTAGTGTCCGAGGCATGGTCAATGAAAAAATTTGAAATTGTTTCTGAAACCTTGTGGGAACAATCAGGTTCCGTAAGAAGGGAATCATTCAGCCTCCACGTCCATTCCTTCACCGGCGTGGAAGGGATCGATAGTGTCAGATAGATAGGTGAGTGATCGGACCAGACCATTGAGTCTATCTCGCATTCAGGTGACCAATCCAAGCAGCTATGGTCAAGAAGGAAGTAGTCGATACGACTATAAGAGTGATGGACCTGGGAGAAGTGGGTATAGTTGCGATTTGTTGGAAACAGAACCCGCCAAATGTCGATTAAACGGAGGTCGTAGATAGCACGTTTAAATGCCCTTAGCTTAGTAAAGGAGATGGACGAGCGAGAGGTTGATGAGTCTAAGAGTGGATCTAAGGGGGCGTTAAAATCCCCTCCTATGATTAGTTTACCTTCTGCAAATTCTGACAAAATCCTCATGTACCGCAGAGCCGACGATATTTGATTAGCGTTTGGTAGGTAAAGGTTGGCAATAGTGAATTTTGTGCCCCATAAGGAGAACTTTACAAACACATACCCTCCCTGGGGGTCCGAGAGCTGGTCTATCAGGTTAATCGGAAGCGTTTTGTGGAAGGCAATAGATACTCCTTTGGTTTTCTGGGAGGGATTTGTACTGTGGAACCATCTATTAAAGTACCTATTGGAGCAGGAAGGGGTGGAGTTTGTGTGGAAATGAGTTTCCTGTAACAGTAACACATTGACCTGTTGTTTATGCATTTGGTAAAGGATTTGCCCTCTCTTGGATGCAATATTGAGGCCATTTACATTGTATGAACAGGATTTCAGGCGAGGACGAGATAGCACTGTATGAGCCATAGTGGAACGAAAAAAAGAAAGTCAGCTTATAGAGAATAGAGAGGGGAGGAAGAGCGGGGGGAGGAAAGCTTGTAAGGTAGCAAAGATATATCAGGACAAAACCTAGGTAGGGAGGACACCTGAATAAGGAGCCTAACAAATCTAAGGGGTCCACTTATACGGGACTCCCCGTGATAAATCACGTAAGAAGGCACAATTCGTGCCCGGCCTATTGGGGGTGGAGGGTCGAGGTGGAGAATCTGAGCCGTGAGCCCAGTAGCAGCACAGGCATATATAGCTTAATTGAGGCACATCAGTGTAACAAAACATTTAAACATCAGAACACACATCAGATCATCTGTGAAGGAGGGTGGCGGTCTGCGTGGGCAAATATCCACACAAGCCCACCCTCCCTCCTCCACAGAGGAGATATCAACCCGTGAGATAATATCATGGGGGGAAAACAAACGTTTTCAACTCCTATCATATACAGGCCCCAACATGGGGCCCCGGAGATAAATCTGTGTAGTAACACTGAAAACAGTAACAATGTGTAATAACATTTTAAAGTGAGACTATTCGGTGTAATAGAACCCGTATATTGATAGCTAGAGGAGCCCATGTGGATAGTGGCAAGAGACCATGGACCTAGTCAGTCCATCTATCGGCCCCTCCACCCGCATCCAGGTGGGACATTTCCGCTAGTCACAGAGAATAAAGCAGTGCTGTAAAATGTACTAGAAGCTAAATACTTGCATATCCAAAACATACATTAGGAATTTGCGGTCCCATAGCCTCTCCCGAACCCCAGCTAGATACATCACACCAGCAAAGGGCAGGGAGAAGGCCCGCTAATTTGGTGCACCATCTGTCTTGAGGCATTAGAGTATTATCATGTTATCTTGTCTCCAACCGTATCGTATCCAGCTGTAGTTAGGTGGAACCGATGAGGAAAAATGTAAAAAAGAAAAGATAATAAAAAAAATATAAACCCCCCCAAGAAAATCCTATGGGGGGAGGGGTTCCAAACATCGACCTGTCTAGGAGACAAGATATACGCAGTATACTGGGCTGGTGCTAGTCACATGGGGAGCGTTGGATTGGCTTCCTGCAACACTTTAGAGGTACCTTAATCTTCCGGAGAGGTAGGATGACGTGGACTAGGGTCAATAGAGTGTGATCCATACCTCGGGTGTCTGCGTCGTTGTGGAAGAGGTTCTCGTGTTTGCACCCTGGCACGGTCGTCTGGCGGGTCCAGCCAGTTCGGTACATCAATTGGATCTTGCTCCAGAAAGCTGAAAAAGGCTGGGAGTTGATCCGGGTCTGAGAGGACAAATTTATGCTCAGCCCTGGTCACCTTAATACTGAAGGGGTGTCCCCATGTGTAGGTTGCTCCGGCTTGGCGTATCAGATCTAGGAGTGGGCGGACTATGCGGCGCATGTGGAGAGTGTTACGAGAGAGGTCTGGGTATAGGTGGATAGCAGATCCATCAAAGTCCACGGGACCCAAACGCCATGCCTTGCGCATAAGTTCTTCCTTAAGGGTGAAATAGTGAACCCTGCAGAGGACATCGCGTGGGCGGTCACTATGTTCCCTCCTCGGCCCCCCCACTCTGTGCACCCGGTCTATTTCAATAGGGGATGAGGCCTCTCTTCCCAGGACTTGGTTGAGGATGGCAGTGACAGAAGGTTTCAAGTCTGTACCCGCAGTGGCCTCTGGTATGCCTTGCAGCCGTATATTATTCCTGCGGCTCCTATTTTCTCCGTCTTCTATGCGTAGTTGATGTTGTCGTATACGGTGCAAGTGTTCCTTGGAGGCCCGCTCGAGGGATGTGATGCGGGCTGCATGGTCAGATTGAGTTTCAGTTAGGGCGGACACTGCGGTCTGATTAGTGGAGACCTGCTGTTGGAGGGCCTGGATATCTCTGTGTAATGAGGTCTCCATTTTGACCGCCCAGGACTCAAACTCCGCTCGGAAGGCCGCCAGAAGGGTTGAGGCTTCAGATCTGGGTGATTCTCCTGATATTTGAGGGGCCACATCCCCAGGGCCCGTGGCCAGAAGCGGGGCAATAGCGGACCCAGATCTGGATACTATAGCTCGTAAGTCCGAGTGCTGGACCGGGGGGTCATCTGGATCCTCGCTGCTGTCTGTTGCCGTCTGAGGGGGGGGGGGAGGTTTGCCCTTCCCTGAGTTTCGATTGGGCGCCATCTTGTCTTTGGGAGTGCGGGGATCGGGTTGAGATGTGCGGAGCATGTATCTCTGGATTGTGCCCTGTTGTAGATCCGTGGACTCAATAGATCTAGAGCTGTGCGTGGACATGTTTTCAAGGATGTGCGATGACTGGAGTATAGCCTGCCTGCTACGGGCATACACGGGGCTCAGCAACTCATTTCTTTAGCCATACATGGTTATTCACGCTTCTCTGCAGAATTGTACAGACGGGGACCACAGCTGGCCCTGCTGGGCTACTCTGGTGGCTGTGTAGGTAGTGAGCCAGGCTCCTAGGGGTGGAGGAGATTAGGAGCATATGTGTATGCAGCAGCTTGGGTGGAGCAAGATGGCCGCCTTTCTGGGTTTTCGGGGCCGTGTCCTCAGCCCACACACTGAAGGGGGTATATGCTTGTGGGTATCTCCGTCAAGGGCCACTGTCTGCCAGTCCTGGATGCCCTGGGGGGTGAGTACGGTTTAGATTAGGCCCAGAGGAGGAGACGGGGGGCTGTCAGGGTGTATCAAGATGGCCGCCACACTAAAGCCCTGGGGCCAGGGCTTTGACTGCATCTGGTGCCAGATGGGGGTAGATGCTCCTTCAATACTCCCTTGAGGGGCTTGATTTTTCAGGCCAAGGTGCTCCTGGGTGTGGATGGGGGTGGATTGGGCCCAGGAGAGAGACGGAGAGGCCGCCGGGTGTATCAAGATGGCCGCCGTCACTTACCAGGTCCCTCTGGCTGATCAAATAGGGCGGCACAGGGAGGATTGCTGGTCCCGGATGGCAGGCTTTATATCCCCAGTGGTCGTGGAGGAGGAGAGCCGGTCTCAGGGCAGGTGGATTGGCCCGAGGCCGCGCCGGCACGGCGTCCGGGTGGAGCAAGATGGCCGCCACTCCCCATTGTAGGCCGAAGCCGCGGCCTGTCCTCTCAGGCGGCCGGAGCTCCGCGATCGGCGCGCCCGCAATCCCAGGCAGCTCCCTACTGGTCTGATGTTAGCCTTGGGCCCCCGGTGGAGTCAGTGCGGGTCCGATGGACGTGAATCGCTCCTGATGTGCTCTATGGCTGCAGGAGCTCACCTCAGACACGTTCACTCAGATCTCCGTTCGGCCACGCCCCCGAGCAGGGATGTTTTGTCACTGTCCATCTGCTTGCAGCCTCCCAAGACCTCATACTTGCTAATGTCTATGCACCAAATTTACCCAAAAAGTTTTATTGCGTTTTGACTATGCAACTTCTGTGCCATCCCCTCCCTCTCCATATAGTGGGTGGCGACTTTAATGCGGTAATGTCCGTGCGAAAAAGTCCCTGCACAACTTTCTGCTGCCCAATACACTGCCCTTGCAGACACAATAAACACCATTCACATGGTAGACATCTGGCATTTTTCTCCACCCGGCAGATAAGGAATTAACCTTTTAATCCCCCCTTAACAGATCTACTAGGCTAAATTATTTATTTTGTTCTAGCTCAGTCTTACCAATCATCAAGGAGGCCACGATTCATGAGATCACAGTCCTAATACAGCAACACTCGCAGACTCAGGCAGTCAGGGTAATCTCCGTCTATGGTGATTTCCCTTGCAAATAGTGAAGACTTTTGATGCGCCCTCAAGGAGGCCTAGCTTTAACAAACTTGTATCCCCCAGGAGAAAAAGGGGTGTGAAATTTCCCAATGTCAGGGTATATAATTTGGCCTGTTTGTTATATAGGGCTAGAATGGTTATGTTCCTTATTCCGTTATTTAAACTGGACTCTGAAATGGCGATCCCCTATTCTTTGGGGGTGTTGCTACATAGCAAATTGAATCAAATAACGACCAACCATCAACACAATCTCCTAGTAAAAGAAACCATTATTGCCTGGAGAGAGACCTGCAAAAAATTAGGCCTTATATCTTGGAAAACCAGAGGTCTAAGACTGGTTTCCCAACTATTTCACTTTGCTTTTGTTAACTCATGATCCTTCCAGGATCTTGCCAAACAGTATGCTCTTCCCAGGAATCACCTATTTTACCTGTGGCAAGCCATGAGTTATGCAAAATCCTGTTGCTATGACAAGAGGTTTCAACTATCCTTGCCTAACAACAAGGAGAGGGACGCCTCTGAGTATAAATCATAAATACATTTTATTAAAACAACAATATCCACTCACATGAAAGTTGGAGAAGTTGCATTAGGGTCAGTTGGCTGGGCTGGAGAGATGCGGTGGAACTACAGGTCACAGCGGTTCCTGCAGGGCATGCCAGGTCCAGAGAGGATTAGTTCTTGCAGCCAGGTGCAGTCTCTTTCAGCAAACAGTCCAATACAAATCCTGCTGAGTTAGGAGCCAGGTTGTATCCCAGATGCACGGATAGGGGTTCCAGGGAAGGGGAGGGAGAGATGTGTAGGATGCCAGAGCATCCGTTCAGCCGTGCTGCTGCTCACTAGTTGGATGGTGTAAAGCCTCTAGTAAGGGATAAGGCCGGCCGAGCCGAAAATCACAAATGAGGCTTGGAGAGCAAATACAGTGTGGCGCCCGGTGATGACGTCACACGCATGCAACGCGTTTCAGAATAGGCTTGCCATTGGTGGACGAATGGCCGCATTCCTTTCTCAATGCTTGAGAAAGGAATGTGGCCATTCGTCCACCAATGGCAAGCCTATTCTGAAACGCGTTGCATGCGTGTGACGTCATCACCGGGCGCCACGCTGTATTTGCTCTCCAAGCCTCGTTTGTGATTTTCGGGTTGCCATTGGTGGACGAATGGCCGCATTCCTTTCTCAATGCTTGAGAAAGGAATGTGGCCATTCGTCCACCAATGGCAAGCCTATTCTGAAACGCGTTGCATGCGTGTGACGTCATCACCGGGCGCCACGCTGTATTTGCTCTCCAAGCCTCGTTTGTGATTTTCGGGTTGCCATTGGTGGACGAATGGCCGCATTCCTTTCTCAATGCTTGAGAAAGGAATGTGGCCATTCGTCCACCAATGGCAAGCCTATTCTGAAACGCGTTGCATGCGTGTGACGTCATCACCGGGCGCCACGCTGTATTTGCTCTCCAAGCCTCGTTTGTGATTTTCGGGTCGGCCGGCCTTATCCCTTACTAGAGGCTTTACACCATCCAACTAGTGAGCAGCAGCATGGCTGAACGGATGCTCTGGCGTCCTACACATCTCTCCCTCCCCTTCCCTAGAACCCCTATCCGTGCATCTGGGATACAACCTGGCTCCTAACTCAGCAAGATTTGTGTTGGACTGTTTGCTGAAAGAGACTGCACCCGGCTGCAAGAACTAATCCTCTCTGGACCTGGCATGCCCTGCAGGAACCGCTGTGACCTGTAGTTCCACCGCATCTCTCCAGCCCAGCCAACTGACCCTAATGCAACTTCTCCAACTTTCATGTGAGTGGATATTGTTGTTTTAATAAAATGTATTTATGACTTATACTCAGAGGCGCCCCTCTCCTTGTTGTTGTTTTAGCCTGCTGGACCCTGCTTTTGGCTCCTTTGGTGGCCACCCTGACTGACCTCTCACATATACCCCCAGTATATATACATGAACGTACACATGCATTTTTACAGTTTTCAGTTCCTGGACTAATCGATTTTACTTTCAAGGTAACTGTGGTTTGCGCCTTTTTACTTGTATTATTAACTATCCTTGCCTGACCACCTTCTTCACACTCAGAGATACTCCATCTCAGACATCTACCGGCCTCTCATCCTACACTATACCAATTCCTTCAGCTCGTCCTCTGCAGTGAATTGGGGTAAGGACTTTCCATCAGAATCACTCACTGACATTATGCTGTATGGGTAGAACTAGGTCTCTCATCTGATCACCAATGAAGCTTAGAGAGAACCCCAACTCAAGATTATACATAGAGCTTATGTTTCATTCCTATCTGATAGGACCAATCCGCAGGCTGCTATATGCCCTCTATGTATTTCACCAAAAACCATCTCTCACACATCGTTTATGGTTCTGTCAACCCATTGCAGATTTTTGGGATCAAGTAATCAACTTTATATTAGGTAAGACAATGCCAGTTTCCAAAGAACCCCTTACTACTTCTCTTTGGTTATGATAACCTGAAGACCCCATTACCATTGTTGAGAAAAAGAAGGCCTTCTCATTCACATTGGATCCTGATATGTTTGTTGGTTGCATACAGGACTCTCTTAAAGAAATGGACAGCCTCCACTCCTCCAACCAGAACAGACATCAAGAAAGAGCTGAAAACACTTCTCTATCAGCAAAAACTGGACATTCATTTGTTGCACAACACTTCTAAGAAACTATTTGCCTCTAGATGGCAAGCCTTTATTGACACCACCTTCTACACATCGGAAGCTATTTCTCTCTCCTTGCAACTAAGGATTACCTCACCTACTCAAACATCCGCTTAGTGATTGACCTGTGAAACCCAACATCTTTTAACCCCACTTTTTCTATTTGCACTGCATTGACTTATATTACTGACTTATATTGTGTTGTACTACTGTATATTAATGTGAATTGCGATGAATCCATACTAGTCTCTTTAGTCTCCTCTTCAGTAGTTCCTTTATAAAGTATATCACCCTCTCTGAGTGGTGGAAGCCACGTACAGTCCCATCTGGCTTTACCTATGGCCAGCATTTCGGACTTCTGTTCATTTACGCTGGTAGTACCCTTTCTGAGACAGTGCATCCCTGTCTCCTAATCTCTTATTAGTTTGCACTTTATTTTTTACCTTGTATAGTCTGTTCAGTGCTACCTGTTTACCAATCTATTACCTTTTTTTCTATTATTTGTTTGTTTAAGGACTGTTCCCCTATCCTATGGTGTTTCAACACTCTGGTAGTTTATACTTCAAAACTCTAATAAAATATATTTCAACAAAAAAATAGGACAAGGAAGTAAAGCTTCAATTCTACTCAAAAAGTTGTTGCCATTCTAAAGGTTTACCTCACTCAATGCTTCATTATGCTACTAACTTAGTATTTAACAAAACTTTCCAGAGTTCCGCCGGAAACTGATACACATTCTAAAAATGTGTTACATGCACAGTATTTTATTATTTAAACATTACTTTACAAATAGATGCCTTTTAAATTGACCTTTACTGTTTTGAATATTTTTTTCTTTTGACAAACTACATTGATTTTTTGGCTACATTCATTTTGGAGATTTTTTAGCTGTTAATATTTCTATAATTTTATATTTCTATAATAATAATAATAATAATAATAAAAATATTTAGAACTTGTACGCCTAATCTAAGTAATCCCAATGAGCAGAATTTGTTTTCAACTGAGATTTGTGATTTTCTAGCAGTTAATAAGAAAATAAGTTGGCAGAGAACATGCTGGAACTAGGCAGTTGGTCAGATATAGAAGCACACAATAACAAATCTATTGTTCATTGGCTTACTCATGGTAACTCATCATCATATGTTTATATTAAAATATACATTAAATGTAATTTTCATAAAATATGTATATACTGTATGTTATATATAAAATGACAATGACAACTGGACATTTGAAAATATTTTAAATTGTAAAGCCCTAATTAATATAAATCAACCTATAACACTTGATAGGCATGGTTTGAATTGTGAAAATATATAACCATGATTAACAAAATTAATAACTACATTACCAGGATGTTGGCAATTCCATCTTCACTGATAAATATTGCAGTCTAAAGATTATGAAAAGTTGATATAATGAAAATCAAATCATTTATAGCAAATTGCAAAATTCATAAGACTAAATAGATTTTCTACATTCACATGATCATCCACAATTGAAACCTAAAATAAATCAATCAAAATTAGCTGCCACAAAAAAGTGACTAGTCCTTCCTGAAAATTAAAAATGTATATTTAACCCTGACATTGTGCATAGTCAATGTCAATCAGAATCTGCAACAGATAATAAATCAAATTTCATAAGAGCATATAATCTATATTAATATAAAATATCTTAATCCAATGTATCCATGACATTATATCAGCACTTCAGCTCATAAATGTGTGACAGGCATATGTACTAGGAGTCAGTACACAGGCTGATCTCACATAACAAAATAGGAAGACAACTCTTAATTAAAACCAAAATCACAATAGCTCTAAAGAAGCAGCCTTCCAAATGTATATGGATCAAGTAGAATTATAACACAATCTCTGATTCTTGATATATATATAACAGAGCAATAAAATATCTTGATCTTGCCACCACAAAGGTGCATAAATTGACTTGAGTTCTGTTTAAAAAAGGGAAATGTAATATATGCCTATCCTATTGCAGAGAGACTTGGCCCTCCCTTCTAATATAGCCAGGGAGGGATCAGTACCCACCATAACAATGGATTAGGAATGCCCTGTGCCACCAGTGCATCTTACCAAAGGGGTGGATACCTATGTCCACATTATCCCCTGCTATTTATATTTCCTAGCTGTTTTGCAAAGTTGCTGCTTGGATTACTACTATTACTATCACAAATAGGCTTAGGAAGATGTTGCTGCTGGGGCTTTATGTGTTGAGATGTAGCTTCAGTGTGGCAAATGAGTGATATGGTTGCAGAGGGATGCAGAATAAACACAAAAAACCTAGAAAAAGAAGGAGGTTGTTTCCACCAAGTCACTTGGCTCCTTATAGTCAAAGCTGACAACAGATGCATATCTCGTAAATATAAATGTGATTAAAGTAATTAAGGCTACCGTTTTTTCATAGAACAGAAACAGTTAAAGTATATTAACTTGGCTTAATACCTTGCACACTGCCTATCTATCAATATATTATTACTAGCCCAAGAAAGTCAACATCTTAGACTGACAGAAATGTAAAATATTACAAGTATCTAGTTTGCCCAGTATATTTAATTAATTATATTATGGTAGACTCTACATACAAAGTTTTAGCAGCCAATAGGCATAATATGACAGTTTCTGGAAGACAGGAGTCCAACAACTGATGAATACAAATATAGAAAAGTGTTTCTGTTTGTTATGAAGTAATATTGTTATGGTTAATATCCCTAATGTATACTGTATTAAGCCTGTACACTGACAGATTCCATCGAGGGGCAAGTCCTGTGAATACATTTAATTGTGTCATACCCTTACGTCACTTTGGCATATATATTGTTCAACTAAAGCCTGATACACATGATCAGAATATCATACAAAAAATACTTTCAAAGCGATAGTACGATAATCTGATCATTAGTACACAGCTGCCATTCAAAATTTTCTGAAGTGAAGGGACAAACACAACGTTTTTTCTTGTATGATACCAGATCGTACGATTTTCATTTAATCAGTACAGTTTTCATCCGAAAATACAATATAAATACAATACAACACATTACATCACTTCTGAATTTTTATTCTGTCGTACAAGAATTTTCGTACTTTAGTAGCCTATTCCTTTTTCGATATGGAGGCTAAAAATAATTTGCGATCATTCATCAGATAATCTCATCGTGTGTACTAGGCTTTATAGTTTTGCCTTTGTACTAGGGGTGCATGTACCTAATTGACAGACTACACAAATGTTTGTTTGTTTCTTATCTCTGAAATCTGAATAAAGTTCTTGGGAAAAAAAAAGATAAGAACATTGAAAGGGCTACCACATCTACATGAATGAGTACAAGTTATACTGTAATTGGGCATAATATTTTAATACAATAACACTCATTGAAAACTGTTTAAGCTGATCTCTTTCACAGTATATCTAAAATACATTATAAAGGTCATAGTCCCCCCTTAATTGTATTGTGGTATATTTCTTTATTTATATTTTGAAGTCTAACAAAAGCGACAAGACCATGACACCTCTAGATGACCAGGATCCTACTGGTTTAAATAGTTAGCTGGTTTTAGACCATTGGAATTGTGTGCAGACTATTGTGTGCCATGGGATTTAGTAATTCATTAATAATAAAAAGGCAGGTGTATGTAATATGTATATGCTGGATAGTGGCAGCTGAAGCACATAGAGCCTAAGATCTTTGCTTCAATTCTGCTGCTTAACGTCCCTGTACTTCAGTTTCTTTTTTGTCCAATCTCCTTTGTAGTCTTCTGTTTTGGAACACATTCTGTACGTCAATGTTTCTCAACTGCAGTCCTCCAGTACCCCAAAAGATCATGTTTTCAGGATTTCCCTCAGATGAGACAGCTGAGGTAATTACTAAGGCAGTGAAACTGATCAAATCACCTGTGCAAAATAATGGAAAGCCTGAAAACATGACCTGTTGGGTGTACTTGAGGACTGGAGTTGGGAAACATGTCTGTACATCATTATTTCCCTACAATATTCTGTAAATGGCAGTTGCCACTAAATTGTATGCTTTTATATAACCCTGAAGAGGGGAGGACACACTGAAGTCTTGCAATTCATCATCAAAGGCATTATTGGGTGCTCCCCCAACTATTAAATGCATTCATATAATATGGAAAACTGGCAAAAAAAACATTGTAGTACATAGTGACAATCATGCTTGTTAGTAATAAAGGGTTATTTTACAAATCAAAAATATCCTCAACTTGTCAAAGTGTCAAAGATAAGTTGCATGGACATTGCTTGGTAAACATATGCTAATTAATGCATTCCTAATATAACAACCAGACGACAGCAGACAATTAGACTTTGCAAATGATATATTTTACATAAGCTTGCTTACTTGGAAAATGTAAGATGGTACTGATTTAGCTGGTGGCTAATAAGTTCTTGTCCTCAATCAAAATAACTTAATTTTAGACATCCTCAGAGGGAGTTAAAATCAGATGTCGGCATACATTTTAAAAATAATATATTGCAGAGGCACAACTGTACATCTAATATAACTATGAAATGTATACGTGTTACATATGATATCTATGCCCTATGGCACTTATATTGCCTACACAAGAAATAAATGAGGCTGTGCGCAGCATTTTATAAAAAAAACTTTCAGGTTATATATTTAAATCCTAAAGTTATATTACATCCGTTCACACATATGCATTTTCCGTAGATAACTTATAAAGATGACAAAGAGAAGGTAAAATGCAAAACAGACACATCCAATTCATTTCTTTCAAAATTTCAGGAGCACAAAGTCAAATATAAAACACAATGACAGAAACTCATGTATGCAAATAACAGGTATGAGATATAAAATTAATACTCCATATATTTTGTTGCCAAGATTTTGCCCGGAAAAAACAAGTCGAGTCTTTGTAAGCGAATGGTAGCATTACATGGTAGGACATTTCATAGTTATCATGTTTAATACTGGAAGTAAATGGATGAATTATTAGAATCTTGTATCTCTAAAATTTATTTAAAGAGAATCACTAATTTATCTTCCATAGCAATGGGCCAGAAACGTGAACAAAAATATTTTAAACAATATTGTTATTTAACGGTTAACTGGAAGAAAAAATGGCAAGACCTGGAATAAATCGAAAAACAATTGTCTGGCATATCTCAATAAACAACCTTCAACGGGGGTGTGGAGACCGCGCTCATGTATGTCTGCTAGTCACTGAAGCTCCGCTTCACTGCTGGGGATAACTACCCACACTGGGCTCCTCCAGCACCGCATCTCCCCACCACCTGCCTCCGGAGACTCGCCTCACCCCAGGGCATGACCCGCCGCAGGAATGACCCACTGCAAACCCACAAACTGGCTGTTTTTTTACTTCAAGGAGCCGTGAGCTCCAACAAAATGGCAGCGGTGTGAACACACAGGGAGGAAAACAGCATGCGAGCAGCTGCACAGGGGAAACTCTGCCATCCTCCACTCCACACAATAGCGGTAGCTCCTCCAGCTCCTCCACTCCATCTACAAGGAGCCCCTACCAAGTTCAAAGCCCGCAGAGAGTCTCCCAGCACTGAAAGTCCAGCTGACAACATGGAGGTAAGCCCTACCCAGTCCTTAGGCATTGCAGTTCACACAGACCCTTTTGCAGCATTCCCTACAAAAGGCCAACCAGTATCTGACACAGATTTAAAGAACATGCTCCTATCCCTACACTCATCCCTCCACTCTGACATGCTCTCCTGTGTTCAAAGCTGAAATCCAGGCTCTAGGGGAAAGAGTGGAAAGGGTAGAAACATCTATGTCCCAGGTATCGTTCTTCTTTAACACTATGGTCAATGCCCATGAGTCCCACTCCAAGGATATCACGTGGCTAAAAAACAAAGTGGCTGACCTAGGGGATAGGTCCAGAAGAAACAACATAGCATTAAGAGGGGTCCTGGACTCAGTCCCACAGGACCGGCTGATGCATTATGCTCACACTCTCTTTTCTACCCTGGTCCCCTCCCTGACTCCCACGGACCTTCTCATCGACAGAATACATAGACCTCCAAAACCTTCTTTTCTCCCCCAAGAGGTTCAGAGGGATGTCCTGTTAAGGATTCACTTCTTCCACAGGAAAGAAAATATCCTGTCCACCACTCAACAATTACAAGGCCTCCCTGAACCCTATTCCTCTGTTCAGTAGCTTACAGACACACCCTTCAACACTGTAAGAATTTAGCGACCATGACAAAAGCCCTGCAAAACCACAAGATCACACACAGGTGGAAATATCCAGCAACTCTACGAGTCACACACAATGGTACCATCACCCACCTCAACACCCTGGAGGAAGGCATGCTGTCCCTGAGGCAATGGGGCATTGCACCATAACCACCACGAACAGAACGTCACGGCGAACACCTACAACTGGACTGGCAGGTAGTCTCCTGAAAGTGTTCTGCAAATTAAAAAACAGCTGGAGGATCCTGATCTATCTCACCAGTCAACGACCTTATCCCTGGCCCGAACGAGCCATTATTCTTCTTCTTTGTCCCCCCGCTCAGCTCAATCACAGACTGAACATTTCTGCACACGGCCCTTGATATGGGTCACCTTCTTAGAATCCTCTTATTGTGTCTCTCTTCCCAAGTTATGTTTACTGTAGCATCCTCTTGGCTCCCTAAGGCAAGCCTGGCCTCACCACCTCACATAGAAACCTCTCGTCTACTATACTATATACCCTCATTGTCTCTAGGGGCCAAGACCCTTCAAAGTCCAGACCATTGCCAACCAATCACCATACCTCTCCAATGCAGCTAAAGTGCCTATCTCTTTTTTTTTAATCTTTAGTTTTTATTAGGGATGTAAGCAGAAGAAAGTTAAAAAACACGGTGTCAAACGGCGCCAGAATTAGTGATTACAGAGCTTGTACAGTACTAAAACATTTCAGCATTATGGTACATATGCAAAGAGAGGTTAAGGAGTAAAGGAGAGGGGAACCTGTGAGTGATGGTGCTATTAACAACACGGTAATTTGCAGACCACAAAAACTTTGGATGAAGAAGAAAGGCCTCTACGGGATACCTAGGGTGAACTGTATAATGCCTTAAAAAGGCCAGCATAATCTATATTAATAAATACTTGCTGCGCGGTCTGAGTGATTCAGCCATTTATGCCAATGCTTCCAGAAGGGTGCACCTTTGTCATTTTTAATGGCAAACAACAGTTAAAATTTTGTGCTAGTGTTCAGGTGTTGAAGAAACAGAGAGAGATCCAAAGGCTTGGTTTGTTTCTAGGCAGCAGCTATCGTTCTCCTGGCTGTTATGATGCCATGTACAATGAAAGCGGTTTGTGTTGAGGCCTAAGATTCGTGGTGTAGTAAGAGGAGTGCTGTTGCAGGGTTGCCTTCCATATGGACTCTTGATACAGAGGATAGAAAGTTGAAGACATAATTCCAGAATGGCTTTATTACAGGACATTCCCACCATATGTGTAGTAGGGAACCTTGGTTTCCGCATTCCCTTCAGCATAATGCCCCGTACACACGGTCGGACATTGATCGGACATTCCGACAACAAAATCCTCTGATTTTTTCCTACGGATGTTGGCTCAAACTTGTTTTGCCTACACACGGTCGCACAAAGTTGTCGGAATTTCCGATCACCAAGAACGCGGTGACGTCAAGCACGTACGACGAGACTAGAAAAGGCCGGTTCAGAACCAAGCACGGCACCCTTTGGGCTCCTTTTGCTAATCTCGTGTTAGTAAAAGTTTGGTGAGAGACGATTCGCGCTTTTTCAGACTCGTGGCTTTCAGATCGTTTTCTGCCGTTCAGTTTGTGCTTGTGGGTTTGTATCTGCTCTTCAGGGCGTGCAGTCAGTTCGTATCGGAGTTTTCTGTGCGATCTTGTCCGCTCGTTGCTGTTTTTCAGGTCGCTCTTCACAGGCCTTGCTGTTCTTCAGTGCGTTCTGTTACTTCGTTCTGAGCAGCCGACCGTTTTCTAGCCATGTTTCGTATGCGTACTCCTCGTAGAGTTCGTGCTGTGCGGGGGCTTGGTGTTGGGGTCCTGACCTTGACACAAGTCCAGTCCATGAACAGGGTGGGGAGGAGTTCATGGACCAAGAATTGGTTGCTCCAGCGTGACCAGTTCTGTCATATGCCTTTGCTCCGTGAGATCCGTGAGAATAATCCTGATGATTTCAGGAATTTTCTCAGGATGACGGACCCCGTATTTCACCGTTTGTTGGCTTCGCTGACCCCCTATATCAGCAGGCAGGATACCTGCATGAGGCAAGCCATCACTCCGGAGCAGAGGTTGGTCGCTACTCTGCGGTATTTGGCCACAGGGAGAAGCCTGCAGGACTTGAAGTTCTCGACAGAAATCTCCCCCCAGGCTCTTCTTTGTGGACATTTACTGCTTGTGTTTGTTTGAGCTGACCCTGACAGAAATGTGTGGAGTCCAGAAAATGTCGTGATTGTGTAACCTTATACAAAGCACTGTTGGCTGTTATTTACTAAATGCAAAGACACTTTTCACTACAAGTGCACTTGCAACTGCCCTGAAACTGCACTTGTAGTGCAAAGTGGATTTGCCCTTAGGAAATTACCCCTATTTTCTCATAAAACAACAATTACATCACCCCAAAAGTGTTGTAGCGTTGAGACAATAATCCACACATTCTTGATGAGCAATCTTTTTAATACCTGCACAATCACATTGCATTGACCAAAGGTTTTACTGACAAACCGACATGTTTGTTGTATAACATATTTTGTGGTGTCATTATCCAAAATCAAAATGTGCATTTTATAGAAAACAGGCCTGTGTAAAACCCACAAGAAAGACACAAATCTTGATCTTACAAAGTTCACATTTGGTAGAACTTGAAGGCAATATCAGACATGAGTATTTAGGAACTGTGTTTGATATTGCATTCAGATGGGGGGAAATCACCCCTGGAAAAGCCAAATTTGGAAGATGCACACAAATTTCACAATGTCAACATGTGCGACCTGCCATCAGGGGGGATCAAGGGACGTGTTTTGGGGGAGAAAGCCCTTCCTCACCACTACTTTATTATTGAGGAAGGGGTTGCACCCCCAAAACGCGTCCATTGATCTCCCGTGATGGCAGATAGCACATGTTGGCACACTGTGTGCATCCTCCAAATTTGGCTTTGGGAAAAATCACAAAAACATTTCGCACATTGTAGCACACAAAAGAAGAAAGTGATTTGGAGGGGTTTTAAACTCGCCCCAAAACATCAATGATGTTTTTATATTTTGGAATAACATCATTGATGTTTTGCTTGATGTTTTCCAATTGTAAATTACACCCCATGATCTCCCCGATCAGGATCTGGGCACTTTCGGATGTGAAAGGATCTTCATCCACAACCTCACGATCACCTAAAAAGAGAGGAACCCAAAATAAATTAGGTCTAAAAAAAATGCCGCCATCCATCTCTTATCTGAGCCTGTGGTCGCAGACACTCACCTGTTGTGGTGACTATTTCCACCACGTCTTCTTCCTCCTGCTCAGCTTGTGTTGGTATTTCCCCTTCTTCCAGAGGGGGGGGGGGCTCTGGTCTCCTCGGATGAGGGGTGTCCGAGTCTTTTCTCCCCTATGTAAAACAAAAATGGTATACTTAGCACACAGATATTTGATGGCAGAACTATAAAGATGAAACATTGCTTGGAAGTGGGGTACAATGATCTATTTTAGCCGAGTTCCAAGATGTAGCTTTTTTAGTGCCCTTTGTCAAGCTGCAATACTTTACCTGTTTAGTACAAGCTTCACAGATGGAGACCCCCCTATAGTATACACTGGGGCACCTGTGTGGCCCCCCTAATAAAAAGGGTGTTCTGGGGTCCCACACTAGTGCTCCAGTGTCCAGATGTGAAAACAGCTGCTCAGTGTCCTCTCCTTACACACAATCTAGTTTGCATTTCATTCTAGTAACAAACCCATCTACACAACCCAATTCTTTGAAGACAAGTATAGGGCGTCAAAATGGTGGCCAAATGCATATGGGCTAAACAATAGTGTTTTATAGTCCGAAAAAAAAATGTGTGATCCGAACGAATAATGTGCCCATGAACATGAAAGTTGCCATTTTAAACTGTACAACAGTTCCTAAAAGCACATGGAGCAGCACGAACGTAATAAACACAAGAACAATAGGAACACAGCACAACTACTTACTTTTTTGCAGCACTCTCCGGATCTTTCTGTACTGCTCATGTTCTCGTAATTTCAGGTCCGACCACCGCTTCCTGAGCTCATCTTTCGATCGTCGTACCCCGAATTTCCGTTGCAGACTCCTGACCACTTTCGCCATGATCTTGGCCTTTCGGACATTGTGGTTGGGGTAAGGTCCATACTTTCCATCATAGTCGGCCTTCTTCAGGATGTCCACCATTTCCAACATCTCCCCAAAGGACATATTTGAGTCCTTTAATCTCCTTCTGGATCGGGACGTTTCAGGCTCCGGCCTTTCCTCCTCCTCCTCCTCGTTGCTGTACTTAGCACTATCCTGCTGTCTCTCCGCCATGTGCTCTTCCTCCACTGCGCCGAACGAAAAGGGGCGGGGAATAGAATAGAAAGAACGTCAGGGGCGGGCGGAGTTATACGCATGCGCAGTGTGTATAAATCGTAACGCGCGCGTCTTACGTACGATCTGTGAGTGGAGGAAGGAGCATCGGAGACGCCGATCGTGCTAACGAAGGTAGGATCTAAACTTGGGCCTATACTGCTTCGAAATTGAAGCCTATATTGTAACAAGATTAGGGGAGTTTAGCCTGACATTAGGGTTTGTCTTGTGTTGTGTCTTGCAGAGAAAATGGATGGGTTCAACGACCACAATTTCCTGCCCCTGTTCATAGACAAGTACAGGGAGCTGCCCTGTCTGTGGCAGGTCAGACACCCCCACTATAATCACAAACAAAAGAGGCAGGCAGCGCTGGAGAAACTGCTGGAGTTGGTGAAGCCGGTGGTCCCCACAGCAACCATCCCCTATTTAAAAGCTAAAATTGGGGGCCTGAGGAGCACTTATCTTAGGGAGCGCAAGAAGGTCACAGATTCCCAGAGGTCCGGAGCTGCAGCAGATGATGTTTATGTCCCCAGGCTGTGGTACTATGAGAGACTGCGATTTCTGTCAGACCACACTGAGGTCAGGGAATCCCTCTCCACTCTTCCATCCACGCTTCCTTCCATCCCAGCTGAGGCTTCTGATGTCCAACCTGGGCCTTCCAGCCAGGAAGAAGTGGAGGAGCCCAGCTGGAGTCAGGCATAGCATTCCTCTACAGATTTCTGGGCAATAAATAAATGATGTTTACTAGATGTTATTATTGATCACTATTTGCTGATTGAAAAAAGTGTTTTACATATCAATAGACAGTAGTGGGCACCCAAAATTGGGACAAGAATGAAAAATGCTGGGCTCAGAAGGATAGTCTGTTATATTTGTTAACATTCAATTTGCAGCAGTCAGGAGGTGAAAATTGTGTGTGATTGATGAAAAAAATACTAAAACTATGTCCCTTTTTCATACACAGGAAGACCTCAGCCAGGAGGAGGCTGTGGAATGTGGCAGTCAGGAGGAGGCGGGGATTAGTGGCAGCCAGGAGGAGGTGGGGATTAGTGGCAGCCAGGAGGAGGCGGGGCTAAGTGTCAGCCAAGAGAAGCCTGGGACAAGTCGCAGCCTGACTGAGTCTCAGGTCCCTCCCCTCCGCCTTCCATACAAAAGGGCCAGGAAGGCCACTCCCAGTCCTGTGCAGGATTCAGTGTACAGGCTGATCCAGGAGGCTTCGGCGTCCCTCAGAGCCTTCCCCAGTCCTGCAGAGGCCTTTGCCTGCATGGCTGCCACCAAATTGCTGGGCATCCAGGAGGGCCAACGCAAGACTTATGAGGACCTGATTTATAAAGTCCTTCGGAAGGGGGAGAGTGGGGAACTGACACACAAGACGGATGTCATGGAGAGGGACGATCCTCCTCCTCCTCCTCCTGCTGCCACAACTCCACCACCACAGCCAAAAGCTGGAAGGAAGCGTGGAAAGAAGACCTGAGAGTGATGACCTGGGTTCAGTCTGGTCTGACAGAAGATGCAGTCTCTCGTATGACCACAGCCTGGGGACACAGATGTCATCTGCTGCTTTCCGGATCTCTGGGACTTCTGGACCAGACTGCCCTCCCTTAGATATGGACTCCTCAGGCCACCAATTTTGCTTTTAAATAATTGATGTCTGCCCTGGGGGTCCAAGGCTTCGCCCACTTCTGCAGTTTCTCCAGCGTTGCCTCCCTCTTTGTTTATAGTTGTGACCCCTTAATAAAATATTTTTAGGTAAATTCTACTCTCCTGTGTGTGTTTTCATCCAAAAAGGACAGTTTGTTGGTGAGTATTCAGGTACATTTCTAAAGTACAATGTGAAATTAACAAGGGATAACAACAACAAACAATCTCCTCCTACAGATTAAATAGAACAACATATCAATGGTGTTGTGGGAACTTGTCACAAAAAACACACAAACATTTTCGGGAGTACAAATCAAAATCACCAACAAAAAAATAAAAATAAAAGAGAAACACAAAAAAAGATTCTACATTAAAGTAAAAAAAATAAAAATAAAATATATGTTGTCAGATGTGAGAAATCAAAATATATTGAGGGAATCCCGATAAATAGTAACGAAAAAACTTTGTGAGAAGTGTGTGTGAATATGAGCATCAAAACGACTTAATTCTGGTCACATTATAAAGAAGAAGAGAGTGCGCTGTATTAAACCATTTTTTACATTGCAGCGTGACGAAAGTGCTTTATCCATTACGAACGCTAAGTTTACCAGAACGAGCTGTCCCGTGTCGGAATTTCTTCTGAGCATGCGTGGCACTTTGTGCGTCGGAAAAGGCCACACACGGTCGGAATTGACGCGATCGGATTTTGTTGTCGGAAAATTTTATCTCCTGCTGTCCAACTTTGTGTGTCGGAAAATCCGATGGAAAATGTCCGATGGCGCCCACACACGGTCGGAATTTCCGACAACACGCTCCGATCGGACATTTTCCATCGGAAAATCCGACCGTGTGTGCGGGGCATAACAGTGACTGGGATGGAAAGATCTTAGCCAATTTAGTAGGGTAGTAGTACCATCTGTGAAGAATCTTTAGGGATAATTCCCAATGGGTGCTACATTTCGAGGAATTAGTAAGTAGTTGTGAGGCCTTTCGCCATTGGTGTTTATTGAATTGTTGTGAGAGTTCCCCTTCCCATAATTCCATAGAGGGTGTTTTGTTTTAGAAAAGGTTGTGGTTGATAGTCTGGTAGAGGAATGAGATGCCTTTGTTTTTTGGAGATGCGTCGGTAAAGAAGGATATTATATCAGTTGGTATGTAGTGAGTTCCTTTGTTGATAGTTGTGAGGATAGATTGAGTTTGGAGGTATATGTAGAAGTCTGATTTAGGCAATCCATAAGATTGTTTCAGGCTTTGGAAGGTACGTGGTGAGTTAGAATCCATAAAGCAGCCCAGAGTTGACATTCCAGCAGTCATCCAAAGTGAAAGGTCTGGCAGTGGCGTCTCCAGCTTTCAAATTTAGGGGGGGCACATGGGGGGACAGGGACAAAAGTAGGGGGGCAACTATAAAATGCATATACTGTATATATATATATATATCCTGGGGCCCTTTACTACGACCCCACAAGGGGCCCTTTCACATGTTCTGCAGTGAGCTCCCTTCCTACTGTATTGGGGTCCCCCAGGGTGGCAGAAAACAAGAGATATATGTCACCAGCATATCAAGAAAATATAAGGGTCCAAAGCAGTGGGAGAACTATCAGGGTTGCAAAGGTTGTCTTGCCTCCGGGCCCTGGTGTTCTGCCACTGTGGGGTTCCCCAGCCTCCTCTTGCTGTCCTGCCCCTGCTATTGACAGCGCTGGTCTGGCATCTCTTGGAATTTACAGGCTGGTCCTCCTGTCCTAAGAACGGGAGAAATCAGTCTGTTTTTTCAGTAACTGAGAGTCCTGGTGGAGTCCTTCCTGCAACTCGCTCTTCTCCCTGCCAATGAGGATGCAGGTGAAGGAGCAGATCGGGCGGCCGTGGTTGTGTGAACGCTCGCATTATGCAGTGTCAGCGAGCAGGGGATGGGGGAGGAATCACCCGCAGGAGCTGACTGGGGACTCTCTCCCTCTTAGACATTGATTTTTTGTAAAAAAAAAATAAAAAAATAAAAAAAATTTTTTTTTTTGGGGGGGGCACATGGTGGGGCACAGCATAATGTTAGGGGGGTCAGGGCCCCCTCTGGCCCCCCCCTAGGGTCGCCATTGAGGTCTGGTGACAAAGGTTCCAGGGAGACAAGAGGCAAGATGGCTAATTCTGATGATTGTGATTTCAGGAGTTGGTGGCACAGATTCTTCCACATGGATAGAGCAGCTCTGGTGGTTAGGTAAGGAGATGGTTGGGGAGTGAAACCTAGAAGTATTGCTCCTAATGTACTAGTATTCCGCGCTCAGGACAGACACCAATACGAACTGCAGCCCCCCCAGAAAAGGAAAACACCTAGGTGAAGTCCAAATGCTATAAACTATAAAAAATTGGTGCTGTTCACTATTAAAATAATGGTAAAAACTCTCACCACAAGGGAATACCTTCGCTACAAATCTAAGCAAAACAAATTCGTGAAAAAACGGTGAGAAAGTGATAATAATACTTAAATACGTATGATCCCATAAAATGGGATATGTATGTCCATGAATATGACTGAGGCTACCAATAAACATACGAACTGCTTATAGTAAAGATTTAAAAAAATAGAAAATATATACAAAAAATAGAAATGAAGAATGAATTAAAATATACAAAAAATATATAAAATGTATGTATATTAAGGAAATGCCCTGGAAAACAGTAAATAGTAAACAATCAAAATAGTGTTATACCAATTATGTGTTTTGGAATATAAATTGTGATCATCCAAAAAGTGAAACAAAAAAAATATTTTTGTGTGTTTAAAATCTGAAATTGTGATCACATACCAAGTATAGCAATGGTAAAAAATAAAAAATATAATAAAACATATAAAAAACTGTGATGATAGTCCGTGCATACAAAAATTTCAAAACGTGTCCGTGCATACAAAAATTACAAAAGTATCAAAAGTGTGATGCATATATCAAAAAATAGTCTTGTGTATATAAAAATCCTTGTGCAGAAATCTGATATGTCTCCAAGTGATTCCGGATGTGTCTGTTGGGGTTGGAGTGAACCGTCCTATATGGAACCCCCACTAGTGTCCCCACTCACCGGAACGCCCAACCCCTGCAGGGGTAATGGGCATATAAACGTGAATCCGATGGTCCAAGGAATCGATGTCCCCTTCACCCACTTCTCCCCACTTGTGTCACCAATGTGTGTGCAGAGCAATGTAGTCTGGCAGCCCGCAGAGGAGGGATAGAAGGGGCGGTATGCAATAGTGATCACATCCTCTGTGTTCAATGGGACATCATACATGGTTCAGTTGTGGGGACCACCAGAATTTTAGTTGGTCAAGAACAGCTGCTTGGTGCTAACTTTTCAGGTTAGGAACTCCCATTCCTGCATTTAGTTTGGGTCTGTAGAGGATTGATTATTTGAATCTAGGAATCTAGGATTCTTCCCATTCCAAATAAAGTGGTTAACAGTGGATTGAAGTTTTTGGAGGTAAGATGATGAGAGCGGGATCGGAAGAGTCCTGAAGAGGTATAATATTGTGGGAAGAAGTGACATTTTTACTACAGCTACTCTATCAGCCCATGATAGATGGGTTAGCTGTAGTTTGCTAATTTGTTGTTTCAGTGATAAGATTGCTGCATCATAATTTAATCAATGTATGGAGGAGCTTTGTGAGGTGAGCTTGATGCCCAGATATTTGATTATAGAGTGGGGGGCCCAGGAGAAGCCGTAGGACACAGACATTTTTTAATGTTTTCATTCAGTGCTATGGGTATCATATGTAATCTTGAGATATTCACTTTAGAGATGAGCCGAACACCCCCAGTTCGGTTCGCACCAGAACATACCGAACAGGCAAAAAATTTGGAAGAACACACGAACACCGTTAAAGTCTATGGGACACGAACATGAAAAATCAAAAGTGCTCATTTTAAAGGCTTATATGCAAGTTATTGTCATAAAAAGTGTTTGGGGACCGCAGGGGACATGTATCAATGCAAAAAAATTTTTTTAAAACGTCTGTTTTTTCGGGATCAGTGATTTTTTTAAAGTGAAAGCTTAAAGTGAAACAACAAAAAGGAAATATTCCTTTAAATAAATATTGTGCATGGGGAGTGTCTATAATATGCCTGTAAAGTAGCACATTTTTCCCGTGTTTAGAACAGTACCACAGCAAAATGACAATTCTAAAGGAAAAATTGGAATTTAAAACTGATCGCAGCTAATAATGAATTGTCGGGTCTCAGCAATATATATAAAACTCATTGAAAAAAAGGGCATGGGTTCCCCCCAGTCTATTACCAGGCCCTTTGGGTCTGGTATGAATATTAAGGGGAACCCCAAACCAAAATTAAAAAAACAATTGCATGGGGGCCCCCCTAAAATTCATACCAGGCACTTCAGGTCTGATATGAAAATAAAGGGGAACCCTGTGCCAATTTTTTTTAAAAAATGGCATAGGGTTCAACCCCCAAAATCCATACCAAACCCTTCAGGTCTGGTATGGATTTTAAGGGGAACCCTGCGCCAAATTAAAAAAATAATGGTGTAGGGGTCCTTTATCCTAACATGCAACCTGGGAGGCCGCATGAAAAGAAGGGGGGACGAGAGAGTTCCCCCCCCTCCTGAACCATACCAGGCCACATGCCCTCAACATGGGGAGGGTGCTTTGGAGTAGCCCCCCAAAGCACCTTGTCCCCATGCTGTTGGGGACAAGGGCATCATCCCCACAACCCTTGCCCGGTGGTTGTGGGGGTTTGTGGGTGGGGGGGCTTTTCGGAATCTGGAAGCCCCCTTTAACAAGGGGACCCCCAGATCCCGGCCCCCCCATGTGAATTGGTAACGGGGTACATTGTACTCCTACCATTTCACAAAAAAAGTGTCAAAAATGGTAAAAAAGACAAGAGACAGCTTGGGACAAGTCCTTTATTAAAAACAAAAAAAAATTAAAATGTCCCGCGATGTAAATCCACGCAACCATTCCACCTCCATGGGAAGCTCCCACCAACTGACACTTCTTCTGGGTGACAGTTCTTATATAGCTGAGGGCAGGGCCATCTGGTGATGTAAACAGGTGACCCCGCCCCATTTACATCACCGGGTGGCCCCACCCTCAGCTGTATAAGAACTGTCACCCAGAAGAAGCATCAGTCAGCGGGAGCCTCCCATGGTGGAACCATTGCTGCTTTTTTTTTTCTTCTTTTTCGGTCCGTCGGGTGACGTGGATTTACATTGCGGGAAATTTTTATTTTTTTAGTTTTTAATAAAGGACTTGTCCCAAGCTGTAACTTGTCTTTTTTACCATTTTTTTAAAAACTTTTTTTGTGAAATGGTGGGGGTACAATATACCCCTTACTAGGGATGAGCCGAACACCCCACGGTTCGGTTCGCATCCAGAACATGCCAATGGACCGAAAGTTTGCGCAAACTTTCGAACACCGTTAAAGTCCATGGGACTCGAATGTGAGAAATCAAAAGTGCGAATTTTAAAGGCTAATATGCAAGTTATTGTTCTAAAAACGGTTTAGGGACCCGGGTCCTGCCCCAGGGAATATGTATCAGTGCAAAAAAAGTTTTAAAAACGTCAGTTTTTTCGGGAGCAGTGATTTTAATAATGCTTAAAGTGAAAAAATAAAAGTGAAATATTCCTTTAAATATTGTACCAGGGGGGTGTCTATATTATGCGTGTAAAGTGGCGCGTGTTTCCCGTGTTTAGAACAGTCTCTGCACAAAATGACATTTCTAAATGAATAAAAGTAATTTAAAACTGCTTGCGGCTGTAATGTAATGTCGGGTACTGGCAATATGGATAAAAATTATTGAGAAAAACGGCATGGGTAACCCCGCAACCCATTACCAGGCTCTTTGGGACTTGTATGGATATTAAGGGGAACCCCGCACCCAAATTAAAAAAAGAAAAGGCGTGGGGCCCCAGGCCCTATATACTCTGAACATCAGTATACAGGTGGTCCCAAGAAAGACGGGGACTGTAGGTTTGTTCTTAAGTTGAATCTGTTTGTAATTTGGAACAGATACATTTTGTAAGTGTAGCTCCATCGAAAAAATCTATTTTTAAGCTTTTTGGAAAACAGGGAAGGGTTATCACCCCTGTAACATTTGTTTTGCTATATGTGTCCCTATTCAGATGATTTCACCTCACTTTCTGTCCCAATGACAATTGGATTTTGAAAATTTGGGGTTTTTAGGGAAACAAGGATTGGTTATAAAGCATCAGTGGAGGAGATACCTTTTTCCTATATTAACTCTTACAGGAGAGAATTTCCCTTCCTAGGGGTAGATTTCCTCACACTTCTTGTTGTCTCCCTCCGTTTGTAAGTAGGAGTCGTTTGTAAATCGGATGTTTGAAAGTAGGGGCCTGCCCTATATACTCTGCAGAAATTTGGGCCTTAGCTGTTGGTGATACCAGAACACTGTAAGCCCTCACAGTTACTCGTGGTGGGTGCTGAAATGGGCCCTGCTGTACAATATTATATCAAGAATTGTAATTACATGCCCCTGTTAAACAGGGGCAGAAAAATTGGGCCTTAGGCGGTGGTGGTGGTGGTGGCGCAACACTGTAAAGCCTCACAGATACTTTTGTTGAGCGCAGGAACAGGCCCTGCTGTGAAATATTAGATCACAAATTGTAATTACACGCCACTGTTAAACAGGGGCATAGAAATTGAGCCTTAGGCAGTGGTGGTGGTGCCACAACACTGCAACCCCTCACAGATACTCTAGTTGAGCGCAGTAACAAGCCCTGCTGCAAAATATTACAGCAAAAATTGTAATTACACGCCCCTGTTGAACAGGGGCAAAAAAATTGGGCCTAATGCCGCGTACACACGGTCGGACTTTTCGTCTACAAAAGTCCAACGGACGCTGACGGACTAAAGTTGGCTGGTAATCCGATCGTGTGTGGGCTGCTTCGGACTTTCAACGTACTTTTTTAGCCTCAAATCCGACGTACTTTAGATTTGAAACATGCTTTAAATCTTTACGTCGTAACTACGACGGACCCCGAAGTCCGCTCGTCTGTATGCTAGTCCTACGGACAAAAAAACGACGCATGCTCATAAGCAAAAACTAAACGGAAGCACTCGGTCTAGTAAAACTAGTGTTCGTATTGTAGGTAGCACATTCATCACGCTGCAAAATCTGTGATCGTTGAATGCAGCGCATTTTATTTCTTCTTTACGAATGCTCTAAAGAACGAAGGTGTTTTGCTGTTCATAATCAGAGTTCTCCCAAACTGATTTCTGAATTCTTTTTCTCTTTGATCTCATGAATGATATAGTATGCTTTTTATAAACAATGTTTCCATACTAATAATACTTTTTCCCTTTTTTTTTTTTTTTATGTTTGTAAAGTTACCACAAAGAACCCATTATTCTTTTTTTTTTTTTTTTCTAGTGATTATTTTTTAATTTTTAGATAAAGTTAACCCAAAGCACCGTTTTTGTTTATGTATATATTTTTTTTTCAAGACTTACCACTTGAACATTCTTAACATTAGTAATGTATTTTTGGTGTGTTTTTTTAAAACTCAATGAGATTGTTGTCCCTTGTTAATTTAACATTGTGTGTAAAATCAATGATTTAAAAGAAAACACATAAAAGTCTTTTGCTAAACTCAAAAAAGATCCATTTATTCATGGTCAAAATAAAATAAAGAGGAAGTCAACGCTGGAAAAAGTCGGTGTACAAGAAAATTGGGATCTTGAGGAGTCCATATAAGAGGGAGCACAATCTGGTCCAAGAATCCCAGAGATCAACAGCACCAGCAGATGATCTAGATGTCCCCAGACTGTGGTCCTACAACAGCCTGCGTCTTCTGTCAGACCAGACTGAACCCAGGTCATCACTTTCTTCTCTTCCCTGCAGCCTTTCCTCCACGCTGCCCTGCAGCCTTCCCTGCAGCCTTCCCTGTAGCCTTCCCTGTAGCCTTCTTTTGAGGCTGTGGCTCTGGTGTTTCAGTTGTGGCAGGAGGAGGAGGAGGAGGAGGAGGAGGAGGAGGAGGAGGGGGGGGGGCTGCCTCATGTAGTTGGGTGTTTTTGGTTAGCGTGCCCTGCAGCCCCTTATGGATTGTTTCCCCAAATAGGCGCTCACAAATGAGGCGCTGCTCCCAATCCATCTGAAGAAGCCTGCTGGCTAAGTAGCAGCCATAGGCTTCTTCCGCTTCTGGGGGGCTTGTTAAAAAACGGGTGGCCTGTTGCATGAGGCGCAGGGATGCGTCCTGTGTGACCATCCCCTTCTTGGCCCTTTTTTTGGGAAGGTGGAGGGGAGGCACTTGGGATTGGGTGAGGCTCCTACTGGGCCCAGCCACCTCACTTGGCCCAGCCACCTCACTTGGCCCAGCCACCTCACTTGGCCCAGCCACCTCACTGGGAGCAGCCACCTCCTGCCTGACACTGGGCCCAGCCTCCTCCAGGATGATGGTGAATCCGGCCTCCTCCAGGCTGTCCATGGGCCCGGTCTCCTCCTGCCTGCCACTTTCCCCACATTCCTCCTGGATGGACTCATCCTGTGTATAAAAAAAGGACAATAGTTTTAGTTTCTTTTTTTGGGTTCATCAATGACACACAGTTTGCTTCTCATGACTAGCAAATTCAATGTGAATACATCTCTTTAATAAAAGAGTCTAATCAGACACCCTAATTATTTCAAGCAGGTGCCAAACATATTTAGTCACTACTATCATTTGATATGTATACACAATTTGGAGTGCTAAATTATTTGAGACAATTATAACATCCAGTTAACATCATTAATATTAGTACAGTAAATCTTTGTTAAAATAATTTACCTGACTCCAGATGGTCATATCCGGTTCATCCAGGATGGAAGACCCAGCTTGCTCCTCATCAGCCTCTGCTGGGGTGGAGGGAAGGGTGGAGGGAAGGGTGGAGGGAAGGGTTGAAAGTGATGCCCTGGCTTCATTCTGGTCATCAAGAAAACGGAGTTGTTTGTAGTACCACAGCCTGGGTACATAAACATCATCTGCTGATGCTCCTGATCTCCTTGATTCCTGGATCTTCCTATGCTCCCTTTTATACATGTTCCTCAAGACCCCAATTTTCTTGTACACTGTCTCCATTGTTGCTCCAGGGATGGTCTCCTGGACAAAGGACAGAAGTCTCTCCAGCGTTGACTTCCTCACATGCTTGTTATAATACTGAGGGTGTTTCACCTCCCACAAATTCCTCATCTCTCGATACTTTGAAATAAAAGAAGTAAGGAACTCTGGATCCTTCAATAGGGGATTCATTATATCTGGAAAAGAGAAAGTCACAAGACCAAAAAAACTTATTATATGTTTCTGCTAACCCCTCATCATCTTCTCCCTATGTAGGCCTCATCAATCTATCAAGCCATATAGGCCGCTTGCTACAAAGTCATGACCATAAACCCCCCCCAAAAAAAATATATATCTCAAATTACCTTCGTTTTGGAACGTCCTGGTCCACTATCACCTACGCACAGAACGTACGTACGACACGCGCGAAAGGCCCTCCTTTATACACTACGCATGTGTGAAACTCCGCCTGCGTCGCCCGCCCCTGACGTTCGAAATGAACTCATGTTCTCCGCCCCCTAATTTGACGCACAGAACGTACGTACGACACGCGCGAAAGGCCCTCCTTTATACACTACGCATGTGTGAAACTCCGCCTGCGTCGCCCGCCCCTGACGTTCGAAATGTACTCATGTTCTCCGCCCCTTTTTTGTTACGGCGCGTAGTGGAGTTAAAGAATGGCGGAGACACCTGAAATGTTGACGACCTCAGGTAGTGGAGACAGCCCGCAGGCTGGAACGTCTGGAACGTCAACCAAATCTGTGAGGCCTAGATTTAAGGCCTCTAATATGAGTTTCAAAGAGATGGTGGAGATGGTGGCCATTCTTCGCAAAGACGACTATGATGGCAATTATGGGCCGTACGCACGGCCAAATTTGCGCAAGGCCAAAATCATGGCAAAGGTCGTGGACACTTTGCAGGCATCATTTGGGGTCCAGCGCTCCAAGGATCAATTGCGCAAAAGATGGTCTGACCTGAAAATCAGGGAGCCGGATCAATACCGACGTATCCGGAAAGTTCTTAAAAAAAGTAAGTACTTGTCGTGTTTTTCTCTTGTGTTTATTACCTTGTATACTGCTCCATGTGCTTTTCCTTTCTATACGATTTTTGTTCATCGTTCTAAACGATCTTTGAAGAAACCTCGTTACATATCCATATCTATATATCTATCTCTCTATCTATCTCTCTATCTATCTCTCTATCTATCTCTCTATATCTATCTCTCTATATCTATCTCTCTCTCTATATCTATATCTATATAGATAACAATATAAATATATAAAAATATAAAAATATAAATATATAAAAAAATATAGAAATATATATATATATAAATATATATATATAAAAATATAAAAATATAAATATATAAAAAAATATAGAAATATATATATATATAAATATATATATATATATATATATATATATATATATATATATATATATATATATATATATATATATATATATATATATATATATATATATATATATATATATATATATATATATATATATATATATCTATAATATATCTATATATATATATCTATTATATATCTATATATATATATATATTATATATCTATATATATATATATATATATATCTATAATATATCTATATATATATATATCTATATATATATATTATATATCTATTTTAAATTCTCTTAATTTTTTGGATTTACATTTAGTTAGATATTTAGAGATTTTGTTACAGATATAGAGAGAGATCAAAAGATTATTAACTATATTTTGAGATATTGATATCTATCTATCCGGTATGTCTTTATAATTTGAAATATTGAACTAAAATAGGAACTCTACACAAACCACTTCACTACAAATGTTGGAAAATTATTATGTCCTAAAATATCTGTGTGCTAATTAGATTACTAATTTTTTGTTTCACATAGGGGAAAAATCACTCAGCCAACCAAAAGAACACAGTCCACCCCAAGCAAAACAGGATTGGGCAATCAGTCCAAGTCCCATTGACGATGTGGAGGAAGGAGAGGTGGGCGACATGGGCACCCCACCAGGTGAGTGTCTGACACACCAGCTTACGTTAATCTATGCATGGCTGCCTTTTGTTTAATTGAATTTGTCTACTCTATTTTAGGGGATCTGCTTCATTCAAGCAACAGTGACACCCCCGAGGATGTGGAGGAATTAGGCTACATGGCCACCCCACCAGGTCAGTGTCTGAGACAACAGCTTTAGTTCTGGTAAGGTAAACTATGTATGTGTGCATATTTGTAAAGACATTTTTTGGTTTCATTCCACTTTAGGAACAACAAGAAGTGACCATTTCACCTCGGAAAGTGCCCAACGTCTAATTGGTCAAATAATGGGCTGGAATCAAGACATGGATCAAATGCGTAATAGGCTGGATCGTATGCAGCAGGAAATGAAGGACATGATTGATGTTTTGGGTCGAATCTAAATGCCCTTTTTTAAACCCCAAAACATCAATCATGTCCTTCATTTCCTGTTTTGCTGACCCCATTCTGGGCCTTCTCTTTGTTTTTTTGGCCTAACATAAATGGCTGTTTAACCTAATGTCAAAAAGGAGGGCTGTCAAAAATCCACAAAAAAATAAAAATTGATTTTCTAAAAAACAACCAAAAAAAAAAAAAAAATTGATTTTAAAAAACCCAAAAAAATAAAAAAAAGTGATTTTAAAAAACCCAAAAAAAAATAAAAAAAAGTGATTTTAAAAAACCCAAAAAAAAATAAAAAAAAGTGATTTTAAAAAACCCAAAAAAATAAAAAAAAGTGATTTTAAAAAACCCAAAAAAAAATAAAAAAAAGTGATTTTAAAAAACCCAAAAAAAAATAAAAAAAAGTGATTTTAAAAAACCCAAAAAAAAATAAAAAAAAGTGATTTTAAAAAACCCAAAAAAAAATAAAAAAAAGTGATTTTAAAAAACCCAAAAAAAAATAAAAAAAAGTGATTTTAAAAAACCCAAAAAAAAATAAAAAAAAGTGATTTTAAAAAACCCAAAAAAAAATAAAAAAAAGTGATTTTAAAAAACCCAAAAAAAAATAAAAAAAAGTGATTTTAAAAAACCCAAAAAAATAAAAAAAAGTGATTTTAAAAAACCCAAAAAAAAATAAAAAAAAGTGATTTTAAAAAACCCAAAAAAAAATAAAAAAAAGTGATTTTAAAAAACCCAAAAAAAAATAAAAAAAAGTGATTTTAAAAAACCCAAAAAAAAATAAAAAAAAGTGATTTTAAAAAACCCAAAAAAAAATAAAAAAAAGTGATTTTAAAAAACCCAAAAAAAAATAAAAAAAGTGATTTTAAATAACCCAAAAAAAAAAAAAAAATTAATTTTCAAAAACCAAAAAAAGTAAAAAAAATTGATTTGAAAACACCAAAAAAATTAAGAAAATTAATGTTAAAAAACCCCAAAAAAAACAAAAAAAATGATTTTAAAAAACAAAAAAAAAAAAAAAAAAAGAAAACTTGCTTTTAAAAAAAAACAAAACTTGATTTTCCAAAAACAAAGCCTGTTTTTGAAAATCCAAAAGCCCAAAATATTTTTTTGTGGATTAGGTAGAAATATTTCAATATAATTATATTTTGCTACATCATTAAGATACCATTATATTTTTGTCTCGGAACATTTTATACTAAATGCAGAACTGAATGCATACCAACCATTAATAAAAACATCTCCTTTTATAGGATTTTAACAAATGTGTGGTTTGTTATTTCAAGGCTCAGTATCAGTTTGGTTATAATTGTCAAAAAGTTGTTTACAGTGGCAATGGAGCTTATTTAGACATTTTGAAAATTCTAATACAGTTGGCACTACAACTGCTCGACCATAACCTAGGAGACAGCCCAAAAGAAAGGCAAGCAATAAATATAATGCCAGATTTCAGCAATATTTTTTTTATTGTAAAAAAAATTATATATCCTGGCCCATTGCAATGGCCCCCCTACCCATAAAATAATCAACATATTGCTGTCTAACCTGACGGGAACTTTGGGGGGCCAAGCCAGTACGGACAGTATCCAGGCCTGTAAGGTTGGCTTCTATTTGTCCGGCCTCAGGCCCAACTGTGCCTATATAATTGGCAGAATGCTTATTTAAAAAGTTGTGCAGAATGCAGCATGATAAAATTATAAAATTAAGTTTGTATTCCGCCAAATTAATGGCTGTTTGAAACAGGCGGAACCGGCTGGCCAGAATTCCAAACGCATTCTCAACCACTCTTCTAGCTCTGGCCAGCCGGTAATTAAAAACCCTCCTCTCCGGGGTGAGGGTTCTTTGGGGGAATGGCCTCATGAGGTGCTTGCTCAGAGCGAAGGCTTCATCGGCAATGAAGACAAAGGGGAGTCCTTCCACGTTATCCTCATCAGGTGGCAATCCCAGGCCACCACTCTGGAGACGCTGGCAGAACTCCGTCTGGGCAAATACTCCTCCATCCGACATCCGGCCATTCTTCCCCACGTCCACATATAAAAAATCATAGTGTGCCGACACCACCGCCATTAAAACAATACTGTGGAACCCCTTATAATTAAAATAATATGACCCCGAATGGGGTGGTGGCACAATGTGGACATGTTTCCCATCTATAGCCCCTCCACAATTGGGAAAGTCCCAACGGCTTGCAAAATGGGATGCCACAGTCTGCCATTCCTGTGGCGTTGAAGGAAACTGGGGAATCAAACAAGAAAACAAAAATCAATTAATTTGGAAGCTAACATTGCAAGAAAATTAGACAATTAAAAACATTATTCCCCAGCATCAGTATAACATTCAATAATTTAATTCTTCTGGAATAACTAATATGGAAAAAGGCACACTTATCAGATTGCTCACCCCCTCTGATAGAACATTGATTACATTTTAGGGGGTTGTGAAATCCCCAAAAAAAATTACTTTAACAACACGCAGGAATTTAGGGATAACAAAGGCTACAAGACTGCAGTTGTCGCACTCTGCAGGTGCAGTTGCAAACCAGCTTACAGTAAATGAGGTAATGTCAAAAGGCATTCATGTTGTAAACAGTACACAATCACATGCAAGGGCAATTAATGAAAACACTTTGAGGCTTGCATATGATTTGATGATGGAAATCAGCAGAGCTTCTGCTCATTTACTAAAGCAATGGAACAAATGCACTTGTAGAGTGCACATGCATTTTGCAAAGTGCAACATAGATTTGCTTTAGACAAATCAACACCACAGAACATTCAAGCAAATTTTAACGAGGGTGGGGGTGGGGGGGTTGTGAAATCTAGCTAATTGCTAATTAGCAGCACACTATTTGGAGTGAGTTCAGGTGGGGGGGGGGGTTGTGAAATCTAGCTAATTGCTAATTCTAAGCACACTAAATACACTCCAACAAAATACATTCAAAATGAGTAGACTAGGTGGATATGTTCCCATCACTTCATGCTGGGAAGGTTATTGAAGGAAACTATACATGCATGACAAAAAATAACAGGAAAAAATCCCAGCATGTGTGAGGATAAAAAGGGGACATTCACACTATATTGCAATGATGGGAAGTAGTGTTTGAAGCAAGAAATACATTACTTTATCAAAGATTACATAAAAGAACATGTGATGCTAATAAACTAAAAATAGCTTACCTTAATATAGTCCTTCTGCAGGACCTGTATGATGGCAGAACAGGTCTCTGGGATAATGATCCCCAGAGCCTGGGGGGAGATGCCTGTCGAGAACTTAAGGTCCTGCAGGCTTCTCCCTGTGGCCAAATACCGCAAGGTAGCGACCACCCTCTGCTCCGGAGTGATGGCTTGCCTCATGCAGGTATCCTGCCTGCTGATATAGGGGGTCAGCAAAGCCACCAAACGATCAAAAACGGGGTCCGTCATCCGGAGAAAGTTCCTGAAATCCTCAGGATTATTCTCACGGATCTCACGGAGCAAAGGCATGTGACAGAACTGGTCACGCTGAAGCAACCAATTCTTGGTCCATGAACTCCTCCTCGCCCTGTTCATGGACTGGTCTTGGGCTGAAGAATAAACTACAGCACCAAGCACATACAATGCACGAGCTCTACGACGAGTACGTACAGGTAACATGGCTTCAAAACGGTCGGCTGGTCAGAACGCACTAAACAGAACGCACTGAAGAACAGCAAGGCCTGTGAAGAACGACCTGAAAATCAGGAACGAGCGGCCAATAAAACAAAGATTTCTCAATGCCAACTGACCAAACGCACTGAAAAGCAGATACAAACCTCACAAGCACAGACTGAACACCAGTTAAAACGAACTGAAAAATACGAGTCTCACAAGCGCGAATCGTCTCTCACCAAACTTCTACTAACACGAGATAAACACGAGATTAGCAGAAGGAGCCCAAAGGGTGTCGTACGGGCTATTGAACTTCCGTTTTATAGTCTCGTCGGACTTGGTGTACGTCACAGCGTACTAAACTGGCGTACTTTTGTGTGGTCGTGTGTGGGCAAGTCCGTTCGTAAGAAAGTCTGCCCCAAGTCCGCCGAAGGTACGCCGGAAGTATGTCGGGCAGGCTGTCCGACTTTTGTAGATGCAAAGTCCGACCGTGTGTACGCGGCATTAGCCACTGGTGGTGGTGCCCAGAACCAAAAATGTTCTTACAAGCTATCAACATGAACATTGAGGAGGAATAGGATAGTCACTCAGCATAACAGGATAGTCACTCAGCATCAGCATAGGCAGTCTTCAAGGGATCTCACATTCATAAAAAAATAGTCGGTTACATCAGCATCAGGTGCTTGGTAGCTGGTGATCCAAGACTGATTCATTTTTATGAAGGTGAGCCGGTGGACAGACACACTCTGTGATCGGTTACAAAGCCTCCAGCAGCACTGAATGTGCGGTCCGAAAGAACGCTGGATGCAGGACAGGCCAGTAGCTCAATTGCATACTGTGCAAGCTCTGGCCAGTGATCCATCCTCAAGATCCAGTAACCAAGAGGATTTTCGGTTGGAAAGGTTTCCGAGGCTGATCTTGCCCCTAGGTATTCCTGCACCATGTAAATCAGATGCTGGCGATGGTTGCTGGAACCGATCAGACCTTGGGGCTGCAGACTTAAAAATTATCTGAACACATCTGTCAGATGGCCACCTTCTCCACCACTCCTTCTGTGACTGACCGAAGCCTCAGCAATACGTTGTCCAGGAACAGGAATTTGTAGCCTCCCAGGCTCTGGAAATGCATTGCACAAACCTTTCTGCAAGGCCTCCCGAAGATGTTTCATCCTCTGCTCCCTCTGTGATGGCTGGATAAGTTCCGCGGCCTTACCCCTGTAACCTGGATCAAGGAGGGTTGCCAGCCAGTACTGATCCCTCTCCTTGATACGAATACGAGGGTCCTTTTGCAGGCTTTGCAGGAAAAGGGTGGCCATGCAGCGTCGGTTTGCTGAGGCATTCGGTCCAGAGTCCTCTGGGTCCCTAAGGACGACCTGATCCACAGCCACCTCCTCCTAGCCACATACAAGTCCATGGGTTTCTGGGGACTGTAAATGATCCCTTGAAGACTGCTGCTGATGCTGAGTGCTAGGCTCCACCTCCATGCTGACACAATCCTCCTCCTCTTCTTGTGTGATCAGCGGTCCCACAGGAACACTGTCTGAATAAAGGGGGCCTTCAGGGGTAAGGAAGTCCTCCTCTTCCTCCCTCTGTTCTGCCTCAAGTGCCCTGTCCATTATTCCACGCAGCGTGTGCTCCAACAGGTAGACAAGAGGGACAGTATGACTGATGCATGCACTGTCACTGCTCACCATCCTCGTGGTCTCCTCAAATGGTGACAGGACAGTGCATGCATTCTTGATCATGAGCCACTGGCGTGGCGAAAAAAAGCCAAGCTCCCCTGACCCTGTCCTGGTGCCATAGTCACACAGCTACTCATTGATGGCCCTCTGCTGCATGTGCAGCCACTGCAGCATGGCCAACGTTGAGTTCCATCAGTTGGCATGTCACAGATTAGGCGGTTCTTGGGAGGTTAAATTCCTTTTGGAGGTCAGCCAGCCGAGCACTGGCATTATATGACCGGCGGAAATGCACACAGACTTTCCTGGCCTGCCTCAGGAGATCCTGTAAGCCCGGGTACCTGCACAAGAACCACTGCACCACCAAATTAAGGATGTGAGCCAAACAGGGAACATGGGTGAAGTGTCCCTGTCGGAGGGCGGAGAGGAGGTTGGTGCCATTGTCGCAAACCACCATTCCTTCCTAAAGCTGGCATGGCGTAAACCACCTCTGAGCCTGCCCCTTCAGAGCTGACAGAATCTCTGCCCCAGTGTGGCTCCTGGCCCCTAAGCACACCAGCTCAAGGACAGCATGGCATCTTTCTGCCTGAGTGCTTGTGTAGCCGCTTGAAGGCCTATGGAGCACCGCTGGTTCCGAGGACAAATCTATAGAGGAGGAGGCCATGGAGGAAGAAGAAGAGGAGGGGGTGGGGGAGAGAGGTGTGTCAGAATCACCACTGGTAGCATTTTGGAGGCGTGGTGGTGGAACAAGCTCCAACAATACTGCACCCTGTCCTGCATCCTTCCCAGCTGCCAGCAGGGTCACCCAGTGCGCCTTGAAAGATGGGTAACGTCCCTGTCCATGCCTGCTGGACCATGAGTCAGCGGTAATATGCACCTTACCACTGACCGCCCTGTCCAGCGAGGCCAAGACATTACCTTCCACATGCCGGTAGAGAGCCGGAATCGCCTTCCGTGAAAAAAAGTGGCGTTTGGGAACCTGCCACTGAGGTGCCGCGCATTCCACAAATTCACGAAAGGGGGCAGAGTCTACCAGCTGAAAAGGCAGCAGTTGGAGTGCTAGCAATTTAGCCAAGCTAGCATTCAGCTGCTGGGCATGTGGATTGCTGGGACTGAATTTCTTTCACTGGTTTAGCAACTGGGTAGGGAAATTTGCCTCCTACAATCGGTCATTGGTGTAGCGATAGCAGATTGCCAGCAAGTTCTTTGCACACCTAATTATACGCCTTCATTCCTCTCAGTGAAGGTATAGTGGGGTTGGAGATCCCAGCTGATGAGGAGCAAGGAGAGGTCTGCCTTGTTCTTTGGTGTGGGTCTTTTAAGTACGCTTGCCAACAGACTGCATAGGTGTTCAACATATGTCTGGTCAAGCATGTGGTGCCCAAGCGGCTGCTGTTTTGGCCACGCTTGATGCGCTTCAGACATATGTTGCACACAGCAATGATGCGATCTGCTGCACACATCTCACAAAAGGCCCACACCAAAGAACTTTTGGAAAAATACACAGAGTCAGCAGCGCCCTGCACATGCGGAGCTCTGCGGTGTGATGCAGTGAGTTGGCTTCCCTTAAGCTGGCCTCTGGAAGGCATCCTGCCTCATTGGAGATTTTCCTCTTCCTACTCCTCCACACTCCTATCAGGCACCCACATAGAGTCAGTGACCTCATCATCCCCTCCCTCCTCATCACTGGAGCAAACCTGGCAGTATGCTGCACCTGGGGGAACATGACTGCCAGTTTGTTGTCCTTCTTGGGCACCCCCTCTCTCTGGGCTCACATTACTGCCTTCCTTAAGCTGGGTACCATCATCGGAACCTTCAAAATGCTGCGCATCCTCCTGCAGCATGTACACAACACTGTGGACGAACAGTTCAGGGGACTCCCCAGGCATGATGGTGGGGCTAGGGAAGGAGTGACTGATGACATTGAGCTGATGGAAGAGGCCGCTTTAGCAGCTGCATTGGCAGCCAAAGTACTCTGAGCCTGGGTGACAGAGGATGAGGAGGATGAGAACGGCTTGGTCATCCACTCTACCAACTCTTCTGCATGTTGTGGCTCCAGAGACGGCTCCAGGCTTTGTGAGGCCTGAGGCAAAACTTAGACATGAGGCCCCACTCATGCCCATTATGGAAAAAATAATTCAAGCGATAAAAAATAATGGTGTGCCCCCCCCCACATCCCTACCGACTTTCCTCCTCGGCTCTCCAGCTGACTGCTGTGGGGGGATCTTCAGGATGGAGGCCGGGAAAAGGGGCTGGTAAATGTAGGGGCTGGTAAATTACAATTACCAGCCCCTACCTTTTCCAAAAGAACACAGTGAGTGATTGGAACTGATCACTCACTGTGTTCATTAATAGCATACTATGCTTTAGTTTATGAATTAACAGGAGCCTCTTTCTCCTGTTCATTCATCTGCAGTGCAGCTGAGCTATAGAGAAAGGAACTGGGGAATGTGTTTCCTCATTTCCTTTCTCTGTCTCAAAAGTGAGACTTCAGGGGTTTGTTTAGACCCCTTATATCTCACCAAAGAAAGCAAAAACTCTCACCAAAAAACGTAAAAAAAATAAATAAAAAGATTGTAAAAAAAATAAAAAATAAAACTGTAAAAAATATAAAAAAAAACAGACTAAAATTTCTAATCAAACTAAAAAGCCTTGCCCAATAGGTAGCATAATTTATCCACACTCACTGATTTTTCTGTCAGGCGGAGATCACTCTGCCTGACAGGGAAGTTAATACGCCGGTTGGACGGACCCATAGCATACTCGTACCGTTCTGCTGCAGATTTGACACAGTGAAGCGGCGGCCGGCGGGTGTCACGGCTGTCTGCAGCGGTGCAGAGCAAGCACCATTTTTACGAGGCCCCCCTGCCCTCCTGGCGGGTTCATTAGTGGCTGGCAGCTCCGCCTCCTCTACAATTCATCTGCAGCAGCGCTGTTTACTAAACGCTATACCATCCTGCCCCGCTCTCCCTGCCAGCTTGGGGACACTGGCCGGGGACATTCCCTCCCATTCTTCCACACGCAGATCAGGCAAATAAGGCGGCCGCGAGGCCCCTTGCAGTGCGGGGCCTTAGGCGACCGCCTTATTTGCCTAATTAGAGAGCCGCCTCTGTGTGGCTCAACACGGCCAGCTGCCGAAAAAAAGGACAAGCGTGCCCAATGGCCATGTGCTGAGGATGCACCGTGTCCATGACCAGCAATGTTGGCTGTAGACACAGAGCCTGCTTGCCCTCCTTTAGTGGCCTGTGAGCTTCTGCCTCTGCTTGTTGGCCTTCCAGACATACTGTATTTGAAGATAAAAATGAGAGAAACCATGCTGATGTGCAATGATACTGCCATCATCCTACATAATATTAAGAAAGATTTGTCTGCAACAAAGTGCATATAAAGGACGCCCCTTTGGATTTTTCAGGCAGAAACAAAGTAGAGAGAGTATTGACCATAAAAGGCAACAGCAGTGCCAACTTTATTAGTATACAAAAAGTGAACTAAAAGTGTCTGGAAAGACAAGGCAAACATATACAATCAATAATAAGTGTCTATACACAGAAAATAAAATTATATATATCAAAGACATATAGGGCATGAATAAATAATGTCACCCAAAGCCAGCAACCCAAACCATCCACCTGGATAGGGTAGATCTAGTAAGGGTGGGTGGCTAATTGCAAAATTCCCAACATGTTTCGGAGGAGACCGTAGTCACATTGGTATATTCCTTCTTATGGGGATTATTTTACATATAGATGGGTAGAATTATTCCTTGTCTCTGGAACATAGATATAAACATCAATGAGTAACATAGCAAGAAAACAGAACCACAAAGATGGTCTATTTCGTAGCCATTTTTACATCGCAAAAAGTAATTGGAAAATCGTAGTACTTACATATATTCATGTCATGGAAAAAGAAAGAGCAGAGGAAAATGTCAACATACTGGTTGTAAGGGGCCACAGGTGACAGCGGGAAAGCCAGTGGTAATACGCAGAGCCGCAGGGGCACCTTCACAAGGTACGCCTAATCCACCCTGTAGCGAACAATGTCAGCGCTAGGGGGAAAAAACTGCACATGGAGAGAGGCCAGAAGGGGCATATGATTGTAGAGAATCCTTAGATGTAAAAGGACTGACCAATTAAAGTATCAGTTTGGTAAAATGCATATAGTTCATACCTGAATCAGGATATCATACTGTATTTGATATATTTGTAATGTATTTGAATAGGTACACCAGGAGTGGCCTGCAGTGAGATGTAGCTGCACAAAGATGAGATGTATATATATGCTGAATATACTGCAGCTAACTGAATCAACTGCCTGCCTGTAGTATATTAGGAAGAGAACAACAGGAACGGTCTGCAGTGAAATCTAGCTGCACATGATACAGTACTGAATATACTGCAGCTAACTGAATCAACTGTCTGCCTGTAGTATATTAGGAACAGAACAACAGAAACGGTCTGCAGCGAAATCTAGCTGCACAGGATACAGTACTGAATATACTGCAGCTAACTGAATGAACTGCCTGCCTGAAGTATATTAGGAACAGAACAACAGGAACGCTCTGCAGCGAGATCTAGCTGCACAGGATACAATACTGAATATACTGCAGCTAACTGAATGAACTGCCTGCCTGTAGTATATTATGAACAGAACAACAGGAACGGTCTGCATCGAGATCTAGCTGCACAGGATACAGTACTGAATATACTGCAGCTAACTGAATGAACTGCCTGCCTGTAGTATATTAGGAACAGAACAACAGGAATGGTCTGCAGCGAGATCTAGCTGCACATGATACAGTACTGAATATACTGCAGCTAACTGAATCAACTGTCTGCCTGTAGTATATTAGGAACAGAACAACAGAAACGGTCTGCAGCGAAATCTAGCTGCACAGGATACAGTACTGAATATACTGCAGCTAACTGAATGAACTGCCTGCCTGAAGTATATTAGGAACAGAACAACAGGAACGCTCTGCAGCGAGATCTAGCTGCACAGGATACAATACTGAATATACTGCAGCTAACTGAATGAACTGCCTGCCTGTAGTATATTATGAACAGAACAACAGGAACGGTCTGCATCGAGATCTAGCTGCACAGGATACAGTACTGAATATACTGCAGCTAACTGAATGAACTGCCTGCCTGTAGTATATTAGGAACAGAACAACAGGAATGGTCTGCAGCGAGATCTAGCTGCACAGGATACAGTACTGAATATACTGCAGCTAACTGAATGAACTGCCTGCCTGTAGTATATTAACCACAGAACAACAGGAACGGTCTGCAGCTAGAGCTAGCTGTACAGGATACAGTACTGAATATACTGCAGTTAACTGAATGAACTTCCTGCCTGTAGTATATTATGAACAGAACAACAGGAACGGTCTGCATCGAGATCTAGCTGCACAGGATACAGTACTGAATATACTGCAGCTAACTGAATGAACTGCCTGCCTGTAGTATATTATGAACAGAACAACAGGAACGGTCTGCATCGAGATCTAGCTGCACAGGATACAGTACTGAATATACTGCAGCTAACTGAATGAACTGCCTGCCTGTAGTATATTAGGAACAGAACAACAGGAAAGGTCTGCAGAGAGATTTAGCTAAACTGGATACAGTACTGAATATACTGCAGCTAACTGAATGAACTGCCTGCCTGTAGTATATTAACCACAGAACAACAGGAACGGTCTGCAGCTAGAGCTAGCTGTACAGGATACAGTACTGAATATACTGCAGTTAACTGAATGAACTTCCTGCCTGTAGTATATTAGGAAGAGAACAACAGGAACGCTCTGCAGTGAGATCTAGCTGCACAGGATACAGTACTGAATATACTGCAACTAACTGAATGAACTGCCTGCCTGTAGTATATTAGGAACAGAACAACAGGAACGGTCTGCAGCGAGATCTAGCTAAATTGGATACAGTACTGAATATATTGCAGTTAACTGAATGAACTGCCTGCCTGTAATATATTAGGAACAGAACAACAGGAACGGTCTGCAGCAAGATCTAGCTGCACAGGATACAGTACTGAATATACTGCAGCTAACTGAATAAACTGCCTGCCTGTAGTATATTAGGAACAGAACAACAGGAATGGTCTGCAGCAAGATCTAGCTGCACAGGATACAATACTGAATATACTGCAGCTAACTGAATGAACTTGCCTGCCTGTAGTATATTAGGAACAGAACAACAGGAACGGTCTGCAGCGAGATCTAGCTAAACTCGATACAGTAGTGAATATACTGCAGCTAACTGAATGAACTGCCTGCCTGTAGTATATTAGGAACAGAACAACAGGAACGGTCTGCAGCGAGGTCTAGCTGCACAGGATACAATACTGAATATACTGCAGCTAACTGAATGAACTGCCTGCCTGTAGTATATTATGAACAGAACAACAGGAACTGTCTGCATCGAGATCTAGCTGCACAGGATACAGTACTGAATATACTGCAGCTAACTGAATGAACTGCCTGCCTGTAGTATATTAGGAACAGAACAACAGGAACGGTCTGCAGCAAGATCTAGCTGCACAGGATACAGTACTGGATATACTGCAGCTAACTGAATTAACTTGCCTGCCTGTAGTATATTAGGAACAGAACAACAGGAACAGTCTGCAGCAAGATCTAGCTGCACAGGATACAGTACTGAATATACTGCAGTTAACTGAATGAACTGCCTGCCTGTAGTATATTAGATAGAGAACAACAGGAATGGTCTGCAGCAAGATCTACTGTAGCTAAACTGGATACAGTATATATTTTTATATATATATATATATATATATATATATACACAAAGCCTGAAATATACTAAATATACTGGAGCTAACTTACTCATCTGTAATTAAATGACACTTTTTCTCTCTCTCTTTGAACGCCGGAACACACTACACATGGCCAACCTGCAGGTGGCCTTATATAATGTGGGGCATGTACTTAATCCACTGACACATAATTGACCAAAGGCACCCTGCCTTTGGCCAATTATGGCTCTGTTTGCTTACGGCGCTGTGATTGGCCAAAGCATGCGGGTCATAGTGCATGCTTGGCCAATCATCAGCCAGCAAACCACTGCGATGACGCTGTGCATTATGGGTGGTGATGCGCCATTCGAATTTGGCGCGAACGGCCCTTAATGTTCGATCTTCATCAAACGATCGAACAGCCGATGTTTGAGTCTAACTCATGTTCGACTCGAACTCGAAGCTCATCCCTACCCCTTACCAATTCACATGGGGGGGCCAGGATCTGGGGGTCCCCTTGTTAAAGGGGGCTTCCAGATTACAATAAGCACCCCACCCACACACCCCCAAAACCACCGAGCAAGGGTTGTGGGCATGAGGCCCTTGTCCCCATCAATATGGGGACAAGATGCTTTGGGGTCAGGGCATGTGGCCTGGTATGGTTCAGGAGGAGGGGGGGCACTCTCTCATTACCCCTCTTTTCCTGCAGCCTGCCAGGTTGCATGTTTGGATAAGGGTTTGGTATGGATTGGGGGGGACCCCTACGCCATTTTTTAAAAATTTTGGTGCAGGGTTCCCCTTAAAATCCATACCAGACCTAAAGGGTCTGGTATGGATTTTGGGAGGGACCCCTACACCATTTTTTTTAAATTTGGTGCAGGGTTCCCCTTAATTTCCATTCCAGACCCAAAGGGCCTGGTAATAGACTGGGGGGGGACCCGTTTTTTTTCAATGAGCTTTATCTATACTGCCGAGACTCAACAATTCATTACAGCCACAATCAGTTTTAAATGACAATTTTCCCTTTAGAAATGTCATTTTGCTGCAGTACTGTTCTAAACACAGGAAAAATGCACCACTTTACAGGCATACTATAGACACCCCCAGGCACAATATTTAAAGGAATATTTCATTTTTATTGTTCCAATTTAAGCATTAAAAAAATCATTGCTCCCGAAAAAACGTCCATTTAAAAAAAAAATTGCATTGATACATGTCCCCTGGGGCAGGACCTAGGTCCCCAAACACTTTTTATGACAATAACTTGCAAATAAGCCTTTGAAATTAGCACTTTTGATTTTTCATGTTAGTGTCCCATAGACTTTAACGGTGTTTCTAATTTGCCCCGAACAGCGCATATTGTTTGGTGTTCGCAGAACATCCGAACAACCAAATTTCGGCCCGAACTTATGCTCAGGCCAAACTGTTCGCCGATCCCTACCTGAGATACTCTAGGGAGTTTAAGGGATGCAAGAAAGTTTTGGATCTGTGCATCAGTAGGGGATTTTGATGGGTTATCTGTATTTATATTATAGAGGTTGGAGTAGAACTCAGCAAATTTCTCCACGATATGCGCGGTTAATATTTTGGTTGTTTTTGGAGTCAAGAAGGTATGCTATGCGGTTTTTGGCTGATTTCTTTTTAATTTGTCTTGCAAGGTATGAGCCAACTTTATTACCGGCTGTGTAATGATTTAGTTTAAGTCGCTTTAGGAGAAAGTCGTGTTGGGCAATGAAAAGTTGGGCAAAGTGATGACGAAGGTCCCTGAGTTGCTTGTTCCTATCAGGGGAGGTTTGGGTTTTATTTAGGAATTCTTCATTATCTCTGTTACTTTCTGCGTCCTCTTACACTTCTCATGAGCGCTCAGCTTAATAAAAACTCCTCTCATTTATGCTTTGTGGGTGAACCACATGGATAGAATATTCTCAACCGACCCAACATTAGATTGGAAAAAATTGTTTAGTTCCCTACTGATCTGCTCTTTGTAGTGGGGGTTATGTAGACTTCATGTGTTAAGCCTCTATACTCTATTTGGAACTGGTGAATTTTATATTTGGCAAGTTGAGGAGATAGGGGCATGGTCTGGCCATGTGATTAGGCCAACCTGGAAGGTCTTGGTTTGGAGCAAGGTTTCCCTGTCTACTAGGAACAGGTCAATGTGAGAGTATATTTGTAGGGCTACTGAATAAAAGATATAATATTTTTCAGACCCGTGGGTGCATCTCCAAGCATCATACAAATGGTCATTTTTCAGTAGGGCGGACAAGGTATGTGAGGGGCGCCTGTTGTGGCTTGTGGAGTCTAACACAGAATCAGGCACTTTATTAAAGTTGCCACATACAATGAGATGACCTATCAGAAGCACCCCTATTTTTTTCATTAATTTGTTGAGGAAGGCCTTTTGTTTGGTGTTAGGGGCATATAGCATGACAATGGTATAGGGGTAGTGGTTAAGGAGTGCCCCTAAGATAATAAACTGACCATTTGGGTCTGTTTCTACAAATTTGTGGGTGAAGATGTGACTGAGTTTCGATCACGATCAAGACTCCCTGTGCTTTCTTGTCTGCATTTGCAAAGAAGCAATGGGGGAAGTTAGGATGGAAAATTTTAGGTGGTGAATCTGCTTTCAAATGCGTTTCTTGGGAGTAAAATATGTCATATTTTTGGGAGACAGCCTCTTTCCACATCATGGACCTCTTAAATGGGCTGTTGAGGCCGTTGAAGTTGAGGGAGGTTATCTTAAGTGACATTGAACATTTGGGAAGGTTGCATGAGGTAGCACTTCATTGTTAACTCAGCTAAAGTCAAAATATACATTTGGACATACAGCAAGAACAGAAAAATGGTATCAGAGGTAGTCAAAAGTATAAAGAAGCATAGCACTCATTTATAGGGTTCCCAAAGTTAAAGAGTAACCAATAGCAAAGCATAGTGCAATAGATAAAACGCTAAATGGTAAACAGTGTGAAAAAGAACTAAGATCAAATGTTGAACTTGAACTGACAATGTGCAGGATACAATTGCTCTACTTGCAAGTTGGGGGTGCGGAAACTTCAGGTAGCCCAGCATTAAGGGAAATCCAAGGTGATAAGATGGGTGCCTAATGAGAATAGTTATGCACAAGTGGATTTTCCGTCGGAAAAAACTTGGATGGTTTTTCCTGACAGAATTCCGCTCAAGCTTGCCTTGCATACACACGATCACACAAAAGTTCTCTGAACTTTCTACCGTCAAGAACGCGGTGACGTACAACACTACAATGAGCTGAGAAAATGAAGTTCAATGCTTCCGAGTATACAAAAGAAAATCCTGGTATTGCTACCAGGGTCAAAAAGCAGCTACTGCTGCACTTGTTGCGGAAGTAGCCGCTTTTTGACCCTGGTAGTAATACCAGGATTTTCTTTTGTATGCATAGTTTGTTTGGCTACAGCAACAGTACCATACTTTGGTAAGTAGTATTACGGTCTGAAAATGTATTTTTCACTGCTGGTTTTTGATTCATCAGGACTTGTTTTCTTTTCTCTTTTTTGTCAATGCTTCCGAGCATGCATCAAATTATTTCCGAATATGCGTAGGAATTTGTACAGACGATCGCATTTTCAGATAGGGATTTTTTCCGACCGAAAAATTGAGAACCTGCTCTCAATCTTTTGCTAGCGGGAAGTCCGATGGAGCATACACACGGTCGCATTTTCTGACCAAAAGCTCTCATCTGTCTTTTGCTGGCCGAATTTCCGATCATGTGTACGCGGCATAAGTGTTTGTAAGTATTTATGATGGCTAATTATGCATTACTGACTGAGATAGAACTGTCAGGTGTTTCCAGCCTCCTGTAATGTGTTGGGGTGGTTTGGTGCGTGGAGGTTTGCTGCTATTTTCCAGGGAGATTCCCCAATGGGGAGGAAACTTTTTGGCATCTTCTGGTGATTTGAGGATAAATGTGTGCCCTTGATGTGTCATGGTTAGTTTGGTGGGGTAGCCCCACTGATTTTCTGTTCCTGGAGTTGAACAGTTAGGGGGGAAAACTGCTTGTGTTGTTGCATGGTTCCCGCTGAGAGATCGATAAAGATCTGAAATTTGAAGAAAGGGTCAGGGAGTTTTATAATTTTTCATGCAGCTGCAACAGCCCTTTCTTTAATGTGAAAGAACTGTATCCTGACTATCACATCTCTAGGGACGGTGTCAGGAAGTGAAGAGGGTTTTGCCAGCCTGTGGGCCCTGTCAATGACAAAATCTTTAGGGTTTTCCATAGGGAGCAGGACCTCGAGGAGTTGTTGTAGGTAAAGAATTAGTTCTAGATTTGTGGCGGATTCAGGGATGCCCCGGAATTTCAGGTTATACTGTCGGGAGCGGTCCTGGAGGTCTGCAACTTTGGCTTTCAACCACTGTATGTCAGTGTCATGTCCCTGGAATTCTGCTGACAGGCTATTATAGGCATCTCCATGTTCACCTAATGATCTCTCCACTGCATCAACTCTTTCCTCAACGTGCTCTATATATGACTGTAAAGAGGCCAGGTTTCTATTACGTCTGCCTGCAGATCATTTTTTAGGGATAATAGCATTTCCTTTATAGGGAATTCTGAGGCAGGCTGATCCGAAGCTGGGAATGCAGCTAGAGATTGTTACTGAGGGGATGTGTGTGTCATGGTAAGATTATCCTCGTCAGAAGCCAGTTGCTTCTTACTCACCGGCCCTTTGGATAGAGGAGAGGCTGCAAGCGATGGTGCAGGTCATTCTGGGAGTTTTTGTCCTCCTTGTGTGTGGCTGTATCCACAGCAGCAGCGTAGATCTATGTGCCTGGAGCACTGTGCTGTGAGGAGGGGGTGGACTCCATCTCACTCTCTCCTCCATCTGCTGAAGTTGCCATGTTGCTGAGCCCATGGAAAAAGTCTGTGAGCCACCACGATTGTGAGGATCGGCGTGAAGCAGAGCTCACAGATATCCCCAGGTGTCAGGGGGCTGAGGCAGTCGGATCCAGGTGTTTGTGGAGGAGACGCCACTCTGTATGTCGCTTTTCCCCATCGGAGCTCCTAGATCAAGAGGCCATACTGCTCCGCAGCCAGGTTCAGCCCCCCTAAAGTGCCTATCTCTTAACGTCAAAGGCCTTAACCACCCATCCAAGAGGTTTTCTCTTTGGAAAGAAGCACTGACAAAAAAAGTGGATATTGTGTGTGCACAAGAAACACACTTTCACGAAGACGCAACACCTAAATGAACTCACAAGGATTACCCACACATCTTCTTGGCCAATTCATCAGAGAAAAAACTGGGAGTCCTCCTGGCCATAAATAAGACTATTTTTCCAACTCAAGCAACCCCTACTAGACAATGAGGGTAGATATATGTTATCATTACAGGAGACCTAAACGGCATGCCGTTCACCATTGTGACCATCTATGCCCCCAACACACACCAATTGCGATTTTCAAGCTTAACCCCCCTATCCATTATGGCCAACTACTGATATGTGGAGACGTTAATGTAACCATGGACCCTATCCTAGATCCCAGTTCAAAAATAAAAGGAAGATCCCAATCCCCATGAGAGCTTTTCCACACAGAATGGGTATACGATGTCTGGCGATGCCAACACGCCTGCAAAAGGGACTATACGTTCTTCTCCTCCAGACACCACTCTTATTCTTTCTTACCTGACCAATGGCTTCTCCAAAGGATTTCCTCCTCCTCTATCCGCAATATTACATGGTCTGACCATGCAGCAATCTCCATCGTAATTGAGGAGCGGGTCCCCCCCCCTTTCTGGAACACCTCTATGGCGATGCAATGTTAATCTGCTACAGGATAAAATGGTATCTAAGATTGTGTTTCAGCATCTCTGAAACTTTTTCTCACACAACACCCACTCTGTTTCAGGTCCATTGACCTTATGGAATGCCCACAAGGCTTTCATACGGGGAATTTGCATCCAAAAGGGAGCCAGACCAAAAACAATACACCTCCAAATTAAACACCCTACTTGCAGAAATACACTCCCTTGAATCATGAAACAAACAGCTCCCCTCCCCCTCCATCTCCACATCCTTAACCCTCCTCCGAGGGAAATTGAGAGACTTACATGTGGAGCAATATGACAGACATCTCCACTCTCTCAAACTCACCTATTATGCCAATGCCAACAGCCAATGCCAACAAGGCTGGCAAATACTTAGCCAACAGACTAAAAATCGCCCACGCCAAAACCAGAATTTCCCACCTTATACACCCTATCTCCAAATGTAGGATTACTAACCCCCAGGCAATTGCAGATGAGTTTGCCAAATACTACAGTGCACTTTATAATCTTAGAAAGGACCCAACTACCCCCCAGCCCTCCTCATCCAACATACAAAACTTTCTGTCCAAGATACAACTTCCTTCCCTAACATAGGAGCAACTCTCTATGCTTAATGCTCCCTTCTTGGACTCTGAAATTTCTAAGTCTATCCAATCCGTCCCCATTGGCAAGTCTTCCAGCCCTGATGGCCTGCCAAATGAATACTACAAATTGTTTGCCCAGATCATTATCCCACATCTGAACTCTGTGTTTACTAAGGCCGCACATTCATTGTTTTTTACCACAGAGATGCTGAAACCACAGGTGGTTACCTTGCCTAAACCAGGTAAGGACCCAACTACACCTGCCAACTTTCGTCCGATATCATTGTTGAATACTGACATAAAACTCTATGCCAAAGTATTAGCAAAGTGCCTAATGGAAGTCTTACCCACTCTAATCCAAAAGAACCAGATGGGGTTTGTTTCAGGACAACAGACATCAGATGCGACAAGACGCATTATTAACATTATGCACTATGCAAACAAAACTCGAACGCTCCTCTCTGCTCCTTTCAGTAGATGCAGAGAAGGTTTTCAACAGGGTCCACTGGCTCTAAATGAAAAATTTGGCTTTCACAGTACCATACTTACTGCTATCATGGCCCTGTACTCTACCCCGTCTGCACAGGTGAATTCCTCTGGTCTACTGTCAAAAACCCTTCTCAATCACAAATGGGACTAGACAGGGCTGCCCCCTATCTCCATCTATCTTCAATCTAATGATTGAACCTCTTGCAGAGGCAATCTGCTCATATCCGGGAATCGCTGGCTTCCAGCTTGGTAAATATACCCACAAAATAAACCTCTTTGCAGATGACATCATACTACTCCTAACGAACCCTGATTCCTCTCCACCAGAGGCCTTCCAGATCTTCACTCAGTTCAGCCTTGTATCATACTATAAGGTCAATGCCACTTTTAGATTTAGGAGTTCGGTCTTCCACAAAAATACATTTTCAAAGCCAACTCCCATTCAAGTGGTCAGATGAAGGAATCCACTGCTCTCCAAAATTGATAAAGAACTTAACCGCATAGCCAAAAGTGAACTATCCTGGTGTGGCAGTCTGGCAGCAGCCAAGATTAACATTCTCCCACAAATTATCTATATGTTCAGTTCACTTCCCATCCTGGTCCCTAACCAATACTTAACATCCCTGTCTAGATCCCTCAAGTTCTACATTTGGACTGGTCATAGGGCCAGATGCTCTCACCTGAGCCTAATTAAACACAAAACTTCGGGCAGTGCAGGTTTTCCAGATGTTAGGGACTACTACTGGGCTGTGCATCTAGACCAACTTAAGAACTGATTCTCTTCCACATCACCCTCACTATGGGTGGATATAGAAATAACATTTCTCCCACCTCAAACCTAAAACTATTCCTGGCCACCTGGGAACCATGGGACCTCAAACCCTTCTCTGAGCCTATGCAAGTATCACTGATGGCCTGGAGACACCTCTTCCATGCTCCATCGAGTCCTAGATCCCCCGTCCATATTATCTACCCCATTCAGATTCTTGAAACCCTTATCCCATCTATTATGGTCAAACCCCTTCTGGTGTTTGACATTCACAAAACCAATACATTCTTCAAGAACAATGTCCCTCTCTCTCTAGAAGAACTAATTATCATGCACCATACCCCTAGAGGCCTCCACTCTACATGCATACGAATCACACACTACTTAGCTAAACACCAAGTCCCCTTGTTGTCCCTACCACCAGCAACATGGGGTTTCCTCAATCAACCTGCACAAAAAAAGAAGGGAATTTCCCTTTTTTATAACACTCCACAAGATAAACGCACATTATGTAAGTCCACTCCTATGTTAAAATTGGAAAAGGACCTTGGGACAACTTTCACCCCTAAACAATGGCATGCCGCACTTAGCTCTGTATGCAAAGCCTCCCACTGTTCTAGCCACCAAGAAGTGACAATCAAGATTACCAATAGATGGTACTATGCACCTTACCCACTAGCAAAACTTTCCCCCAATACCTCTCCCTTGTGGTGGCATGAATGCGGCAAAGCAGACAACCTCTTGCATGTCCTGTGGAACTGTCCCAATCTCACCAGATTTTGGTCCCAAACGTTACACCTTATTGCTTCTTGCACAGGCATATTACACAAACCCCAACCGGAGTTGGCCTTACTTAACATTGAATAGACCAGTATCTGACCCTACACAGACCAGTGGTAACCCACATTCTGGTAGCAGCCTGTCCCACTATTCTGAGGAAATGGAAAGCCAACCTTTCCCCGAACATATCGAACGTAGTGACTATGGTAAACTCTAACTACACATTTGAAAGGTTACTAACGATTAACTAGCTAAACCTCACCAAATTTTCCCTAAGAGGGGACATATGGAACAACAGATAGCTCTGCTTTATTGTTATTCTTAATCTATTATCTACATATTGATTGCCCACACCTATGTTACAGCCAATCCAAGGCTTGCACCATTGAATGTTGATGTTATTTTTGATTCTGTACATGTTATATTTCAAACGCTACAATTTCCCTTTATTTCCCTTTGCTCTGCAAACTTAATAAAAATGTATTGCGTTAGAAGAAACAACTTTCAACATTTTTTTAGCTTTTGTGCTCTCATTTATATTGCTCTAAAACCAAATGCTAGAAGGCATAAAATGCATAATTATACAATAGTACAATAAACATATGAATGGCATAATAACTGTAAAAAGTCATACAGAGAGACCCCAACACTTTTCAACCATAATATAGTAGCAGTCTTCTTCAGGGGGAAGGATATGGACTTCTAAGGGATACAACATATCAATCAGTATATTGAAAACCAAACAATGACATCAATTGATTAACGAAGAGTACAGAATAGGTAATAAAATTTATATTTACCAAAGAACAACTTTATTTTTGGCCTTCCAGCAGTTCTGTTTAGGATTGTTTCCCAAGGATCCAGACAGCGCAGCAGAACCAAAATGGCACCCACCCCTTAAGAGAGCAACACGTCCACCAGGCCACAGAGAGAACCTACAGGAGGTCGCACTCACTGTATGAAAATGGAGGGGCAGGAGCAAGGATGGCAAAACGGGGAGGGGGAGCGTGAGATAAAAATGCCGAACAAGCACGAGAGGAGGGGCATGATAGGCCTCACAGGGAGGTCACCAAGCACCAAAGAGGATCCCAATGCACTGTAAAAAATTATATAAATGTCCAATTAGTAATTGCAGAGGTAAACCCATGGAATAAAACAACTGTGTGCAGGTGGAAGTGAAAATAAGATAGAGAATGTGAAAAAGTGTGAAAAAGTGGATGTGAGCAGTAAGCTCCAGGAAAACAACGAAAAAGAGTGATGTTGATATGATAAAGACAGGGGTGCCAGAGCACCAGATGAATTTGTGAAGTGTGAGCAATGGTGGGGGTGAAAAGTGAAAGAGAAGCAGTGGAGTGAATATAAACTGCACAAACCAGCACAACGTGATAAAGAGAAACCTCATAAAATGGCCCCTGACAAGAGTACCATCAGGGAAAGTGCCCAAACAAAGATGAACAAGAGAAAAAAGGAAAAAAGGACAGTGAAGAAGTGAAAGTGCTCAATCTTGGAAATACCTTTAATGTATAAACAATTATGATTCAATGATGAAAGAACCCAGTCCACAAATGACATGCCTCTAGATTAGAGGGTATCAACAGATGAATATGGGGAATCTATAAGTTAGAAATTAGATAAATAAAAAGAAAAGTTCTAATAGTTAGACATGTGGAGTGGATAAGCTGAGTATGCAGCGTGTCACTTACTGGTCCAGGTGAACCTCCTTTATCGATCCAACGCCAGGCTGTCTGGAAACAGGCTGCTATACAAAACTGTCTTCTTTAAGTAGGAAACAATTGAACAGGGAAGTCCTCCATTTGGGCGGGACCACACAAGCCCGCCACCCCCTCACATGTTCACAGACCACTCCACATTACCTCCAATCCTCCCCCAGAAGGAAGCCCGCACCAAATACCAACAGGGAGGAGCGTCATGAAATGGCGTCCTCTACGCGACCTCCCCGATGTTCTGGAAGGGGGGGAACCCCCCCGTCAACCGCCATCAATCCCATCACAAGAACGTGTGTCGTCATGATGCACTGCGCATGCTGCCAAAATTTTCGCACTTGCGAGGTGGGCCAATGACACTCAGGAAGGTCACTGGATGCCGCCGGCAGACCAGTGTGGCCCCCAGTGGCCAAGAAGGAGAAGGCCACCATGGCAAAGCAAAGAGGAGTGGGGGGATGCGCCGGCAAAAGTATGCCGTCATTCCCGCTGTCTGCCGGGAGGTTCAAAAGGGCCCAGAAGAGCATGATGACCCTGAGGGGGCAGACGCCAGAGGTGCACACCATGCGGCCGGATCCTAAGAGGGAAAACAATTAGAAAACAGAAGATTTTAATTAGCAAAGCTGTAACTATTTTTCACAATAATAAAAGTCAAATCTAATTATTATACAACGAGAAATATCATAAGAGTCCCATGTTTAAGAGTGTATGATACATATAGACGCATACCAAAAATATATGTGAGAAATATATCTTTGGATGCTTAAAAAGTTTATTATAGCATGCAGATTTAGGGGAAATGTTACTGTGCTTTACCTAAAACAAAACCCTTTAAAAATGGAGCAAAAGTGATGGACTTGTTGAGGCCAGGATATACTGTTGCCTGCAAACGAAATATCCATCGTTGCTCTCGCTATAAAAGGGACTTGTTCCAATCGCTCCCCCTGACAGGAATATGGATTCGGTCAAGGGCAGCGAAAGAGACTTTGGGCATGATGTATTTGGGTGTTAACACCATGTGTCTACCCAATGGTAAATGTAGATTCCCAATCTGCATGCTATATATGTGTTGAGCAATACGACACTTGAATTCTTGCCTAGTTTTGTAAAATGCTTAACATTCACAAAACATTACATAAATCAGGCCACGGGTGCGACAGTTCGCAAAATGGAGAGGTGCAAAATTTTCTCCATTGGGAAGTAAAAAGGATTTTTTTTAATAAGGGGACACTGTGAGCAGTGATCCCAAGGGAAAGAACCCCTAGTGGGATAGTGCTTTTTGATTGTTTCTCCCTTAAATTCGCTAGTCACTAGATGGTCCTTGACTGACAGTGCACTTCTAAAGGTGATTGAGGGAGCGTCAAAACAAATTGATGGGTTTTTTGGGTCATCGGTTAGAAGTGACCAATGTCGTTGGATGATCTCTTGGATTTTCTGATGCTGTTTGGAAAAGCGCATAATCAGTCTAGTAGTATTAAATTCAGGGGGTTGTTTAAATTTGGTTCTGAACAGGAGGTTACAACAAGGCCAAATGGCCGCTTTGTTATAGGCCTTCTGTAAACAGGACCGACTGTACCCCCTTTCTAGAAGTCTCTCCTGCAATTTTCCAGTTTCTTCCCTGAAAAAGCTGTCATTTGGAACAATTGCGCCGAAGGCATAAGTATTGTCCAAAAGGTATGGAGTTTTTCAGGAATACTGGATGGGAACTATCGGCATGTAGCACGGTGTTCCCCGCCGTCTTCTTTCTATACAAGGTACTGCGCAATTGCCCCTCAGAGGTAGAAAAGACCCGAACATCCAAGAAAGTAATTGAATTAGTGTTGAAGGAAAAAGTGAATTCAAGATTGTAATCATTCACATTGATGCAGTGGTAGAAATCCATCAACATGGTTTCTGTCCCCTCCTAGACGATGAAGACATCATTGATGTACCTCAGCCATACCTTGATATGGCTGGTGTACTGGATGAGGTCAACATCGCCCACAAAGTTGTTTCAATCCACGGGTTTAATCCATGGGTCTACCTCTGTAATTACTAATTGGACATTTATATAATTTTTTACAGTGAATTTGGATCCTCTTTGGTGCTTGGTGACCTCCCTGTGAGGCCTATCAGGCCCCTCCTCTCATGCCTGTCTGGCATTTTCATATCCCGCTCCCACCCTCCCCTCCCCGTTTTGCCATCCTCGCTCCCTCCCCTCCATTTTCATAGAGTAAGTGCGACCTCCTGTAGGTTCTCTCTGTGGCCTGGTGGACGTGTTGCTCTCTTGAGGGGTGGGCACCATTTTGGTTCTGCTGCGCTGTCTGGATCCTTGGGAAACAATCTTAAACAGAACTGCTGGAGGGCCAAAAATAAAGTTGTTCTTTGGTAAATATAAATCTTTTTACCTATTCTGTAACCTTTGTTAATTAATCAATGTCATTGCTTGATTTTCAATATACTGATTGATATATTGTATCCCTTAGAAGTCCATAACCTTCCTCCCTGAAGAAGACCGCTACTATATTATGGTTGAAATGCGTTGGGGTCTCTCTGTATGACTTTTTACAGTTATTATGATATTCATATGTTTATTGTACCATTGTATAATTATGAATTTTATGCCTTCTAGCATTTGGTTTTAGAGCTCTTGTCTTGACGGACAGCTGTGTTTGTATATATTATTTTTTGTAATAAACTTTTTTTCATAAAATTCTCTGGACTTATTTGCTGCAATACAAACCCCCCTAGGGAAATTTCCATACTCTATATACATTAAATAGGCATGCAATTTAGGGAAAACAACTAGTAAACAAACATTGGAGTGAGAAGGCAGAAGGGTTGATAGGAGATCTGTATATCCATTCTTGGCTCCCATTTGGCTAACTTGCACACTGCAGGATGTGCTTCATAAGCCATGATATTTTCACATACAGTAAAGTTCTTTTTTTACATGTTTTCCAAATAATTCCCCACCTTCTGCTGAAAATAACATATTGTTTAAAGAGCCCAACTAGCAAGAAAACAACTAGCAAACAAACATTGGAGTGAGAAGGCAGAAGGGTTGATAGGAGATCTGTATATCCATTCTTAGCTCCCATTTGGCTAACTTGCACACTGCAGGATGTACTTCATAAGCCATGATATTTTCACATACAGTAAGGTTCTTTTTTTACATGTTTTCCAAATAATTACTCACCTTCTGCTGAAAATAACATATTGTTTAAAGAGCCCAAAACCTCAATCAAAAATGTACATGCACTAGTGAGTGAATCAAAGAAGTGATTTGTTCCCTTCTCACGCCCTCTGTTCATACGGCACTATCCAAGTTTTCAATGAGAATAAGTATTAAAGTAAGCAAAATGATCTCAAAACCTTCACAGTTTATTGAGACAGGGTAAATGGCGAGCCCGTGAACAATTTAGGGGTGGTGATGGAAGTAACACTGTATTTGTGAGAGCCTAAAATTCTGCCCTAATTCTGACTCATTTTTCAAAAAATTAAGACAAAAAATTACAACTTCAAAAAACTCACCATGCCTCTTTTGGGGGATATTTGTACTGTCCTCACATTTTTGTGCCTCAAGAATGAGTTAGGCGGTCAGTAAATCTCGATTGATCAATTTTCAGATATATACCATAGTTTGAATCTATACCTTTCCTACAGACTAAATAATATACACTGATTTGGGTTATTTCCACCAAAGAAATATAGCAGAATACATGTTGGCCTAAATTTATGAAGAACAATTATTTATTTGCTATTTGCTAAATTTCATAACAGAAACTAAGGAAACGCTTTTTTGTTTTAAACTTTTCTGCCTTTTTTTGTTTTTTTAACAAAAAAAAACCCAGTGGTGATTAAATACCACCAAAGAAAAGCTCTAGTTGTGTGAACAAAATGATAAAAATTTTGTTTGGTTACAGTGTTCCATGACTGCGCAATTGTCATTCAAAATGTAACAGTGCTGAAGGCTGAAAACTGGCCTGCGCAGGAAGGAGGTAAAAGTGCACTGTATTGAAGTGATAAATAAATAAGCTACCGATGTCCAGAATTCAAGAAACACAGTAAGCCATTTGGGGACTCTATGGGGACATGCACATAAGTCATATAACAATTTGTTTGATGCACATGCAGCCCACAGCGATACATTGAATGTCTGGAATCAAAATTAGTGGACCTGGAGGATAGCTCTAGGCATAACAACCTTAAAATTAGAGGCATTTTGGAGTCTGTGCAACTTTCTCAGCTCCCCCACTTTGCATATAACTTATTCTAAGCAATAGCATCTTCCCAAACGTCCACAGATCTTACAATTGACAGGATCCACAGGGTTCCTAAATCCTCATTTCTTCACCAAGATGTGCCTAGAGATGTCCTACTGTGGATGCATTATTATCAAGTGAAAGAAAGGGATATTTTTGCATTATGTAAAAAAAGAGCAACACCTGGAGCAGGCTGCTGCCATAAAAGTGCTACCTGATCTGTCTGCACATACCCTGCAGAGAAAAAATAATTTGATTCCCATCCACCAAGGCTCTTTGGAATCCTGACATAGGATATCAGTGGAAATACCTCGCTACTTTAAAAATCATGCACGGTGGCTCCACAATGTTCATTAACAATAGAAGGGCTCCATTTACTGAAAGAATGAAACATAGTTCCAGAGGATCCACCCTATCCTACACCTCCCTGTCTGACAAATAGATCTTCCTGTGAGTAAGGTTACAAACAAGTGTATTATCAAGAAGCTGCAAACACTGGGAACCCTCACTTGATCAGAATGAACTCAATTCAGGCTGTCTATCCCAGAGACAAAAGATCTGTCCTGACAAAACTCAAGTTCTTCCTGGTTGTTTTTGCAGCTAAGCTGCACTGTGTTTGTTTTTGAACTTTTTTTATACACAGTATTCCCCAATCCCCACGGGACCTTTTCCACACAGAATGGGTATACGATGTCTGGCGATGCCAACATGCCTGCGAAAGGGACTATACATTCTTTTCCCCCAGATACCACTCTTATTCTCATATTGATTTTTTCTTACCTGACCAATGGCTTCTCCAAAGGATTTCCTCCTCCTCTATCCACAATATTACATGGTCTGACCATGCAGCAATCGACATCGTAATTGAGGAGCGGGTCCCCCTTTCTAGAACACCTCTATGGCGATGCAATGTTAAACTGCTACAAGATAAAATGGTATCTAAGATTGTGTCTCTGCATCTCTGGAACTTTTTCTCACACAACACCCACTGTTTCAGATCCATGCAGCTTATGGAATGCCCACAAGGCTTTCATACAGGGAATTTGCATCCAAGATTGTTTCCCAAGGATTCAGACAGTGCAGCAGAACCAAAATGGCACCCACCCCTCAGGAGAGCAACACCTCCACCAGGCCACAGAGAGGACCTACAGGAGGTCGCACTTACTGTATAAAAATGTAGGAGCGGGAGCGAGGATGGCAAAACTGGGAGAGGAGGGGGGACTGGGAGATGAAAATTCAGAACATGCACGAGAGGAGTGGCCTGATAAGCCCCACAGGGAGGTCACCAAGCACCGAAGAGGATCCCAATTCACTGTAAAAAAATATATAAATGTCCAATTAGTAATTAAAGAGGTAACCCCATGGATTAAAACAACTGTGTGCAGGTGGAAGCGCAAATAAAAAGAGAATGTGAAAAGGTGCGAAAAAATGGATGTGAGCAGTAAGCTCCAGGAAGACAACGAAAAAGAGTGATGTTGATATGATAAAGACAGGGGTGCCAGAGCACCAGATGAATTTGTGAAGTGTGAGCAATGGTGGGGGTGAAAAGTGAAAGACAGAAGCAGTGGAGGGAATATAAACTGCACAAACCAACACAATGTGATAAAGAGAAACCTCATAAAATGGTCCCTGACAAGAGGACCATCAGGGAAAGTGCCCAAACAAAGGTGAATAAGAGAAAAAAGTAAAAAATGACCGTCAAGAAGTGAAAGTGCTCAATCTTGGAAATACCTTCAATGTATAAACAATTATGATTCAACGATTAACGAACCCAGTCCACAAATGACACTCCTCTAGATTAGAGGGTATCAACAGATGAATATGGGGAATCTATAAATTAGAAATTAGATAATTAAAAAGAAAAGTCCTGGCGTCCGAGCCCGAAGATGGCCGCTTAGCTTCTGAGCTCCGCCACATCGCCGGGGAAATCAGAAGTGCCATCCTCCTCCATCCGCCACATCGGAGCACAAACCACCTCCAGAGATGCTGCAGAGAAGGAAGGAACCGCCGCCGCAGCTCCGCAAGCTGCCGGGGTACTTCACCTCAGCGCGGCCTAACCAAAATGGCGCCCAGCCGAAGCGCGGATCAAAACAGGCCGCATCCACGGCCTATCCTCCCGGTCTGAGCGGCACCGATCCAGGGCATCCACGCAGCGGATCGTCCTCAGCGGCGTCCACCCCAACCACCAGAAGCCCTGCCAAATCCAGACAGAGGACATCCTCTCCTCAGGATACTAGGCCGCTGCATGACATGGAGGTAAGCGCCCACACTACCTCACAGTCACAGGCCTCAGCAGCCCCTGATCCCATAGAGGGATTCCCTACATCAGGGCAGCCAGTTTCAGACACTGTCCTCAAGGAGATGCTAATGTCCCTGAGATCATCTCTGCATCAGGATATACTGCAAACAGTACAAAAGTGTCAGGCAGAAGTGCACTCCCTAGGTGAAAGGGTAAATCAGATTGAGATTACTCTAGATTCACATGCATCCTCTTTCAATGCAATGGTGGATGCTCATTCCATTCAATCAGATGAAGTTTCCTGGATCAAAGACAAATTATCTAACCTCGAAGACAGATCCAGAAGGAATAACCTAAAAGTAAGAGGCATTCCTGAATCCATCCCTGCACTACAACTACCACAATATGTCCAAGAATTATACACAGCACTGCTCCCTGCAATGTCTGCGCTGGAGCTCACAGTAGATAGGGTGCACAGAATACCAAAACCATCCTTTTTACCAGATGATGTACCCAGAGATGTTCTACTAAGGCTCCATTTTTACAAAGCAAAAGAAGCTATATTGGCTTCCTTCCGCAACCCTGATCAGTGCCCACCTAAATATGCCTCTCTTCAGCTACTCCCTGATTTGTCTAGACATACCCTCCAAAAACGCCGCAATCTTGCTACCATTACTAAAGCTCTACGCAACCATCATATACTTCACAGGTGGAGGTACCCGGCTGTGCTCTCAGTCACTCATAACGGCGTGACCACCACGGTCTCCACCATGGAAGAAGGTCTGCACATCCTCAGACAATGGGGAATACTGTCGGAGACATATCCGTCTCCCACACAAGTTAATCCTCCTTCACACATACAGGCAGAATGGCAGGTAGTGAAACGAAAGAAGAGTGACAAAAAACCTGCTCCAATACCAGATTGCTCCTAAGCGACCCATTCAATTCTTTTAGCCACAATCCCCCGGCGAAGGCACACTTGGAAATACTTCCAATACCCCTCAAACCTATTGAACAGTGTTTTTGGATCAAAAATCCCCCTGTGGATTCTCCTATCACCCTGAAACTTTTCTTTTTTCTCCTTTTCATTTGTTCTGTTACTTGTTTTGCATAGTTTTTATGGATCAACCACCATCTGCAGAGCTGTACCCATATATGCTCTTATGGAAAGGAACCTACCAACCCTGCGACCCGCTTGTCCACCTTGAGGGACACTCCAGACGCAAAGCCATCCTGGAAAAGAAATCATCCATCAAGCCTGAGTACTACCCATCCTCGTCATACAGCATACCCTCCTATATACACAATGCCAGTTAAAATACTGTCCATCAATGCCCGCGGTTTAAATCACCCAGCCAAGAGAGCATCTCTTTGGAAAGAAGCTGACTCTTCCCAATGCGATATTCTGTGCGCTCAAGAGACACACTTCCATCACGCAACACCACCAAAATGCTCTCACAGAAATTTTCAACACTACTTTTTCTCCAATATGAATGCGAAAAAAAGAGGGGTTATGGTAGCTATCAAAGACTCTATATCATTTCACCTTCATTCCGAAATATCCGATATAGCGGGCAGATACCTTATTATTATCTGTGATATCAACTCTACCCGTTATACTCTTGTGAATGTATATGTTCCCAATACCAAACAAATTAATTTCCTGAACAGATTGATGAAGAAGCTGAAAAGAATCCAACAAGGTTCCCTTATAATTTGTGGAGACTTCAATATTACTCCTGATCCCAGCATGGACTCTACCTCGACTTATTCAAAAAAATCTCCTTCTCTGAATTTCTTCTTAAGATCGCCTGATCTGTTCGATAGCTGGCGCTGTAAACATGCTAATGAACGGGACTTCACATTTTACTCTCGTAGGTATTGTACTTATTTGAGGATCGATCTGGTCCTAATGGACAAATGGTTGCTCCAAAAAGTGACTAAAATTAAAATAAATAATATTACTTGGTCAGACCACGCTTCTATCCTCCTAACGCTAGGAGATAATTATCCTACTAATGGGGCATACACATGGCGCGCAAGCCCTCAAGTAATACAAACAACAACCACTAAGAAATCGCTAGAAAACCATTTGTCTGATTACTTCCAGATCAATTCCTCTTCTACAAATGATCCGTATGTGCTTTGGAATGCCCACAAGGCATACATTAGAGGCATATTTATTCAATTAGCTACAAAGCTTAAAAAACAGAAGCATAAGCGGCTTGATACTCTTTACGCAGATATCAAAGCTCTAGAAGATCTAGACAAAAAAAACCCTACAAACCAGGTTAGCAAAAAACTGACAGATCTGTGACACGCGCTCAGATTAGAATTACTTCATTCCTTTGAGCAAAAGGAACGACGACTAAAAATGTTATTCTATTCGACCAGCAACAAAGCTGGCAAAGCACTGGCCTGTAAACTACGAGGCCAACGCTTCAAAACTAAAATACCTTTCCTCATTAACCCTACTTCCAAACAAAAAGTATTTGACCCCCAAAGCATTGCTAATGCATTTAGCGAATACTACGGGTCCCTTTACAACCTTAATCATGACAGTCATATTGTCCAGCCATCACAAAGAGCTATAAATGAGTTCTTAGAAAATATTAATCTACCTAAACTCTCCGCTTCTCAACTTCAAGCCTTGAATTCCCCTTTCTCACTATCTGAATTACTGACAATAATTGACACTCTTCCTATCAATAAATCTCCAGAACCGGATGGTTTGACAGGGGAATATTATAAGACTTTTAAACACTATTTAGGACCGCACCTTCTAAGAGTATTTAAGGCTGCTGCTGCTTCGTCTTCTTTTCCACCTGAGATGTTAGAAGCATTAATAGTCATGTTGCCTAAACCAGGGAAGACACCGAATGTTCCTCAAAACTTTAGACCGATATCCTTATTGATCTAAAGCTTTATGCTAAAATGATAGCAATGAGGCTTATTGACATTCTCCCCACTATAATCAACCCAGATCAATCTGGATTTACCAAAGGTAAATATACAAGGTTTTATACAAGGTTTTATCTTCAATAACCGTAAACACGTCATAAGTCTCTTCGCTGACGATGTGATCCTCATGTTGACTAATCCGGTGTCTTCCCTACAACACGTCTCTCAACTTTTACATGACTATGGTAAGATATCATATTACAAGGTGAACGAAACTCTTACATATTGGATCTTGGAGTAGTAGCATCCGAAAGAACAATTTTGCAAAATAAATACCCATATGTATGGGATTCACAAGAAATAACTTACTTAGGGATTAAACTAACTTCCTACCCCTCACAACTATTTCACGCTAATTACCTTCCGTTAATACGTACATTGCACATAGGTCTCCAATCCCTAAGCAAACACACATTGTCATGGTCAAGCTGGCTGGCTGCCTTCAAAATGCAAATTCTGCCACAAATACTATATGTATTTCGTACAGTTCCCATCCCCGTCCCACGAAAACACTTTCATACCTTACAATCCATACTTACTAGATATTTATGGGATGGCAAAAAAGCCAGAAGCGCTCTAACCAAAACTCTGTAAAACAAAAACAGCAGGAGGGGTTGGTCTCCCAATATTTGCTGACTACCATCTAGCTGCAATCCTAGCACAACTAAGAGGATGGTTCCCCCATCTCCGACAGCCTCTTTGGTGTTCTATTGAACAATCTAATATACCAGGAGGAAGCATCTATGATTATTTGTTAGCTTCTATGCATCTAAAGTCCAAACCCTCTGACCTCACTCTCCCGATTCTAGCAACACTAAACTCATGGAAAACACTGATAACAACTAAATCTAGATCATCTCCTACTATATCTTTGTCGATCCCTATGTCAACATTGGCTTTATTGATCCCAGACATACCCTTGAATAGGTGGACAGCGAAGGGAATACAATGGGTTTTGGACTTACACTCCAACATTAAAGTCAGTTCATTTGACACTCTACAAACGACTTATAACCTGCCTTCTTCAGAACGTTTTCAACATTACTTACCTCAAAAAACATAACGTCAATTATAAGTTATTTTGGCAGATTCACGTATATCTCACGGCCAAAATTCCTCGTAAAGGAGGTATATAGTTATTCTACACTTATCTCCATGATAAAAACATATTCATCAAAACAAATTCCATGCTAGCATGGGAAAGAAATCTTAATGACACCTTTTCCCCACAACAATGGCACAAGGTTATACAATATATCCACTCGGCTACCAATAGCACCAACCTCTGGGAACTCTCACATAAGATCATACAGCATTGGTATTTAACACCATATCGTCTAGCTAAATTCAACTGCTCCACACCTTCCACCTGTTGGAGAAATTGGGGGCAACCGGGCACTATCTATCACATCCTATGGGGATGTACCCACCTGACGTCTTATTGGTCCCACATCCTCAAAATCCTACGTCAAATAACGAATCTACTTATATGGAACCCTTCATCATTAACTATCCTAAACATAGGTATAGAAGATATCCCACCTCTACATAGACAATTTACTATTCACTTATTCCTAGCAGCCAAATTAGTAATACTAAGAAAATGGAGATCGCTGCACCCTACAGACATAGAAGAGGCGGTAACTACATTGTCTTTGCATTACACTTACGAAAAGATGCTAGCATCCATTAATGGAAAGTATGATGCATTTCTTCCACGCTGGCAAAGTTGGATAAAGTGGTACGATAATTATCGTAAATGATTGTCACCACATCTGATGTTTTTTATTTTTTTAAGACCCATGACCATCCCTTTCCATATGGCTTCTGAAATGATCCTGTATTATATACACATTAGTTTCTTTTATTAGTTTCTAACTATACGCTCTTGTTACAAGAACGCTAACAGATATAAACTGATTAATACTGCTGTTAACACAGAGGCGTGCGGAGGCTGTGCTTCAGTCGAGCCACAGTTAGTTTCCAAATGGGGTGGCTGGCGGAGGCATACAACCCCTTCTGCCTTGTTTTATTCCTCACATTTCAGGGAATTGTATTAAGACTGTAAAGGTATAAGTAACTGTTAGTATCTATGGTTTATATTTTGGTTTATGATATCTACTGTTATATGTAAGCATGGTGTATATCTTTGTAAACTGACAATAAAATGAATGAATGAATAAAAACTATTTAAAAAAAAAAAAAAGAAAAGTCCTAATAGTTAGATATGTGGATAAGCTGAGTATGCAGCGTGTCACTTACTGGTGCAGGTGAACCTCCTTTATCGATCCAACCCCAGGCTGTCTGGAAACATGCTGCTATACTAAACTGCCTGCTTTAAGTAGGAAATGATTGAACAAGGAAGTCCTCCCTTTGGGTGGACTACACAAGCCCCCCACCCCCTCACATGTGCACAGACCACTCCTCCGCCAACAAGGAGACGGCCACCATGGCAAAGCAAAGAGGAGTGGGGGGATACGCCGGCAAAAGTATGCCGTCATTCTCCCTGTCTGCCGGGAGGTTCAAAAGGGCCCAGAAGAGCATGACGACCCCAAGGGGGGTGGATGCCAGAGGTGCACACCGCACAGCCGCATCCCAAGAGGGAAAACAAATAGAAAACAGAAGATTTTAATTAGCAAAGCTGTAACTAATTTTCACAATAATAAAAGTTAAATCTAATTATTATACAACGAGAAATATCAGAAGAGTCCCATGTTCAAGAGTGTATGATACATATAGACGCATACCAAAAATATATGTGAGAAATATATCTTTGGATGTTTATTATAGCACGCAGATTTAGGGAAAATGTTACTGTGTTTTACCTGAAACAAAACCCTTTAAAAATGGAGTAAAAGTGATGGACTCATTGAGGCCAGGATATACTGTTGCCTACAAAAAAGATATCCATCGTTGCTCTCGCTGTAAAAGGGACTAGTTGCAATTGCCCCCCCTGACAGGAATATGGATTCAGTCAAGGGCTGCGAAAGAGACTTTGGGCATGATGTATTTGTGTGTTAACACCATGTGTCTACCCACTGGTAAATGTATTGAATTTCTTAAAGTATCAGCGTATAGTGGTCATGCGGATACATAATATGTTACGAGTGCCACGTCCTCTTATACTTGTATACAGAGAAATGGATAAATTGGGCTTTGGACTTTTTGGGCACAGTAATTACTATGTTGATATGATTAAAATTCTAATTTATCAGAGATTATTTAAAATATAAAAGTAAAAAAGAACATATAGGATTCAGCTCATAATCACACATTTACAAAGTAAACACTCCATACATAGCTTGGTGATATAAAGATTATTTTGGAAATAATTGGAACTACCAATCCTATTTACATACGATTGTATTGTATTTGACAAAAAGCTATGCAGTGGTGATGGTCAAATTCTAAGTTTGCTCGACATGTTGCACGCCACAAGCACTTCTTCAAGAGCACAGAACTGAATACTGCAATAAACAAGATATTTGCAATAAATAACTAACATAGGTATGTTACAAACAGTTATAGCTGAGTAATAGCATAGTGATATCATAGATTCTAAAATACCGCCAATGGGGCCCATCAGGAGGTGCTTATCCCGCAAAGTTCGGGTAATATTCATATACTATGGGGACATATGTAACATGGTAATAATAAAAGTAAGCATCAAAATATGTAATTGATAAGTCTACTTGTCTCCAACAGAGGTAAAACTGTAATGATATAGTATGGGAGAAGGGGAGGGGAAAGGAGGGGGGGGGAGGGGGAAGGGGGAAAGGAAGGGGAAAGGAAGGGGAAGGGGGTAGGAGGGGAGGGGAAAAAAAAAGGAAGAAGGGAAAGGTGGATAATTTGTAGGTGCCTATTGTGAGCATCATATAGGTATGGTCTATCTGGATGTGTTGGTTAGATAGACTATTTGCTTTAGGTGTATATCATAGATTCATTGGCGGTGCGGTGCCAATAAATTGGGCAATGTATGCACCAGTATGCACCAGTATGTGGTGCATCAGGGGAGGGGATAAATTGTGAAAATATTATCAGCGTATTACATTAAAATAATGTATATAGTTGGTCTTAATGGGTAATTAATATACCCACTATAGACGAAGTAAATAATAATAAATATAAAAAAATAAATAAAACATTTGTAGATGGTATTTTAAAGTTACCATTAATATTACATGTCCGTAGTAGTTATATAGTTAAAATTGCGTTTCACTTACCATTAAAATCTTTATAATTGTGTGAATTAGCAGCAGGAATAAAAGCAACAGCAGCCTCTTGGCTAAGTGTCTACAGCTTTAAGTGGTTTTGCTGAAATAGTCCAGTACTAGTTGATTAGTTGAAGGGGATCTGGTATCAGTCAAAAGTTGACAAAGGGTTGTAACAAGACTCAGGTGAATCTTGCCTGGTAGAATGTTTTTTGATGCTGTTCCAGATCCCAACCTCTGGCTAAACCGCCAGAGGGTTAGACCCATGAAAAGAGACAAGTAGCAATAAATGAAGAGGTAAATATTTGTGTGTAGAAATAGTGTATGATTATCTGAGTGTGTACAAGCGCTTACCTCTTACTGAAAACTGAGCGTCTCTTGTACATACGCCCCGCTCGTGGTCACCAATCGGAGGAGCCGATGTGACGCCATTCAAGCCGGCCGCTGAGGCATACTGCGCATGTCCCGGTCTTCAGCGCCGGCATAACAACCGCCGATGCGTCGGAGGGGGAGAGAGCAGTCGCGTCTTAGGTATCCTGGCAACCAGAGATACCATGGTGCGCCAATCACCTTCAAAAGAAGGCGTGGCGCTGGGCGGCCGCATAGTATTGAAAATAAACCCGGGCAAAGCAAGATGCACCCCCCAAGGGCATCAAGGCAGCATATGAATGTACTAATCACCGTGATAGATATGGTTGTAACTAGATAGAACATAACAAATTAAAACCTGGTATTAATATTAAAGTGCAGCTAAGTTACCATGACAACAATCAGGATGAGGAGAACTAGGAAAAAGAGAATAAATCAGTGAATATACTTGAAAAAACATTAGAATGCAGTAGGGACCAACAAGTATGTAAAACAATCATAGGTCCATCAATTAAATACATGGGTAGTAGGCAACTATAAGCAAAAGGAAGGGTGGAGGGAGGAGATGGGGGGAGAGGAGGGGAACAAGGGGAAGGAAAGGGGGGGAAACAGGGAGGGGGGGGAAAGGGGGGGAGGGAGAAAGAAGAAGAGGGGAAACCCCACCAAAACAGAAGATAAGGCAATTAAGCAATTCAGATATGTATTATAAAAATGGCTTATACGTTTGAGCCTCATTAATACCAGGGGGATATGTGGCACGAAGGCGTTCTATCCACATGGTTTCTCTTTGGCACACTTGTTTGTCCCAGTCTCCACCCCTGGAATCCTTCGGAACCACTGTCAAAACAATGAACGAAATCAGGGAAACATTGATTCTATGATAAAGATCTAGATGCCTGCTCACTGCTGTCACCATCTTCCCCTCCCCAGAATAGTAGACATGGTCTTTAATTCTACATCGTAGGTGTCTAATGGTTTTGCCTACGTAAAAGGCGCCACATTGGCATAACATGAGATACACCACTCCTTCGGTGTCACAATTTGCATGAAATTTTGGGGTGAAGGTTTCCCCATTCGTTAGTAAGAAAGTTTTTCCTTCTTTGACCCATGGACAAAAAGAACATTTGGGAAATTCCTTGTTTTAATTGTTTGTGTTTTGGAGAAGTTACATAGTGGCTCGAGGTTAGTTGGTCACCCAGGGATCTAATTCATCTAAATGTAATTTGGGGGCAAGGGTCAATGTGTTTATTGATAATGGGATCCTCTTGGAGGATCGGCCAGTGCTTGCTTAGAATACCACGGAGTTGCTCGTGCTGTTGCGAGAATTTTGTAATAAATATAAACTGAGGGTTGGTAGTGATGGATTTTTTCTTGAATAATAAAGAACATCTTGACTGGTGTATTGCTTTATTATACGCACTGTGTAATATTGTCTTGGTGTATCCCCTCGCTAATAATCTATCACGAAGCGCATCCGCTTGAGATTTGAATTCCTCTGTGTGCGTACAGTTACGGCATAGTCTTAGGTATTGTGCATATTTTTTTTTATATTTATTATTATTTACTTCGTCTAAAGTGGGTATATTAATTACCCATTAAGACCAACTATATACATTATTTTAATGTAATACGCTGATAATATTTTTACAATTTATCCCCTCCCCTGATGCACCACATACTGGTGCATACTGGTGCATACATTGCCCAATTTATTGGCACCACACCGCCAATGAATCTATGATATACACCTAAAGCAAATAGTCTATCTAACCAACACATCCAGATAGACCATACCTATATGATGCTCACAATAGGCACCTACAAATCATCCACCTTTCCCTTCTTCCTTTTTTTTTTCCCCTCCCCCCCTACCCCCTTTCCCTTCCTCCCCCCCCCCCTCCTTTCCCCTCCCCCCCCTCCTTTCCCCTCCCCTTCTCCCATACTATATCATTAGCAGTTTTACCTCTGTTGGAGACAAATAGACTTATCAATTACATATTTTGATGCTTACTTTTAATTTTACCATGTTACATATGTCCCCATAGTATATTAATATTACCTGGACTTTGCAGGATAAGCACCTCCTGATGGGCCCCATTGGCGGCATTTTAGAATCTATGATAGCACTATGCTATTACTCAGCTATAACTGTTTGTAACATACCTATGTGAGTTATTTATTGCAAATATCTTGTTTATTGCAGTATTCAGTTCTGTGCTCTTGAAGAAGCGCTTGTAGCGTGCAACATGTCGAGCAAACTTAGAATTTGACCATCACCACTGCATAGCTTTTTGTCAAATACAATACAATCGTATGTAAATAGGATTGGTAGTTCCAATTATTGCCTAAATTAATCTTTATATCACCAAGCTATGTATGGAGTGTTTAATTTGTAAATGTGTGATTATGAGCGGAAACCTATCTGTTCTTTTTTACTTTTATATTTTAAATAATCTCTAATAAATTAGAATTTTAATCATATCAACATAGTAATTACTGTGCCCAAAAAGTCCAAAGCCCAATTTATCCATTTCTCTGTATACAATGGTAAATGTAGATTCCCAATCTGCATGCTATAAATGTGTTGAGCAATATGACACTTGAATTACTGGCTAGTTTTCCCTATGTAAAATGCTTAACATTCACAAAACATTACATAAACCAGGCCACGGGCGCGACAGTTTACAAAATGGAGAGGTGCAAAATTCTCTCCATTGGAAAGTATAAAGGCTTTTTCTTTATTAATAAGGGGACACTGCGAGCAGTGACCGCAAGGCAAAGAACCCCTAGCAGGACAGTGCTTTTTTGGTTGTTTCTCCCTTAAATTCGCTAGTCACTAGATGGTCCTTGACTGACAGTGCCCTTCTAAAGGTGATTGAGGGAGCGTTCAAAACGAATTGATGGATTTTTGGGTCATCGGTAGAAGTGACCAATGTCATTGGATGATCTCTCGGATTTTCTGATGTTGTTTGGAGAAGTGCTGTCAGTCTAGTAGTATTAAATTCAGGGGGTCGTTTAGATTTGGTTCTTAACAGGAGGTCAAATGGCCGCTTTGTTATAGGCCTTCCATAAACATGACCGACCGCAACCCCTTTCTAGAAGTCTCTCCTGCAATTTTCCAGCTTCTTCCCTGAAGAATCTGTCATTGGAACAATTGCGCCAGAGGCGTAAGTATTGCCTAAAAGGTATGGAGTTTTTCAGGAATACTGGATGGGAACTATCGGCATGTAGCACAGTGTTCCCCGCCATCTCCTTTCTATACAAGGTACTGTATAGAAACTAAAATCCATCAATATGGTTTCTGTCCCCTCCCAGACAATGAAGACATCGTTGATGTACCTCAGCCATACCTTGATATGGCTGGTGTACTGGACAAGTTCAACATCGCCCACACAGTTGTTTTAATCCATGGGTTTAATCCATGGGTTTACCTGTTTAATTACTAATTGGACATTTATATAATTTTTTACAGTGAATTGGGATCCTCTTTGGTGCTTGGTGACCTCCCTGTGAAGCCTATCAGGCCCCTCCTTTCGTGCCTGTTTGGCATTTTCATCTTCTGCTTCCCCCCCTCCCCATTTTGCCGTCCTCGCTCCCGCCCCTCCATTTTCATACACTAAGTGCGACCTTCTGTAGGTTCTCTCTGTGGCCTGGTGGACGTGTTGCTCTCTTGAGGGGTGGGCGCCATTTTGGTTCTGCTGCGCTGTCTGGATCCCTGGGAAACAATCTTAACAATCTTAAACAGAACTGCTGGAAGGCCAAAAATAAAGTTGTTCTTTGGGAAATATAAATCTTATTACCTATTCTGTAATCTTTGTTAATCAATCAATGTCATTGTTTGGTTTTCAATATACTGATTGATATATTGTATCCCTTAGAAGTCCATATCCTTCCCCCCTGAAGAAGACTGCTACTATATTATGGTTGAAATGCATTGGAGTCCCTCTGTATGACTTTTTACAGTTATTATGGCATTTGTATGTTTGTTGTACCATTGTATATTTGTGCATTTTATGCCTTCTAGCATTTGGCTTTAGAGCTCTTGTTTTGACAGACAGCTGTATTTGTATATATTATTTTTTGTAATAAACTTTTTTTGATAAAATTCTTTGGACTTATTTGTCGCAATACAAAACGCCCAAGGGAAATTCCCATACTCTATATACATTAAATAGGCATGCAATTTAAGAAAACAACTAGCAAACAAAAATTGTAGTGAGAAGACAGCAGTGTTAATAGGACATCTGTATATCCATTCTTAGCTCCCATTTGGCTAACTTGCACACTGCAGGATGTGCTGCATAAGCCATGATATTTTCACATACAGTAAGGTTCTTTTTTTACATGTTTTCCAAATAATTCCCCACCTTCTGCTGAAAATAACATATTGTTTAAAGAGCCCAAAACCTCAATCAAAAATGTACATGCACTAGTGAGTGAGTCTTGTTCCCTTCTCATGCCCTCTGTTCATACTGCTCTACCCAAGTTTTCAATGAGAATAAGTATTAAAGTAAGCAAAATGATCTCAAAACCTTGACAGTTTATTGAGACAGGGTAAACAGTGAGCCCATGAACAATTTAGGGGTGGTGATGGAAGTATCACCACCCCTAAATTGTAACACTGTGTTTGTGAGAGCCTAAAATTCTGCCCTGATTCTGAAAGACATATAGGTTGAATAAGCTTCCCACACACTCATGGCTCTCTTGTCATTAATATCACAGCAACAATGAACTTTCTTTATCGTAGTTACCTTGCATGCATATAGAATTAAAACAGTGCCTTTTGGTATAACAAAAGATGATGTTATCTGTAAGAATAAGTGTGAAATCAGAAGTGGTGCCCCAAAGACATTAGACAGGTAGGTAACCCTTTTTTGTGGTGTATCCAAAAGAGGATCCAGTAGTCAAGTTTGTTTGTGATGTGATCCAGCAGTGAAATTTATCAGTGGCCTTATAAAACAAAACTAAAATAAGTAGGGGGGCATGGTGACTGCTATCCAAGATAGCCGCATGAAACATTAGCTCCGCACGTCCTCCAGGGATGTGGGAGAGCCCATCCACAACAGCCCTGCACCACATCCTAAAACCACCGGGAACCCGTTTGCCTCCTGAACCACCAGAGATGTCCCAATGGCAACAAGAAGAGTGGCAGCTACAGAAACTCTGTTTTTTTTTATGCACGGGTCTGGAGGAATCCACAACAAAATATTAATATATTCATTTTCCAAAAAATTAAGACAAAAAATTACAACTTCAAAAAACTCATCATGCCTCTTTTGGGGGATATTAGTACTGTCTTGACATTTTTGTGCCTCAAGAAATGAGTTAGGCCGTCAGTACATCAGGACTGATCAATTTTCAGATATATACCATTGTTTGACTCTATACCTTTCCTACAGACTAAATAATATACACTGATTTGGGTTATTTTCACCAAAGAAAAGTAGCAGAATACATGTTGGCCTAAACTTATGAAGAACAATTATTTATTTGCTAAATTTCATAACAGAAACAAAGGAAACGCTTTTTTGTTTCAAACTTTTCTGCCTTTTTTTGTTTATTTAACAAAAAAAACCCCAGTGGTGATTAAATACCACCAAAGAAAAGGTCTAGTTGTGTGAACAAAATGATAAAAATTTAGTTTGGTTACAGTGTTGCATGACTGCGCAATTGTCATTCAAAGTGTAACAGTGCTGAAGGCTGAAAATTGGCCTGCGCAGGAAGGAGGTAAAAGTGCACTGTATTGAAGTGATTAATAAATATGCTACCGATGTTCAGAATTCAAGAGACACAGTAAGCCATTTGGGGGACTCTATAATTCATATAACAATTTGTTTGATGCACATGCAGCCCACAGCGATACATTGAATGTCTGAAATCAAAATTAGCGGACCTGGAGGATAGCTCTAGGCATAACAACCTTAAAATTCGAGTTATTTTGGAGTCTGTGCAACTTTCCCAGCTCCCCCACTTTGCATATAACTTATTCTAAGCAGTAGCATCATCCCAAACACCCACGGATCTTACAATTAACAGGATCCACAGGGTTCCTAAACTCTCATTTCTTCACCAAGATGTGCCTAGAGATGTCCTACTGTGGATGCATTATTATCAAGTGAAAGAAAGGGATACCTTATCTGTCTGCACATACCCTGTAGAGAAAAATAATTTGATTTCCATCCACCTAAGCTCTGCGGAATCATGACATAGGATATCAGTGGAAATACCCTGCTACTTTAAAAATTAATGCATGATGTCTCCACAATATTCATTAACAATAGAAGGGCTCTGTCTACTGAAAGAATGGAACGTTCCAGAGGATCCACCCCATCCTGCACCTCCCTGTCTGCCATCTAGATCTTCCTGTGAGTAAGGTCACAAACAAGCATGTTGTCAAGAAGCCACAAACACTGGGCACCCACACTTGATCAGAGTTAACTCACTTCAGGCTGTCTATCCCAGAGTCACAAGATCTCTGCTGACAGAGCTCAAATTCTTCCCTGTTGTTTTTGCAGCTAAGCTTCACTGAGTTTGTTTTTTTAACTTTTTTATACACAGTATTCTAGTGAGTTCTCACATGTTGACCTACTTCTCAGTTCACCTCCATTTGGGATACTTTTTATACCATTGTCTTCAAGGCACCATGTCTCATCCAACGCATGTCTTACTCACTCCAGCACGGCCATAGAGTCTAAAAAGGAACTTATGCTACTGACTTTCAGCGGTTTTGACATACTTAACCTTTTACACATCAAAGTATGGAAGGACTTTGTCATTCTCAATCTGTAATATTACACAAATGTCACTTAAGATAATGTCAATAAATGCCCGTGGTTTAAACCACCCAGCCAAATGCTTCTCACCCTGGAAGAAAGCCACAAAATTGAAGGCTTTTATATTAATTGTTCAAGAGTAGGGATGACCCGAACACCCCCCGGTTCGGTTCGCACCAGAACCTGCGAACGGACCGAAAATTTGCACGAACGTTAGAACCCCATTGACGTCTATGGGACTTGAACGTTAGAAATCAAAAGTGCTCATTTTAAAGGCTAATTTGCATGGTATTGTCCTAAAAAGGGTTTGGGGACCCGGGTCCTGCCCAAGGGGACATGTACCAATGCAAAAAAAACTTTTAAAAATGGCCATTTTTTCGGGAGCAGTGATTTCAATGATGCTTAAAGTAAACAAAAAAAAGTGAAATATTCCTTTAAATATCGTAACTGGGGGGTGTCTATAGTATGCCTGTAAAGTGGCGCATGTTTCCCATGCTTAGAACAGTACCTGCACAAAATGACATTTTTAAAGGAAAAAAGTCATTTAAAAACTGCTTGCAGCTTTAATGTAATGTCGGGTCCGGGCTATATGGATGAAAATCAGTGAGACAAACGGCATGGGTACCCTCCAGTCCATTACCAGGCCCTTTATGTCCTGTATAGATATTAAGGGGAACCCCGCATCCAATTAAAAAAAAGGCAAGGCGTGGGGCCCCCAGGCCCTATATACTCTGAACAGCAGTATACAGGCGGTGCAAACAAGAAAGGGACTGTAGGTTTGTTGTTAAGTAGAATCTGTTTGTAATGTTGAACTGGTACATTTGTAAAGTGTAGCTCCAGCCAAAAAATCTGTTTTAAGCTTTTTGGAAAACAGGGAAGGGTTATCACCCCTGTGACATTTGTTTTGCTGTCTGTGCTCCTCTTCAGAATATTTCACCTCACTTTTTGTCCCAATGACAAATGTTTTTTGAAAATTTGGGGTTTTTAGTGAAACAAGGATTGGTGATAAAGCATCAGTGGAAAGGAGAAAAGTTTTTCCCATATTAACTCTTACAGGAGAGAACTTCCCTTCCTATGGGGTAGATTTCATCTCACTTCCTGTTGTCTCCTTCCGTTTGCAAGTAGGAGTCCTTTGTAAGTTGGATGTTTGAAAGTAGGGGCCTGCCCTATATACTTAGCAGAAATTTGGGCCTTAGGTGTTGTTGTGGCCTCAACACTGTTATGCCCAGTACACACGGTCGGACATTGATCGGACATTCCGACAACAAAATCCTAGGATGTTTTCTGACGGATGTTGGCTCAAACTTGTTTTGCGTACACACGGTTGCACAAAGTTGTTGGAATTTCTGATCGCCAAGAACGCGGTGACGTCAACCACGTACGACGAGACTAGAAAAGGCCAGTTCAGAACCAAGCGCGGCACCCTTTGGGCTCATTTTGCTAATCTCGTGTTAGTAAAAGTTTGGTGAGAGACGATTCTCGCTTTTTCAGACTTGTGGTTTTCAGATCGTTTTCTGCTGTTCAGTTTGTGCTTGTGGGTTTGTATCTGCTCTTCAGTGCGTGCAAGCAAGCTACACGTGACTTTGATTAGTCATTGTGTTCTTGTTCGTTTGTTACTGTTTTTCAGGTCGCTCTTCACAGGCCTTGCTGTTCTTCAGTGCATTCTGTTACTTCGTTCTGAGCAGCCGACCGTTTTCTAGCCATGTTGCGTATATGTACTCCTCGTAGAGTTTGTGCTGTGCGGGGGCTTGGTGTTGGGGTCCTTACCTTGACACAAGTCCAGTCCATGAACAGGGTGGGGAGGAGTTCATGGACCAAGAATTGGTTGCTTCAGCGTGACCAGTTCTGTCATATGCCTTTGCTCCGTGAGATCCGTGAGAATAATCCTGATTATTTCAGGAACTTTCTCCGGATGACGGACCCCGCATTTCACCGTTGGCTTTGCTGACCCCTTATATTAGCAGGCAGGATACCTGCATGAGGCAAGCCATCACTCTGAAGCAGAGGCTCGTCGCCACCCTGCGGTACTTGGCGATGGGGAGAAGCCTGCAGGACCTCAAGTTCTCGACAGGCATCTCCCCCCAGGCTCTGGGGATCATTATCCCAGAGACCTGTTCTGCCATCATCCAGGTCCTGCAGAAGGAGTATATTAAGGTAAGATTTTTATCCTTTAATATCACATTTTATTGTATTTAATGTTTGATAATATATTGTATTTCTTTCCTCATTCCCTAATTACCATGATTGTAATATGCTGTGAATGTCCCCTTTGTCCTCATGCATGCAGGATTTTTATGTAATTATTTTTTTTGTCCTTCATACATATTTGCCTTCACCTCCCCAGCATGCTCTCCTGCCCCTATATTCACCTCATGTAGTCACTTAACAATGTATTTTGTCAGCTCCATAGTAGTGCTTTACCCTAAAAACCCCCTAAAATGTTTTATAAATGTGATTTGTGCTTTAAATTCAGGCAGAGTGCCAGAGGCTTTTTTGGGGGGTCCACAAATCATTTTGAACCCCCCCCCAACTGCAAAGTCAGCTGATACCAATTCTCTATCTATCCTCAATCATCTATCTGCTGACTTTGCCAAACCCATACACACTATACCCATCTCATTTGTGGTCAGATGTATGGATGAATTCCCCAAAGCATGTAGTGCAAGGGCCTGCCTGTATACTTTCAAATGGTAATGTTTAAAGTTTTTGTATACTATTATTATCTTGATAGGTAATAGCAGAATGTTCAAATGTGCTCAAATGTGTACAATGTGTATTTATATCTTTGTATTATGACACTTCTTACTTGTCCAGTGGGCTGCCAATAGTGTAACTAAGGAGGGGCTGTTCAAAGTAATACCCATTATTTAGGCATTCATCTTTCAATAAAGTGGAAAGGGTTACCTGTCCAAGAGCCCCCCCCATAATGTTAGAAATGGCCCAGGAGAGGGGGGGGATATGATAGGTGTACCTTATACTTTGTATACTTATACTTTGGTGTTTAAAAATTCCCATTAATAAATGTTATCTTGATGTTGGCCAAAAATGTTTGTGTCTAATCTGCTTTCCCTGTTTTAATGTGCAAAAAGACTAATTTTTTTTTTGTTTTCCTCAACAGTTTTCTTCCACGCCACAGGAATGGCAGACTGTGGCCTACCACTTTGCCCAGCGGTGGGACTTTCCTAACTGCGGAGGGGCAATTGATGGGAAACACGTCCACATCATCTCACCACCCAACTCGGGGTCGTACTGTTATAATTATAAGGGGTTCAATAGTATTGTGATGTTGGCAGTGGTGTCGGCTAATTATGAGTTCCTGTATGTGGACGTGGGGAAGAATGGCCGGATGTCCGATGGTGGAGTCATCGCCCAGAAGGAGTTCTACAGGCGTCTCCAGAATGGCAGCTTGGACTTGCCACCTCCAGAAGACAATGTGGAAGGACTCCCATTCGTCTTCGTTGCGGATTAAGCTTTTGCGCTGGGGGACCATCTTATGCGCCCATTCCTGATGAGGACCCTCACCCCGGACCAGAGGGTTTTTAATTACCGGCTAGTCAGAGCCAGAAGAGTGGTGGAGAACACGTTTGAAATCATGGCCAGCCGGTTCCGCCTATTTCTTACATCCATACATATGGCTGTATAAACTGAATCATATTATCCTGGCGTGCTGTGTTCTACATAACTTTTTACGGCAACATTCTGCCAACTATGCTGGCTCAGTTGGGCCTGAAGCTGGAATTCAAAGTGAACCAACCCTGATGGCGCTTGAAAGTGGCCGTCCTGGCTTGCACTCCCTGAGTGCCCGTGATGTCCGGCTAAGATACCTTGAATTCTTTGCGGGTAGGGGGGCCATCAATAAATAAATAAAAAAAATTAAAAAAAAATAATTAGGCAAATCTTTGGTGACATGTACTGCTTGTGTTTGTTTTAGCTGACCCTGACATAAATGTGGTGAGTCCTGAAAATGGCGTGATTGTGTAACCTTATACAAAGCACTATTGGGTGTTATTTACTAAATGCAAAGACACTTTGCACTACAAGTGCACTTGAAACTGCACTGACACTGCACTTGTAGTGCAAAGTGGATTTGCCCTTAGCAAATAACACCCATTGTCACAGAAAGCAGCAATTGGAGCACCACAAAAGTGTTGTAGCGTTGAGACAATTATCCACACATTCTTGATTAACAATCTTTTTAATACCAGCACAATCACATGTGCATTTAGAAAAGGTTTTTTAAAACAAATCAACATGTTTGTTGTATAACAATTTTTGGGGTGGCTTAAGAAAAAGTAGAAATGTCCATTTAAGATAAAACAGGAATGTTTCAAACCAACAAGAAAGACACAAATCTTGAACTTACAAAGTTCATATTTGGTAGAACTTGAAGGCAATATCAGACATGAGTATTTAGGAACTGTGTTTGATATTGCGTTCAGATGGGGTGAAGTCACCCCAGGAAAAGCCAAATTTTGAAGATGCACAACAATTTGCTAATGTCAACATGTGCTAGCTGCCATCACGGGGGATCAAGGGACGTGTTTTGGGGGAGCAACCCCTTCCTCTCAGCTACTTTATTATTGAGGAAGGGGTTGCACCCCCAAAACGCGCCCATTGATCTCCCGTGATGGCAGATAGCACATGTTGACACACTGTGTGCATTTTCAAAATTTGGCTTTTCTACAATTCTTCAAAAAATTTAAAAATTGTAGCACACCATAAAAGAAAGGGATTTGGAGGAGTTTTAAACTCTCCCCAAAACATCAATGATGTTCTTATTTTTTTTAATAACATCATTGATGTTTTTCGTGATGTTTTCCAATTTCCCCCCTAATGATCTCCCCAATCAGGATCTGTGCACTTTCCGAGGTGAAAGGATCTGGATCCACAACATCACGATCACCTAAAAAGAGAGAAACCAAAAAAACACCATGTATTATAAATATGCCGGCATCCATCTCTTACCTGAGCCTGTGGTTGCAGACACTCACCTGTTGTGGTGACTAGTTCCACCACGTCTTCTTCCTCCTCCTGCTCTTCTTGTGTTTGGGGTATTTCCCCTTCTTCCAGAGGTGGGGGGTCTCTGGTCTCCTCGGATGAGGGGTGTCCTCCGAGTCTTTTCTCCCCTATGTGAAAAAAAAAATGGTATACTTAGCACACAGATATTTGATGGCAGAACTATAAATATGAAACATTGCTTGGAAGTGGGGTACAATTGTATATTTTGGCAGAGTTCCAAGATGTAGAATTTTTAGTGTCCTTTGTCAAGCTTCAATACTTTACCTATTTTGTACAAGCTTCACAGATGGAGACCCCTCTATAGTATACACTGGGCACCTGTGTGGGACCCCTAATAAAAAGTTTGTTCTTTTGTCCCACACTAGTGCTCCAGCGTCCAGATGTGAAAACTGCTGCTGAGTGTCCTCTCCTTACACAGAATCTAGTTTGCATTTCATTCTAGTAACAAACACATCTACACAACCAAATTAGTTTCATACAAGTAGGCCCTAAAAAATGTGGTCAAATGCATATGGCCAAAACAATGGTGTTTTATAGGCCGAAATAAAAATGTTTGATACGAACGAATAATGTGCCCATGAACATGAACGTTGCCATTTTAAACAGTTCCTAATAGCACATGGAGCAGCACGAACATAATAAACACAAAAAGAATAGGAACACAGCACAACTACTTACTTTTTTGCAGCACTCTCCGGATCTTTCTGTACTGCTCGTGTTCTCTTAATTTCAGGTCCGACCACCGCTTCCTGAGCTGATCTTTCGATCGTCGCACCCCGAAATTCCGGTGCAGACTCTTGACCACTTTCGCCATGATCTTGGCCTTACGGACATTGGGGTTGGGGTAAGGTCCATACTTTCCTTCATAGTCGGCCATCTTCAGGATGTCGACCATCTCCAACATCTCCCCAAAGGACATATTTGAGGCCTTAAATCTTCTCCTTCTGGATCCAGACGTTTCCGGATCCGGGCTTTCCTCCTCCTCGTTGCTATAATTAGCACGCACCTGTTGTGTCTCCGCAGTGTGCTCTTCCCCCACTGCGCTGAACGAAAAGGGGTGGGGAATAGACTAGAAAGAACGTCAGGGGCGGGCGGATTTACACACAAGCGCAGTGTGTATAACGCGTAACACGCGTGCGTAGTACTACGATCTGTGAGCGGAGGAAGGAGTATCGGAGGCGCCGATCGTAATAACGAAGGTAAGAGCCAAACTTGGGCCTATACTGCTTCTAGATTGAGGCCTATATTGTAACAAGATTAGGAGAGTTTTGCCTGACATTAGGGTTTGTCTTGTGTTGTGTCTTGCAGTGAAAATGGATATCTTGAAAGATAACGACTTTATGGCAATCTTCATTGATATGTTCAGGGAGCTGCCTTGTCTGTGGCAGATAAACCACCCACATTATAAGAACCAAACAAAGAGGAAGGCAGCGCAGGATCAATTGCTGGAATTTGTGAAGACGGTGGTCCCCACGGCAGACATGACCTATTTGAAGATCCTAATTGGTCGCCTGAGGAGTACATATCTAAGGGAGCACAAGAAGGTCCAGGATTCCCAGAGATCCGGAGCAGCAGATGACATCTATGTCCCCAGGATGTGGTACTATGACAGGCTGCATTTTCTGGCACGTCAGACTGAACCCAGGTCATCACTCTCCAGTTTTCCTTCCACGCTTCCTTCCACCCCAACCTGGGCCCTCCAGGCAGCAACATGTGGAGGAGCCCAGATTGAGCCAGGTATAGCATTCCTCTAAATATTTCTGGTTGTCCAATCAATGATGTTAACTAGATGTTAGTTTGGAGTACTAATTTCTGATTGTGATTGATGATGCAAAAACTAAAACCATGTCCCTTTTTCATACACAGGAAAGTCTCAGCCAGAAGGTGGCCGGGCCAAGCAGGCTGCCTGATATCCAGGTCCCTCCCCTACACCCGCAAAGACAAAGTGGCAGGAAGAGGAGTACCCTGGAGGAGGCTGCCATAGGCCTCTTTTGGAAGGCTAAAGAGGCCCTGAGAACCCCCCACACTGTGGAGGAGGACTTTGCTTGCATAACTGCCTGCAAAATGCTGCAGATGGAGGAGGGCAAACGCCTCCTGTATGAGTCCTTAATTTTGGAAGCTCTCAATAAGGGGTTGAGGGGCCAAATAACGTCTGCTACCCACATTTGTGACCTCACACATGGTCCTCCTCCTCTTCCAGGTCCTACTAGTCCTCCTCCTCCTCCTCCTCCTCCTCCAGATCCTACTCCTCCTCCTGCCACATCTCCAACACCAGAGCCACAGCCAGGAAAGAAGCGTGGAAAGAAGACCAGAAAGTGATGACCCTGGGTCCAGTCTGGTCTGGCAAAAGATGCAGCCTCTTATAGTACCACAGCCTGGGGACACAGATGTCATCTGCTGCTTTCCAGATCTCTGGGACTTCTGGACCAGACTGCACTCCCTTAGATAAGGACTCCTCAATCCACCAATTTTGATGTTAAATAATTGATGTCTGCCCTGGGGGTCTGAGGCTTCGCTAATTTCAGCTGTTTCTCCAGCGTTGCCTCCCTCTTTGTTTGGTTCTGAGCCCTTAATAAAGGATTTTTTGTTTCAATTATATTTGCCTATGTGTTTTTTCCTTCAAAAAGGACAGTTTGTTTGTGAGGATTCAGGTACATTTCTAAAGTACAATGTGAAATTAACAAGGGACACCAACACCAAACAATCTCCTTGAGATTAAATAATATAGGATATCAATGGTGTTGTGGTAACTTGACACACAAAACACACACAAATATATTGTGGAGTAAAACATAAAATAAAACAAAGATCAGCCTTGAAAAAAATACAAACCTAAAACAAAAAAAAAACAACCTTTAAAAAATAAATAAATAAATAAATAAAACAGCCCAAAAATAATTTTGTCAGATGTGACAAATCCAAATATATTGAGGGAGTCCCGATAAATAATAAAGAAAGAAGTTTGTGAGAAGTCTGTGTGAATATGAGCAGCAAAACTACTTCATTCTTCTCACATTATGAAGAAGAAGAGAGTGCGCTGTATTAAACCATTTTTTACATTGCACCGTGACGAAAGTGCTATATCCATTGCGAACACTAATTTTACCAGACCCAGCGGTTCCGTCTCGGAATTTCTTCTGAGCATGCGTGGCACTTTGTGTGTCGGAACTGGCCACACATGGTCGGAATTGACGCGATCGGATTTTGTTGTCGGAAAATTTTATAGCCTGCTCTCAAACTTTGTGTGTCGGAAAAGCCGATGGAAAATGTCTGATGGAGCACACACACGGTCGGAATGTCCGACAACACGCTCCGATCAGACATTTTCCATCGGAAAATCCGACCCTGTGTACGGGGCATTAGCCCTTACAGGGCCCTGCTGTGAAATATTAGATCAAGAATTGTAATTACATGCCCCTGTTGAACAGGGTCAGAAAAATTGGGCCTTTGGTGATGGTGGTGCTGGTGCCACAACACTGTAAGTCCTCACAGTTACTCTTGGTGGGCGCTGGAATGGGCCCTGCTGTGAAATATTAGATCAAGAATTCTAATTACATGCCCCTGTTGAACAGGGGCTGAAAAATTGGGCCTTTGGTGGTGGTGGTGGTGCTGGTGGCACAACACTGTAAGTCCTCACAGTTAATCTTGGTGGGCGCAGAAACGGGCCCTGCTGTGAAATATTTAATCAAGAATTGTAATTACATGCCCCTGTTGAACAGGGCCAGAAAAATTGGGCCTTTGGTGGTGGTGGTGGTGCTGGTGGCAAAACACTGTAAGTCCTCACAGTTAATCTTGGTGGGCGCAGAAACGGGCCTTGCTGTGAAATATTAGATCAAGAATTGTAATTACATGCCCCTGTTGAACAGGGGCTGAAAAATTGGGCCTTAGGCACTGGTGCTGGTGCCACAACACTGCAACCCCTCACAGATACTCTAGTTGAAACGCAGGAACAAGCCCTGCTGCAAAGTATTGCATCAAAAACTGTAATTACACGCCCCTGTTAAACAGGGGCTGAAAAATTGGGCCTTAGGCACTGGTGGCGGCGCCCAGAACCAAAAATGTTCTTACAAGCTATCAGCATGATAGTCACTCAGCTTTAGCATAGGCAGTCTTTGAAGGGATCTGAGATTTCAAAAAAAATTATTCGGTTACATCAGCATCAGGTGCTTGATAGCTGGTGGTGATTCAAGACTGATTCATTTTTATGAAGGTCAGTCGATCGACCGAGTCGGTGGACAGACGCACCCTGTGATCAGTTACAAAGCCTCCAGCAGCACTGAATGTACATTCCGAAAGAACGCTGGATGCAGGACAGGCCAGTAGCTCAATTGCATACTGTTCAAGCTCTGGCCAGTGATCCATCCTCAAGACCCAGTAACCCAGAGGATTTTCGGTGGGAAAGGTGTCCAAGTCAGATCTTGCCCCTAGGTATTCCTGCACCATGTAAAACAGATGCTAGTGATGGTTGCTGGAACCGATCATACCTTGGGGCTGCGGACTAAAAAATTCTCTGAACGCATCGGTCAGACGACCACCTTCTCCACCGCTCCTTCTTTGACTGACCGAAGCCTCAGCAACACGTTGTCCAGAAACAGGAGTTTGTAACCTCCCAGTCTCTGGGAACGCGTTGCACAGACCTTTCTGCAAGCCCTCCCGAAGATGTTTCATCCTCTGCTCCCTCTGCGGTGGCAAGATAAGGTCCGCAACCTTACCCTTAGAACGTGGATCGAGGAGGGATGCCAGCCAGTATTGGTCCTTCTCCTTGATACCACGAATACGAGGATCCTTACGCAGGCTTTGCAGGATCAGGGAGGCCATGCAGCGTAGGTTTGCTGAGGCATTCGGTCTTGAGTCCTCTGTGTCACTAAGGATGACATGGTCCGCAGCCACCTCCTCCCAGCCATGTACAAGTCCATGTGTTTCTTGGGACTGTTCCCTTAAAGACTGCTGCTGATGCTGAGTGCCAGGCTCCACCTCCATACTGACACAATCCTCCTCATCCTCCTCCTCCTCGTCCTCTTCCTGTGTGATCGGCAGGCACGCAGGAACACTGTCTGGATAAAAGGGCCTTGAGAGCTAAGGAAGTCCTCCTCTTCCTGCCTCTGTTCTGCCTCAAGTGCCCTGTCCATTATTCCATGCAGCGTGAGCTCCAACAGGTGGACAAGGGGGACAGTGTCACTGATGCATGCACTGTCACTGCTCACCATCCTCGTGGTCTCCTCAAATGGTGACAGGACAGTGCATGCATCCCTGATCATGACCCACTGGCGTGGGGAAAAAAAACAAGCTCCCCTGACCCTGTCCTGGTGCCATAGTCGCACAGGTACTCATTGATGGCCCTCTGCTGCGTGTGCAGCCGCTGCAGCATGGCCAACATTGAGTTCCACCTGGTGGGCATGTCACAGATTAGGCGGTTCTTGGGCAGGTTAAATTCCTTTTGGAGATCTGCCAGCCGAGCGATGGCATTATATGACCTGCGGAAATGCACACAGACTTCCCTGGCCTGCCTCAGGACATCCTGTAAGCCCGGGTACCTACCCAAGAACTGCTGCACCACCAAGTTAAGGATGTGAGCCAAACAGGGCACATGAGTCAGTTGTCCCTGTCGGAGGGCGGAGAGGAGGTTGGTGCCATTGTCGCAAACCACCATTCCTGCCTTAAGTTGGCGTGGTGTCAAACACCTCTGAACCTGCCCCTGCAGAGCTGACAGAACCTCTGCCCCAGTGTGGCTTCTGTCCCCCAAGCACACCAGCTCAAGCACCACATGGCATCTTTTGGCCTGCGTACTTGCGTAGCCCCTTGAACGCCTACGGAGCACCGCTGGTTCTGAGGACAAAGCACAGGAAGAGGCCATGGGGAAAGAAGAACAGGAGGGGGTGGAGGAGAGAGGTGTGTCACAATCATTAGTAGTGGCATTTTGGAGGCGTGGTGGCAAAAGAACCTCCAACACTACTGCACCTTGTCCTGCATCCTTCCCAGCTGCCAGCAGAGTCACCCAATGCACGGTGACACTTAGGTAACGTCCCTGTCCATGCTTGCTGGACCATGAGTCAGCGGTAATATGCACCTTACCGGTGACCGCCCTGTCCAGCGAGGCATGGACATTGCCTTCCACATGACGGTAGAAACCCGTAATTGCCTTCCGTGAGAAAAAGTGGGTACCTGCCACTGAGGAACCACACATTCCACAAACTCACACTAGGGGGCAGAGTCTACCAACTGAAAAGGCAGCAGTTGAAGTGCTAGCGATTTTGCCAAGCTAGTATTCAACCGCTGGGCATGTGGATGGCTGGAAGCGAACTTCTTTCAGCGGTGCAGCAGCTGGGACAGGAAAATTTGCCTAGTACAATTTGACGTTGGTGTACCGAAAACAAATTGCCCACAAGTACTTGGCTGTGACACACCTAATTCTACACCTTCATTCCTCGCAGTGCAGGTCTCAGAGAGGACTGAAGGTATAGTGGGGTTGGAGATCTCAGCTGATGAGGAGCAAGGAGAGGTCCTCTTTGTTCTTTGGTGTGGGTCTTTTAGATACGCTTGCCAACGAACTGCATGGCAGGTCAACATATGTCTGGTCAAGCATGTGGTGCCCAAGCGGGAGATGTTTTGGCCACGCGAGATATGCTAGAGACATTTGTTGCAAATAACAGCGGTGTGATCTGATGCACTCGTCTCAAGAAAGGCCCACACCAAAGAACTTTTGGAATAAAACACAGAAACAGCAGCGCCCTGCACATGTGGAGCTTTGCGGTGTGATGCAGTCACTGTGCTGCCCTTAGGCTGGCCCCTGGAGGGCATCCTGCCTCGTTGGTGATGTGCCTCCTCTTCCTCCTCCTCTCTCCTATCAGGCACCCACGTTGAGTCAATGATCTCATCATCCCCTCCCTCCTCATCACTGGAGCAAACCTGGCAGTATGCTGCAGCTGGGGGAACATGACTGCCAGATTGCTGTCCTTCTTGGGCACCCCCTCTGTCCGTGCTCACGTTATTGCCTTCATCTAGCTCAGTATCATCATCAGAACCTTCTAAACGCTGGGCATCCTCCTGGAGCATGTACCCAACACTGTGGTCAAACAATTCGAGGGACTCCTCAGGAGGACATGGTGGGGCTAGGGAAGGAGTCACTGATGCCATTGAGCCGAGGGAAGAGGCCGCGTTGGCAGCTGCTTTGCCAGACAAAGTACCCTGAGCATGGGTGAGGGAGGATGAGGGGAATGAGGACGGCTTGGTCATCCACTCGACCAAGTCTTCCGCATGTTGCGGTTCAACATGGCCAGCTGCCGAAAAAAAGGCCAAGCGTGTCCCACGGCCACGTGCTGATAAGGATGCACCGTCTCCACGACCAGCACTGTTGCCTCTAGACACAGAGCCTGCTTGCCCTCTTTTATTAACTTACTAATGGCCTGTAGCTGCACTAAGCTGGGATATATATATATATATATATATATATATATATATATATATATATATACATACTGATACTGCAACTAGCAAAATCAACTTCCTGCCTGTAGTATGAGAACACCACCAACTTTCTACAGGTAGCTTTAGCTGAACACTGTGCAGAGCTCGCAAAAAACTAACTTGTAGCTTATTTAGCTGCCTGCGGTAGTGATAGGATCAAGAAAACACCACCAACCTTCTACAGGTAGCTTTAAGTGAACACTGTGCAGAGCTCGCACTACACTAACTTGTAGTTTTAGCTGAACACTGTGAGGAGGACGCACTACACTAACTTGTAGCTTTAGCTGAACACTGTTCAGAGGATGCACTACATTAACTTGTAGCTTTAGCTGAACACTGTGCAGAGGTCACACTACACTAACTTGTAGTTTTAGCTGAACACTTTGAGGAGGACGCACTACACTAACTTGTAGCTTTAGCTGAACACTGTGAGGAGGACGCACTACACTAACTTGTAGCTTTAGCTGAACACTGTGAGGAGGATGCACTACCCTAACTTGTAGCTTTAGCTGAACACAGTGTACTACACTAACTTGTAGTTTTAGCTGAACACTGTGCAGAGGTCACACTAAACTAACCTGTAGCTTTAATTGAACACTGTGAGGAGAACGCAGCACACTAACTGTAAATAGTCTAGCTGCCTGACTGTGGTACTAATAGGATCAAAAGAACACCAGCAATTTTCTTCAGGTAGCTGTAAATATTATAACAAGACAAGCCTGTCTGTCAGTAGCAAGATAACAGGAACGGATCTAGCTAAACTGAATACAGTGTATATATATATATATATATATATATATATATATATATATATATATATATATATACAACACCTGAGATGCATATATATATATACACAATACACTGTAAGTGCAGCTAACTCACTGACTGTCCTGCCTAATCTATCTAACTTAAATTAAATCAAATGACACTGTCTCTCTGTCTATCTCTCTTAACGCCGGAACACACACTAAACTAACTTGTAGCTTTAATTGAACACTGTGAGGAGAACGCAGCACACTAACTGTAAATAGTCTAGCTGCCTGACTGTGGTACTAATAGGATCAAAAGAACACCAGCAATTTTCTTCAGGTAGCTGTAAATACTATAACAAGACAAGCCTGTCTGTCAGTAGCAAGATAACAGGAACGGATCTAGCTAAACTGAATACAGTGTATATATATATATATATATATATATATATATATATATATACAACACCTGAGATGCATATATATATATACACAATACACTGTAAGTGCAGCTAACTCACTGACTGTCCTGCCTAATCTATCTAACTTAAATCAAATGACACTGTCTCTCTGTCTATCTCTCTTAACGCCGGAACACACACTACACAGGGCCGCCATGCATTTGGCCTTATATAGTGTGGGGCGTGTACTAAATCCCCTGAGCCATAATTGGCCAAAGCCTCCTTGGCTTTGGCCAATTACGGCTCTCTGTTCAGACGGCGCTGTGATTGGCCAAGCATGCGGGGAATAGTGCATGCTTGGCCAATCATCAGTCAGCAATGCACTGCGATGCCGCACCGAATTATGGGCCATGACACGCCACACGAATTTGGCGCGAACGGCCCATATCGTTTGCAATTCGGCGAATGGCGAACAGACGATGTTCGAGTCGACAGGGTGGATGGAATGCCAACTTAATATGCCCTATTAACAACAAGGTTTATACTCTTGTAGAGGTATACACACAATTCTAACCAAGGAAAATTCTTTTGTAAGCTTTTTAAAAGTATTGCTAAGAATAAGCAGGAAAGTCTAATAGTATGTGGTGATCTGAACTCAGTTGTAGATCCTCACTTAGATACGACTTCCAGTCAGAGGGCTAGTTCCTTCTCTCTATCTAATCTTATGCAAACAGAAGACATATATGATGTTTGGTGATGCTTACACCCATCAGAGCGAAATTACACATACAATTCATCCAGGTTTAACTCTTACTCATGAATTTATCTTTTTTTAGTTGACAAATGGTTGCTACAACAGGTCTTCTACTCTGATATCACCGACATCACGTGGTCCAACCACATGGCTGTCTCCATTAAGATTTCAGAGCAGGACACCTGCTGCCCTGCCTTGTTATGGCGTTGTGACAATTATCAAAGAATCTATGACCAATGATGTGCTCACTCAGTGTCTCCGTGACTACTTCTCTATCAATGACATGCCCGATACTGACATTCTTCTTCTGTGGAATGCGCATAAGTCATATACACAAGGTATATTTATCCAGCTAGGTGCCCAGGCCAAAAGGCTTAAATCCACAAAAGTACAACAAGTGATGTCAGAGGTATATGATTTAGAATGCCAAAATAAAACTAACCCTGACCCACATTAAGCTTCCAAGCTTGCTAAACTCCACTTGGAATGTCACTCCCTTCTACAAGGCAACCATGACCTTATGCTTAGATAGCCCAACTGCGATACTATGCCTCCCACAACAAAGCCAGGAAATTCTTGGCATCATGACTAAAAGCATGCAGCGTTAAATCCAAAAATGCATTCCTAATTCATACCACCACTATACAGAAACAAACTAACCCACAACACATAGCCCATGTGTTCGCAGACTACGGGTCACTTTACAATCTGAAAGATGATTCCTCCATCCCACAACCCTGTCAGGGGAGGGCTCAGCCCTTCCTTCTCTGAGCTAGCCGCTCAACTATCGGCTACTTGCCAGCTCCTTTCTCTCCACAGTGACTCAGCTGTTGATGATCTTCTCGTCAGTCCTGGCTACTTAAAGCAGTCCAGCTCACTTTATCTCTGCCTTCGCCTTTGGTCACATCTCAGAGACTTTCTCCTGCGTTCCTGTTGAACACTTGCTCAGCAGACGTCCCTTCTGGTTCCTGATCCTGCTTGCTGTACTACTACATTGATCTCTGGCTCTCTGACATTGGCATTGGCTGAATACCCGATCTAGTTACTGAACTCTGGCTATGTATTGACTATGCTTATTCTGTTTACCTTTTTATTATTATTAAACAAGTGTGATTAACTGTACTTCTGTCTCGGTCTGATTCATGGTTTCTGACAAACCCTCAACTACTGCAATCTCCACCTTTCTGGACAAGCGTCACCTATCCTCCCTAAAGTCCTCTAACCTAGATGAATTAAACCGCCCCTTTTCTATCTTAGAAATACAGAAACAAATCAAATCCATGCCGTGTGGAAAATCTCCTGGCCCAGATGGGTTTATCATGAATATTATCAAACGTTCAGCTCCCTTCTAGTTCCTCACTTAGCTACAATATTTAACACTGCTGCTAATAAGGCTGCTTTTCCACCGGATATGCTGAGGGTGTATATTGTTACGCTCTCAAAACTGGGGAAAAACCCTGATACTCTTGATACTTCTGGTCCATTTCTCTGCTAGATGCAGATGTTAAACTTTATGTCAAAATTTTCATACAGAAACTGAAAGATGTACTACCAAACTTCATAAAATCGGACCAAATAGGATTTGTATCTGGCAGACAAACATCTAACACCACTAGACACATACTTAATATTGTCCACTTTACAGAAAAAAGTCAAATGCCTTCTCTGATACTCTCTATAGACACCAAGAAGGCATTCCGTGTGCATTGGAGCTATATGACACACGTATTGTTCGGTTTTCAGGGCTCGATCTTATCAGACATTTCAACATCATATTCCTCTCTATTGGTCCAGGTATACTCAGCAATTTTATTGTCTAAACCCTTCCAAATATTGAACAGTGCAAGACAGACACTATCCCTAATGATTTTCAATCTGATGATCAAGTTACTGGCAGAGCAGATCCGATCACATCCACAAGTAACAGGTATCATCAATTTGTTTGTGGATGGAATTTTCCTGATGTTAACAAATCCCCAAACATTGCTTCCCCAGGTGCATGAAATCCTTATGGTATTCAGTCTACTGTCATATTACAAAGTCAACCACACTAAGTCCCTGACATTAGACCTAGGCATCCCTAAACCTATTGCCTCAAAGCTAAAAGACAATTTGCCATATACTTGGGCTGATAAAGGTATATCTTATTTAGGCATTGCAATAACACCCACCTGTAACTCCTTAGCTGATGCCAATTACTAGTGATGGGCTAAACACCCCCCCCCCCATATCAGAAACCATGAATTAGACAGAGGCAGAAGTGCAGTTAAAATCACACTTGTTTAATAATAATAATAATAATAATAATAAAAAAAAGGTAAACAGAGCAGCATAGTCAAATCATAGCCAGAGTTTGGTAACCGGAACGGATTGTCAGACAAGCCAGGATGTCAAGGAGCCAGAGATCAGCGTACTTCAGGACAGGCCGGGAAATCAGGAAATCTGAGAATCAGCATAGTGGAACAGCAAGCAGGATCAGGAAGGGACGTCAGCCAAGCGAGTCTTCAACAAGTACACAGGAGAGAGTCTCTGGATGATTAAAGTGAAACAATAAAAATGATAAATGCCTTAAATTATATTTAAATAGATTTTCCTGGCTGCAAGCCATTGACGGCAATAGAAAAAAAAACAAAAACAAAAACAGTGTGGGGACCCCCCAGGCATGCCAAGTAAATCAATAAAAAATGAAAAAATCCTTTAAATATAGCGCATGGGGGGTCCCCTTAGTCTGCCTGTAAAGTGGCACATCTGTACCATGTATAGAACCGGCTGCAGCAAACCTGACATATATAAAGAAAAAAAAAAGACATTTAAATAGATTTTCCTGGCTGCAAGCCATTGTAAACAATGGGAAAAAAGGAAAAAAAAATAATGCTGTGGAGTCCCCCCATGCATGCCAGAGCCTTTGGGCCTGGTATGGATTTTAAGGGAAACCCCACACCAAAATTAAGAAAAAAAGTCCCCCCAAAATCCATACAGACCCTTATCTGAGCACACAGCCTAGCAGGGAAGAAAATTGTGGGGGGTGTGGGAGCGTACCCCCACCATGTCAGGCCACATGCTCACAACATGGGGGGTACTTTGGGGCAGGGGGCTCTTCCCCACAATCCTGGGCAATGGTCATGGGGGTCTGCAGGCAGGGGCTTATCAGCGTCTGGAAGCCCCCTTTAAAAAGGGGGTCCCCAGATTCTAGCCCTTCCCTATATTAATGAGTATGGGGTACACAGTACCCATACCCATTCACACAACAAAAAACTGTGTAGTGTAAAAAAAAAGAAGCCAATTTTTGACAAGTCCTTTTTAAAAAAATAAAAAAACAATGTCCCCTAGTGAAGATCTATTGTCAATCATGACGCCCCCTACACCGCCGGACCCAAAAAAAGAAAATGCTCCATCCGCAAGGAAGGCTAACCGGTGACTGCCAGCTCTGCTAGCTCTGCCATCTGACTGTTCTTAAATAGGTATGGACAGAGCCACCTGGTGATATCACCAGGTGGCCCCACCCCTTTGTGGCATCACCCACCCAGCATGCACCTGTCAGTGACAGTACAAGATGGCGGTGCCACCAGGTGACCTCACCAGATGGCCTCGCCTCTTACCTATTTAACTTCCTACCACCCGGCCACTGCATATAAACGGCCAGGCTTCTTCCTTCTGAGTAGACATTCCTGTACGTCCCGCAGAAGGAGCGGGATCAAGCAGCCATGCGATCCTGATGTCCTCGTGTCCATCTGACATGCGCATCTCTGAACGGCAGGAGGGCTCTGTGATTGACCCTTCTGATTACATGAAGGCAGCGTCCAATCACAACCAGAAATCTCTCCTACGCTCAGGTGTCTAGTTCATCAATGTGTGGTATGACTGAATACTTCAGTGGTATCTGCCGTCTTGCAGCCCTCCTCAGAATAATGGGTATTCACAGACTACAGAAAAAAGAAAGAAAGGAGGGCACACCGACCTAGTGCATTACCACTGGTAACATTTATTAAAATATATAAAACAGCAAAACAATACTGACAAACGAGCATGAATAACATGCATTGACAATGGCTGCAGGTGAGCGGTAATAAACGTCGACAAACCCGGACCGGACATCAGATGGATAAGGTGATGGCTTACCTGTTTCAGGGGAGAACCCCTTTCTTCAGAGCCTAAGCGGATAGTGGCTGCTCACATGTAAGGACTCCTCTATATATGTGTGTGTGTGCACTTGTGTATCCCAATCACCACCAGCACCAGCCCACACAGGCCACACCCACCTATACAGAAATCACACCCCCCTTAGGTGGTAGGGCCCTCCCTAGTGAGTGCCACTAGGGAGGGCCCTACCACCTAAGGGGGGTGTGATTTCTGTGTAGTTGGGCGCACATCTGTTCATGATCATCTGCCACATCTGCCCCAGTGCACATCTGCACACATATGTCTGTGATCATCTGCCACATCTGTCCCAGTGATCAACATCTGTCACACATCTGTCACATCTGTCCCAGTAATCTGTCAACATGGTTAAAAATGTATTCAGCAGTGAGGAGGCTTTCCATATACTTCAAAGTATGTCGGATGAGAGTAGCAGGGAACTCTTTCCGTCAGACTCGGCTCAGGAGCATTTAAAAATGATAGTTATACAGGAAATGAAATGTGTAATTTATGCCTTCAGAACACCTGATGGTGCTCCCTGCATGTTGGGCCTCTGTATGTGGCTAGGCTGTGGAAAAGTCTCACACATGTGGTCAGTGGCGGAACTACCACCTTAGCAACCCACGAGGGCGTTATGGGGCCTGGCGAGTCGGCGTGTAAGTGAGTGGGCGGCGGTGTGAGCCGCCGAGCTGCCCGGCGGCTCACCCGCTCGGCGCTCGTAAGTCACATTGACTGTGCGAGCGGACTCAGCTGTCTGGCTCGGTGGGGGGAGGGATGGACGGGAAGCTGCCAGCTGGGGGGCTCGGCGGGGGAGGGATGGATGGCACGCTGCCAGCTGGGTGGCTCGGCGGGGGGGATGGACAGAAAGCTGCCAGCTGGGAGGCTCGGTGGGTGGACTGGCCAATCAGTGGGTGGCAGAGCAGAGAGATGACATAATCTCTCACCGCCCGGCGCCTGCCCTGCATCCTGGCAGTTCCGCCCCCACTCACTGTGCAGGCAGCAGAGAAATTACATCATCTCTCTGCTGCCTGACTCACACTGGGACACAGGAAGTGACAATCCCCATTCCCCACCTTAGCAGGAAAGTGACTATTTGCAACTTGTGGCAGGTGATGTGGCAAGTGGACAATCCGCAATGTGTGGCAGGTGACGTGGCAAGTTGACAATCTGCAACTTGTGGCAGGTGACGAGGTAAGTGGACAATCCACAACTTGTGGCAAGTGACAATCCGCAATGGGTGGCAGGTGGACAATTTGCAACTTGTGGCAAGTGACAATCCACAACTTGTGGCAGGTGACGTGGCAAGTGGACAATCAGCAATGTGTGGCAGGTGATAGTGGACAATCTGCAACATGTGGCAGGTGACGTAGCAAGTGACAATCCGCAGCTTGTGACAGGTTACGTGGCAAGTGACAATCCGCAGCTTGTGGCAGGTGACGTGGCAAGTGACAATCTGCAGCTTGTGGCAGGTGACATGGCAAGTGACATTCCGCAACTTCTGGCAGGTGACGTGGCAAGTGGACAATCAGCAATGTGTGGCAGGTGATAGTGGACAATTTGCAACATGTGGCAGGTGACGTAGCAAGTGACAATCCGCAGCTTGTGGTAGGTGGCAAGTGACAATCCACAGCTTGTGGCAGGTGACGTAGCAAGTGACAATCTGCAACTTGTGGCAGGTGACGTGGCAAGTGGACAATCAGCAATGTGTGGCAGGTGATAGTGGACAATTTGCAACATGTGGTAGGTGACGTGGCAAGTGACAATCCGCAGCTTGTGGCAGGTGACATGGCAAGTGACAATTCGCAGCTTGTGGCAGGTGATGTGGCAAGTGACAATCTGCAACTTGTGGCAGGTGACGTGGCAAGTGATAATCTGCAACATGTGACAAGTGACAATCTGCATCTGGTGGCAGGCGATGTGGCAAGTGACACACTCGGGGCTCCCACTGATTCTGCATTATGGTGAGTTGAACTATTTCATTTTAAGATGGACTATATTGAGAGGATGGAGCTGCCTATGTCACGAGATTTGGATATATATGAACAATGTCAGCAAAATTGGCTCTCTTGGAAGTTGTTCAGGGAGTGTTCTGAAATGCAAACTATTATTGGTCTAAAGCTGGAATATATGAAGCACTGTCTGAGTGCCCATCCCTGGTTGCCCCATTTTAATTACTTCCCCTCTCTCCCCCTTCTGCGTTTTTTTCTTTTTTTTTCTTCTTTCCCCCTCTTTGTGCTTTGTCTCTTACATCCCTTTGTGAGCTGAGGATTGATCATAGGGATTAGTAAACCATGGACTACAATCTTGTTGGTATTTTGAGGCTATGATATGGCTATTCTCTTCACGAGCCCAACAATCTGAGTAGTCCAGTACATCATTCCATTCTTTTGTTATATACAGTATCTCACAAAAGTGAGTACACCCCTCACATTATTGTAAATTTTTTATTCTATCTTTTCATGTGAAACCACCGAAGAAATTACACTTTGCTAAAATGTAAAGTAGTGAGTGTATAGCTTGCATAACAGTGTACATTTGCTGTCCCCTCAAAATAACTCAACACACAGCCATTAATGTCTAAACCGCTCTCAACAAAAGTGAGTACACCCCTAAGTGAAAATGTCCAAATTGGGCCCAATTAGCCGTTTTCCCTCCCCACTGTCATCTGATTCATTAGTGTTACAAGATCTCAGGTGTGAATGGGGAGCAGGTGTGTTAAATTTAGAGTCATCGCTCTCACTCTCCCATACTGGTCACTGGAAGTTCAACATGACACCTCATGGCAAAAAAACCTGTCTAAAGGATCTAAAAAAAAGAATTGTTGCTCTACATAAAGATGGCCTAGGCTATAAGAAGATTGCCAAGACCCTGAAACTGAGCTGCAGAATGGTGGCCAAGACCATACAGCAGTTTAACAGGACAGGTGCCACTCAGTACAGGCCTCGCCATGGTCGATCAAAGAAGTTGAGTGCACGTGCTCAGTGTCATGTCCAGAGGTTGTCTTTGGGAAATAGACGTATGAGTGCTGCTAGCATAGCTGCCGAGGTTGAAGGGGTGGGGAGTCAGCCTGTCAGTGCTCAGACCATACACCACACACTGCATCAAATTGGTCTGCAGGGCTGTCATCCCAGAAGGAAGCCTCTTCTAAAAATGATACGCAAGAAAGCCTGCAAACAGTTTGCTGAAGACAAGCAGACTAAGGACATGGACTACTGGAACCATATCCTGCGGTCTGATGAGACTAAGATAAACTTATTTGGTTCAGATGGTGTCAAGCGTGTGTGGCGACAACCAGATGAGCCGTACAAAGAAAAGTGTGTCACACCTACAGTCAAGCATGGTGGTGGTGTCATGGTCTGGGGCTGCATGAGTGCTGTCGGCATTGGGGAGCTACAGTTCATTGAGGGAATCATGAATGTCATCATGCACTGTAACATACTGAAGTAGAGAATGATCCCCTCCCTTCGGAGACTGGGCCACAGGGCAGTATTCCAGCATGATAACAACCCCAAATACACCTCCAAGATGACCACTGCTTTGCTAAAGAAGCTGAGGGTAAAGATAATGAACTGGCTAAGCATGTCCCCAGACCTAAACCCTATTGAGCATCTGTGAGGCATTCTCAAATGCAAGGTGGAGGAGAACAAGGTCTCTAATATCCACCAGCTCCGTGATGTTGTCATGGAGGAGTGGAAGAGTACTTCAGTGGCAACCTGTGAAGCTTTGGTGAACTCCATGCCCAAGAGGGTTAAGGCAGTGCTGGAAAATAATGGTGGCCACACAAAATATTGACACTTTGGGTCCAATTTGGACATTTTCAATTAGGGGGGTACTCACTTTTGTTGCCAGTGGTTTAGATATTAATCGATGTGTGTTGAGTTATTTTGAGGGGACAGCAAATTCACACTGTTATACAAGCTGTACACTCATTACTTTACAGTATAGCAAAGTGTAATTTCTTCAGTGTTGTCACATGAAAAAATATAATAAAATATTTACAAAAATGGGAGGGGTGTACTCACTTTTGTGAGATACTTTATATGTTTTTGTACTAGCTTACTTTTCTTATTAGCATTTATATTAGATCATGTAAAGGTTCCCATTGGGTGTTTATATGTTATATATAATGTACACTTTTATACTGCAGTACATTTTACTGTTGCTGTTTGGTATGTGTATATTACTTTCTATAGTATGATTTTGTATGGAAATGTTTTTAATAAACTAAGATTGAATATATTCTGCCACAAGTTCAATACATTTCTCCAATTCCTCAGAAATGCCTGCTATCACCATTTTTTTTTTTATATTAGCAGTAAAATCCTAATGGTAGAAAATAACAGAAAACACTCATGCAAGCAGTGTGGAAATTGCAGGAATTTAGAATAGAAAAAAATGTTTGCAGACAATTCTTTACTAACTCTAACACAACCATGCCATGTGTTATGCTCCCTAATGCCATATCCAATCACAATTCATACTCATATCATGACTAACAATTGACTGGCCAAATATTTGTACAATAAACTTTAATCTATCTTAGCAAACAGTGCACCAGCTCATGGAAAATGTGACCTTTAAAATGGGTTCTTCTTATATGGACTATGTAGTAGTTAAAATTGCCCCTAGCTATGATTAATTATGTACACTAAAACATAACAATAAAAATACAATAAAAATGATCATCAGTGTTGAAAATATGTATTTTTATGGTTTGAATTGATCTCAGCAGTTCATCTTACTCCCTAACCCTTTTTAAAAAAAGTTTCAATTTTAAAACTGTGTTATCTGCGAAGACCAATTGGAGAAGATCTTACTATATATTTGTCAGAAATCTAGACCAAAAAATATTCAAAGTATATTGTAAAACTGTATACTGTATGTCAGAATGAGGTTTGGATTTTTCAATTTTAGAACAATTTTACTTACAAATCACTCCCATAACAGCATAGCACAGTACTAAACATGCACCCTTGTAGTTATTATTGGAAATCCTAAATTGCTATTGCATAATAATGGATTTGATACCATGTATCAGTGCTCCCCACAGGCATGGTAGCATTAGTACACTACTATAAAAACAATTCAAAGGTTGGGAACGCAACAAAAAACTCATCATTATCCCACAGCATTTGTTACTATTGTCACTGTTTGACATCAGTTATTTCCTAAAAAAAACCTTGAAAATTCAACATCATATTATTGGTGGATTAGTGTATAGGCTTTGGTGGCTTATATACCTGCCCAGGGACCAAAAACTTTCTATTCTCCAAGTGAGCCTAAAATGATTTTGTTTTCATAGTCTTAAATTAGCACATCACAATCTCACCGATGACATTTGCACCAGATCATGTGCATGCACAGTACAAGATCTGGCATTATGTGTTTTTTTTTTTACATGCTGTCATCAGTTTTGTAACTTAAGCATCTGACGACACACTGTAGGTAAGCAACAGCAAAATGTAAACAGGCCACAGGTTTGAGTCTCCTTCTGGCACACATGACAGCTGGCTGTGCATGGTCTTTGCAGATCTATGAATGAATAAAGTACCTAAAACTCCTGAGATTTCACTTATAGCATCTCAAGAGCAGCCTGGGGCACTATTGGCATAGATATCCCAGAAGAAATCATTGAGCTTCTTGCTTTGTCTCTTTTACCAATGTAAATGAGCTGCAGAGCAGAAAGCCAAACGAGTAAGCATTTATTTTTATTAAATTATGGCTTTTATATGAAATTTGATTAACATTTTAAAGGTTTTATAGGGTTTTATAATATACTTACATCAGTAGTAAATTGTGGATATAAAGGTTTGCTTTAAAAAGTTCCCCTGTGAACACTTATGAACCCTAACTAACCCCAAAAATGTTTTTAAGGTTGTTTAGCAAAGGGAGATATGATGTATATATGGTGGGCTGTGTTTTTCTAACAAAGTTTTGATATAAAATATTTTACTTTTGCATTTGTTTTTTAACATAGAACTGTAGAAAGATATTTGGATAGCTTTATTGTATTATAAAGCCAAGACATTTTCAAAAAGCCTGATAGGAAACTAGCTCAATACATACTATTGAAAGTTAAATGAATGACTTCAAATGCTTGGAAAACACAGTTAATGTAACACTGGTCAAGCACAGGTCACACAAAGTTCCTACACATTTAAGAACCTTGATTTGATAATACATATGCTATCACACTGACTTCTTATGTATATACAGTTTAGCACCTTTTATTGTACAGTCTAGTGTGAGGAAAATGTATTCTGGCTCACAGTCGCTGTGTGAGACTGGGAATTGGTCTGGGTTACTGTAAGTCAGACTGGAGGGCTCTACAGGTCAGGCCTCTGGTACCTCCCCTGGTTCTAGAAGCTTGGAGACATTTCTAGAAGCTAGTGGGTGGAGGCGAAGAGGCTGAGATCTGCATATTCATGAGAATCTGGCCAATCCCAAGGCAGGAGTCCTGGCAGGGTGGTTGTGTCAGCCCATAAATGTTGTGGAGCCTGGCCAGCAGGGGTTATTGAAGGGTGGAAGATGGAGTGCTGAGCCTGTGTTGTGGAGCCTGGGAGGGGACCCTGGGCTTGGGGAGGCTCTGCCTTCAGGCAGGGAGCTGAGGAAGGAGAGAAGCTGGACAGAGGGATCTCCACTACCCTTCATTAAACACCCTGGCTAGCATGGGCGGACCTGGACAGCAGTAGGCCTGAACAGCAGTCTTTTCAAAAGCAGCAGGTTTCCAAGGACAGTGTAAGTACCTCTGTACCCCTAAGGCTGGGTTCACACTGGTCCGACAAACGCTCCGACATTGGGAGCTCATGTCGCATGACGTGTGAAATGTAATGTTTCCCTATGGGAGCCGTCCTAACTGGTCCGACACAAGTCGTTCCGACTTTAGAAATGCTCCCTGTACTACTTTGGTCCGACTTTGATCCTACTTCAGCCTATTGACTATCATTGAAGTCGGATCAAAGTCGGATTGCCGTCTTGCATGATCCGACTTCGGCATGCGACTTGTGCTCAGATGTTCTTGAGGGGGAACTCCGCGCCAAATTTTAAATAAAAATCCGGCATGGGTTCCCCCTCCAAGAGCATACCAGGCCCTTGGGTCTGGTATGGACCTTGAGGGGAACCCCCTACGCCGAAAAAACGGCGTGGGGGGTCCCCCCAATCCATACCAGACCCTTATCCGAGCACGCAGCCCGGCCGGACAGGAATGGGGGTGGGGACGGGCGAGCGCCCCCCCCCCCTCCTGAACCGTACCAGGCCGCATGCCCTCAACATGGGGGGTTGTTGCCTTGGGGGAGGGGGGCGCGCTGCGGCCCCCCCACCCCAAAGCACCTTGTCCCCATGTTGATGAGGACAAGGGCCTCTTCCCGACAACCCTGGCCGTTGGTTGTCGGGGTCTGCGGGCGGGGGGCTTATCGGAATCCGGGAGCCCCCTTTAATAAGGGGGCCCCCAGATCCCGGCCCCCCACCCTATGTGAATTGAGTATGGGGTACATGGTACCCCTACTCATTCACCTAGGGAAAAAGTGTCAATTTAAAAAAAAAACACTACACAGATTTTTAAAGTATTTTATTAGACAGCTCCGGGGGTCTTCTTCCGACTTCGGGGGTCTCTCCGGTTCTTCTCCGCGCTCTCCGGGTCTTCTGCCGGGCTCCTCCGCTCTCTTCTGCTCTTTTGCCGCTCTTTTGCTTAAGCAGAGGAGTCCGGTCTTCAGTCTTCGGTCTTCTGCCCTCTTCTCTTCTCCTGATGTTGACACGACGCTCTCTCCGGCTAGAATGCTCTCTGTGCGCTCTGCTCTGACTTATATAGGCGGTGACCCCGCCCCCTTATCCCGTCACAGTCCCTGGGCATGCTGGGACTGTGACGTTTTAGGGGGCGTGGTCATCACCAGATGACCACGCCCCCCGTATGCCGTCATAGTCCCAGCATGCCCAGGGACTGTGACGGGATAAGGGGGCGGGGTCACCGCCTATATAAGTCAGAGCAGAGCGCACAGAGAGCATTCTAGCCGGAGAGAGCGTCGTGTCAACATCAGGAGAAGAGAAGAGGGCAGAAGACTGAAGACCGGACTCCTCTGCTTAAGCAAAAGAGCGGCAAAAGAGCAGAAGAGAGCGGAGGAGCCCGGCAGAAGACCCGGAGAGCGTGGAGAAGAACCGGAGAGACCCCCGAAGTTGGAAGAAGACCCCCGGAGCTGTCTAATAAAATACTTTAAAAATCTGTGTAGTGTTTTTTTTTTAAATTGACACTTTTTCCCTAGGTGAATGAGTAGGGGTACCATGTACCCCATACTCAATTCACATAGGGTGGGGGGCCGGGATCTGGGGGCCCCCTTATTAAAGGGGGCTCCCGGATTCCGATAAGCCCCCCGCCCGCAGACCCCGACAACCAACGGCCAGGGTTGTCGGGAAGAGGCTCTTGTCCTCATCAACATGGGGACAAGGTGCTTTGGGGTGGGGGGGCCGCAGCGCGCCCCCCTCCCCCAAGGCAACAACCCCCCATGTTGAGGGCATGCGGCCTGGTACGGTTCAGGAGGGGGGGGGCGCTCGCCCGTCCCCACCCCCATTCCTGTCCGGCCGGGCTGCGTGCTCGGATAAGGGTCTGGTATGGATTGGGGGGGACCCCCCACGCCGTTTTTTCGGCGTAGGCGGTTCCCCTCAAGGTCCATACCAGACCCAAGGGCCTGGTATGCTCCTGGAGGGGGAATCCATGCCGGATTTTTATTTAAAATTTGGCGCGGAGTTCCCCCTAAAGATTCATACCAAACACAGTGTCGGGCATTGGCGGGGATCCAAGTCGGATCACCGTTCATTGAAAGTCGGACACATGCCGGCTTCATGTCGCAGGGCAAAGTCGGATCCAAAGTAGGACGGCTGTCGTGTCGCACCAGTGTGAACCCAGCCTTAGGGCCAAAAAGGAAAAAGTTTGCCAGATGCAATATCCAGCAAGCTTTCAAGGAACAGTGCCACAGCTAAACCAAACCCCTTGTCCTGGGACACTTTACAAGCCAGTCAGGTTGACTGGTAATTTCAAGAGAGAGACATTGAGCTATTGCAAGTTTGGAACTTTGCTAAATTCCACTAGGGTGACACAAAGCTCCTATAAGGTGAATTCCTACTGCCATTTCCAGAGAGACTAATATTATTCCAGAGGAATACAGTCCAGGATTTGCCATTTTTCCATGTACAGAGTAAAGAAAGATGTCCTCGATCTTGTTCTTTCAAGTTAAGTTGAGCATCCCATAATCCTAATCCCCCTTCAAAGTTGTTTTCCCCCAATAAAACAACACAAACAAGCCCGTGGACTGATTTCTGTCTTTGTGTGAACATTGAAAAAATGTGTGTTACCTGGCTTTGCAAGAATAGGGGGACCCAAAACCCAGTGGACCACTAGGGGGTAGAGCTACAACAGTAAGAGCCTTGGTTTGCAACACACAAGCTAACATTTTTGTTTAAATACAGTATTCTGTATTTTTCTTTTAACACTTAAAGAGACACTTCCCTTTGACCATGCAGAGCAAAGCAATAGTGTCTCTGCCTCCTCTCCCATACTCCATTATATTCATCTTGTCTGCACTTCCTCACCACTCATTGGTAATTTACAGTTGGAGAAACTACCTAGCACTTCTGAGTATGCGACTTGTTCCTTTGTGACAATGCTCATGCCTAGCAGATCAAGCACTGCTACATTACCAAATGACATTACTCTATTACTCCCCCAGGTCATGACACTGCTGATTTCAGTTCTGGATGTGATAGAGGAAGGAATGAGGGAATACAGGCAAGGTGGGTATAAGGGGGGCTCTTTGCAAAGACACTGTCAATTTGCCCTGAATAGGCAAGATTGGGCAAGGTGACAGTGTCTATTTCATAAACATTTTAAAAATGAGATGGTAACTTGAACCTCTTTCAGGAGAATGCGAAGTTGGTGCCATGACCCCAAGAATGTCTCTTTGATAAACACGCTAATATTTTTTTTTGTTAAGGAACGATTATATATTTTTCATTTAACATTTACCTTAAGTAATATCATAGTATATTACATAATATAATTACGTAATATACATAGTATATCAGTGAAACAAAAAAAATGCATTCATACCAATAAATAGACTTATATCCTATCCAAAGAAAATTGTATAATACCAATCAAAGGTGTTTCCACTTATTACATACTGAAGATATTTTTTTGGAGGACGAGAGTGTCGTTTTGTGAGACAGGGTTCTTTGACTTGCAAAGACTTAGAAAAATAATGACAGGACAATGCATTACAAAATGAAAAATATGCCAAAGGTAGGGATGACAGCAAAGAGAAAGAAGAGCTCATATGCTACGAGCCCCACAATATTCTGTCTGTTTTGGGTTGACCAAGGTCTTTTAAGAAGCCAGAAACACTCTTGATGTAGATGTCTTTTCAGTAAAATGATTGCTATCTATATTTTTTCAGTTTTTGTTAAAGCCTTTTTAACTTGCTTATTAAAGGTTTTTTTTTATGAAAGAGAACAAAAATTCTGTGAATATAGCTATGTGATGAGTGTCATGTTTTTGCCTTTTCTTTTGGATGATTATTCCCATTGTGAGAATGCTCTCATCATTAATTTATTTTCTCATCATGTTTTGCCTTGTTGAATGAAAGCCTATGGTAATAAGCTTTAAAGTACAATGCACAATATACTGCCACATAATTGTCTATTGTGTCAATTGATTACAGCATGAATCTATAATTAATCTTTCTGCTAACTCTGCTTCTCTCTCAATCACTGTCCTTGATACTTGTTACTTATTACTTTGGAAACCTTTAACAACATTACTTGGGTGTATGACAAACTTTTTCTTTGATTTCGTTTCCGTATTAGCTTTCAATAATTTATGTATTCTTGACCTTTTTTAATGCCCTGTTTGACCTTGTATTAATGCTGTATATAAAGTTCTTCATATGATTTAGGGCAGCACAGTGGTGTAGTGGGTAGCACTCCCGCCTAGCAGTAAAAAGGGTCGCTGGTTTGTATCCCAACCCTTACACTACCTGCCTGGAGTTTGCATGTTCTCCCTCTGCCTGCGTGGGTTTCCTCCGGGTACTCCGGTTTCCTCCCACACTCCAAAGACATGCTGGTAGGTTAATTGGCTTCTGTCCAAAATTGGCCCTAGTATATGAATGTGAGTTGGGGACCTTGGATTGTAGGGACCAATGTGTATGTGTGGAGCGCTGCATAAATTGATGGCTCTATATGGGAATAGGGATAGGGATAATTGTAGACACGCACCCACACTCACTCAGGTTAAACTGGATGGACTGGTGTCGTTTTTCAGCCTTGCTAACAATGTAACAATGTAACAATGATTTCTAAAATGTTACAGTTTCTATAAACAAACCACAAACAAAGCCAGTAGCAAGGTATAAATGTTATGAAAATAATTGCATAGCAATACATCAAAAGAGTGATATAGGGTTCAGCAGCTTTCCTCATTACAGCAAAGCAAATCAAATCAAGGGCACATTCACACCAGCCATTGCATTGCAACGCAGCCGTTGGTATGCGGTGGGGCTGAGATCAGTGCAATGATGATGCTCTTTTTTTTTTAAACCATTTTTATTGAGCTATCACACAGACATCTCATAGAGTTTAATTGCTGGCTGCATGGTACAAGACAGTAGATTACCCCACTCTGCGCTGCACTGATAAAAAGTACTGCATGCAGTACTTTTTTTTAGCGCTAACCTGCTTACACACCAACACAATCTAGTGCTGTGAACCAGGCACATAGGAGAAAAAGCATTTTGCCTTGTGCATGTGGTGGGACAGTGCCACAGTCCCACAGCATATGGTGTGAACCTAGCCTGATGCCGCGTACACACGGGCGGACTTTTCGATGGACTAGGTCCGGCAGACTTTTCGATGGACTTTCCTACAGACTTTCCGATGGACTTTCGAATGAACGGACTTGCCTACACACGATCAACCAAAGTCCGACGGATTTGTACGTGATGACGTACGACCCGACTAAAATAAGGAAGTTCATAGCCAGTAGCCAATAGCTGCCCTAGCGTCGGTTTTTGTCCGTCGGACTAGCATACAGACGAGCAGACTTTTTGACCGGACTCGAGTCCGTCAGAAAGATTTGAAACATGTTTTATTTCTAGGTCCGTCGGACTTTTGGGGAAAAAAAGTCCGCTGGAGCCCACACACGGTCGAATTGTCCGATGGTGTCCAGTCCACAGGACCTAGTCCGTTGAAAAGTCTGCTCATGTGTACGCGGCATAAGTGATTAAAGTAAACTATAACTCTTTTCTTTTTTTATGTTTATACATTTTTAAACTTGTGTTTTACATATTTTGTACTGTACTGTATGTTATATAAAATATTTGTTTTAAAAATACACATCCAATACAGACTACACCAATGAAAAAGTATTCATAGAGCACTAAGTGTTTTCAATAACAATGTGGGGAAATTTTGGGACTTTAAATGACGCACATAAGCATATGTGCCTCCATCCCCGGTTCAAGTAAACAAAAAAGGAAAGTGGGACTCTTTAAATGAGCTGTTCACTGGTTGGGGTTTGGTTGTAATCACATGTTTTAATGACATAGATAAATGAAGAATCATTATAATAGTACATATCATGTATGAAATTAGGAAATTATGTATACATGCACACATGGCATAAACACCATAGATAAATAGATATATACATTTGACAACACATAGAAGTGTAGGAAATGGTTGTACAAAACTATAAATTCATGTATGTACACGTCAGCTTGGCAGCTCATGACAAATATATTGAGTATAAAAATGATTGTTATTGATCTAACTGGTGTGAGTCCTGTTAGGGCATATAGCTATATCCTGGTTGACCGATGCTTTTCATGTACAAACACTTCCTCAGGGTCAGATGCTATAAGGTATCTACAAAAATCACAATATAGGTCTAATGTTGAAAAGAGTACAGCAGGAATTAACAAAATTGTCAGTCCTGGGTACTTACATACAACAGAATATGATGGTATGTAGTATATGTGGTGCCCGGGCCAAAGTAGTATAGTGTAGTCTGAGGCAGTTTACTGCCCCGTACCAAAAGGGCACATACTTAGCATCCCCCAGACCACAGATTGACAATCTCCATAATATATCAAAGGTGATGAATAGGAGTGATAGCTGCCAATGGGGTCTGTAATGGATAGATAAAATATCCATTAAAAATATTGTGGCAAATGTGATGGTGAATGAAAACGAGGTGACCAGATGAAAGCGTGAGGAGAATGAAAGCATGAGCAGGTACGATGATAAGTGAAACACCAACTGAAGTGTGGGCTGTGAAGGTGATGAATGAGATATACAAAAACCACTATAAGAGAGTCCAAATCACCAAAAGACAATAGAGGCAGTGGAGAAAAGAGTGGTATACTGAAAAATTGTGTAATAGGATCACATAGCAATTATCTTAAGTATGTGCATAGAAGCAAGGTACTTCTTTAAAATATGATGTCTACACGTGTATAGGAGAAAAAACGTACCTGGGGAAATGCCTTATATACACCCTGCCCACACAGGCACCTTCTAGCCTCACACTAGCATGACATATGTGGAGAGGGGCCCCAGCCCAGATGGATGGACACCGCCCGTAACTGGCACCAATGTCCCCAGCTGAGTCATCTGAGATGAAAAAAAAACTACACCTTTGGCCTGGGCCCCACATATACTACATACCGTCGTATTCTGTTGTATGTAAGTACCCAGGACTGACAATTTTGTTCTTTCCTGCTGTGCTCATTTCAACATTAGACCTAATTATATTGTGTTTTTTGTAGATACCTTATAGCATCCGCCCCTGACAAAGTGTTTATACATGAAACATGTCGGGAAACCAGGATATAGCTATATGCCCTAACAGAACTCATACCAGTTCGATCAATGACAATAATTTTTATACAATTTTATGTTCAATATATTTGTCATGTGCTGCCAAGCTGGCATATGTACATACATAAATTTATAGTTTTATACAACCATTTCCTACATTTCTATGGGTTGTAAAATGTATATATCTACGTATTTAAGATGTTTATGCCATGTGCGCATGTATACATATTGTACTACTTTCATACATGATATGTACTATTGTAATGTATCTATATTTATCTATGTCATTAAAACGTGATTACAACCAAAGCCCAACCAGTCAATAGCCTCATTTCTGTGAAATTCACACTCCTTTTTTGTTTAGCGTTTTCAATAATAACAACACAGCAGACACCAATTGACTGTCTCCTATTGAAACTACAGGAGGAGTAAGAAGGGATAAGAAGGCAGGTGAGTGAAACCTCTGACTCAAGCTTGTGTAAATTTTGCAGGTTAAAAAAATGTGCATTTATTATTTTTTTAATTTCCATAGTTTTTTATTGGTTTTTCAAGTCAGTATCAAGATAAACAATATGTGGGCCTGCAAGGCCGGAATCAGTATACAAGTTGAGTAGAAAATATTCTTGTACAGTAAATAAATATAAACAGGTTAGAAATAAAACATCAACAGCGATGTACCATCTACATGAGAAGTAACCTATTAATAACATTAGTGTAACTAGAGCAACAAGGGTCAAGTAAGAAATTCTCTTTGACAGAGAAATTACAGGTTTAAATTATTTTTGAATACCATGTTGTCCATGGAAGCCAAAGATCATTGATTATTTCAAACATAACTTCATAGATGTAGTGGAGTTGAACTATTTTTATTATATCACTTACTGAAGGTACAGATGATAATATCCAAAACCTTGCTATGCAAAGCCTAGTGGCAAGGAGAACATGAGTCACAACTAATCTAAGGTTTGGAGGGATAGCCTCTGTGCCAATGTTCAAAATCGCCAGACTCGGTGAGGGGTGTAAGTTGAAACCTAGGATTTGTGATATCATTGCAAAGACTGCTGGTCAGAGCTTGGAAGGTTTACTTCAAGCCCAAAAGATGTGGTATAGGTTGCCAATTTTTCCACGTTGCCTACAGCAATGTGGTGAAGTACTGTTGTGGAATTTGGAAATGCGGTAGGGTGTCAGATACCATCTTAGCATAAGTTTATGTGACATTTCCCATAGTCCAACACATTTGGTTACAGCATACATCATGGACATTGCTTTCTTCTATTGGGCAATGGTATTTAAAAAGATATCTCAAGACCACTCTCCCAAGCCATAATTGGTGGGGGACTTAAAAAATTCTGCCTTATCTTTAATGGTTACATAGAATAGAGAAATGCCTCCTGCGGGTCTGGTGCTGGTTCTAAGAAATTGAGTTATCTTCAATGGCACCTTACATTGAATATCAAGTATCCTATGCAAGAAGGATGCTATGCATGAATAATTATAATGCTCAGTTTGTGGTAAAGCATATTCTGAACATAGTGGGTAAAATGATTTGAGGATATCATCCCTATATACAGCATCTCACAAAAGTGAGTACACCCCTTTACATTTTTGTAAATATTTTATTATATCTTTTAATGTGAGAACACTGAAGAAATGACACTTTGCTACAATGTAAAGTAGTGAGTGTACAGCTTGTATAACAGTGTAAATTTGCTGTCCCCTCAAAATAACTCAACACACACCCATTAATGTCTAAACTGCTGGCAACAAAAGTGAGTACGCCCCTAATTGAAAATGTCCTAATTGGGCCCAAAATGTCAAAGTGTGTGCCCACCATTATTTTCCATCACTGCCTTAACCCTATTGGGCATGGAGTTCACCAAAGCTTCACAGGTTGCCACTGGAGACCTCTTCCACTCCTCCATGATGACATCACAGAGCTGGTGGATGTTAGAGACCTTGCGCTCCTGCACCTTCCATTTGAGGATGCCCCACAGATGCTCAATAGGGTTTAAGTCTGGAGACATGTTTAGCCAGTCATTCACCTTTACCCTCAGCTTCTTTGGCAAGGCAGTGGTCGTCTTGGAGGTGTGTTTGGGGTTGTTATCATGTTGGAATACTGCCCTGCGGCCCAGTTTGCGAAAAGAGGGGATGATGCTCTGCTTCAGTATTACACAGTAATGACACAGTACATGTTGTCATTCATGGTTCCCTCAATGAACTGTAGCTCCCCAGTGCCGGCAGCACTCATGCAGCCCCAGACCATGACACTCCCACCACCATGCTTGACTGTAGACAAGACACTCTGTCTTTGTAATTCTCACCTGGTTGCCGCCACACACGCTTGACACAATCTGAACCAAATAAGTTTATCTTGGTCTCATCAGACCACAGGACATGGTTCCAGTAATCCATGTCCTTAGTCTGCTTGTCTTCAGCAAACTGTTTGTGGGCTTTCTTGTACATCATCTTTAGAAGAGGCTTCCTTCTGGGACGACAGCCATGTGGACCAATTTGATGCATTGTGCGGCATATGGTCTGAGCACTGACAGGCTGACCCCACACCCCTTTAACCTATGCAGCAATGCTGGCAGCACTCATTCGTCTATTTCCCAAAGACAACCTCTGGATATTACGCTGAGCACGTGCACTCCCCTTCTTTGGTCGACCATTGTGAGGCCTGTTCTGAGTGGAACCTGTCCTGTTAAACCCCTGTATGGTCTTGGCCACTGTGCTGCAGTTTCAGGGTCTTGGCAATCTTCTTATAGCCCAGGCCATCTTTATGAAGAGCAACGATTATGTTTTTCAGTTCTTTGCCATGAGGTGTCAAGTTGAACTTCCAGTGAACAGTATGAGAGAGTGAGAGCGATAACACCAAATTTAACACACCTGCTCCCCATTCACACCTGAGATCTTGTAACACTAATGAGTCACATGACACAGAGGAGGGTAAATGGCTAATTGGGCCCAATTTGGACATTTTCACTTGGGGTGTACTCACTTTTGTTGCCAGCGGTTTAGACATTATTGGCTGTGTGTTGAGTTATTTTGAGGGGACCACAAACTTACACAAGCTGTACACTCACTACTTTACATTGTAGCAAAGTGTCATTTCTTCAGTGTTGTCACATGAAAAGATATAATAAAATATTTACAGAAATGTGAGGGGTGTACTCACTTTTGTGAGATACTGTGGATCCGAGACCTAGGAGATGCGTCGATGGATCCAGTGGACAGGGACAGGTCTGGGATCAGGTAGGTTAGTGTTACCAGAGGGGTAGAGAGTTCAGGCAGAGACTCAGAACCCCTGTATGGGGTAGTAAATAACTTCCATGCTGTTAAGGTAGCTTGTATCGTGGGAGGCAGAGCGTTTGGTACATTTTGCAAAAATAGCTTGCATGAAGATAGGCTACTAAATCACCATGAGGTAGCATCACCTGTTCTAGTTCGCACCACAATGAGTGAGGCAAATGTGTAAACCATTGTTTACTTTGTGCTAGAATTGTGGCTAAATAGTAATCCCATAGATCTGTGAGTCCCAGCCCACCTGCTACCCTGAGTTTTATCAATTTTCCAAAGGCACAAAAAGCCTTCTTCCCCCTGACACAAAAATGTATTTACAATAGATTGCAACATATTAAAAAAGGATTGCGGGGGTGTGTGGTTTGCCAGCATTGCGGATGGCTGCTTAACTCAGAGCTCCACTCAGTCCCCAGTCTTACAGTGACTCTACAGTGGTATCCAGCACAGCCTGCACACCCGCAGAAAGCCATAGCACACCTGCCACAGCCTGCCAGCATGTCCAAGCGGAGAGTGGAGCAGAAGCTCCCACAAAAGCTTACAGACTTCTTCCCATGGTGGGACCGAGCTTTAACCAAGATGGTGCTGACGGGACACACAGAGGACACACGCAGCTCTCCTCCCCAGCCTGTGGCTCTGACCCTATTCAGCAGACATGCCCCTCACTTCCAATGTCACCTAATGGTGAGTCCTCTCCCCCTTACTCACCTACATCAGCCAGCCCAGTTAAATCTAAGCCACAGAGAGAGGAACCAGCACAATCAGAGCTCACTCAGGCACCCTTTGATATCTCCCCCTATAGCCAGCACTCACAGACTGCCATCAAATCCTATCCAGCATATGACAAGCCTATTTCTGAGCTAGCAATAAAGAGTATACTAATCTCTCTCAGACAAACCCTCCACTCTGACCTTTATGCAGCTGTCTCCTCTCTATCCCAAACAGTACAGAAACATGAGCAGTGGAACACATATTGAAACTAAAATTGAGGATTTATACTCTGCTCACAATGACCTCATAGATGCTCGCACTGACCATGACGCTGAAATACAAGACCTTAAATGTAAAATGGCTGACCTGGAGGTCTGCTCAAGCCGGAATAATAAAAAATTCCGCAATGTTCCAGAAACTGTACTCCAGGCTGAACTTACTCCTTTCTGATTCCGGACTTGACATATCTTGACCTGGCTATAGATAGAGCCCATAGGCTCCCCAATCCCTCCTTCTTACCTGCTTCCACACCTAGGCATGTGCTGGCTCGTATATATTTTTTTCATGTCAAAGAAAAAATTATACTTGCAGCAAAGCATGCTGCTAACATTCCTGAGCTGTTTTCTGCTGTTAAACTGTACACTGACCTCTTTAAATTTACCATGCAAAATCGCAAACAACTCCTCACCATTACCAAAGCACTTCAAAACCATAACATCACCTACAAATGGGGGTTTCCAATAAAGCTCCTGGTGACACACCATAGCAAAACCTACACTGTCTGCACTCTAGATGGAGAACTTTGGATGTTAAGGGACTGGCGTATTTTACCTCCTGAACACCATTCACCAGCTACACTGTCTCAGATTTACATGGAAACAGAGCTGTCTGGTCAGGACACCTGAGACCCTGTTTATCCTACAGGCTGCTGTGGCCCCCAACTCCTCAATGCTGGGTGACTGCGGCACATTGCATATGTTCACTTCCCACCAACTTGTGCCTTCTAGACCTGTGTTTAGTTGCTCTGGTCTGCCTTTCTGCCCCTGAACCAGTATCAAGCAGTTGTATCTCCATTCTCAACTGCCCATTGTTCTCAAATTCTAACAAGATCTTTTTTATACTCCTCATTTACCCACATATACCTCCAACCCTACCCCTGTGACTTCATCTACAGTACTGACCTCTCTACAAACACCACCTTAGCATTGATTCAGCATCAATCCCCTCACTATTTGAAATCTACTCTACAAAAAAGCCGGTAGCCAGTGGAAGAAGAGATACAACTCCTTAGTGAGCACTACCAGCTTATACTTTTGTTGACAGCTACATCAATTTTCCAAAAATGTCCTTCAAAGTCCTCTCTATAAATGCTAGAGGACTTAACAGCCCTTATAAAAGGTCAGCACTACTGAAGGAAACCACTTAACTACTCAGGGATATAATTTTCGTGCAAGAAATGTATTTGCTGCCTCCAAGACACCACCACTCAAATTCAAAAATTTTGATTCCCTCTTCCTAACCTCAGCTGAGAAGAAAAAAAATGGAGTTCTAATTGCCGTAGGTAACACCCTACAGTTTACTGTATAGAAGAAGATTACAGATCCTCAAGGTAGATACCTTATAATCATCTGTGACATTAACCAGGAGACCTATACTCTGGTTAACTCCTATGCGCCAAACGTCAATCAACTGAAGTTTGGCAAAGACCTCTTTTGCCAGGTTTCTGCTCATAGAAAGGGTCATCTAATTATCGGAGAGGACTTCAATGCAATTGGAGACCTAGCCATGGACACCTCCACAGGTAAACAACCTCCTAATCAAACCTTCCACATAATAATTTATATGATGTATGATGTTGCCAACACAGCTCTGAAAAAAGACTTCACCTACTTCTCGCCCTCCCAGGTCTCTTACTCTTGAATTGACCTCTTCATCACTGACAAATGGGCTCTCCAAAATATTTATGCCTCCTCCATAGAGAACATCACATGGTCGGACCATGCTCTGATCCTCATTGAAGTCGGACCCCACAGCACACAAACCCCGAGCCTCTGGAGACCTAATTTTTCTCTTTTAGCAGACCAAAACATTTGTTAACAGATAGTGCAAGCTCATGACCAGTTCTTTGAGCTAAATGAACTCCCCGACACTGCATTTGTTTTGTGGTCTGCCTATAAAGCTTACATGCAAGGTATTATTAAGTTAAATGCTTTTGTCAAGCCCCAGAGGACTAGGCAAATTGATGAGGTACTAGCTTCTATAAAACTAAAAAGAGATCCTAAACAAATTGTCCCCCTCCCCTCCAAAGCCTCTGCACTACTAGAAGACATGCATACATTCCGCTCCCTGCTAACTATTACGCTTTAGGAAACAAAGCCGGAGCGCTGCTTGCAAGTCAAGTAAAGACGCAACGGGCCAAATCCAAAATTGCCTCGCTACTCTATCCATCTTCTAAAGCCCTTCTTACCAACCCACAGGACATAGCTAATGCCTTTAGCTCATATTACTCCTCTCAATATAACCTGGCTACAGACCCTTCTACGCCCAACCCACAGCCTCAGCTATAGATATTTTGTTAAAGTCACTTGAGCTACCAACCCTATTACCATCCCAACAGGAGATTATTTTCCAACCTTTTACAAATGCAGAAATTACAGATGACATTAAGACCCTACCTGCACATAAAGCTCCTGGCGAGGATTAATTTGCAAATGAATATTACAAGCAATTTGGTGACCTTCTCTCACCTCACTAACCTCTTCAATCATGCCTCGTCCTCTGGCTTCTTCCCCCCTGATATGTTGCAGTCAGTTATTACTATGATTCCGAAACCAGGCAAAGACCCTTATCCCCCGCTAACTATAGACCTATGTCCCTAATTAACACAGACCTAAAGATCTTTGCAAAGGTTATAGCCCATAGACTAATGCCCTTTCTGCCCTCACTAGTTCACCCCGACCAGGTCGCATTTATACCTGGAAGACAAGCCCCAGATGCCACGAGACATTTATTTAACCTGGTATCACTCCGGTACCCAGAAAACGCCTTCTCTGCCCCTTTCCTTGGATGCAGAGAAGGCGTTTCATCGGGTCCACTGGGGATTCCTCAAAGCAATGTTGAGCAAGTTCGGGGTTACTGGTTGGTTTCAATCAGCAATCCTCTTCCTATACTCCAATCCACCTGCCAAAGTCCTCACAGCAGGCACCCTTTCAGTCCCTTTTCACTATTACTAATGGCACCGATCAAGGCTGTCCATTATCCCCAATAATATTCGCCCTATTAATGAAACTCCTTGCAACTAAACCTCGCTCTCACCCACAAATATCAGGCATCCCCATTTTTGGATCAGAATAAAATCAGCTTGTTCGCTGACGATATCAACCCTCTTCAATCCCTGCACTCCATCTAATTAATTCTTACTACCTTTAGCTCTATCTCATACTATAAACTCAATGCAATGAAGTCTCTTATACTAAGCATTCATACAGTGCCTTGCAAAAGTATTCACTTCCCTTGGCATTTTCCATGTTTTGTTGCCTCACAACCTGGAATTAACACGGATTGTTTGAGGATTTGCATCATTAAATTTACAAAACATGCCCACAGCTTTGAATATGTTTTTTTTTTATTATTGTGAAGCAAACAACAAATAGGACCAAATAACAGAAAAAGTCAATGTGCATAACTATTCACCCCCCTAAAGTCAATACTTTGTACCTTTTGCGGCTATCACAGCTCCAAGTCGCTTTGGATAAATCTCTACAAAGTTGCCACATCTTACCACTGGGATTTTTGCCCAATTCCTCCTTGCAAAACTGCTCCAGCTCCTTCAAGTTGGATGGTTTGTGCTTGTGAACAGCAAGCTTTAAGTCTGACCACAGATTTTCTATTGGATTGAGGTTTGGGCTTTGACTAGGCCATTCCAACACATTTACATGTTTCCCCTTAAACCACTCAAGTGTTTGGGGTCATTATCCTGCTGTAAGGTGAACCTCTGTCTTAGCCTCAAATCACACACAGAGTAGTACAGGTTTTGCTCAAGAATATCCCTGTATTTAGCACCATCCATCTTTCCCTCAACCCTGACCAGTTTCCCAGTCCCGACTGCTGAAAAACATTCCCACAGCATGATGCTGCCACCACCATGTTTCACTGTGGGGATGGTGTTCTTTGGGTGATGTGTTGGGTTTGCGCCAGACATAGTGTTTTCTTTGATGGACAAAAAGTTAAATTTTAGTCTCATCAGACCAGAGCACCTTCCTCCATACATTTTGGGAGCATCCCACGTGCCTTTTTGAAAACTCAAAACATGCCATTTCCTTTTTTCCTGAAAGTAATGGCTTTCTTCTTGCCACTCTGCCATAAAGACCAACTCTATGGAGCGTACGGCTTATTGTCATCCTATGTACAGATACTCCAGTCTCTGTTGTGGAACTCTGCAGCTCCTCCAGGGTTACCTTAGGTCTCTGTGCTGCCTCTCTGATTAATGCCCTCCTTGCCCAGTCCGTGAGTTTTGGTGTGCGGCCATCTCTTGGCAGGTTTGCTGTTGTGCCATGTTCTTTCCATTTGGTTATGATAGATTAGATTTGAGGGTGCCCCTAGAGATCATCAAAGATTTGGATATTTTTTTATAACCTAACCCTGACTTGTACTTCTCAACAACATTGTCCCTTACTTGTTTGGAGAGTTCCTTGGTCTTCATGGCAGTGTTTAGTTAGTGGTGCCTCTTGCTTAGGTGTTGCCGCCTCTGGGGCCTTTCAAAAAAGGTGTGTATATGTAATGACAGATCATGTGACACTTAGATTGCACACAGGTGGACATCATTTCACTAATTATGTGACTTCTGAAGGTAATTGGTTCCACCAGAGCTTTTTATGGGCTTCATAACAAAGGGTGTGAATACATACGCACATGCCAATTATCATTTTTTTATTTCTGAAAAATAGTTTTTTGTATATATTTTCTAATTTTACTTCACCAACTTAGACTATTGTGTTCTGATCCATCACATATAATTCAGATTAAAAAAATTGAACTAAAGGCTGTATTGTAACAAAATAGGTAAAAAAGCCAAGGGGGTGAATATTTTTGCAAGGCACTGTATATCCCCAGCGCTCACTGCTCAAATCCAGACTACCTTTCCCTTCACCTGGGCTACTCAATCACTTCCCTACCTAGGTGTTCAACTCCCCTCCCATACATCCCAGCTCTTTGAATTCAATTATAAACAACTCCTGCAAATTGTACCTCAAGAATTTTGCTCACTTCGCTCCTATGGCCTCTCCAAGCTAGGGAGAGTAGCGACACTAAAAATGCTGATTTTCCCTAAGATTCTTTACCTATTCAGAACAGTAATGATCCCTTTCCTCACCTATTTTTTTACCTCTATTCAAGGGAAGCTCACTCAATATGTATGGAACGCTGGCCACCTTAGATGTGCAAACCATATATTGACAAGACCCTATAAAAAAGGGGGTGCAGGACTACCACATATACGCTCTTAATATTATATGACTCTGATGGACCAAACATACTATTGGTGGCATCCCACCAAAGACAAAATCTGGTCTATTATGGAGACCTCACTCTACCGACCACCTGAACTTATAGGGTCCCTATTGGCCATTAGTAATGGTTTCCCAATGCCCATCTCTACCTGCCCAACACAAACAGCTTCCTTTATGGCTTGGAAAGAACTCTCCTCCTGCTATACCCCTACTTGCTCTCGATCCAGAACACCATTACCCATGGAACTGCTGTACTGCTACTTATCTGACCTAGACATATGGACTTGGCTTAGACACAGCATCTCCCACCTGTGTAATATATACTCAAATGGTAAATTCAAACCCTTTGCTACCCTATGTTCTAAATATAACTTAAGCAATTCAGAGGCCTTTACCTACGCTCAAATATCTAATTTCCTTCATTCACAGGAAGTGCCAACCACAACCTACTTACCTACGCATGTACATCAGTTTTTCTTTAACCCTAAGTACCCTAGGAAAGGTATCTCACTATTTTACACTTGCCTTAATGATGACCGAGAATACTCTCAGATTTCTTCACTTTCTAAATGGGAGATGGAGCTGGGAGAATAGTTATCTGCACCCATGGCAAAAAGCATTCACAGTCACCCACAGTGCTTCCCACTGCTCCAATCATTGGGAGACCTACCTGAAGATATTACACCGCTGGTACCTAACGCCTTTCAAAATTGCAAAAATGTACCCTTCTGAATCCCCTGCATGCTGGAGACAAGGTGGTGACAAAGGAACTCTAGCCCACACTTTCTGTTATTGTAAATACCTGAGATCATATTGGCGTCAAATTTTCTCCCTCATCTCTGAGATGAGGTGATCCTATACTACCTAACCCTGCAATGGTACTACTACTACACATTGGGGCAGAGAACATCCCCCCCAGCTCCAGGTCGACTGTTATTCATCTGTTGCTTACTGCTAAAGTAAATATTGCTATGGGTCTCTCTAATCCCTCCTTCTATTATTACCACAATTGCTGACCTGAACCTCCAATGTGATATGGAGAAAATACTAGCTCAAAAAAACCTACACTTACAAAAATGTCTGGCCTCATGGTCCTCATTGATGTCCAATCCCAAATGTTCAGTAACTAGATGCTGAGATGTTTAATAGACTACAGTAAAACTTCCTGACCTTGACCTACTCAGAGGTCACACATCTCCCTTCCTGTATTCCTCCACCCTCCTCTCCCTCTATCCCCCCCCCCTCCAACCCCCCCAACTCTACATTGTTCCTTCCACCTTCTCCCCTCTGAAGGGTGAGAAAGAGTTAACAAGATTGAAACATTAAATATTTGAAATACTTCTTGGTGCAACTTCACATGTAGCAATAACCACAGGCTAGATAACTTCCAGGAAGAACTGGCTGTGAAACTATGTCTTCAGACAAAGCCAACCATCAACATCCCATGACCTATGATACTAGTTTAAACCAGATGTCTAAGATGTCACGCTGTATGTCTTGACCCTCCCCATATGTTTTACGTGACTCTTTTTGTTCTAGTTTGCATAAAAGCTCAACTCACACTGCCAATAAACAAGCATTCTTTGAAACTATTCTGTCTTGTATTCATTGGGTGCTTCCGGAGCTCCGAGAGGTCTCACTGATCATCCAGGTATCTAGACAGAATTAACCCTTACAGCACTGGTGGCAGAAGTGGGATGCAGTGTTTATCTGAGGTAAGTGAATTGTGTCTATTTTGTTGATGCTGTTCTTCTTGCTTTGGCTCTGACAATACCGCATCCTTGTATAGCGCAAAATTGTAGAGAGGTTAACTGTAAACTGCCGTGCTTTTGGGAAGCACATTAAAGCAATCATCTTTGGGAGACTGATTTGAAAATAGTAAAAATTGAGGCTCCTAAATAAGGAGCCGGTCGGACAATCAGGGGGACTCTACCGACCTTTTTTCTTCTCTTTATATCACTGTATAAAGTATAAGAATATTGTTTAGAGCTTATATTATTGTTGTACATTGCAAGAGGGTCTTGTAAGGTGAGAAAACGACCCTCTGTAACTTTGTATGAGTTGTTTGTACCCAAACTAAGAATGAGTGAGCGAGGAAGTAAAGAATACCCCCCCACTAATCCTGGAGAGACATGTAACGACTATGTGGCCAGAATATGTGGAAAAGATTATTTAAAAAAAAATCCTTTAATAGACAATCTGGCCGGCTGGACAGAAAGTATGTGTAGTAGCTCACCCTTCCCGTGCACAGGCACAAAGGACCAATTCCATATGGATATGGTCAGGGGACTCTGTTTGGGGGATAAGAAAGCTTTCCCATGTTACACAGAAGACCCTGATTGGGACATGAAGTACATGAAGGAAGCAGGGGAAAACTGGCTAATTGTAGCTCCTCACTGGTATGACATGGAACCCGAGGATAGGAAGGGGAATGGTAGAAAGAGAATAAAATGAATCAGGAAAACTGAGAATAAAAAAACCTTTTTCCTGCTTTTTACTGCAAAACAATTGCACCTGGTAGAGGCTAAGGTAAAACGACCCCCCATACAATCTAATATTAACATTTCTGACCTCTAACCTACGAACCTGTTCCTCCCAACAACAGTTAATGCACCTCCACTTCCTCTACCACCCACTTACACACCCCTGTATTCCAGCATACCTGTTTGCAAGGTTTCAGGGGATGATGAGGAAATAATCTAAATAGCCACCCTTGCTATAGGTAACCTGACACACCCGCTGCAGCCCCGCCACCACCAACCTTATCTCAACAACAGGTACTTTACAGGCACAGGCAAGTGGTGGCTCAGCCTCCAGAGACTCTGATGTAGAAAGCGAGGCAGGCTCAGAAATATTTGTTAAAAAGAAGATGGTAAAAACCCTTATGCAAAGAGTAGAAAATATTTCAGATCAAGTTACTGAATTAAAACAGAAACAGAGTGGCCCAAGGAGTACTCTAACCCCAGAGAGAAAGGGTCAAAATAGACAGAGAGCAGCAAAGATTGCAGCAGAGCAAAAACTAACTAAAAGGAAACAGGGACTCCCCACCACTCAAATAGGCCAAGAGGAAGCCACCTCTTTGGCAGGCATGATCCTTGATAGAGAGGAACCGGAGAAAGAGAACTAGTTGGAAGCACCTGATACAGATGAGTCTGCATCAGCTAAAACAAGTCTTGCCTTGCTATATCTTATCATGGGAGACCAAATGATTCTGAAGCCATTGGATTTCGAGGAACTTACTACCATATTAAAAAGAGCCCCCAAACCTCAAGTCAACCCCATGGCTTGTATCGCTTTCCTAAAAAGAGCGTGCAAGGGTAGTAATTACATGTAGAAAGATATGAAACTACTTATAGATGGTATCATGGGATATAATCAAGAAAGCAATTGGGATTGGAACAATGTCACCAGTATAAATGATATACAACCAGCCACCCTTGCTATAGGTAACCCGACACACCCACCCGCAGCCCCACCACCCTCAACAACAGCTACTTTACAGGCACAGGCAAGTGGTGGCTCAGGCTCCAGAGACTCTGATGTAGAAAGAGAGGGGGGCATGGCCTAACTCTGGACCAGAATGGATGCCTAATCCACTCTCTCCAGCACATAGGAGCAGCTAAAAAGGATCACAGGGACAAATCCACCAGCCCCAAACATGGTAAAAGGAGATTGGAGCTCCTCATCAGCCCGTGAACCCCCGGAGCTAATCCAGCACCAGCAAAGTAACATCCCCGCGATGTTCCGGACATCGCAGGGAAAAGGCCTCAAAACCGTGGCCTCGCCTAAGCCATCTGTCCCGGCCGGCGGCTCCGGCCTTACAATGGATGGCGCGATCAGCGCCCACAGCACTCACAGCCACAGCTCCACTCCACAAGCTGTATCCCCTTTGCCCCATAACCCTCCAACATCACAAGCACTTTGCCTGTCAGGTCTACAGGCAGTGGCCCTGGACATTAAAGCCACGCTATCTGCAGCCATTACAGACCTCAAGTCAGACATCCAGAGTATTGCAACAAGGATGGGATCAGTGGAGCAGACTACAGCGCGTCATGCAGAGGCCATAAAACAGGTACAAAAATCCTCTGATATACATTTAAATCATTTAATTGAAATTCATTGCCACTTAGAAGACCTCGATAATAGAGGAAGAAGGCATAATATAAGAATAAGAGGGGTCCCAGAATCAGCAGACCAAAACCCCGTAGAACACACTGCTACAACCATATTTAATGACTTACTGGACAGACCCCCAGACTCCCCCATTGACTTTGAAAGGATTCACAGAGCCCCCAGAGCGAGAGGAAGGGATACTGATCCTCCCAGGGACATAATATGCTGTTTGGTAAACTTCCCTCTGAAAGAAGCCATTTTAAAAAAGGCGAGAGAGAAAAATAGAGTGCTGTTTAACGGAAGCGAGATAAAGCTATACCAAGACTTATCAAACATCACATTACAGCAACGCAGGGCTCTGCGTCTGATTCTTGACCAATTGCGCACCAGAGTTATCCCTTACAGGTGGAAGTTCCCTTTTTGTCTCTCAGCCACCTGGAGAGGTCACACAGCACTGTTACACATGCCAGAGGACTTGCAATCTTTCTGCGAAAAAATTAAACATTCCCCCAACTGAAGTACCAGATTGGTATAATTCATTCATGCTGAATGACACGTGGATCGAAGTGACAAACAACTACACGCCCAGAGCCCAGAGAAACAGAGATAGACGCCGCAGATCACCTTCATCTCAACAGAATAGAAGAGGAGCAAACCAAGGAAAGGCAGGACTCTGCCCTCCTAGACGCAGAGATTGCATGGATAGACAAGACCAAATGGACACCTGAAATTCAAACATTCACAACAAACACAGTTGTCGTTCTGTGTACACATATCTACAATCAACGTTTAAACATCAATACGTCCTTTATTTCTTCAGATGATACACTTTCAAACCATCCATTAAGGAAATGACTAACCACAAGATAAAAGCTTGAGCTCAAAAGCTAACTCTCTACATGTTTTTACCCCCCCCCCCTTTGTTTCCTTTTTCTTTATTTTTCTTTTCTTTCTTTTTACAGCTGATGTTAAATAAGAACAAATAATTCAGTATACCCAAGTTCAACTGCTTATATACAGTTTTCCTGAACAGATCTATCAACATAAGGGTATGATTGATATGCCTTAGCTAAAAAACGTCTGATTGTAAGTATGCTTTCTAAAATATTTTTTTTTTCCTGATATTCAGAGGTATATCAGGACATAACTATAATGTCTAATACTTTAACTATCGATCATTAGCCATACTGAAATGTTCAGGAGTTACAATATCTTTAGTGCACACATATTTTTGAGATAATTTTCTTCAGAATATATGGTACATATATTGAACATACAGAAATCCTCATAGGGAAGTTTAAGGGGGGAGGGGGGAGGGAAAAAGGGGAAAAAAATAAATATATAGATATGTATTACTGAACATATCACAAGTAGTAATATAAATGTACTTCAACACAGCAGAATGAGCAAAAGTTTCTATGGTTATGAATATTTTACATTCATCAAGGTTTAAACTGTTTCAATAATACTTTGATATAATTAAAAAGAGCTGTATAACAGCAATTTCATATCACAGTTAATATAGAAGATGTTATTTTTCAACATAAGAAATAAGCATGGTGGTGGATCACATTGGAATTACCTTAATTCAACTTGCATAAGGTAAATCTCCTTTACAGAATTACAATCCTTTTTCCAAAATTAACTAAACAGGAGGTAATTAGCACTGCTAAATATCATCCTCAACAACAGTCAGGCTCCGACAACACACGATTACTTAAAAAAAAAAAAAAAAAAAAAAGAAAAACAATAAATATATGACTCTTTGATCACCATAATGCCTTTTACTTACACTATCTATCGTTTAAGAAATTTCTGATGCAAGAGTTTTTTTTTGTGCAAGTTTGTTTGACACATTTAAGTTTTGTAGACTACATAAACAATATGGTACTTCCTAATTTGCACTTAAAATCTCCATAGGATATGCAGAATAATCCCCTAATTTACAAGAAGCTCTAAAACCCTAAGATAAGAGCTCCCCCCAGTGGCTAATAAGTATAATTACTAGAGTTGCTATATTTTGCCTGCACCTGTGAAACTTAACATAATTTAGAGATTAAGATATGTCTATATAAGACAGGGTTCAATAAAAAAACACTTATGTATACAGTTATTTACAGTCCCCATATCTACAACTCACACATAAATTGCAACTAATATTTCAAAATCTCCCATGACCAAGGTCTTTACTTATACCCTGTAACATCTGAACAATATAATTAGCTAGCTGCTCCAGAGTGCTAAGAGTTTAGTAAACAAAAGAAAAAAGAAGAGAAGAAAACAGAAATAACCCAATTGCATTCCATCTGATCCTACTTGGACCTTGTTCCCACACAAAGAGTGGAATACCTTTCACTCTTTGAACTTACCGGACCTTTTTATTAGGGTAGACTAGCTGATCTAAACCTACCTCCGAAACACTACCTTATCCCCTTCTTTAGGAAGGGAAAAACCCTCCCCCTCCTTTCTCTCTTTTTTTTTCCTCTCCTCCCCTTCATTCCCGCCCCCCTTGAAATCCCGGGCACCTTTATCAGACCTAGAACAAGACATACAAATAAGTCAAATCTCACCACACTCTTATATCCAAATACTTCTTATTTTAGTTACAGGAGGATTTCTAAAATGCCTATTCATAAACAGCAGACCATTTCAACATCAATGAAGCTAGTCTCAGTAAATGCTAAAGGACTTAACATCCCTGAAAAAAGAACCAAGTTCCTCAAGGAATTTCATAAACTTAAAGCAAATATCATTTGCATACAAGAGACTCACTTGAAAGCTAATAAAGCTCCCAAAATGCAAGATAAAAGATTTCCAACGACATTCCACGCCACCAACCCTGAAGGGAAAACCAAAGGAGTCTCAATCCTGATCTCCAAAGAGACTCCTCTTCAAATTTATGACACAATGCTTGACCCAGGGGGAAGATACATATTCTTAAAAGGAAGTTAGGACCCCATTCCATCACAATTGCTAACATTTACACACCTAATTCAAAGCAGGTAACTTTTTTCCGTAAGATTAAGGACCTATTAACAAATTTTGCTGTGGGCATACTTATCTTAGGAGGTGACTTTAACACTCCTTTAAATCCGCTCATAGATACCTTGAATGGTTCATCGAGCCTTCCTTATAAAGCATTAAAACAAATCAAACTCCAACTACAGGAACTAATGCTACATGACACCTGGAGAATCCTAAACCCTCAAACTAAAGACTTTTCATATTTCTCTACTGTACATCAAAAATACTCTAGAATTGACTACTTTTTTATCTCGCAATCAGACTTAGAATTACTGAAATATTCGACAATCGAAACCATGACTATATCCGATCATCATCCAATTACCTTAACACTAACTTTCCCAGAAAAAACTACCATAACCAAAACGTGGAGACTTAACACTTCTGTTTTGAAAGACCCTATAGATGTGATACATTTCAATGACAAACTAAACAAATATTTTTCACTAAATGAAAATGACGAGACATCTTTGATTACACAGTGGGAAGCGCACAAATACGTAATGAGAGGTGAATTTATAAACAAACTAGCCAAACTAAAGAAAAATTAGATCGCTATTAGATTAAATTCATAAACTAGAAACAACCCACAAAAGAACTGTTGCACTCTCCACATTTGAAGATTTAACTAAAGCAAGAACTCTACTATCAGAAGAGTTGAACATGAAAACTAAAAGACAATATATCTTAAGACATAAGATATATTATGAGCAAGGTAACAAAAGTGGAAGATTGCTCGCAAAGGCAGTCCAAAACAAGAAGGCTGCATCAACAATTCATCAAATAAGAGACAAACAAGGCACACCATACTCTTCGAATGAGGAGATTGCCAAACAGTTTGAACTTTACTACCACTCCTTATATAACATTCCATCTAATCCTAAATGCCCACATAATTCAGACAAAAGAACAAAGCTTATTCAAAATTTCCTAGAGAAATATTACCCACCCCAAATATCAAAAAATACAGCCCTAGAACTCGAGACACCTATATCTGGCCTGGAATTTGATAAAGCCTTAAAAGATATGAAAATAGGCAAGGCACCAGGTCCAGATGGATTACCTCTTCAATATTACAATATTACGAAAACCTTTCAATCACTATATTCTGAACAACATCCCCCTAAACAACTGTTGGAAGCACATATAACGGTTATACCAAAAGAGGGAAAAGATTTGACTCAGGTAACTAATTATAGACCAATCTCCCTAATTATTGTCGACATCAAGATATATGCCAAAATACTAGCAAACAGACTCCTACCCCTGCTATCTTCCCTTATTTCCTTAGATCAAGTAGGCTTTATCCTGGGAAGAGAAGGACGTGACAACACAATCAAAGCAATAAACATAAATCACTGGTTATCATCCCAAAAGAAACAGGGATTCTTCCTATCTCTTGATGCTGAGAAGGCGTTTGACAGAGTGGCCTGGGACTTTATTGACGCAGTGTTAAAACATATAGGGATCCTGCCCCAAATGAGATCATATATCAAAGTATTATACTCCAACCCAACAGCTAGAGTTCGAGTCAATGGCCACCTGTCAAACACCTTCAATCTTTCAATAGCACAAGACAAGGATGCCCCCTCTCACGACTGTTGATCGTCATCACGTTAGAGCCACTATTGAATAAAATTCGATCCAACCCAGACATTAAGGGTGTAGAAATCCACAAACACACATATAAAGTAGCAGCTTTTGCTTACGACATGCTTCTATTCCTCTCTGAACCTCATATTTCATTACCCAATGTCATCCAAGACCTAGAACACTTCCAACTGTCAAACCTAAAAATTAATCACTCAAAATCTAGCGCCTTTAATATCACACTACCCCCAAATTCAGTAGAACTATGTAAAAAAACTTCCCCTTCTCGTGGGCCAAACAAAGTATAACATATCTAGGAACCGAAATACCTACAAATTTAAGTGATCTCTTTAAACTCAACTTTTTACCCCATCTAAAAGACACACAGGATGATTTAAAAAGATGGAACTCTCTCAATATATCTTGGTTTAGTAGAGCCTCTCTGATTAAGATGACAATCCTACCTAGATTTTTGTACGTTATGCAAACAATTCCCATTAGACTGCCATTATCATTCTTTAACTCCTTCCGCAAAGCATGCTCTTCCTTTATCTGGAGGAGCAAACCTCCCAGAATCAAATTTACCAGACTAAACTTACCCAAAAATAAAGGGGGGATAGCTCTTCCAGACCTCCAAAAATACCACCAAGCTGCACTTCTGACACGAATAGTAGACTGGAACATCCACCATACAGTAAAAGACTGGGTGTCACTAGAGCAAACACTTTTCTCGCACCAAATAAACTATCTTCCGTGGATTCGTCCAGTGCACCACTCAAAAAACATTAAAGCCCACCCCCTTATAGGTCCCACACTAGAAATATTTCATAACACCTATAGAAAAACAACCCATTTCCTTGGATGAGCCCTCTAACACCACTGAGGAACAATCCAGATTTTGTCCCAGGTTTAGAAAAAAATTTCCTCACTAATTCATGGCCACATAATGAAATTCTGGTCAAACACTTTTTTAAAAATGGAAAACTTTTATCAAGAGATGAAATAAACAAAGATAGCGACCCTCCCCAGATCTCACAATGGAAATACATACAAATTAGACATTACCTAACCAGCAACGAGACAACTCAGCACTGGACTAGACCTCTTACGACACTAGAAGACCTATGTACAAGAACAACCCCACAGAAACATATCATTTCTATTCTCTACAACTCACTCTTTGTGAATAATTCTGAATTCTCCAGTTTGTCATGCCAAGCTTGGGAACAGGACCTCAACTTAAACCTGTCAAAGGAGAACTGGGAAAAAATTTTCATGTACGCACATAAAGGTTCACTAAATGTCGCCACTCAAGAATGCGGCTTTAAAATCATCACTAGATGGTATAGAACCCCTACCCTATTGCACAAGTTCTCCCCCCAGACCCCTGACAGGTGTTGGAGATGCAAAATTGAGGAAGGCTCGATGATTCACATCTGGGGGACTTGCCCGCTTATCCAAAACTTTTGGAAAATGGTTCACAAAATCATTACGTCAATCACCTCAGAAAACTTAAGTTTTAACCCAGCACAATACCTGCTACACTATAATTCAATACCCAAAAGACAATACCTAAAGTCTCTAACTATGTTTATGATAAACGCTGCAAGACATTGCATCCCCTGCCACTGGCGCTCTAATTCTATCCCATCAAAAATAGAATGGTTTCGCAGAGTAAACAAGATAGAAAGTATAGAAGAACTCATAAGCATTTCTCAAGAAAAAATAACTACCGTATATACTCGAGTATAAGTCGAATTTTTCAGCACATTTTTTTGTGCTGAAAGTGCTCCCCTCGACTTATACTCGAGTCAAGCACTTTTCTGCAGCAAAAAATGTCATTTTCTGAACCAATTTTGGGGCCCCGTATCTCAGGGCCACTTGGTGCTAGAAACCCCACAGTTGACTGAATTTGGGGCCCCGTATCTCGGGGCAACTTAGAGCTAAGAACCCCAAATTTGGTATGCAAATCCAGTGGACCTAGTACCACAACATATCCAAAGCTGAAGTTCCTAGCACCAAGTGGCCCTGAGATATGGGGCCCCAAATCTGGTTCGGAAAATGTCATTCTCTGCTGCAGAAAAGTGCTTGACATTTTCTGAACTGATTTTTGGGGCCCTGTATCTCGGGGCCACTTGGTGCTAGAAACCCCAGCTTTGGCAATGTTATGGTGCTAGTTCTACTGGGTTTGCACACCAAATTTGGGGTTCTTAGCTCTAAGTTGCCCCGAGATACAGGGCCCCAAATTCAGTCAACTGTGTCTATCTGCAGCAATGTCATTTCGAGACCCTTTGGGTTCAGAGACCCCAAATTTTGGCTGCAGCTAGGGGGCATCTAGGAACCCTTAACTACCGAGTTTGAAGTTCAGGGGACCTATGGCTGCAAATGGGCACAGTGAGGCATGCAAATGGGCACAGTGATGCTGCAAATGGGTATTGTTGACCCTCTTTTCCACTTACAGTAGCTGTGCATTTCTCACCCTCGTCTTATACTCGGGTCAATAAGTTTTTCCCATTTTTTTTGTGTTAAATTAGGGCCTCGACTTATACTCGGAACGACTTATACTCGAGTATATACGGTAACTTTGCTTCAACATGGTATAAATGGATAGAATTCAAAATTCTCAGTCCTACAAAGCAATTAATATTTAATGACAAAAGCCACTGTCCAGAAATAAGATTTATAAGAAGGTTCAAGAAAAACATACGGGAAATATAAGTTATTTGCCCACTCACATCTCTTTTTCTTTCTTTCTTTTTTCTCTTCTCTCTCCCTCCCCCCCCCCCCCCTCCCTCTCTCTCCCTTCTCCATTAGGACACATTTTAAGCTAGTTAACGATTACTACTTCAATACAAGAATACCTCGATGATACTTGAGTATATGTATTAGCATAAAAATATTGATACTGTATATAATCATACTGTCTCTATATGCTGTCCTAAAATGTATTCAACCCAAATGTCATATGTACTACTTTCTCTGCAAATGTACCATTATAACAATGTTATGTGTTTACTTGTTCAATCAATAAAAACCTTTGTGAAACAAAAAAAAAAAAGCGAGACAGGCTCAGAAATAATTGTTAAAAAGAAGATGGTAGAAACCCTTATGCAAAGAGTAGAAAATATATCAGACCAAGTTACTGAATTAAAACAGAAACAGAGTGACCCAGGGAGTACTCTAACCCCAGAGAGAAAGGGTCAAATTAGACAGAGAGCGGCAAAGATTGCAGCAAAGCAAAAACTAACTAAAAGGAAACAGGGACTCCCCACCACTCAAATAGGCCAAGAGGAAGCCTCCTCTTTGGCAGGCACGATCCTTGATAGTGAGGAGCTGGAGAAAGAGAACTAGTTGGAAACACCTGATACAGATGAGTCTGCATCAGCTAAAACAAGTCTTGCCTTGCCATATCTTATCATGGGAGACCAAATGATTCTGAAGCAATTGGATTTTGATACTGACCACCATAATAAAAAGAGCCCCCAAACCTCAAGTCAACCCCATGGCTTGTATTGCGTTCCTAAAAGAGCGTGCAAGGGTAGTAATGGAGGAAGTAGGAAAGATGGAGGATGTAGGAAGATATGAAACTAATTATAGATGGTATCATGGGATATGATCAAGAAAGCAATTGGAATTGGAACAATGTCACCAGTATAAATGATATACAACCAGCCGGCACGTCAGCTAGTGCCTAGTGGACCCAATTAGAGGCAGAAATGAAGAAGGTTTTCAAAGAACGATCCTCCCTCCCCATGGCCATAGCTTGTAAAGAGAAACCAAAGGAAAAAATAATTTATTTTCTTAAAAGGTTAATGAAAGTGTGGAAGGAAGAAGCATGTTTAGGAACAGAGGATACAATGGAATCGCTGTTTATCCAGACTTTCATTTCTAATTTGAGGAATGATGCAGGTCTGGTTGTGAAGAAATTAATCTCAGATTGGCCTGGATTGACAGTGAAACAGTTTGCTATGAAAATAAAGGAGAAAGAAAGAAAGCAGGTTGTTTTGAATTTAAAGGGGTCACCATAATGCATTACCAAGAAAGCACTGTAGCACTGTAACCCCTTGGATGCTAGACCCCGGGACGACACAGGTGAATTTAAGCAGTGGGGCCGGGGGGGCAGGGGTAGAGGCAGAGGCCAGGGATCATGGGGCACTTTCAACAATCACCCTAGACCCCAAAGAACCACTGTTTTAATTGTGGACAGGAAGCACATGCCCTTACCCCCCCATCAGGAAACGCAACCTCCCCCAGCCCGACCTGCCATTCAGCCCGCCCCCACAGCACAGAAAACATAAGATACCCCCTAGCCTCAAACCAACAGCAACATTATCAAGCATAGGGATGCCCAGAAGGTGGTGTCCCGGCATTCCCACTTCTCCTCACTGACAATTATACTGAATCCCCTATTATCCCTTTGGAGGTAAACGGGAAGATTCTACTTTATCTTCTAGATACAGGTGTGGCAAAATTAACTACTGTATATCTGAGGAAATGTATAGAGGTGAGAGAACAAATGCTGAACCTTCCATGGAAATGAATGGGATACTAACCAAAACTTATAAAAACACCACCACTTCCAATTACTGATTTTGTCACAAGTGAAGTACTGCTACTGTGCTGCCTTTACAGGCTAAATTCGTTATAGTTACTTATATAGAATAGCTAGATGGAATAGGCTGCGCTGCTTAATAAGTGAACGTGATTATAACAGGTGAATATAATCATGTCAAGCACATTCCTGGTGATAAACAACACTCAAAATAGATGACAAAAGTGTACAAAAAACAAATAAAGTGAATAATTAAAACAATGCAGACTAAACTCCACAAACTACACGATTCAAGGTGAATGCAAAAAACGGTGACAACTCAGAATCGAGGACCATATATTGCTGCAAAGTCCAAATTCTCAAAAAATAGTCCTTATGAGAGAAGTAACATTATGATGAGAGAAGAAAACACCAATCTTGATGCAGAGTGAGGCATGCACAAACATATCTCCCTGGGGAGCGTGGTGATATAAGAAGTTCCTCCACCTCTGACAAAAACGCCCCTTTTTTCTTCAATTAATGACAATAATAGGGGGATCAAGTTTGTCCATGAAAGTAGTTATGAGAAGATAAATTTCCTTGATATAACCATAACCAAAGAAGGAGGTAACTTTAAAACCATTTCCTATTTTAAGAAAACCGATCGGAATTCCTTTATTCCCATCGGGAGTTGTCATCATGACCCATGGCTCAAATCCATTCCGAAAAGCCAGTTTATAAGAATGAGGCGTAATTGCACTGACATTAAGGATTATAAGATACAGGCTGGCATCATATCCAAAAGATTGGAAGAAAAGGGATATGAAAAGAATTTTTTGGTTGAAACAATGCAACAAGTGGAAACCATCGATAGAGCCTCTTTGCTAAGTGAGGCTTCGAAGGATGGTTCGGGGGTTCTTTACCATTTATCACTGGTTTTTCCACGCAGCATTACCAGATCAAAAAGATCTTACGAAAGCACTGGCACCTATTAGAAAATGATAAGGTTATTAAAAGGATTCTGCCCAACAAACCACAAATGGTTTTTAGGGGGGTCCCCTCGTTACGGGACAAAATTGCCCCTAACGTAGTTGACCCACCTACCCAGAGGATTTCCTTCTTCCAAAACTTGTCTGGGTATCATCAATGTCGAAGATGTCAGATTTGCTCACTCAATAAAAGTAAACAGAGAAAAACTGAATCTTTCACATCATATAGCACATCCAAGACTCACAAAATAGAGCCTTTTGTCACGTGCAGCACAAAAGGGGTAGTGTACCTATTGCAATGCCCATGTGGGTTGCAATATATAGGTCGAACCAAACGCCCCATGCAAGTTCGCTTGGGCGAACACATCACAAATATAAAAAATGGTTACCAGTATCATTCGGTCTCTAAACACTATGCGGTACACCACAATCGGAATCCAGCCAACACTTTATTTTTAGGAATAGATAGATATAGTGCCCACTGGAGGGGTGGATCTCTAGTCAGGGAACTGTCTAGATTAGAAATGGTCTGGATCTATCGAGTCCGGTGCTATACCCCCCACGGTTTAAACATTGATACTGACGTAAACGCTTTCATTGATAATAGCTAGAGTGTTATGTTTTGGGGCCTTGTTCTGAGATCATGATGTCCGGTGGGGGTGGGCAATGTATGGGTCTACCATCCCCTTACTCTCAGTTCATGATGTACAGTAAGGGGTTTATATCTTGTCCGGTATGCACTCTCTCAAGTAGTCATTTTTGAAACTGGTATTGAAATATCAGTTCAAAAGCCATCCATGTACTTAAGAAGTCTCCTATATGGAGACCGAGCTTGCACATAAACTTTTGAGACTGAAGTCTCTTATGTTTATTGTGTGTATCACTATGGATAATTAGTTTTCTTTTCCCACAGTCTCTGATAAGCTGTTTTTTTACCACCTTCCCATGCAGGTCAATGTGGAGGACTAACGCGAAATTTGGGCCTAATGTTTAGAGAGAGCTAGTCATATAGTTTTTATTCGTTTATTTTTTAAATTTTTAAAAAATTTTTTTTTTTTTTTATATTTTTTTAATTTTTAATTTACCAATTTGTGGATCTTTTTCCACATTTGGGCTCAAAGCACTTTGATTGGTATGTATCAACATCCAGCATTTTGATAATCCATTATGAAATTTTAACAGGGGTGGTGTGACCCCCGTGCTCACAGTATGTGTTTTTTATTTCCATTAAACTTGGTGACATCAATGGTTAAAAAAAAGGGGTTACAATATGTATAAAGTAAGTTTTTGGTCCATTTTTAGAGACATCATATGCCATCAGAGTACGTTTATGCAATCTGAATCTTATCTGCAGTTTGTGTATATTTGACACTTAAGCTGTTAATATGTTCAGCAGCGGCACGTTGTGATTGGCCGTTTTTTTATTATCTTTGACTGTCATGACAGATTCCTTAGTCTATGAACTGATGGCAGCATTGATTTTCTTGCTCGGGTTATGGAATAGACATTTTCCTAATCCGGGCCGTCAATAAATTTTTATCCTCATTTTTAATTACCGAGTCAAAAGCTCTGGTCGCCCTACTTCAATATGGCGGCGATGGCTTCGGAGATCTTGATCTCAGAAGGGGGCGTCACCTTTGTCTTGTATTTACCTATATAGGTGGTGTGTCAGCACGCTGCCCGTACCCCAGGAAGACGACAGCTTTGTCGAAACGGCGTAGGGAGGAGCGGCGTGCTGACGTCACCACCATACCACGCTGATCCCGGAAGACACGGGCAGCATCTGAGAGCCGGCTGGCTTGTATTGTTTTTAAGACGAATTCACACTGTAAGTGTATTTTTTATCCTTTGTTATAATAAAGCATAACTGTATTACGCTATGGAGCATCTCTCTTTCTATTTCTGGGATTTGAACACTAATACCCCAATCCTGTGAACTTGAGAGTGTGAACCGTGCAGAGACCCAGTGGCTGGGGGACACAGCCACCCGCTTACACGATCTCTGTGACAGGAGATCTAATCATCTGGTAAGGGGCGTTTTTGTCAGAGGTGGAGGAACTTCTTATATCACCACGCTCCCCAGGGAGATATGTTTGTGCATGCCTCACTCTGCATCAAGATTGGTGTTTTCTTCTCTCATCATAATGTTACTTCTCTCATAAGGACTATTTTTTGAGAATTTGGACTTTGCAGCAATATATGGTCCTCGATTCTGAGTTGTCACCGTTTTTTGCATTCACCTTGAATCGTGTAGTTTGTGGAGTTTAGTCTGCATTGTTTTAATTATTCACTTTATTTGTTTTTTGTACACTTTTGTCATCTATTTTGAGTGTTGTTTATCACCAGGAATGTGCTTGGCATGATTATATTCACCTGTTATAATCACGTTCACTTATTAAGCAGCGCAGCCTATTCCATCTAGCTATTTGAAGTGGGGGTTGTCTCTCATTTATGGTTGCAGCAGCACAAATTTACTATTTGTTTTTCACAGACACAGAGTTTTAGGATATATTAGAGGGATAGCGCAGTATAACTTTTTTTGATATGAAATACTTATATAGAATGTGTAGTTTACCACTGCCATCTAGTGGCCAAAGTCTGTAGCAGTTTTATCTGTGGTTATTAAATATTCTCAGACAGGAAGTGACCTTTGGTTTAGGAAGTTCTTCAACCATTTTAGATTGTCATTCTACATGGATGCAGCATGTCTGTTTCTCTCTCAAGGGGCTTGAGACATCATCACCTGTAAGTGCCTTTCTGTTGTGTCATCTGTCATTTATGATAGATTAGTTATTCTATGTGTACTGATATCTTGTTATTGTATTGTATTGCAGTTTTACAAAAAATAAAAAAGTAAAATAAAGTTGGATTACTTTGGTAGACAAATCAAGCATTGGGCTTCCGTTTACTGGAGTCTCTGACAAGTGTTTAGCTGTCTGTTTAGAACCACACATAGTCAGTGTTTTGAGAGCGCAACAGTGAAAAGGTGATAGCGCAACAAGCCTGGAGATATTAGTCTCTGCACAGACAGAATGAGTCTAAGATCAGGAAGACAGTATAAGGCTGAAGATCAGCTACCTGGGACACATCAAGGCAGGGAGAGCAAGCCAAGTGTCCATCAAGATGATACACGCTCACACTCGTCTAAATCAACAAGGTCCAGTCAGATTTCATCAGCAAGTGCCCTTTTAGTCAGAGCTCGTGCCAAAGCAGAAGCAGCTCCTGTTCAGCTAGAATTTGCTGAGAAAGAGGCTGCCATTATGAAAAAAAAATCAGAACAGGAAGCAAAGTTGCATATACTTCAGCGTCAGTGTACAGCCGCCGCTGCAGCAGCAGAGGCCGCAGATTATGCTGACATTGAGCGGTCTGGAAGTGGGTCTATCCATGAAGGCCCAGATGTGCCTGAGAAACCCCGTTCCTCAGCAGAACGTACAAAGGAGTATGTCCAAGAACTATTAAACAGCAATGCAACAAAACAGTTTCCCAATCCAGAGTCAGCTGAATTTAAACCAGAACCAGCAGAACCCCTGAGTGTATGAAAACAAACCCATGAAACCAGCAATGCCAGAACATTTAAAGATGAACCATTAGAGACATATAGGAATGGACCAAGTGAATCCTTACTACAGCAACCCAAACACCAGAGCGCACAAGATGTCACTAAATATCTTATCCCTAAAGAAATGGTTAATTCAGGCTTTCTCAAGTTCAATGACTCCCCCGAGAATTATAGGGCATGGAAGTCTACTTTTCTGAATGCAGTCAAAGACTTAGAATTACCAGCAGCTGAGATGCTAGACCTGATGATAAAATGGCTTGGGACTGAGTCAGCAGACCATGCAAGAAGGATGCACAGGATACACATATTTAACCCTTCAGCAGGATTTGATATGGCCTGGCAAAGGCTAGAGGAAAGATATGGATCACCAGAAGCAATTGAAGGTGCTCTAATGAAAAGACTGGAGTCTTCCCTAAGCTAAACAACAGAGACAATTTCAAACTTCGAGAGCTGGGTGATATTCCTTGGAAAGTCCAGTGTGCCAAAGAAGAAGGCTATTTAAGAGGACTAGCACATTTAGATACCGCTAGCGGTACTAAGCCTATAGTGGAGAAACTACCTCACAACCTACAAGAAAAATGGTTGAGTGTTGGAGCCAAATGCAAAGAAGATCATGATGTTCCCTTTCCCCCATTCTTTATGTTTTCTAGGTTTGTGCAGCAGCAAGCTAAGATCAGGTGTGATCCCAGCTTTTCCTTCATCACCAACAGTCAACTGCCAAAAGCAGAAAAGCCACCTAGAGCCTTCCATAGGACTTCAGTGATCGCCCATAAGACAACTGTACCCTCCGAGGAACCAGACTGTCTAAGCAGCTACAAGGTTAACACCTTTGAAGACCCTGACAGACTTTGCCCACTTCATAAAAAGCCCCACCCCCTAAACAAGTGCAAAGGGTTCAAAAGTAAACCTGTCAAGGAATCGATAGCCTTTCTTAGACAAAACGGCATCTGCTTCAAGTGTTGTGGATCCACTAAACATGTAGCCAAAGACTGCAAAATACAAGTGGATTGCTCAGAATGTGGCAGTAACAGACACATCACAGCTTTACACCCTGATACTTTGCATCAACCGTTAGAGGTCACTGAAGCCCCGAAAGGTGGGGACAGGGAGCAAAAAGATAATTCATTTACCCCAGTGATGCACGGAAATCTGTGGTGACAGTATAACTCCACGTTCATGTTCCAAGATCTGCCTAGCAACAGTGTACCCCACAGGGGAAAAGCAAAAAGCAGTTAAGATGTATGTGGTTCTGGATGAACAGAGTAACAGGTCACTGGCAAAGGTCAGACTTTTTTGATGCTTTCAACATTACATCGAGTGCAGTTCCATACACCCTAAAGACATGCAGGAGTGATGGAAACTTCAGGAAGAAGAGCTACCGACTTTACTATCGAGTCTCTTGACAAGAGAGTCCATCTCTCACTTCCCACCTTGATAGAGTGTGATATGTTACCAGACGATAAAGCAGAGATCCCTTCACCAGAAGTGGCCCTTCATCATCCTCATCTCAATTCGATATCACACCTTATTCCAGCTATCCAGAAAGATGCCTCTATCCTTCTACTTCTTGGAAGAGACATTCTACTGGTACATAAGGTACGCCAACAAATTAATGGGCCCTTTAATGCCCCCTATGCTCAAAGACTTGACCTAGGGTGGGTTATAGTAGAAGAAATTTGTCTAGGAGCAACACATCGGTCTGACAGCGTCAACACTTCAAAGACATCTGTGCTAGTGAATGGACGCACGTCCCTTCTTAGTCCATGTCAGAACAGCTTTGTCATCAAAGAAACCCTAAAACCATACTGCGACTCTCCTTCTAATTACAATAGAGACATTAGTAGTAGCATGAAGACTGACACTTTAGGGAACTCAGTGTTCCAGAGAACAAAAGATGATGAAAAACAAGCAATATCCATAGATGATCAAGCCTTTCTCAATATCATGGATAAAGAGACTTTCCAAGATGAAAACAACAATTGGGTAGCTCCTTTACCTTTTCGCACACCCAGGTGTTATTTACCTAGTAACAGAGAGCAAGCCATGAAGCACCTGAAAGCACTACGTAAAACTTTGCAAAGAAAACCTGAAGTGAAAAAAGACTTCATCAAAAGGATGCTTGACAATAATCATGCTGAAGTAGCACCATCACTGGATGAAGGTAAAGAACACTGGTATCTGCCAATGTTTGGCGTTTACCATCCACACAAGCCAGACCAAAAAAGAGCTGTGTTCGATTCCAGTGCTCAACATGAAGGTGTTTCATTAAATGATGTTCTGCTGAGTGGCCCAGATCTAAACAACACACTTCTGGGTGTCCTCTTACGCTTCAAGAAAGAGCCTCACAGGGGATGTGCAACAGATGTTTTATTGTTTTCTAGTGAGAGAGGACCATCGTGATTACCTGCGTTTCCTGTGGTACATGGATAACAACACAGATAAAGAGGTGACAGAGTATAGAATGAGGGTTCATGTTTTTGGTAATAGTCCTTCTCCTGCTGTTGCCATATACTGCGTGCGCAAAGCTGCCCAGAAAGGTGCAGAACATTATGGTCAAGATACCAAACACCTTGTGATGAGACATTTCTGTGTAGACGATGGACTTGCTTCAGCTAGCACACCTGAAGGGGCAATCAACATTCCTAACAAAGCAAAACAAATGCTGGGAGAGTCTAATCTGTGACTACATAAGATAGCCTCTAACAGCAAACAAGTCATGGAAGCTTTCACCACAGAGCCACACCACAGAGCTAAGTATCTCAAAGACCTTTGCCTGGGAACAGACACCCTTCCTTTACAGAAGAGTTTAGGCCTAAGCTGGGATATAGAGAAAGACTGTTTTGTTTTTCAGGTTTCTTCAGTAGAAAAGCCATTCATGAAAAGAGGAATTCTATCCAATGTGAACAGTCTCTATGATCCTCTCGAGTTTGTAGCACCTGTCACCATAAAAGGTAAGGCCTTAGTTTGTGCACTGTCAAGTGGAGAAAGTGAGTGGGATGCCTTACTTCCACAAGAGAGACTCCATGAGTGGGTCCAATGGACAGAGTCTTTACAAGCCTTATAATGTTTACAAATACCCAGATGTTATGTTCCTGTTTCATTTTCACAAGCCTGCAAAAGAGAACTGTACATTTTTTCAGATGCATCTGTTACCGCAATAGGTGCAGTTGCTTACTTGAAGGTAAACAACACAGGAAATGGGCTAAGACCAGTCCCAATGTTAAAGTTGGAGATGTTGTGTTGTTGAAAGATAGTCAAGAAAGCAGAAACAACTGGCCTTTGGGAATTATCACAAATACGTTGCCAAGTAAAGATGGTAATGTCATAAAGGTTGAAGTCAAAGTGATGAAACAAGGGACTGTTAAAGTGTACGCCAGACCAGTTTCGGATGTCATTGTTCTCCTTTGAACAGGTATTTCTGTTATGTTGTTGACACAATACATAACATAGAGCTTGTCACTGACGGCTTTCAGACATGACATTCGCCATGAGTTAAAATTCATCCTGTGGATTACAATTGACATTGGAGATAGTTTGGCCTAGTGCGGCTTCTCCAATCCGAAGATAGGTTTATGGACAAAACTATTTCTTCATGTAGGCTATCAGCTTGAAGTATCCTTCTTCAAGGTCCAAGCAGTACTGATTCACAATTTTTTAAGCAGAATGTTAAAGGAAAATGTTAAATGTTTCCTTTAACATTCTGCTTAAAAATTTGTAAAATAGTACTGCTTGGACCTTGAAGAAGGGGACATATCCCGAAAGCTTGTCCTAAAAAATTGTATGTTAGTGCAAATAAAAAAAGTATCACAGACAGTACTCAATTTTCTCTGTCACAATTGCAATAATACGGCTACAGTTAAATCAAGCTTGAAGTACCATAGCCAAGAGACACTGATATTGTGGACTCATGTTTTAGTTTATGTTACCAGTTCTAGACAGGAAAGTATTTTCTTATTAGTGTGTTTTCCCCTGTACAGTAGATATGTATAGTAGTGATATAATGTATTATATCAGACAGGGAGTGTAAATTAGTTATAGTACTTATATAGAATGTGTAGTTTACCACTGCCATCTAGTGGCCAAAGTCTGTAGCAGTTTTATCCTTAGTTATTAAATATTCTCAGACAGGAAGTGACCTTTGGTTTAGAAAGTTCTTCAACCATTTTAGATTGTCACTCTACATGGATGCAGCATGTCTGTTTCTCTCTCATGGGGCTTGAGACATCATCACCTGTAAGTGTCTTTCTGTTGTGTCATCTGTCATTTATGCTAGATTAGTTATTCTATGTGTACTGATATCTTGTTATTGTATTGTATTGCAGTTTCACAAAAAAAAATAATAAAGAAGTAAAATAAAGTTGGATTACTTTGGTAGACAAATCAAGCATTGGGCCTCCGTTTACTGGAGTCTCTGACAAGTGTTTAGCTGTCCGTTTAGAACCACACATAGTCAGTGTTTTGAGAGCGGAACAGCTACACCATTCATTCAGAATAATACCTTCATGCCCAGTAAATCTTTTGGGTAGAGATTTAATAGTCATCTTAGAAATTGAAATATTCTTAACTCAAAGAGGGGGAGTAGCTATAGAATCACCATTGTTCTTTCAAACTGAAGTACCTCCTTCATTTCCGCAGTACCACCCCCTCTGGGCTAAAGACAGCCTTGATGTAGGATACATTTCATGTACCCCCTACAGGGCCAGATTAAAATAAGGAGCATCCCCATTGTACCACAAACAGTACCATCTTTCCAAAGAGAAGGAGGAAGGTATCAAACCTATCGTTGACCAATTCCTGAAACAAGGCATTTTAAGACCCATAATATCACCCTATAACACCCTCATAAACCCAGTTAAAAACAGTGATGGATCATACAGATTTGTGCAAGACCTTCAAGCCATAAATAACCTTGTGATTCCAATTACCCCTATTGTACCTGATGTACCATCTCTCATTACCTCCATACCTGCCTCAGCAGTGTGTTTTTCAGGCATTGATTTAAGTAATGCTTTTTTCTCCGTCTCGGTAGATGACGAGACACAACTACTACTAGATTTTTCCTATAGAGGGGGCCAGATAACCTGGATTTATTTGCCACAAGGTTATATAGACTCACCTGCAGTCTACTCAATAGTTCTCCAGGCCACCTTACAGTCTTGGGCACCTAGTCATGGTTCCATCCTTCTTCAATACGTCGATGACCTACTGTTGTGTAGTCCCTTCCAGGAAGCCTGTCAGAAAGACTCTGTTTTACTGTTAGATCATTTAGCACAGACAGGTCATAAAGTGTCTAAGAAAAAGATGCAATGGTGTCAGAAAACTGTGGATTATGTGGTTTTATGGTTTTACTCTGTCCCATGGTGAAAGGAGAATCAGTCACAAAAGAGCTGTGACTCTCGTGGGTCTACCCCGCCCACGTACCAAGAAGGAAGTGTTAACCTTCTTGGGTATGATTGGTTACTGCCACCAATGGATACCTGATTGCTTCTACTATGACAATATATTGAAACAAGCTGCTCTACCTTACAGTCCTGACCTTGTGAAGTGTAGTGATGAAATGGTTAATGCTTTTGTGTATCTTAAAACTGCTATGGTAACTGCTCCTGGTTTGGGATTACCTGATTATTGTAAAATGTTTCATTTGTTTGCAAGGGACAACTGTAAAACCATGGCTGTGGACCTTGCACAAGAACATGGAGGAAAGCTGAGACCTGTAGCCTTTTTTTCTAGAGTAGTCCCAGTTCCAGTACAAGGCACGCCGGCGTGTCTGAGGGCTTTGGTCTCTTGTGCCATGGCTGTAGAAATGGATACATCATTTACATTAGGTCTCCCTTTGGAACCACACATCATACACCAGATTGTGTATCTGCTAAAAAAATCTAAATACCCAACACTTGTCTGCACAACGACTAAGTGGGTATGAAGTTATCCTCATGAGTAACCCCTCCCTGCAGATAAGGTACAGCGCACCCATGGCAGGTCCTGCCCCCATCTTGAATGCCCTGCTTGGGATAAATGGTGAAACAGATGAATTAGTCCCCTCCTATGATTGTATAGACATTGTACATCACCTCGAGCTGATCAACTTTCAAGTCCTAAAGAAGGAGCACATATTGTGTTCATAGATGGGTCTTGCTCCCGCCCCAATGATCACACCTATTATGCAGGTTATGCAGTGATAAAACTACCTGACATAGTGATAGAGGCACAACCCATACCTTATTAATCATCTTAAGCAGCAGAGCTTATTGCTCTCACTAGAGCGTGTCAGCTTTTTAAAGGACAAGAAGTGGACATTTACACAGATTCCTAATATGCTTTCAGAGTCACATATGACTTCGGAGTAATTTGGCAGAGGCGTGGTTACATTACTACGGATGGAAAATTTGTCTCCCACTCCTCCCTGGTCCTTGCATTGCTCAAGGCTTTCACCCTACCCAGCAAGGTAGCAATTATTCACTGTAAAGCGCACACACACAGTACTGACGACATTTCAAAGGGAAATGCACTGGCCAACGCCACTGCTAAACAAGCTGCTTTGGTGGTCCCAGATTTTATCCAAATGCCCCCCTTACACCCCCAACTTTGCCCTGGGAACAGGTTTTGCAGGAACTACAGGCTATGACTTCACCAGAAGATCTGGCCTATTGGCATAAACAGGGTCTGACAATGAGTCCTGAGATTGGAATCATTGCCAAAGAGGGGAAACCTGGCATACGAAAAGCAAGTGCACCTTTATTCATTTCACAGTACCATGGCATAGGACATAAAAATAGAAAGCTACAGCTGAAATGTTAACACAAGAGTTCCACATTCTACATGTATTACCCCTATGTAAATCTTTTGTGTCCAGATGCATTGAATGTATCAAAAATAATCCAAACACACCAAACAAGCCCAAACATGAACATCTATTGTATCCTACCTCTTATTTTACACATCTACAAACTGATTTCACTCATATGCCAAAATTGGGCAAAAGACAGGAATATATTTTAGTGATAGTGGACATGTTCTCCAAGTGGGTAGAAGCCTTTGTATGTACCCGGGAAGATGCAAGGACAGTTGTAAAAATCCTGACACAAGAAATAATATCCAGGTGGGGATGTCCATTGCAAATAAATTCAGATAACGGCCCAGCATTTGTCTCCGAGGTATGTCAGGAACTAGTTAAGATTCTTTGCAAATAGTGTGGAAATTCCACATTCCATATCACCCACAGAGTTCAGGTATAGTGGAAAGAATGAACCGAACAGTTAAAGACAAAATAAGGAAGGCTACTGGTGGCACATTTGCCAAATGGAAAATTGTGCTGTCTGCGGTTTTAGCAGAAATAAGAATGACCCCTTCCAAGACCAATCACTTGTCCCCTTTTGAGACCCTGATGGGTCGACCTTTTCCCACACACTGGATTAAGAAACCCTTGGTAATAGAGCAGGGAGATCTGAGTTTGATACCGGAAGAATATTGTAGAAACTTGAATATGAAGCTGAATGGTATCTATGGTAAAGTATTCTCTTCTTTTCCATTACTCTCACAGGAACCAACGCACGAGTTCCAACCCGGAGATGTGGTCGTAATTCGCCAGCTGAACTGGACCAAGAAGCAAGATTACCCTGTCAGCCTGCCCACTAGCATAGTCGCAGTGACCAGAACCGCTGTCCTCACAGAACAATCCGGAGCCTGGATCCATGCCAAGAGGATAAAGAAAGTACCACAAAGGACCCAGAAGCAAGACACAGATAAGGGAGGTGAATCAGGGGATGCAAATCCTCGAAGAGCAAGTGAAACAGGTGATAAGGACTCTGAAAAAGATTACCTCACTTCGCTCACCACAGACTTCTGGGAAAGCCTCGTGCCTACTCTGTATGCTGGTACTGATGGTGTTTCTGCCCACATGGATCATCACTAACTGTATTTATCATTCTGAGGACTTGGGCACCCTAAAGGCCATATGCAGCTCCCCTTCTAATGGAACAGTAACTAGACAAAGGAGGGAATCCAGAGAAGAAATTAGGTGTGGGTGCGGCGCTGTTCTGGTTTTATGGCAACGTGTTATGACACTGTGATAACATGTTAAGGTCACCTCTGATAGGTGAGTGAAAGTGTAAAAATGCTGGTTGATAAAAAATTATTGAAAAACTTTATCCCCCCCCCCAAAAAAAAGATAACAACCAAAAGTGATTTTACATAAAAATAGAAAATGATGAATATGTAATTTGCTTCAGACAGTGGCTGATCCTATACAACTCACTGTCTACCATGTGATGCTGTTATATCAAAATATGCCCATGTATTCATACTGTGCATTGATATAAAGTGCTAAGGTGAGTGGAAGGGAAAAAGGAAGGGAGGGAGGGAAATGGAAGGGAAAGGGGGAGGGGGAAAATGCAGTCAATGGTAAAGTGACTTGTTCTCAAAATAACAAGTGTCAGAAAAAACAATGTTGCTTTGAATAGTCTTAATTATAGTGCACAGGTGATAGTTATGCCTGAAAGCTTGTTCCTCTTAGTAAACAATATTAATCAATAGAATCTTCTTATTCCAGTGTTCATTAGTGACAGTGCTTGATATTCGTGCTCTTACTGTGCAAACACTCACCGGATACTTTCACCCCTGCAGGGGTATTGCGCGGTCACAGTTTATGCCACTGTGCAGCAGTTCCTGGCAATCCTGGATCGTGTTATGTTAACATAAAAGAGAAGCTGTGCCCATAGCGTAAAAACGTTTAAAACCTTTATTCCAAAAGTAACAGAATGGTACTCACATTATACAAGTTCAATTCAAGCCTAAAAGATCTGAGTTTAAACCGTCAAACAATCCTGTATTCGTTGGGAGATGACGCACGACGTTGGACAGGCCACGCCATACGCGTTTCGTCATTGGACGTCTACGGGAGCATGCCCCTTGCTACACCTCCCACCCTTATATAGTGTGCGGTGTTCATACTGCACTTGTGCACTTAGATTTCTGGCGGCCATTTTGCCTGTGATTATTGTAGACCGGAGTCTGTGCCTATTCCCTATCTGCTGTGGTTATACAAGTTTGTTCTCAATTTGTGTTTGAATTAGTGACACCGCAGACTTATTCCTGATATCCGGAATTGGTGCCACCGCTCATTTAGTGCTTTAGTTAATCCTGTGATGATACACTTATTTGCGCAAGGCAGATTTAAATGAAATCCCGCATACCAAAACAAAGGGTCTATTGTCTTAACGGTTATACACAACAATATAAGAAAGTAAAAAAATACTCAGACCCTCCTACTGATAAAATGTTGTTACTTCAGTATAAGTATTCTTTTGCTCAGAAGTCAGGTCATGACAAATGCTGGGTGTGCAGTAAATTGCACTTGAGTACACTTCGAATTCCTCTGTTAGCTGTCCCTGTGAACACAACTTTGTTTCCAAATGGTATTCCTCCTGTAACTATGACCAATATATCGCTTATATATGCGAATAACACAATTTCCTTCCCCATAATTGGTAGAAGCCACTCTCCAGATTGGTGTTTTAAATTAGGAAATTCCCTAAATAAAGGTTAAAAGATATGCCGAAGCTCACAGTTTAATATCTTTTTAAACAGAGATTTGTCCTCCATGTTTCGCACCAATAACCTAGAAATTAATAAAAATATAAATACCGTCTTGAATCGAGGAGCTGGTATCAACAACCCTGTGAGTTTCATTTGGACCAGTTGACCATGGCCGTCTATGATGAAAGTGTCCAGGATACTATAAGCCGATGACCATTTTCCCTAGGGAATACTGTATATGTATGTTGCAGCAAGGAATGCTACCCATGGATACCGGTTGGTACCCGTGGGTGGTGTTATTTGGCTTCATTGATTCCAGTGATGAGAATCAAAGGGGATGAAAAAGGAAAGCACCAACATCTTTTGAAAGCTAGCGCATACCCCAGGTACCCCCTTAAACACATAGAGAAAAGAGAGTTGTTTTCTGATAAAGACCAAGCCTGGGCATGGTTTCCCTCGTGGACCGGATGGGGAATAGAAATAATGAAAAGAATAAATAACTACTCCAAAATTATGTAGACATCAAACTGTTAAGTATCAAACAAAGGACTATTCACAAACAACTAGATATGCACGAAGTAGCCATTGAATTCATAAGTGCTGCCCTCACTGGACTACGTGAAGTAACGGAGGACTATGAGTGCTGCACATGGATTCATGATACCAGTATTGAAATATCCGATTACTAAGATATAATTGATAAACTCCGAAAGGAGGTGTCAAACCTCCAAGCTGAAGCCAGAGATAGTCAGTATATATGTGTCACCGGCGCAAAAAACTTTTCCTTTTTACCCTTTAAAAACCTTATTTGAGTTGCTGCATTCAAAAAAAACATTCAGTGGAATGGGATAGAACAAAAATTTGTGTGTGTGAGTGCGCTACTCTTTTACCATACACCACTCAGATTTGTACATCACTTTCCTAAAAATAGGTTGTACAATTAATAAAAACCCTCGTGCCCCCCTAAAATTATATTTGTGTTCCACTTACAAAACGTACCCTGTTTCCCCGAAAATAAGACCTAGCGTGATTGTCGGTGATGGCTGCAATATAAGCCCTACCCCCCAAATAAGCCCTAGTTAAAGTCCTTGTAGGTCTTATTTTCAGGGTAGGGCTTATTTTCGGGGAAACAGGGTAGGGCTCATTTAGGGGGGTAGGGCTTATATTGCAGCCATCACCGACACTCACGCTAGGTCTTATTTTGGGGGAAACAGGGTATATATAAATCACCAATTCGTTACCAATCTTTATGTCAAAATTACTAACATGCAAAACAATGAATTAACATAAATTCCATGTGCCCAAAGTGCAAATTCCTCAATAGTTGCTGTGATTTCGGCTCTTTAGGTGCCGCTGTGTATCATCTGTAATTCATTGTGACTTTTGTGACCCACCACCACCGTATAGATCGGCCATTTACCAGATGTTTCTTATATAGTAAGCCTTCGGTTCATTAATAAGGGATAACCACTCCACCTTTTACTGTTCCACACCTGCTATGCTTGGACTTTGGTATTCCTCATGCAAGAAATATGGACAACGATCATTGCGCAATGCGTTTAAAGCTTATTTATTATCATAAAAATATAAAGTGTACACTCACATTTAAAAGTGCCCTCGAGCCGGCACTAAGCTATTCCAGCAGTTAAGGATGGGTGTCATTTAGTAGCATGGTCAGCCTGTGTACGATGTGAGTACTCCCCGCATCCGGCTTGCGCTTCACTCCTCGTTCCCGTTCGTAACTACACCTACTACGGACGTTCACGCTCACGTGATTCAAAATTTCCCAGCAGCCTCTACGCATTTCGCATCATAGTATGCGTCATCAGGAAGCTGCCGTGTGATTGGTGCGTGTCCTATTTATATTCCGTTGGGAAATATGATAGTTTCCATCTTAACTAAGGGCATTTGCCCATTTTCGTTCTTTGACTTCCTCTTTCGTGTCGCCATCTTAACTAAGGGCCTTTGCCCAATTTTCATTCTCTGACTTCCTCTTTCATGTTCTGAGCGTCCATACCCCGTCCTCCTTGCTACAACTACTTTCCCATTTCTTAATGTTTAAAATATATATACAAGTATGTTCTTTACAAAGAAATTCCCCATCTATAGCTGCTGGAGAGGCTTTCACAATTTTCTACAATATAATATGCAATTAATTTCACTATTCCTGCCCCCCGACCTACTCTGACTTACAGAAATATGGGACAGCAAAAAGATTTTTTTATATAACCATTATAAAACCGCAAAATCTCAAACAAATATGCATGTGTACTCCTACCATGCAAATTACGAATACATATTTCCAAACCCCGCTTAATCTATTCAAAAATTTATTTTAAAATTTATATATAATTAAAATACCAAAAAAATATATATTAAATTAAAAATTAACAAAAAAAATATCAAAAAAATACCAAATAGAAATAAAAAATATAAAATATAAATAAAAAAAAATGTATATGTGGGAAAACTAAAAATAAAAATTTTATTTTAATTTTATTTTTACTTTTATTTTTCCCACATATACATTTTTAAGGCAAAGGCCCTTAGTTTAGATGGCGACACAAAAGAGGAAGTCAGAGAATGAAAATGGGCAAACGCCCTTAGTTAAGATGGCGACTATCATATTTCCGGCCCAACAGAATATAAATAGGACACGCACCAATCACACGGCAGCTTCCTGATGACTCATACTATGATGCAAAACGCGTAGAGGCTGCTGGGATATTTTGAATCACGTGAGCGTGAACATCCGTAGTAGGTGTAGTTACGAACGGGAACGAGGGGTGAAGCGCAAGCTGTATGCGGGGACTATTCACATCGTCCACAGGCTGACCACGCTACTAAATGACACCCATCCTTAACTGCTGGAATAGCTTAGTGCCGGTTCGAGGGCACTTTTAAATGGGAGTGTACACTTTGTATTTTTATGATAATATATAAGTATTAAACGCATTGCGCAATGATCATTGTCCATATATCTTGCATGAGGAATACCAAAGCTCAAGCATAGCAGGTGTGGAACAGTATAAAAGGTGGAGTGGTTATCCCTTATTAATGAACCGAAGGCTTACTATATAAGAAACATCTGGTGAGTGGCCGATCTATACGGTGGTGGTGGGTCACAAAAGTCACAATGAATTACAGATGATACACAGCGGCACCTAAAGAGCTGAAATGACAGCAACTATTGAGGAATTTGCACTTTGGTCACATGGACTTTATGTTAATTCATTTTTTTGCATGTTAGTAATTTTGACATAAAGATTGGTAACGAATTGGTGATTTATATATACATTTTGTAAGTGGAACACAAATATAATTTTAGGGGGGCATGAGGGTTTTTATTAATTGTACAACCTATTTTTAGGAAAGTGATGTACAAATATGAGTGGTGTATGGTAAAAGAGTAGCGCACTCACACACACAAATTTTGAAGCCAGAGATAGATATTGCCAAAGATAGGTGGAACCCCTTTAAGGGACAAGGAAGTTTTGGTGATTTTTTTGGTTCCATTTACGTATTTCTTGCTGCAACTTTACATGTAGCAATAACCACAGGCTAGATGAGTTCCAGTAAGAACTGGTTGTGAAACTATGTCTTCAGATACAGCCAACCGTCAACATCCCATGACCTATGATACTAGTTTAAACCTGATGTCTACGATGTCACCCTGTATGTCTTGACCCTCCCCATATGTGTTTTGTGACTCCTTTTGTTCCAGTTTGCATAAAAGCTTGACTCAAGCCAATAAACGAGCATTCTTTGAAACTATTCTGTCTTGTGTTCATTGGGTGCTTCCGGAGCTCTGAGAGGTCTCACTGATCGTCCAGGCGTCTAGTCAAAATTAACCCTTACACCCTCCTTTTCTCCCATCTTACATGTCTACTCTACATTGTCCTTTAACAAATTCACAAGTTGTTTACCTGGTACACCTCATTGGTAATCCACTGAATAGGCCGTGCGCAGCCACCTTAGTTACAGTAAATCCAGAATAACCTTACTGTTTGGACCTTATGCTGTTGTACCCCGTGTTTATTCCTGTTTTCCTTTCCTTTCCTTTGTATTACTTGAAATTACAATAAAGATATATTGAAAATAAAAAAGGTTTGTGGTACTGGGATAGGTACTATCCTAAAGGTGTAGAGAATTTGAGGAATCAATTGCATTTTAAATACCGCAAGGTGGCCTGACCATGACAATTCATGCTGTGCAAGATGTGATAACAGTTTTTTTTAGCTTTCCTATCCAAGGGAGATCATTGGCTGAGTATAAGGAATCAGGGGAGATAGTAAGTATTGTTGCCAAGTATGGGATGCCCTCATCTTCCCAGGTAAATGGGTAAGCTTCTTGTAAAGATTTTCTGACTTTTCGATCCACCCCAAGATCTAAGATACGTGACTTCAATTAATTCACCTTATAATATGAAATTCCATTAAAGAGATAGAGGGACTGATACACTGACACCAAAGAATCGGTCACCTGAGTAAGCATAAGTATGATGTCGTCTGCAAAGGTGCTAATTACTTGTTCACTTTCTCCAATTGTAAAACCAGGGGTGATGGACACCCCTGGGGGTTGAGAGAGCATCCCTGAAAAATACACTCTAGCTGAAGGGGATGTATATAATGCAAGAATTGCTAATAGGATGTGGCCAGAGAAACCAAATTTTGAGAGTGTTTTACTGTTTTATCCAGTGTATCCTAACAAACTGTCAGGGCTGGGCTCAGCCCTTTCTTCTCAGAGCTTTGTGCTCAGATGTTTAGTAATTGCCAGCACTCTTCATTCTACAGTGACTCACCTGGTCTTCATTTCCTGCTTGTCAGTTAGCCCTGCTGGCTATTTAAATTGCCTGTCTAACTTCCCTTCTGGTTACTGATCCTGTTTACTGCCTCTACTACGCTGATCTCTGGATTCCTGTTTCACTGGCTTGTTCCAACTACCCGCTCTGATTACTGAACCCTGGCTATATTTTAACTATGTTTGCTCTGTTTGTACCATTTTACCATTACCATTTACCATTTTATTAAAAAGTGTGATTTTTACTGCACTTCTGTCTCAGTCTAATTCATGGTTCCTGACAGTAGGTGAAGGCCATGAATTCAGAAGATGCAGGTTAACCACTTATTTGTAATATTTTCCAGATCTTATAAGCAGAATCACCGCATGGATCAGTTTGCCATAACGTTACGGATGCTACTCATTCACACTGCTCACCTGGATCCTCCCACTGAGGCTGTTCCAGTACAACCTGTGTTGCAGGCTGTCCCTGCAGCTGCTCCATTCTCTGTGCAGGCACCGCCTCGAATATTCCCTCTATAATAGGTAGGTCTGGTTCCGCTCCACTTCCCCAGAGATTTTTTGGGGGCAATCCAGTTCAATGCAAAGGGTTTCTCAACCATATTGGTATATATGTTAGGATACTGCCCCAGGCATTTCCCATGCATAGAAGCAAAGAGCTGCCAAGAGCCTCATGTCCATCAAACAGAGTATGAGAACTGTTGCAAATATGTGTGGTGGTTTATCTATATGATATCCTCATATTTTCCAAGTCCCTAGAGTACCACCACACAAATGTCTGTCGTGTGCTTCAGAGGCTGAGAGATAATAACCTGTATTGTACATTGGAGAAGTGCAAGTTTCACCTTGAACAGGTTAAATTCCTGGGTTATGTCATTTCTACAGCTTTCGATGGACCCAGAGAAACTTTCGGCAGTTCTACAGTGGCCCCAAACCCATGGATTTACGTCCATTGCAACGTTTTCTTGGCTTTGCCAATTATTATTGGGAGTTTATTCAAAACTTCTCCTCTCTGGTCAAAACCCTGACTGATGTGACCAGAAAGGTTGGTAACGTACAGAATTGGTCTCCGGATTCCATTAATGCCTTTGAGAGTCTCAAGGCTGCCTTTGTTTCTGATCCTGTGTTGATAAATCCTGATCCCACGGTACCTTTCATCCTTGAGGTTGATGCATCCGAAACTGGAGTTGGTGCCCGACTGTCTCAACGTCCCACCTCTGAGAGCACTATTCATACTTGTGGCTACTTTTCCAAGAAATTATCTCCTGCAGAATGCAATTATGAGATTGGGTACAGAGAGTTGTTAGCGATCATTTTAGCCCTTAAATAATGGAACACCGCATAATGTTTGTTGTTCGCTCAACGTCCAAACAACCAAAGTTTGGCCCGAACTTATGCTCGGGCCAAACTTTGGTTGTTTGGACGTTGGGTGAACAACGAACATTATGCGGTGTTCACGGCAAATTCGAAACCGTGGTACCCCCGTTAAAGTCTATGGGACACTAACATGAAAAACCAAAAGTGCTAATTTTAAAGGCTTATATGCAAGTCATTGTCATAAAAAGTGTTTGGGGACCCGGGTCCTGCCCCTGGGGACATGTATCAAGGCAAAAAAAAGTTTTAAAAATTGACTTTTTTTGGAAGCAGTGATTTTTAATATTGCTTAAAGTGAAACAATAAAAATGAAATATTAATTTAAATATCATGTCTGGGGGTGTCTATAGTATGCATGTAAAGTGGCACAGTTTTCCCGTGTTTAGAACAGTACCACAGCAAAATTAAATTTCTAAAGGAAAAAAAGTTGTTTAAAACTGATCGCGGCTGTAATGAATTGTCGGGTCAATACAGTATAGATAAAACTCATTGAAAAAAACAGCATGGGTCCCCCCCCAGTCCATTACCAGGCCCTTTGGGTCTGGTATGAATATTAAGGGGAACCCTGAACCAAAATTTTAAAGAAAAATTGCGTGGGGGTCACCCCAAAATCAGGCCCTTCAGGTCTGGTATGGATTTTATGGGGAACCCTGTGCCAAAATAAAAAAAAGGCATAGGGGTCCCCCCCAAAATCCATACCAGACCCTTATCCGAGCACTCAACCTGGCAGGCCACAGGAAAAGAGGGGGGACGCGAGAGCACCCCCCTCCTGAACCGTACCAGGCCACATGCCCTCACATGGGGGGATGCTTTGGAGTCCCCAAAGCACCTTGTCCCCATGTTGATGGGGACAAGGGCCTCATTCCCACAACCCTTGCCTGGTGGTTGTGGGGGTCTGCCGGCGGGGGGCTTATTGGAATCTGGAAGCCCACTTTAACAATGGGACCCCCAGATCCCGCCCTCCCCCCATGTGAATTGGTTACGGGTACATTGTACCCTTACCATTTCACAAAAAAAAGTGTCAAAAATAGTAAAAAAGACAGGAGACACTTTAGGAAAAAAAAAATGTCTCCTGATGTAGATCCATCTCACGCGAGCCAAAATTTTTTTTAAAAAAGCAGCAACAGCTCCGCCTCCTCTGGGCGTGGCCTGGAGAGTGATGGGGTAGGACGTGTTTAGTGAGAGCTCCGCTTGCCAATACTCCTACAACACAATCCTGCTATAATCCGGGCGATCCTAACCTCCCTGCAGTAATCAGCAAGCCTGCTTTGTTCCCGGCCTGGCCATCGACCTAATCCAGCCTTTTGGAGCGCCATCCGCGACCGCGATCGCCGGATCTCCCCGCCCGGGGACTGCCTGTAGGACAGACCGCGGCTTCGGCCTAGTCCGTGGAGCGGCGGCCATCTTGCTGCACCCGGCGGCGGCTCCATCACGATTTCTGGCCGCATCCTGCACCCCAGAGACCCCTGATTAGCTGCCCTGGCCACCGGACCACCTGTGGACGCTACCACAGCAATTTTGAGCCCTGTAGCAGCTGGCTGGAGGGTCTGAGGCCCGACCTGCTGCCTGGAGCGGCGGCCATCTTGCTACACCTGAACATTTCCCTGCCACATCTTGCTCCCTGGAGGCCCCTGACTACCTGCCCTGGCCAACAGATTACCTGTGGGCACCGCCACAGCATTCCTACACCCTGTGGTAGCGAGTTGGAGGATCTCCTGGTCTCTGGAGAAGCGGCCATCTTGCTGCACCCGGGATCACCTCCGCCCTGTAACTCACTTGTGGAAGATTTTTAAAGCAGCATCAGCAGCGGGTCTTTAAGCCGACGGACTTCTTCACATGCACCGCCGATCATCCCGGCCAGCCAGAGGAAGGGGTAAGAAGTTGAAATTTTCCCCCGAACCGGTGGAGACAGAGGCGGCCTGTGTAGGCCGCGTGGGGCCCGGGAGGCGAGCTAGTAACAACATGGCGTCCCAGACAGAGCAGCCAGAGCAGTCCCCCTCTACACAGCCAGGCCTGGCTGATGTCCTGGCTGCTATAGGAAATTGCCAAGCCTCCCTTACTACCCTTACCTCCAAGGTAGATGCTGTGCAATTAGATGTTGGTCTAATAAGGCTGGACATGGATAAAATTAGGGGCAGACTTTCTGATGCAGAACAGCGTCTGGGGCAAGTGGAGGACACTGTAGAGTCTCATGGAACAGACTTAAGGGCCCTGCAAACCAAAATTAGAGCACTGGAATATAAATCCGAAGATGCGGAAAACCGTAATAGGAGGAACAACCTCCGTATTGTAGGTCTGGCGGAAGGAGCTGAGGGGAAATGTCCGACGGAGTTTATTGAAGGCCTACTACGTTCCCTCCTACCAGGGGCTCAATTTTCACCTTTCTATGCGGTGGAGCGGGCTCACCGGATCCCTCCCAAGCCGGGCCCCCCCGGAGCACCGCCACGCACATTTATCCTAAAGTTTCTGAACTTCTGTGACAGGGATGAGGTGCTTCGGGCTGCTAGAGTACAGGGAGAAATACGCCATCAAAATAACAAGCTACTTATCTTCCCTGACTACTCTGTCGAAACTCAAAAGCTCAGACGCTCCTTTGACCAGGTGAAGGCAGCCATGCGTCTTAAGGGCATTCGATACAGTGTTCTGTTTCCAGCGCGATTGAGGGTTCAAGACGGGGAAACTATCAGATTTTTTACCTCCCCCAGGGATGCTAACGCATGGCTGGAATCACTGCCCCCCAACCGTTAAACGCTGCAACATGCTCTTCTGTACTTCTGCTCTGAAAATTGGCCGCTGATTGTTCAAATTTCAATAGGGGATTTAATCTTGCACCCGTTGTGCCTTTTGTATTCCCTGTCAGTATACAGTATAAGTGTTGTGCCCCTGGCTATGCCAGGTGATATCTACTCTCAAGCTTGCCACTGTTTGAATCTACTGTGGGATAACCTTTTTTGTCCTTTACAAGATGTTCCTGAGATGTTAGGATTTTTAGAGATGAAGATTACCTATGTTTACTGACATGCTGCAGCAATGACTTGTTTGGCTCTCTTGGAAGCTCAGATTTCAGTAATTCCTGAAGGAGGGTCACTGGCGGACTCTAGTGACCATTACATGTATTGCAGGTTCACTTCTCCCTCTACTTTCACTTGCAAGTGATATACACCTTTCATTATGACTGCCTAGGCTGTAATTCCACTCTGGGAGACAATCAGTTGCTAACTGCAATACAGGGAGAAAAGCACTTTTGTCAGATTGATTGCCTAAAGTATGGCATACCCTGTCTTCCCAAGCTACAGGATGATCCTCCTCATTTATCCTAAACAGAGAACATACTTTATTTTAATTTTAATTTTTTTTTTCTATTCTTCATGTGTTGCTAGTTTAATCCACACATCTACTCACCCACAGTGGTCCGAAATGAGACGGTCCGAAATAACCTCTGTTGGTTGGAATGCTATTTTTCTCCTGATTCCTAATGGCGGCGGAGTCTCTCGTCACCTTACGTGGACAATCCTCTCCACTAAGGGTCTACACCCACTGGTTCACGCTCCCTGAACTTGGGGTTTTATTTTTCTTTTTTGATGTTAGGGGAACAAGGCATTCCTAGGTTGGGGTGGGGGATGCGGGGTGGGGGGCGGGGTTTAATGCTGGGTTTGTTTTTGTTAACACTATTTTACTGTTTCAGGTGCTTTAGATATGACGCATGTTTGAACAGAACCATTTACACAGTGCTATGTAGAACAATATATGTGTGGCTGGACTGGGATGCTACCTGTCTGGTATGTTACATAACTGCATTTCCACTATGCCTCATACTCCATGGCTGAGATAAAGGTAATTTCATGGAACGTTCGGGGGCTTAATACTGCTGTTAAGCGTTCCCTGGTGTTTCGTTTCCTTCGATCCCACAACCCGCAGATCTGTATTCTCCAGGAGACACATCTGCCGCAAAACAAAACGGTATGCCTTAGGAAAGCCTGGGTGGGCCTTAATTATCATTCCACCTTTTCCACCTATGCCCGGGGGGTCAGCATCCTGGTCCACAAGACACTACCGTTTAGGCTGATTAAGGTTAAAACAGATAAAGAAGGGAGATTTGTTGTTATACATGCTAATATATTTGATAAGAATGTGGTACTAGTTGGGCTTTATGTTCCTCCGCCAGCATCTGGCAGGGTCCTTCACGAGATCATGCAAATAGCGGTGCAATTTGATACCGCATTGGTATACCTCGTGGGGGACTTTAACATGGTTCCACTGGTGGAACTTGATCGGCTGCAATCCTCGGCTCGGGACACCCCGGACCTCAGGCAGTGGGCGGAAACTTTTGCCCTCACTGACGTCTGGAGGCACTTGTACCCGACACTGAAAGTTTTCACTTGCCATTCAGCCTCACACAAAACGCTATCTAGAATTGATCTTGTCTATGCTTCAGGCCCTGCATTACAATATGTACATGACCTGTCTGTGCTTCCCAGGGGAATTTCAGATCACGCACCATTGTGCTTGACACTGACGCTGTCTGTTCCACCAGGGACTCGCCTGTGGCGTTTGTCCAGATTTTGGGCTAATGATGAGAGACTGTTGGAACCCCTAACGGCCTCTATCTGCAATTTCTGGACAGACAATGCTGAATCAGCTGCCCCTCCTGTTGTATGGGACTCATTTAAAGCTTGGATACGAGGGGAGTATGGGCATAGTATCACTCGGCTCAAGCGTGACTCTACTCGCTCCATAGATGAGCTGGAGGCACTGGCAGGCAGGTTGGAGGCTGAATACGTTTTTGCTCCTGGGGAGGACCGGTATAAGGCGTGGAAAAAGGCCCTGCGTGACCTATCCACCACTAGGATGGCCCAGACCGACAAGGCTTTGTTATACTCCGCTCAACGCGTGTTCGAGCATGGTGGAAAAAATGGGAAGCTTCTTGCGTGGCTGGCTAAGGGAAACATACCTTCAACCCCCATAGGCTCCATTAGAGACAATACTGACCAGATCCTTACTGCCCCTGCTAACATTAATAACCGTTTCCGAGAATACTTTCAGGAGGTTTACTCCTCTAGAGATGTTGCATCGGACTCATCCATGTCCTCTTTTTTTGACTCCCTGTCTATCCCTGTGTTGTCTGAGGAAGCAAGGGAGGGGCTGGAGGCTGACATCACACTTGAGGAGATACAGGTTGCCATGGGACATCTCAGGGGAGGGAAGGCCCCAGGTGCAGATGGATTACCATCTGAATTTTACTCCAATTTTTCTGAACTACTGGCCCCTAAGTTGACTTCACTGCTTTCTAAATTTGCAAATATGCCAGCCCTACCTGACTCAATGAATGAGGCGGTTATTGTACTGGTTCCTAAACCAGGAAAAGACCCTCTTGATTGTGCATCGTACAGGCCCATCTCATTGCTAAATGTTGATGCCAAGATCTTTGCTAAGGTCTTGGCCACCCGACTATCCCATGTAATAGAAGACCTAGTGGGTATAGACCAGACGGGATTTATGCCAGGCAAGGGCACAGATATTAATATTAGGCGCCTATTCCTTAACTTAGCAACATCGCATGACAACACGGGGTCCAGGGTTATTGCCTCTTTAGATGCCGAGAAGGCTTTCGACTCTGTTGAGTGGAAGTTTTTATGGGAAACCTTGCGTAGATTCGGATTCGGTCCTAAATTTATTCACGGAGTACGATTGCTGTACCGATCCCCCCGGGCACGGGTTCGCACCAACAATTGGGTCTCAGACTCCTTTGATCTGTTTCGTGGTACGAGGCAGGGATGCCCGCTCTCCCTCAGCCTGTTCGCCCTGGCGCTGGAGCCTCTGGAAATTGCCATTAGGAGTGCTCCGGACGTTCTGGGCCTGCGGGTGGGTATGATGGAAGAGCGCCTCTCCCTCTATGCCGACGACGCATTATTGTACCTTAATGATGCTGGACCCTCTCTTCAAGCTGCCCTGCGTATTTTTGACAGTTTTGGTGGTCTCTCGGGAGTTAAGATAAATTGGACCAAATCAGTCCTATTTTTTATAGATGATGAGGTTAACTCTGGACCCCTCTCCTCCCCACTACAAAGGGTTGGGGAATTTAAATACCTTGGAGTTGTGATCACTAGGAATCTCTCTGATTTTATTGTAAAAAACCTGACCCCTGTCCTGAACACCCTACGTTCGAAATGTGCTGCCTGGGAGAGTCTTCCTCTGAATCTTCTGGGTCGCATTAGTCTCCTTAAAATGATGATACTGCCCAAATTTAACTATCTGTTTAGGAACTGCCCGGTCTGGGTCCCCGCCTCGTTTTTTAGGGAGATTGACCGTATAGTGGGTTCCTTTATTTGGTCGGGGAGAAACCCTAGGTTGGCACATACTACGTTATGTTTACCTGCAGATTTGGGCGGACTTGCCCTCCCAGATTTCCAGTTATATTTTTGGGCAGCCATGTTGGTGACGGTACACTGGTGGTTCCAGGGTTCTAGATCCAATGTGGCAACCTGTCTCGAGGCGAATATTCTGGGTTCCCTGACGGACCTTCGGAATTTTCCCTATAGAGGACCCAAGGCATATTGTGAGATCCCTGGGCCTACTAGAGCAACTTGGAGAGTATGGGAAGCGGCTAGGCGCAGATACTTGAGACCTGGCCAATTGTCTCCAGCTCATCCCCTGTGGGGGAACCCACGACTTAAACACTTCCGTATGATACCGGACCCACAGGTGTGGGCTAGATATGGTGTAACCTTGTTGGAACACGTAATGTCTGGGGGTCAACTGCTCTCCCTGCATGAGCTTTCGGCTAAATTTGGACTGCCCCGCTGGATGGGGTTCCGGTACCTACAGCTGAGACATGCGGCCAGGGCTCAATTCCCACAAACTCCCCTGTTACAGACGGACCCCATCGAAGATCTCCTATCCCCTGGAGACTTGTCTAAACCCCTATCCTCAATATATAATGCGTTGCTGGGAAGAGATTCCCCTAAGATTAATGATTTATGGGAAAGATGGCGGGCTGATATCCCGTCACTGGATAGGGAGGGATGGGAGGTGTCACGTACCTTACAGCGGAGCCCGAAATGATGAGGGTGGCCTTTTGCACGGTTCCGGTCCAAGCCCCCCTGGTGGTGGGTACAGGGAGTGCGAGGGCAACGAAAGGGTGCAGGTGCCTGCAGGCAGGAGGCTGGAACTTGGAGAAATAGGAACCTCTGCTGAGGAGATGTGGAAACTGATCACCAAACTTGTTCAGCGGGAGCCAGATCAGGATCAACTGCAGAATCAGGAACAGGCAGGAGTCGGCAACAGGCTGGCAGCGGGGTACCAAGTCAGAAGGCAAAACCGTAGTCAGGAACAGGCAGGGGTTGGCAACAGACGGGCAGCAGGGTACAGAATCAGGAAGCAGAGCCGTAATCATAAGTTCAAGCCAAGGTCAGTATTGCAAGTAAAGGCAGGTTCAGCAGGCAGGGGAGATCCAAGAGGATGGTCAGAAGATAGCCGGGTTTTCAGGAACAAGGTCAATCAGGCAGAATAACAACAGGAACACAGGAACACAGGAACAAGCTGAAGACAATCCAGCACTGATGCTAGGCAGACTCTCTGTTTATATAGGGTGCTGTGTGCCAGGATTGGCGCCAGCGTACGTGCAATTTAGCACATTGGCACATGCGCGTTAGCACATTAGCACTTTGGCACATTGGCGTATATGCGTTAGCATATTAGCGCTTTGGCATTTGCGGACGCGCGTTAGCGCGTGTGCGCATTCGCATAGAGTTGCCATTGTGCATGCTCACCCTGGATCTCATTTGCCTCTGGCTATGGTTCTGTGCATGCACCTTTGCATTAGCAGAATGAGGATTTGCAGCTGCTGCATGGAGACGGGTGCTTGCTGTGTGAGTTCTCTGACATTGCCCCCTCCTTAGGGGCAGCCTCCGGATGCCCATTTGAGCCATCTTTTCTGGGTGGGAACGATGAAAGGCCTGTATCAGTCTCTGAGCATGGAGATTGGTCTCAGGTTCCCAGGAATTTTCCTCCAGGCCAAAACCTTTCCATTTGATCAGGTATTGGTTCTGCCCCTGTCGTTTCCTACAATCCAAGATGGCTTCAATCTCAAACTCTTCTTCTCCATCCACCATTATAGCTTCTGGGGGTCCCACTTCACGATCCGGAAAGGGATTCGCTACGTCAGGCTTCAGTAGCGAAGCATGAAACACAGGGTGGATCCTAAATGATTCTGGAAGCTCGAGTTCAAATGCTACCGGATTAATCTTCCTCTTAACTGGGAAGGGTCCCAAGTATCTGGGTCCCAGTTTCCTGGAAGGGCATGCCAGTTTCAGGTTTGCTGTAGAAAGCCACACACGGTCACCAGTTTTCAGGTCCAGTTCCCCCCTTCTTCTTTTATCAAAGAATCTTTTACTATTTTCCTGTGCCTTGGAGATGGTTTCTCTCAACACCTGGTTGTTGGTAACAAGGAAGTTTAGTCTATCCTGGACAGCTGGCAAAGGAGAGTCCGGCACTAGTGTTGGCAAAAAAGAGGGGTGGAACCCATAATTGGAAAAGAAGGGTGACTGGTCTGTGGTAGAGTGGGTGGAATTATTGAATGCAAATTCTGCCAGGGGCAGTAGTGAGGCCCAATCTTCCTGGGTGAAGGAGGAAAAACAACGTAGATATTGCTCCAACGTTTGGTTGGTACGTTCAGTCTGCCCATTCGTCTGGGGGTGGTAGGCTGAGGAGAAACTGAGTTTGATACCCAGGGCTTCACACAATGCTTTCCAAAACTTTGACGTGAACTGTACCCCACGATCAGAAACAATGTCACCAGGAATTCCGTGAAGCCTAACAATTTCTTTAATGAACACCCCGGCCGTCTCTGTTGCTGATGGAGTCCCCTTCATGGGGATAAAATGTGCCATCTTAGAAAGACGATCAACCACCACAAAGATGGACGAAAATCCTTCAGAAGGAGGAAGCTCAACAATGAAATCCATTGCGATCTTATCCCATGGTCTTTCTGGAATGGGCAGCGGTCTTAGTAATCCCCAAGCCTTGTTTTTACTGTTTTTATTCTTGAGGCAGGTTAAACAAGAACTAACGTAATCCCTGCAATCCTTTGCTAGATTGGGCCACCAGAAATGTCTTTGAACTAAGTCCATAGTCTTGTGTCCCCCGAAATGACCCGCCAAAGGATAGTCATGGCAGGCCTGTAGGATGGTAGTGCGCAGGTCCTGTGGTACAAATATTTTATTTCCCTGCCAGTAAAGCCCATCTCTTTCTTGCAGGTTCCTGCCTGGAGGTAAGGAAGTTCTCAGGGATGCCTGACGGATCTGCGATACAAAATCGTATTGGGTTAACAGAAAATTTCCAGCTTGCAGGAGAGTATCTGGAGCTGATGAAACTTCGGTCTCTGTGAACATGCGGGATAATGCATCGGGTTTGATATTTTTGGACCCTGGCCGGTAAGTGATATGGAAGTTAAAGCGTGAAAAAAAAAGAGCCCATCTCGCTTGTCTGGGTCTGAGGCGTTTGGCAGTTCTGAGATATTCTAAATTTTTATGATCCGTGAAGATCAATATTGGGTGTGCTGCTCCCTCCAAGAGGTACCGCCACTCCTCCAAGGCTGATTTTATTGCCAACAGTTCTCGGTCCCCCACATCATAATTTCTCTCTGATAAACCTAGTTTTTTGGAGAAGAAAGCCACGGGATGCATTAAAGACTTAGGTCCTTGACGCTGGGACAGGATGGCCCCTACAGCACTCTCAGAAGCATCCACTTCCAGGATGTACGGCAAAGCAGGATCAGGATGCTTTAATACTGGAGCGGAGGTAAATAGTCCTTTTAGCTTGTCGAAAGCAGCTTGAGCTGCCTCAGTCCATTGGAAACGGTTTTGTTTCTTTGTGAGTTGTGTAATAGGTGCTATGATACCAGAAAAATTTTTGATAAATTTTCTGTAGAAATTGGAAAACCCGATAAAACGCTGTACCCCTTTCTTGTCGGTTGGAGGTGGCCAGGACATTATAGCCGAGACTTTCTGGGGGTCCATTGCCACACCCCCAGTTGATATTACCAAGCCGAGAAAATGAATGGTCTGACGTTCAAATTCACATTTCTCGGCTTTAGTGTACAATCCGTTCTGTCTCAGTCTGTGGAGAACTTGCTTCACATGGCTACGGTGTAATTCTAGAGAAATTGAAAATATCAGAATATCATCCAGATAAACAATCATGAATAAGTCTAGGAAGTCCCTGAAGATGTTATTAACAAAATGCTGAAAAGTGGCTGGTGCGTTACAAAGTCCGAATGGCATGACAAGATATTCGAAGTGACCAAAACGTGTCCGAAAAGCCGTCTTCCATTCATCCCCCTCACGGATTCTGATTAAGTTGTAGGCACCTCGTAAGTCTAGTTTTGTAAATATTTTTGCAGAACGAAGTCTCTGAAAAAGCTCTGGGATCAGAGGAAGAGGATAGCGATTTTTGACTGTTATTCTATTCAATTCCCTGTAGTCTACACATGGGCGAAGGGAACGATCTTTTTTCTCAACAAAAAATATTCCTGCTCCAGCTGGAGAAGAGGAGTGTCGGATGAACCCTTTCCTAAGATTCTCGTTGATGTATTCCTTAAGGACCAGGAGCTCAGGCTCTGAAAGAGGGAAGATCCTTCCAAAAGGGATTTCTGCCCCAGGCAACAGTTCAATTGGGCAATCATAAACCCGGTGAGGGGGAAGGGTATCTGCCTTCTGTTTGTCGAACACATCCAGGAAGTCATGGTATACAGATGGGACGAGTTTCCGGGTTTCAGATACGGATTTCAAGCAGCCGATGACTGGAACTACATGGTGGGAGGACTTGAGACAGTTCTGGAGGCAGTAGGAGGACTGGAAAATTACCTGGCCGGTAATCCAATTAATTTGGGGGTTATGGGCTTGCAGCCAGGGCATTCCCAGAATGATCGGGAATAATGGGGAGGAGATGACATCAAGGCATAACAGTTCTTGGTGATCTGGCAGAATGTCCGCGGACAAAGGTTGAGTTTCATGGGTAATAGGTCCTGATTTGATGCCTGACCCATCAGCTAGCTGTATGGAGAGTCGCTGTTGTTTGGGTCGCAGAGGAATGTTGTGCTGCTGGACGAAGGCATGGTCGATGAAGCAGCTGCAGGCGCCTGAGTCAATTATAGCCTGGACCCGGAGTGCCCCTTCTGGAAGCTGTAGTGAGACAGGAACAGCAATGTGAGCAGATCTGGTCAAAGTCAATACACAAGAATCGTAAGGAGGGGAGTCACACTTACGGGTTTTGTTGGGGCACATGCTTGCATAGTGGCCAGCTCCCCCACAATACAGACAGAGGTTATTCTGACGACGACGCTGCTTCTCCTCTGGTGACAGCGGTGAGCGAAGCAGGCCTATCTGCATTGGCTCTGGGGCTTCAGTAGTGGCAGTGGGTAGTGAGGAAGCAGGAACAGATGGACTGCTAGGTACTTTGGGTAACATCCATATGGGACGAAATTGGCTGGTCCTCTCAGATCTTCGTTCCCTTAAGCGACGATCGATCTGGGTGGATAATTGGATCAAATCTTCCAAAGTACTGGGGACCCCAACTCGAGCCAGCTCATCCTTAAGTGCTTCAGAGAGTCCTAGACGGAACTGGTAGCGGAGAGCGGCATCATTCCATTGTGTATCAGAACTCCACCGCTTAAAGTCAGTTACATAGTCCTCTACCGGCCTACGCCCCTGCTGGAGGGCGTGAAGGCTGGCTTCCGCTGTTGTAGTACGCTGGGGGTCATCATACAACTTAGCCATTTCATCCAGGAAAGAGTCCATGGAATTCAAAACAGGGCTGGCTTGTTCCATCAAACGGTGAGCCCATGTTTGGGGTTCACCCTGGAGTAGTGAGACGATGAACCCTACTTTAGTGCTTTCCAAAGAGAAGGTGCGTGGTTGTAGCAGGAAGTATAACTGGCACGCATTCTTGAAAGCGCGGAACTTGCTGCGATCTCCCGAGAATCTCTCAGGAGTAGGGACCCGAGGTTCAGGAGGTGGCACCACTACTGCAGGGACCGATGCTGATGTTGCAGGAGCAGAGGGTGGAGGTGCTGTGGCTGTCAGATGTGCTGAGGTGCCTGGAGATAGCGACTCTACTCTTTGTTCAAGTTGACGATAGCCATCTTGTAGGCCCTGGACTGCCTGGGTAAGGGCTGCAATCTGTTGGCACAGTGCTTCCATGGGTGAGGCCCCCCTTTCGGGCTCCATGTGGCTGGATTGTACTGTCACGTACCTTACAGCGGAGCCCGAAATGATGAGGGTGGCCTTTTGCACGGTTCCGGTCCAAGCCCCCCTGGTGGTGGGTACAGGGAGTGCGAGGGCAACGAAAGGGTGCAGGTGCCTGCAGGCAGGAGGCTGGAACTTGGAGAAATAGGAACCTCTGCTGAGGAGATGTGGAAACTGATCACCAAACTTGTTCAGCGGGAGCCAGATCAGGATCAACTGCAGAATCAGGAACAGGCAGGAGTCGGCAACAGGCTGGCAGCGGGGTACCAAGTCAGAAGGCAAAACCGTAGTCAGGAACAGGCAGGGGTTGGCAACAGACGGGCAGCAGGGTACAGAATCAGGAAGCAGAGCCGTAATCATAAGTTCAAGCCAAGGTCAGTATTGCAAGTAAAGGCAGGTTCAGCAGGCAGGGGAGATCCAAGAGGATGGTCAGAAGATAGCCGGGTTTTCAGGAACAAGGTCAATCAGGCAGAATAACAACAGGAACACAGGAACACAGGAACAAGCTGAAGACAATCCAGCACTGATGCTAGGCAGACTCTCTGTTTATATAGGGTGCTGTGTGCCAGGATTGGCGCCAGCGTACGTGCGTACGCGCATGCGCATTAGCAACTTAGCACATTGGCACATGCGCGTTAGTACATTAGCACTTTGGCACATTGGCGTATATGCGTTAGCATATTAGCGCTTTGGTATTTGCGGACGCGCGTTAGCGCGTGTGCGCATTCGCATAGAGTTGCCATTGTGCATGCTCACCCTGGATCTCATTTGCCTCTGGCTATGGTTCCGTGCATGCACCTTTGCATTAGCAGAATGAGGATTTGCAGCTGCTGCATGGAGACGGGTGCTTGCTGTGTGAGTTCTCTGACAGGAGGACTGTCTAGAGTATGGCCCGAAATTAGTGATAGCATCCAAGGACAAATTGATTCAAGTTAAATTTATACACAGGGTCTACTATACCCCGCAGAGACTCCATCGCATATTTCCTGAGAGAGACCCCATGTGTCCTAAATGCAAAGTCCATATAGGCACATATATACATATGTTCTGGGAGTGCCCAGTTGTTGCACTATTTTGGACTAAGATTGTAGGTGAAATCAACTCCAGATTGCAGACCTCTATTCCGCTCTTGCCGGCCATGGCATTGTTGGGGATACATGATGATGAGCAGAGGCCATATCATCTTAAATTACTGATTTCCTTCCTTCTTTTCTATGCCAAAAAAGAAATACTTATGAAATGGATAGATTCTTCCCCTCCATCCTTTTCAGCCTGGGAGGCACAGATTGAGGCAGTAATCCCCATGTATAAAATGACATATATAAACCGTGGCTGTCCGTGGAAATTTGAAAAAGTTTGGGCTCCGTGGATGGCCTCGTAGAGAAACATTCAGTTCACTACGTTTATTTATCCCAATAGGGAAGGGTTTTGGAGGGTGGAGGGTGGACGGTACTTGTTGAGAATGGTACTATTAACCTTATGAATTGTTTGTGGGTTTTGCATATTAATTTCCCTATCCTCAAATATGTAATCTACGTATGTAATGTATTCTACTCTGTTGAATGGTATTCTGTAACTCTGATTATCTATTACAATAATAAAGCACCACTGTTGTTGTTAAAAAAAAAACAGCTCCGCCTCCATGGGAGGTTCCTGCCGAGTGACACTTCTTCTCAGTGACAGCTATTATATAGCTGACGGCGGGGCCACTCTGACGTAAACGGGCGACGCCGCCTTCCTCAGACATCACGTGGTGTCCTCTGACATTTGTTAGAGAGATATACCTTTACCCTACTTTCAGGGTGGAGCCCCAAAAGCGTATGCCTGCCCACTTCCTCCTTGGCATCGGTTGCTGTCTTAAGTGTTAGAGGAAGCCTGTACAGATGCCATTTGTGGTCCTTTTCTGCCGTTCCCGGCTCACCATCATTCAGCTCAACAATCCCTCTCTTGGTCTGTGTTGCTGTGCTATGGATTACCACCCTTTACCTCGGTGCTGCTCCCTGTTTGCCTTAATGTAAATTTGGATATTTGGTGTGCAATAAATTCTGACACTTTTGATTGATCCAGCACCTTAGCACTTTTGTTTTCTTGCAAGCTTCCAGATCCAGTGTTAATTTAGTCGACTAAAATGACTAAATCATTTTAGTCAACTAAAATGACTAAAACATTTTAGTCGACTAAATGAATACTATTTCAGTCTACTAAAACATGACTAAAACAATTGATATGACTAAAACTAAAAGCCATTTTAGTCAAAAGACTAAAATTAGACTAAAACTAAAATGCCATTTTAGTCAAAAGACTATGACTAAAATTAAATTGCAATTGCTGAAATGTACTGGAGATTTTAGTCGACTAAAACGTAGGACATTTTAGTCGACTAAAATGTACTGGACTAAAATTTAATACGACTAAAACGAAAAAAATTGCGGAAGACTAAAATGGGACTAAAACTAAAATGCCATTTTAGTCCTAAGACTAAAATTAACACTGTCCAGATCTTCCTTGTATCTGATTTCACCAGGAGCTGTGAATCTTTGTTTCCTGTCGCATCATGGCAGCATACATGTTGGGTTGTGACTCCGCCTCCACAACCTGATAGGACCACATAGCTATAATTAGAGAGAAGACACCTGCCCCAGTATTCTCTTATTTTTCTCTTATTTTTCCTCACCTGTCAGGACCGCGCGGATCAGCACCCCCTTACCGCTTCACCCCAGCCAGGTTCTAGCCTCTCCTGGGTGGAAGTCCTTCTTGTACAGCCTCTAAATGAGCTAAATGGAAGGAGCCCCACTCTGGTGATCTCAGGGGCACTCTCTCATCTCAACTCAACTGTTTGCCACGATATAAGCCTTAAACAGGCTTCAAGTGCAACAGCCCACAAAAGCCTTAAACAGGCTTGCTGGAGGATTGGCCAGGGAAGCTTCAGTATGGCCTCATGAAATAAGCCTTAAACAGGCTTAGTTGTGTGCAGCGGTCTCCATCCCCCCTCTCCCCCCCTCCCCTACCATTTTCCTGCTCTCTGCTGGGCACTGTTGTTCCATAGCTGCTGTGTGGGACCGCCGAGCATTCTCGGCGTCCTCGCACATGTGCAGTATGGCTCTCTGGGCGCCTCTATGCCGTTTTCCAGCTTCCAAGATGGCGCCGGGTGTCTCGCGGCGCTACTGCGCATGCGCGAGCGTCCAACGCTGATGGCGGCGAATTTAAAAACCCAGCACTAGCTGTATGTGCTGCTGCTGGTTGCTGCATGTCTACAGATCGCCTGTCATTGCAAAGGAGAGAGGAAAAACGCTCTACAAAGGTGGGTGACCTTCTCCTATTCAGCTCTGTGTCAGGATCCCTGTTCTCTCTCTCTCTCTCTCTGCATTGCTGCTTGTTTTTTTCCCTGCAGGTTTCCAGCCCGCTCACCATAGAGACCGCTGCCGCAGCAGATCACCGCCAGCCTACTAGGTAAGGGGGGGAAGACAAGGGTAAGTAGTGAAGATTGAAAAAAGAGAGCACTTCTAACGCTGCCTAAATTGGTTAGCCCTACCAGGTCCTCAAGAACGTCTGCGTCAAGACAAAGAGAGTCCTCACGCAGGAGAAGCCGCTCCAGACATAGACGGAGCCGCTCCTACCATAGAAGAAGCCGCTCAAGAGGAAGCCGCAGAAGAAGCCGCTCCAGGTCGCATTTCCGACATGGTCGATCCCACCATAGAAGGTCGTCCTCACGCAGACACCGTTCTCCTGCACGCCATTCCCGTCCCGCCGGGAACGCATGCTGGATTTGCAGTGCAGCGGCTCTTCCGGATAAACTGGCTTGTCAGAAATGCCTGGAAGAGACCACAAGAGAGAGAGCCTCGGAAGTTGTGGACTCAGCCCCTCAGACCTCGATATCAGATGTGGATTTCTCCACCACTACCTCTCCAGCCCGGGCCAGCACATCAAAGGAGCAAGACTCCCTGTCTGATAATGAGGGTCTGGAGGTGTCGGCCGGATTCGACTTTGGTCTGATAGAGCCGTTTGTTAAATCGGTTAAGGAGGCAATAGGATGGGAGGAACCCCAGGAAGTCCAGCCAAAGCAAAGAAAATATTTTCCTCAGCTTAAGAAGGAACCAGAAGCTTTTCCGTTCATAGACGAACTGGAAGACTTAATCCAGGAGGAGTGGCAGAGACCGGAGAAAAAGTCTAGTCTTAATAACAGACTCCAGAAGCTATACCCACTCAAGGAGCCTAAAGTGAACCCTCTGGTGTCCCCTCCGGTAGTGGACGCATCCTTGATGCACCTCGCCAGGCATGTTACCCTCCCGCTAGAAGATGCGGTAACGTTTAGAGACGTCCTCGACAGAAAGATCGACATGGATCTTAAGCAGGCTTACCTATCAGCTGGAGGTGCCTGCAGGCCTGCAATAGCACTCGCGGCAGTAGGAAGGGCCATCTCGAGCTGGTCTTCAAGCACGGAGAAGCTGGTATCAGAGGGTGCAGACCAAGAGAAAATAGTGAAGGCATTACAAGAGTTAAGCTTGGCTGGTGATTTCGTGGCTGAAGCCTCGGTCGACACCATCAGGTCTGCATCAAAGTCTATGTTGGCCTCAGTGATGGCCAGAAGAGCTTTGTGGCTGAAGCCCTGGACGGCGGATCCAGCATCCAAGTCTAACTGGTGCCGTATTCCGTTCGATGGTGAGCACCTCTTCGGAACAAAATTAGACACGGCTATCTCCAAGGTAACTGGTGGCAAGTCCGGGCTCATTCCCTCGGATAGGAGGCCTAAACAGAGACCTCCTCCCTTTAAGTGGAATCTCCCAGAAAGGTATAGGGACGCGAAAGCGTACAGACCAGGGAAGGAGTACCGAAGGAACTGGAAGAACCCTCAAACCTCTTTCATGAAGTTCCAGAAGCCTAAGACTCCCGCTTCCAGTGACCAGAAGCCTTTTTGAAGGTGCGCCCGTCCGGCCAGCGGTAGTGGGAGCAAGACTCTCCAGTTTCAAGCTGGTCTGGGCGGAGACCATACACAATACCTGGACCCTGGCCACTGTCATTTTCGGCCACAGATGGTCCTTCAAGAATCGACCCCCAAGGCATCAATTCTGCCCAACACCTATTCCTCCACCTGGGGAGAAAAGGTTGTCCCTTCTAAACTACGTCCTAGAACTTCTTCAAAAACGAGCGATAATAGAGGTTCCGCCAGCACAACAAGGCAGGGGATTCTATTCTCCACTATTCCTCGTCAAGAAGAAGTCAGGGGACTTTCGGCCGGTTCTAGACCTGAAGAACCTCAACAAGTCCATCAGAGTGGAGTCTTTCAGGATGGAAAGCCTGAAGTCTATCCTCCAGGCCATAAATCTAGGAGACTGGATGCTCTCCATAGATCTCCAGCATGCCTACCTGCACATACCAATCCACGTGGCATTCCAAAAATTCCTGCGATTCTCGGTGGGTCAGGGGCACTTCCAATTTCGAAGCCTCCCTTTCGGAACCTCTACAGCCCCCAGAACGTTTACGAAGGTTCTGCTTCCAGTGATAGCCTCTTTGAGGGAGAAGGGTCTAAGGGTCCACCATTACCTGGACGACATTCTCCTCCTCTCAAACAGCCAGGAATCACTCGTGCAACATTGCGAGGTCTTAGTTTCCACCCTAACAAGTCTGGGTTGGATAATCAACTGGCAAAAGAGCAACATTCAGCCTACTCAATGGATGGTCTTCCTGGGAGCCGAATTAGACACCCGAGCCAACACGGTGGAACTGCCAAGGGAGAAGTTGTCCCTAATAATTCAGAAAGTGAAGGATGCGGTTCCAGCGTCATGCCTACCGGCCAGAGCTTACCTCAGCCTACTGGGTTCCCTATCAGCAACCATTCCAATGGTCAGATGGGCGCAATGGAATACCAGACCCCTGCAAGCCTCCTTCCTGCGCCAGTGGGATGGATGGTCCATGTCCCAATTGATTCGCATCTCAGAGGAAGCCAGGCTATCTCTACGGTGGTGGACCCACCCGGACAACCTCAGCAGATGCAAGCAGATAGTCATCCTCCACCAGGAGGTGGTAACTTCGGACGATGGGGGGCACACTACCTACATTATGCAGCTCAGGGCCGCTGGCACTTCAAAACCAAGGATGTAGTATCAAACGTCCTAGAGATGAAGGCAGCCTTCCAAGCCCTCTTGGCATTCAGCTCACTTCTGAGAGGGAAACAGGTCCTCATTCAAATGGACAACCGAGTGGCTGTAGCCTACATCAACAGGCAGGGGGGTACCAAGAGCATCTCCATGATGCGGGAAGTTGGTCCGGGGATGCGATGGGCTCAACTGAACCTGCGGGACCTGAAGGCGGCCTATATTCCGGGGGTTCAGAACCTACTGGCGGATTCTCTCAGCAGAACATTAATTTCCAACAACGAGTGGTGTCTAAGCCCACAGGCCTTTGCCCTCATATGCCAGACATGGGGTCATCCAGACATAGACCTCGCAGCAACACCAGAGAACAAGAAGTGTCAGAGGTTTCTGTCAAGGAACCCCTTCCCCTCAGCGGAGGGAACGGATTGTCTCCAGCATGCCTGGAACTTTCGCCTAGGCTACATTTTTCCACCGACCCCACTGATAGCCAAGTTCCTTCTGAGGCTCAAACATTCAACAGCTCTAGTACTGGCTGTGATTCCCTTTTGGCCATGGAGGCCTTGGTTCAGCACCCTCCTGCAACTGAGCACAGCGGATCCACTTCCACTCCCGGTGACAACGGATCTACTAACCCAGGGCCAGCTACTACATCCGAATCCAGAGAGATTGCACCTAGCGGCCTGGAGACTGAAAGGTCTAGGTTCCTAAATCAAGGCTGTTCTCAGAAGGTAGTCGATACCCTGCTTCAAGCCAGGAAATCCTCCACGAATAGCACCTACGAGAGAATCTGGGGAAAGTTCTCTTCCTTTGCTCAGGAACAAGGTTGGGACCCTTCTTCCCCATCAGCAATACAAGTGCTTGAGTTCCTCCAGTCAGGTCTAGACAAATGCCTTAGGTCCAGCACCCTGAAAGTCCAAGTCTCTGCCATCTCTGCTTTGACAGGTGTTAAGTGGACACTTAACCCTCTGGTAGTTCAATTTCAAAGAGCCTGCCTGAAGCTAAGGCCTCCCAGAAAGCCTTCATTTCCAACATGGGATCTATCAACTGTCCTAGAGATTTTATCCAGAGAGCCATTCTTCCCACTTGAGGATACCTCCCTCTGGGACCTGACTCTAAAGGTATCATTCCTAATTGCCATCACATCGGTGAAGAGGGTCTCAGAAATGCAAGCTTTGCTGATCAAAGAACCGTATCTGATGATTTACCCAGACAGGCTAACCCTGAAGCCTTCAAACAGGTTTATCCCAAAAGTCTCCTCTTCGTTCCACTTTAACCAGGAGATTGACCTCCTGGCTTTGATCACAGATCAGGGCGTCCCTCATCCCCTGGATGTCAAGGGCAACATTCTGCATTACCTCTCGGTAACCATGTCATTCAGAAAATGCAAGAACCTTTTAGTCATCCCACATGGGTTCAGGAAGGGCCAGGCAGCTTCTGCCCATACCATCGCCTCATGGCTCGTGAAAGCTATAAAGAAGGCCTACTCCTTAAGCACCTTGCAGATTCCGGAAGATCTAAGAGCGCATTCCACCAGGGCAATGGCTACTTTATGGGCAGCTCACTGTAAAGTTTCAGCGGAAACCATTTGTAGAGCAGTGGTCTTCGAGAAACACCTTCATTTCCCAATTATAGAATAGACGCTGCACGCTTAGCAGCAGTTGAATTTGGGAGGGCCGTCATACAGGCCAATTCTTCTGTTTCTTGTCAATAAATTTAATTTTGCATTCCCACCCAGTTTGGCGAGTTACTCCCCATTGTGTATGCTGCCATGATGCGACAGGAAAACGGAAAATTGTATACTCACCTTTCCGTAATTTTCCTTTCCTGTCGCATTTTCATGGCAGCATACAATCACCCACCCTCTGAGGTGACATGTGTATATATTTACAGAGAATACTGGGGCAGGTGTCTTCTCTCTAATTTATAGCTATGTGGTCCTATCAGGTTGTGGAGGCGGAGTCACAACCCAACGTGTATGCTGCCATGAAAATGCGACAGGAAAGGAAAATTACGGAAAGGTGAGTATACAATTTTCCGTTTTCCCTGGGCTGCTTCTTCAATAGGATCCATCCCAAATCTAGTACCCCTTTCTGGCTGGTCCTTTGGTGTTGTCAACTGCGGATCTTCCCACCATCACTTGCTACTTCATTCACTTTTATGTGATTTCTTTTATGTTCGACAATTTATAGTAAGTGATTAGTTTGTGCTTTAAGCACATCATTTTTACTTCTTTAAGCCCAGTAGACAGTGGGGTTGATTTACTAAAACTGGAGATTGCAAAATCTGGTGCAGCCGTGCATAGTACCCAATCAGCTTCTAACTTCAGCTTGTTTAATTAAGCTTTGACAAAAAAAACCTGGAAACTGATTGGTTTCTATGCAGAGCTGCACCAGGGTTTGCACTTTCCAGTCTTAGTAAATCAACCCCAGTGTTTGGTCAGTCGGACTCTTCCTACAAATATACAATATTGCGAAAAAAAATATCAGAAAGCCAGTAATTGGTACATTGTTCAAGTTTGTTATACAAGGTTTAACATTCAGGATTTAGCTGATTAAACTTAAAGCGGAGTTCCGCCCCAAAAAAATAAAATAAGTCAGCAGCTACAAAAAGTGTAACTGCTGACATTTAATAATTGGACACTCATGTGTCCCATGGTCCAGCAATGCAGGCATACGAAGCCCCGCTCCCCCCTCTCCACTCCAATTGCTACTGTGGGGGCCCAGGTGTGGCTTCACAGACGGGCACGCACTGCACATGCGCGAGGCGCGCTTCGCACTGTGAATGGCCAGGCAATCTTCTGGGACCTGTCACGTGTCCCAGAAGATTCCAGGGACGGAGGGGGGAGAGGTGATCTTGCTTCCTGTGCTGCGGCGCCCCGGGAAAAAGTGGGAGCTGGATGCATCTAAAAAGAGGGTATCCGCTCCCCCCCTCCAAAAAAAATTACATGCCAAATGTGGCATGTCAGGGGGTCACCGACACTTAAAGTGGAAATTCTATTTTTGGGTGGAACTCCGCTTATAGTAATGAAATGTGTATTGTAAGAGTTGAAGAATATTTGAATTATACATCATCTGGATGTTTATTTTCTGTTGGTATTGTAATAACCACAGCCTCCAGGTAGCACCAATAAAACCTTAATTGCCGATTTATTTATTTCAGAAACTGGGATATTGTATTAAGACTCAGCAAGCGCAATATTATTGTCTTGCAAAATGAATGTCTTATTTTCCGATTTTGCAGTTGAGCTACAAAAGCAGCACAAAGCATTTACAAAAGCCAAGAGACAGCTATGTGAACATATCAACCAGCAACCTATGACTTACCTTGCAAGATTATGGATAGTTCATAATAGCTTAAATCTAGCGCTGCTGTTGGATGTTGCATGGTTTGTACCTTATTCCTTAACCTGGTATCCTTGTCCTTGTAATTAGCCTTTGTCTCCATCACCATTAGGCTAATGGGAGGCACTCAGTTCAGTCTAATATTTTTATTTTTTCTTATTTACAGCAGGGTGTGTTATCATGCCACAATAACAAATATGAGTGTTATACAATAGCTTTTAACTTGCTGAAACAGATGTACAGTTTAGGGTTCTGCTAAAGTACTAGGTTTAATTGGATTCCCTCTGTGTTTAAGTGCATGCATAGCACAAAAGTTTACTTTTCTTTGTTTCTAATATAATAAAATGCAGGGACTGAGTCTCAAGTCCCCCGCCAACATTAGGACATCCACCTAATAGTGGTATTTATTTATTTATTTATTTATTTATTTATTTATTTTTAGGAACTCCAAAGTCACTGCTTTGAATCCTTTTATTGTGGTGATCCTATTACAAACTATAATCTGTCAGGTTACAATTTCAATAGCCTGTTTTACTTCAGGATATTAATGCATTTCTTTGCTAATACTAATATTATAAGCACTCTCACTCCACTCCCCTGTAGTGATACAAGAACATCTCAGTTTTACATAAAGATGGAGCTGATTTACTAAAGGAATGGAGGCTAAGCGCTAGGTTGCAAAAATAATTTGCCAGTGCAGAAATGCAAGTGGTGAGAGACAAACTAATCGTAAATGTGGGAGAGAACTGCAAAAATTGATTAGGCGCCTGCTGAAGTGAATCAATACGAGTGTTGATTTAGATGTCAGTCGTATGGGACACAGCTGCTGGGAAAAAAAACTCCTGTGAAAGAGTACTCAAAAGAAGCTGCAAGAAATAGATCCAATTAGCACTTAGATCCAGATGTATTGGTCTATGAATAGATGGGATGTGATGGACACATAGCCTGATGACACATCAATTTCTTTAAAACTTCTTTAAAGGTGGGGAGTTTGACTGGGGCGGTACACCTGTCAAACGGTAACGCAGGTGTCCTAAGGCGAGCTCGGGGAGGACAGAAACCTCCCGTGGATCTGATCGCTAATTAGAGCTATTTCATTCAGCTTCTAATCGTATATGTGGAAGTCTAATGCCCTGTACACACGGTAGGATTTTCCGATGGAAAAAGTATGATCGGATTGTGTTGTCAGAAATTACGATCGTGTGTGGGCTCCATCGAACTTTTTCCATCTGAATTTCCGACACACAAAATTGAGAGCAGGATATAAAATTTTCTGACAACAAAATCTGATCGTTTAAATTCCAATCGTGTGTACACAAATCCGACCCACGAAGTGCCACGCATGCTCAGAATAAATTAAGAGACGAAAGCTATTGACTACTGCCCCGTTTATAGTCCCGACGTATGTGTTTTACGTCACCACGTTCAATACGATCAGATTTTCTGACAACTTTGTGCGACTGTGTGTATGCAAGACAAGTTTGGCCCAAAATCAGTCGGAAAAAATCCAATGGATTTTGTTGTCGGAATGTCCGCTCAATGTCAGATCATGTGTACAGGGCATAAGAACTTCTGTCTCTGCAGTGATAATATGCATAAACCATTTGTAAATGTCTAAAGTATATATGGAAGCTCATATGTTTGCACCTGTGCTGCATTAGTATGCCCCAAATGTTTATAAATATGTTCCTACGCAACATGTACTGTATGTAAATCATCTGTGTTTGCTGTCAAATGGTGCTGAAAATGTTTGCTAGTTGAGGTGTATCTCTTGCATGCCTAGTGTTGACTAGTGATGAGCTAAGGTTTGGACTAGTTTTCACATGTACTTTCACAAATTTTCTCTTATTGGCAGAATCAAGTACTGTATGTTCCATGATTGCTGGAGTTTATCAAATGACTTGTACAGATAATGTGACTGACCTTACAAGTGATTATCAACTCTGGCTGGTGCATCTGTGTTTCAATTAGCCCAAATTGAACCCCAATGAAGTGTATCAGACAGTGTATGGTCAATGGCCTCATGGTACTCAGCATGCCCCACGTGTTTATATTTCTGCAGCACCAGGAATGTATAATTTAGCAGAAGAAAATGTGGAGGCATGTCCTGATATGTGTCCTATCTGGATTGTAGGGGGACCCCTAATGTCCCTTTTTCATTTTAAAGGCATCTACAATTTAAAGGATTTGTGTCCAATAAATGTCCAATAAAAAGCCACATGAAAAGTCCCTCTCTTGCTGAAGGTCATTGTTTAATATTTGATTGGTATGTGCATGTGTTCCACAGTACTGCCCAGCACAGCTTGCCCTTTTTGACAAAAGCTTGCCTACTGTTCCTTAAAGTGGCAAGACATGAATTATAACATGGCTTTTACACTAAGTTGTGGTTCTGCAAATTAGCACACTAGGATTTGCTTAGGGAACAAAGATTACGGTAAGCTTAAAGTAATAAACTTAGGACTGCAAAGAAACCAATCAGCTTCCATTTTTTTCTTTTTTTTTAATCAAAGCTTAACTAAACAAGCTGAAGTTAGAAACTGATTGGCTATCATGCACAGCTGCACCAGATTTGGCACTCTCCAGTTTAAGGCCCCTTTCACACTTGTTCAACTTGTCCTGCGACTTTGGACTGCAAAGTGTAAAAGGGGCCATAGAATCAACCCCTAAGTTTGGGGCAGGAGACTTGGGTTCAGTGAATGTGAACCTTAGGGGAGTTCTGGCTAATTCCTTCAGCCACTTTCATTAGCAAATATGAATTTCCAGGGAGCGTACCTCATAAGGGGTATGAGCACTTTTTACGCATGTTCGACTTGTCCTGCAACTTGGGGCTGCAAAGTTACATGGCAAGTCATACCCCATGATTTCCAATGAGTACCATTCATATATGTGCAACTTCAAGTCGTAGCAACTTTAAAGTAGTCCCTGCACTACATTTGTTCTACCTTGATGCAACTTGAGGTCCATAGACCTTAAGATTATACAGGCATAGCTTCAAGTAGCGTCAAAGTTGCAGCAAAATTGCAGCAAAGTTGTGGCAAAATCACGGCAAAATTGCAGTGAAGTCGCACAACTTTCAGGTCACAGAAGTGTGAAAGGGTCCTTATAGTAATATTAAAGAAAAATAAATAAATTAAACTTTAGTTTATTGTAAGAAAAACAAAACAAAAAAACGAATTGCTCCTGGCCAACCATAGTCTTACACACACACACACACGTTTGAATACCATGAGGAATTTTTATATCCATAATAGGCCCTGGTCTAATAGAGAAACTATTGGGACTCTTTCACACTCACTTACTTGAACTTATGCATGTACATAAGCCGTGTTTGATGAAGCCTTTGCTCCCAATTTGACAACCGAGAGGGTGTGAGTGCGCAGCCCCAAACACACATTTCTACATTTGGTGCAACACACTTGGACAGATGTAAAATTGGGAGCAGCAGATGTTTCCATGCAGCTGCTACATCCCAAATGACATGAATGAGACTGCCTGCACGTGGATGCACAGCTGTGAATTCCCATGTGTGAAATCACCACCCTCACATGGATGTATGTGTAAGTACACCCATGTGAATGAGGCCTAATACACCACCCAAACAGAAGAAAAAGGGATGGTGTGACTGTTGCTTTCCTTCCAGAACATGACAGGGTGTTTATGCAACTCTTTCATGCCATTAGTGCCCTATACCAGCTTCATGAGTATACTATCAGGCTTCCCAGGGTTCATTCCTTCAGTTCATAGCATAGAATATTATCAGCTTAAAAACATAAAGTTTTTTTTGTATAGTCAAATGTTATTGCTTTACAAAAAAAATATTATTTCATGTGTCAAGGAATCAGAAATCAATAACATAAGAGACAATATACACAGAACAAGCTTCCTTTAGCATATAACAAAAATCTTTAGCTGGGGATCGGCAAATCGGTCAGACAAGTTAAATGATCTATTCTAAGGCATCCATGTAAGAATCATCAATGAACCCATTGACATAACACTATTCACATAAGAGGTATACAACATAGTAAGTATTACTATGGAAACACATAAAAAGAAGAAAGGAGATAAGAAACAAACACCAGAGTAAATGTTAGTCATGGGTAGGTAACATAACCAAGTACCAGAGTACAGAGTGCAGAGTACTAGAATTTATAGTGAGACTACAGGGGGCAGCACAGTGGTGTAGTGGTAAGCATTCTTGCCTAGCAGTAAAAAGTGTCCCTGGTTCAAATCCCAACCATGACACTACCTGCCTGGAGTTTGCATGTTCTCCCTGTGCCTGCGTGAGTTTCCTCCGGGTACTCTGGTTTCCTCCCACACTCCAAAGACATGCTGGTAGGTTAATTGGCTTCTGTTCAAAATTGGCCCTAGTATATGAATGTGAGTTGGGGACCTTGGATTGTGGGCTCCTTGAGGGTAGGGACCGATGTGGGTGTACAATGTATGTGCGGAGTGCTGCGTGAATTGGCTGCGCTATATGGGTACCTCAAAAAATAAAAATAGGGATGATTGTAGACACGCAGCCACACTCACTAAGGTTAAACTGGATGGACTGGTGTCTTTATTCAACCTTACTAACCATGTAACTACATATTTATAATAATCTCAGAAGAATAACAGTTTCCTCGGACCGTGAGGGCATATGGAAATACTTTATGTATTGAGTCACAGCATGTTGAATTCGCACCTCCCCCATTCAAGGCATATATCGGCAAACCTACTAGGCTCCAACAGTATTTTTGAAAATGTGTGGAAAGTGATTTAATCATAACCAATGATACCATGAGAATAATATATCCATCCAGACCAAATGGCACAGAATATTTCTTGCTTATCTTGGGAGATAAACCCTCATTGTTATGACCCCATTATCCTATCCACTTCCAACTTCCAATCAAGAATAGTGGGATACAATGTCTTACCCATTTTTTTGGGAATGCCCTGTTTGGCATACATTCTGGCAACTGGTGCTTCAACTAATTCACAAATTCACGGACATTTCCCTACATGACGATCCCGCAGCAGTTTTGCCTAATCTTGCTTCTCTATCCATAAAGTACTACCATAAGTCCATACTCAAACACTTGTTAAACAAGGCTGGTGCTTGTATCTCTAGTAATAAAGGACCTGACTTTGGCCCTTAGGGAAAAGACTGAGAACCATAAGACCAGATGGTTCTACTGGGACCTGTTTTGTTTCTCTGAGGGATACTCTCAAAATGTATGAACTCTCCTTCCATCCTCATAATGGGCTACTGCAATAGTACTGACTTGTAATATAGTACTGTATTACTGTAATACTGTGGAAAATAGTACTGACTAGTGTAATAGTACTGACTTGCTCCACCAGTGATGATTCTCCCCCCCTTTTCTTTTTTTTGTCCCCTCTCTCCTTCTTGCTCCCTTCTCTCCCCCTTTTTCTCTGTTCTTGTTCATTTGTTTACCTGCATAATTTTTGTTAAAAAAAATCTTCTTGTGGTGCACACAAATTCAGACTGATGTGGCTACACATGACTTCTGCATACTTGTATTTAGTCACTGTAAGACACTCTTTGCGTTCTGAATGTTGCTCAGCATTTTGCTCAGCGATCACTATGGTATCCTAGAGGCCTTTACCAACTCAATGTCCCAGCTTACTGTACATAGTCTTATTTTCTTTGATGTAAGATGCACCAGCATATTGGGTCTTTTTGATTGACACAGTTTTGTATTTATATGTAGACATGTGCAGGATGAAAACATTTGTTTAGTTTAGTTTAGTTTAGTTTAGTTTCGATTCCTTATTTAACTAAATTTGTTTAGTTAAATTTGTTGCATTCGTTACATTTGTTTTCGGAATTCGTTTCGTATTCGAATTCAAAAAAATTCGACCGCACTCAAAAAAATTCGACCGTATTCGAAAAAAACGATCAAATTCGAAAAAATTCTACCACATTCGAAAAAACTGTCAAATTCGAAAAAATTCTACTACATTCGAAAAAACTGTCAAATTCGAAAAAATTCTACCACATTCGAAAAAAACTATCAAATTCGAAAAAATTTTACCACATTTGAAAAAAACATTAACTGAATTTGAAAAAGTAAACTATATATAACCATTTTGCGAAATTTGAAATTCGTATAGAATGAAATCGAATTCCAATAGAAAAGATTAGGATAGAATAAAAAATATAAAAGAATAGCATAGAAAAACAATAGAACAGAATAGAAAAAAATATAATATATTCTATTTTAATCTTTTCTATTCAAATTCAAATTCATTCTGTACCAAATTCCAATTTCGGAAGATGGTTATATATATATTATTTTTTTTCTATTCTGTTCCATTGTTTTTCTATGCTATTCTTTTCTATTCTATTCTAAACTTTTCTATTCGAATTTGAATTAATTCTATGCGAAATTCGAATTTCGGAAGATGGCTTCTAAAATTAGAATTTCATATAGAATGAATTTGAATTTGAATAGAAAATAATAGAAAAGAATAGACTAGAAAAACAATAGAACAGAACAGAATAAAATATGATATATATTATATCTTATTCTATTCTGTTCTATTGTTTTTCTAGTCTATTCCTTCTACTCTATTCTAATCTTTTCTATTCAAATTCAAATTCATTTTATACGAAATTCGAATTTCGGAAGATGGTATATATATATATATATATATATATATATATATATATATATATATATATATATATATATATATATATATATATATAATATTATATTTTTTCTATTCTGTTCTATTGTTTTTCTATTATTTTCTATTATATTCTAATCTTTTCTATTTGAATTCAAATTCATTCTATACGAAATTCGAATTTCGGAAAATGGTTATATAGGAATAGAATGAAATCAAATTCTAATAGAAAAGAATAGAATAGAAAAACAATAGAACAGTAGAACAGAATAGATAAATAAATAAATAAATAAATAAAACCATCTTCCGAAATTGGAATTTGGTACAGAATGAATTCGAATAGAAAAGAATAGAATATTTTATATTTTTTTCTATTCTGATCTATTGTTTTTCTATGCTATTCTTTTATATTATTTTCTGTTCTATACTACTCTTTTCTATTTAAATTAATTCTGTACCAAATTACAATTTCGGAAGATGTTTTTTATATATACATATATATATATAATTTTTTTATTTTTTTCTATTCTGTTCTATTGTTTTTCTGTTCTAGTCTTTTCTATTAGAATTCTATTTCATTCTATTTCATTCTGTTTCTGTATAACCATTTTCAGAAATTCAAATTTCGTATAGAATGAATTCGCATTCAAATAGAAAAAATTAGAATAAAATAGAAAAGAATAGAAAATAATAGAAAAACAATAAACCAGCATAGAATATATATATATATATATAAAAACCATCTTCCGAAATTGTAATTTGTAATTGTAATTTTTTAGAAAAATGTTTTCTATTTTTTTCGAATTCGATTCAAATTTGTTTTCAAATTCGATTCGAATATGTTTTTCGAATTTGTTCGTTTTTTTCGGATTCGTTTAAATTCTTTACTTTTCTAATTCGGAAATTCCGATGCATCCGAATTTCCGAATAATGAAAAATTCGTCCGAATTTTGATTCGGAACGAAACGAAATGCACATGTCTATTTATATGCATATTGATACTCTTCTCTGTAATTGTCAGATACTATTGTTTACTGTCTGTATGCAGTTGTTATCTGGTGCAAGTCATTGGTGCATAAAAAAATGTAAAAAAAAAAAAATAGTGTGGTACCTCCTTTGGAATAAGACTCTTGACTGCAATCAGCAGATGAGGGGTGACACTATTCCTGTAAGATTTCATAAACGAAGGTATGTCATGAAAAAATAGTAATGTGGAGAGGGGCGTGGCTACCGCTAGCAGTATGGATGCCTGAATAGATAGCTCCAGCACCAAACGGAATACCGATCGTCAGCACCGCTAATCCACAATTCCAGGATGGCCACAAGTGATCCTAACATAACTAATCCTAACATAACAGGGCAGCAACCGGGCTTGTCTAGGAAAAGAAAAGATTACAGACAACCCAAGAAATTGACTGATTTCTTCACAGTGCCTTCCGGAGCCCGAATCCAAGATGGCGCCCGTGGCTCCTCAGAACACAGCACCGCTGCATACACAGATCTTCCTGATGCAGAAAAAGAGGTAATATCCCCACCAGATGATAATCCCTCACTCCTCAAGTCCTCACATCCATCCTCTGTGAGCAATAGCCCTGCTAAAGCGTGGATGCGCTTAGATTCAGATCATCACACTCATGAGGTAAGCCCTGCTCTGGACACTATCCTCATACAGCAGGCCCAGACTTCCCCTATCGCAGCATTCCCCACATCTAATACACCAGTCACTAAACCTCTAATCAACCACAAGATCCCCTACCAATGGGGATTCCCCACTAAGCTCATCGTAAACAAAAATGGGGTGAAATACAATATCACTACAGTCGAGGAGGGAATTCATCTCCTACACACCTGGGGAATCATTACTGAAGGAATACTACAACCCAGTCCACAACGGCAAACTAAAGACCCCAACCTCAATACCAACCATTCTACAAACTCTGCAACCTCATCACCAGATTAGTGGTACCATCATGCATCTTCTAGATGCTCAAACAGCACATTCCGTCTAGGCGCCTGCTCGCAGCAGATAGTTCACGAACTTTTACCCTCAAGTTCATCAGCAGTTCCAGTGTTACTGCTGACCCTTGTTTTTCCCCCCACCCTTACTGTTCCACTGCCTAACCACAGTATACCCTATTCCTCTTCTCTCCTTCTTTCCTTCTGAGAGCACAGGAGACTGCTCAGACCAGTGACTGTGCATCAAGCTGGACCACAGAACAGAAGCTACATCCTCAACTTTCCCGAATAGGATATTCAACTCAACTAACTGTGAGTACAGATCACTACACACATCGTCCACATCCACACATCCAGGATGCATAAATTCCTATCACTTAATGCCAAGGGGTTGAATCACCCGGCCAAACGAAAGTCGATGTGGCGCACCGCAATCGATTCTCTTAGCGAAGTAATATGCATCCAGGAGACCCATTTTGAGAGGAGAGCAGAACCAAAATGTACCAATGTTCATTTTAATCATATATTCAAAGCTTCTGGCCCTTCGAAGAAAAACGGAGTTCTGATAGCCATTAAAAATTCCGTCACATTTACTCTACATGACAGCATGATAGATGAAGAGGGTAGATACCTAGCACTCGACTGCACCCTAAACAATACCAGATACACCGTAGTAAATGTCTATGCACCTAACTCTAATCAGATCAGATTCCTAAGGAAATTGATGAAGAAGATTAATGTTTTAAGAAAGGGTCATTTCATTTTGTGCGGTGACTTTAACATGGTGCCTGACAACCCCGTAGACACATCCTCACGCATCAGCAGAACCTCATCGCCCATGGGATCATTCATAAGGTCGAATGACAAATACGATGTTTGGAGATGTCATCACACCTTCGAACGGGGTTATTCTTTCTTTTCACATTGCCACAACTCATACACAAGGATTGACTTTTTCCTGGTTGATAAATGGCTCTTACCCAAAATATCTGACTCTCATATTTCTACTATAACATGGTCAGATCATGCCCCAGTTACCATAACAACGGAGGACACACCATCCAAATCTCGTCCACTGATCTGGAGAGCCAACCCACATATCTTGCATTCGCCAGAACACTCTGCCTATATCTAGGAAAACATGGAAGGATTCTTCAGGTTCAATGAGGGGACTGTATCTAACGCAACCACACTGTGGAATGCCCATAAGGCTTTCATAAGAGGGATCATTATGCAAGTGAGTGCAAGAGAGAGGAGGAGGAGAACACAGCTCTTAGACACTCTCACCTCTAATATTAAAAACCTAGAGACAAGGGGGCGTGTCCGGACCTGCTGCTGGATGGGCATATGTGAGCTGAGCTCCTCTTGGTTCACACCAATCTATATCTATCCGTTGCTATATACAGTGCCCCTGCAGCCACAAGCCACATAATACTGATCCCAGACCCCTGCTGAGCTGCCCTGGACTGATATTTCAGATTCTGGCAGGTCTGATCTTGTTTCCAGCTGAACTCTCTCCCTGCCACCAGGACCCTCCACCGCCATCTTGGGGCCTACAGGCGGGCCGACAGCGCTTTCTACCTAAATCCGCAGGCTTGCGGATCGAAGAGTGATTGGACGGGGCCTGCTCTGACTAGCCCGACTGACCTGTGGAACCGGGGAGGCCGCGGAGAGTCATCCGGCACCCGGCCTCGGTGTCCTGCGGCCTAGCGGCCTGACGCGGCCTGCGGGCTAAATTACAGACACTCCGGGCCGCAGTAAGTAAGATCATCTGCTGTCGGGTCCCTGGGGGGAGTCAGACCACCCGATCATCCCTTTCCCTATCCTCGTGGGTGCCCTAGTGACTGCAAACGGCCGTGCTTACTGATTCGGCGGCCTCCTACTAGGACAGGCCGAGGCTTCGGCCTACTTCTGGAGCCCAGCGGCCATCTTGGGACTCTCATATACACCCGGAAGCCATCCTCCCTGTCCCTTCAGCTGCATAGTTACTTGCAAGGAGCTGGGGACTACAGGATCTGCTCCTCTCACCCCAGGCTGGCAGGAGGGGGAGGTAGAGATGTAATTAGGGGATCTGAGGATCTAAATTGAGCTCAATAATACCCTGAAAGAGAAACTGCCTAACAAATCACTCATGTAAAACGCACACGCAGCTTGCAAAGATGGAAGCCGTCTGAGTTTTAAGCTTTGGCCTCCGCCTACAGATCCGAATCTCCCGCTCCACAACGCCATTATTTTCAAGATCCGGGAGACGCACTAACCTTTCAGGGAACCCCATAGTTATCTCTCAATCAGTGCATGGGTAAAATCGGAGACCAATGCACCGTATACTAAAAACAAGCCTCACAGGCCGCGCTTCGGTGAACCCACCCAATGGAGAAATACCTAAGGAGGCCTCACTCCCCGGCCTCAAGTACCCCGGAGGTAGCTATGAACCAAACTGACAATTTCCCATTAGTAGACCCCTCTCTGTTTATGGAAGACTCTTCGCAACACCCACAACCACCTGTAGCCCACGAACTTAGGGGTGAAATAGATCAACTCGGTGAACGCACGGATCATCTGGAAACTAAATTCGACGACATGGTTCAATATGTCCATGTCCTAGAAGAGGAAAATGCAGGCCTGAAAAATGCAGTCTCGCAATTACAAACGCAGCAAGAAGACCTCGAAAATCAAGAACGCCGTCAGAATTTACGCATCCGTGGAGTCCCGGAATCCATACCAGATAAAGAAATTTGATCCTATCTCCTTGCTCTATCTGTCATGTTAGTACCTCATATTCCTGACATAGAATGGCGCCTGGATAGAGCACACAGATCACTGGCTCCTAAACCTCCTCAGGGTGCTAATCCCAGGGACATAATCGCTCGTTTCCACTTTTATGAGAGCAAGGAGGCCTTGACCATTGCTACTCAAAACAGATCAAGGGTCGAATTCAAAGGTGCAAAACTTCAAATTTTCAACGATCTATCACCCATCACTTTGGCTAAACGCCGCGCTCTACGCCCAGTTACCTCCCATTTGCAACAATATCAAGTCCCTTATCACTGGGGTTTCCCGTTCAGATTATCAGTCATTAAAGACGGTTCACAATACTCAATGCGGGACCTACAAGAATGTGAAACTTTTATCAAACACCTAGGTCTCCCTCCCATACCAGAAGAAGACCTGCAGATACAAGTTTCGCCTTCCCGACAGATGTCCACACCTGGGAAAATCTGGACCCCGGTGCGCCAGAAGTCAAAGAAGACACCAGTTACACCTCAAAGAGCTGCTCCATTTAAAGGCCCTACTTGAAAACGTCCCGGGACATGTCCCTGTGATCCCTCCTTACACATAGGTCCTATTTTTTTTTTTTTTAGACCTATGTGTTCTGAGATCCTGGGCTCAGAGTCGAACTTCCATATCTGAAGTGCCTTACATGTTTACATGCTTATTAGTTTGTTATAACCCAGCACATAATCCCCAGGTTGGTGGTTCTCTGTTTTTCTGTTTTTTTATTTTTTTTTTAAGGTTCAGATTGGGCGGAGGCCCATAAGTCTGTTTCTGTAGGTTGACATACCCCCTGTTAACATGGTCTTGAGTCGAGACCGTGATCTCCTGAGGCTCTCATGTGCCTCAGGCCTAATGCCTAATTGGTATATGTTTTCTTTTTTTTCTTTTTTTTTTTTTTTCAAAAAGTTTTTATTTGAATTTTCAGAGAATACAAAAACAAATACAGTATAGTGTACAGTATGTAATTGTGACATATACGGAAGTAACAAAATAAAAGGATTACTTAATTGTAAACTAATTTTTAAGACGTGGGAGGGTTTCCAGTATATATACCCATGTAGGGTGGCTGCTTGGAGCGTGTGTACCTGTACATAGCATTTCAATAAATGATAACAGTTAGTGGGTACCTGGATACCTGGATGGATCTGTTTGAAAACCCTGAGTACATATTATAATTGAACTTGAAAAATAATAAAGAAAATACGAAAACTGGGGGGGGGGGGGGGGGGGTGGGTTGGTTGGTTGAGTGTGGGGGGGGGGGGGAGCCCTGGAAAGAGTAGGAGAGTTGTTATGGTAAGTTGTAAAGCCATATAGAATTATCCAGTAATCCCATTTACATTGGCATTGGCAATGGGTCGGTTGGTGCCAGGGATAGGAGTGTGGCATCGGTTGTGGTCTTGAGATGGCAGCGGATGGGAGGGGTCGTAGTAGGAAAAGGAGGACGAGGTGATGTTTGCTATTTCCGCTTGTGAGAGAGATGATCGCATGAAGGCGAGCCATTTGGAGTAGAAATGTTCTGAAGATTTTTTGTGCTTGAAGTCCGTGTTTAGGCGGTCCTTGTATAGAAGATGCATGAGGTCCCGTTTGACTTGAGAGATATTGGGGCTTATTGGTGTAATCCAGTTTTTCAAAATGGTTCTCCTTGCGATTAATAGGCAAGTCAAGGACCACCCTTTATGTGATGTGATTTCTTTCGGGTTTTTTGGGGAGCCGTCCCTGGTGGTGGCGGTTTTGGACCAGGGTAGTAGAATTGGGTCCCAGTGGCCGAAGATAAGAAGCAAAGGATCCTTGGGTAGTTTGATTAGGGTCACTTCAAATATGTAGGCAAGAACTTGGTCCCAGAAGGCGGAAATGTAGGAGCAGTGCCAGAAACGATGAGCTAGGGATGGTTTCTGATGGTTACAATGTGGGCAGAGAGCTTTGTTTTTGTCAGTTTTCGAGGTTGAGAAAGGCATATATGCTCTGTGGGCTATTTTCAGTTGTGTTTCTCTCCATATTTCATTGGGTGTTAGCTTTTGTACAGCGTTGAGCCCTTGGATGATTTTTTCTACTAGGTTTGGATCGGGGAAGTCTTTGTTCCAGTTTTTGATTGAGGATGAAGAGAGAGGTGGAGAGGACTTGTTGAGGAGTGGTTTGTATATGTCCGAGATTTTGTAAGCATTGCTCATTATCATTAGATCCGTGACGTTTGGTTGGAACCTTTTTTCGTTGTGATTGCACGCCTCCTTTAGGAAGCTGATACATTGCCCATAGTGGAAGATATGTGTGGAGGGTAGAGTGAAGGATTCAGCGATATCAGCAAAGGGTAATGGTTGACCCGTCTGGGTGTTGCAGAGGAGGGAGAATTTCGTTAAACCTTTTTGTTCCCATGTTTTGAAAGATTTATGTTCTAAACTCGGCTGGAATGCTGGATTTCCTTGGATCGGGAGGTGTATTGACACAAAAGGGGATAGCTTGAGGATCTTTCGTGTTTCTCTCCAGGCTATTGCTGTATCTCTTAATAGGAGATTATGTTGGTGGGGATGGGGGACCGACTTCCATCTGCAGTGTAGGAGGGCTACTAGTGAGTAGGGATGGGCCATGGCAGATTCCAGAGAGAAGTTTGAGTAACGAGAGGACTGGGTTATCCAGTCTAGACTTGTTCTTAGCAAACATGCAAGGTTATACATTCTAACATGAGGGAGACTAATGCCCCCTTCGCGTCTGGGAAGATAAAGTTTTTTAAGAGCAATGCGTGGTCTTTTGTTCTGCCATAGAAATTTAGATATAGCGTTGTTAAGGGAGGTCACATCTTTATGGTGGAGAAGTAATGGGATGGTTTGCATTGGGTAGAGTAATCTTGCAAAACTGACCATTTTCACTAAATGACATCTTCCCAAAAGCGAAAGGGGCAGATCCATCCAGGTATTTAGTTCCTGAGTTATTTTTGACAATAAAGGAGGGTAATTGAGGTGGTATAGTGAAGAAGGGAGTTTTCCTATTTTTATTCCTAAGTAGGTGATGTGAGATTTAGCAACAGGGAAGATTGATTGCTGGGTCCATTTTGGTGTGGAGTGAGTGCCGATGGGAAGAATTTCGCTTTTGCTGTAATTAATACGGAGGCCCGAGCACAAGCGAAATTCATCGAATACGTTTTTTATGGTTAGCATATCTGATGTAGGGTTGGCTGAAAATATAAGGACGTCATCTGCGAAAAGTGAGGAGCGTAGGTTATGTGGGCCTATTTTTTTCTTTTTAATAGAGACCCTTTTTGGTCCTATCCTGGATCCCCTTTTTTTTATCATTATTATTATCACTCTTTTTGTGCTCTTTTTCTATTCCCCAACCCCTTGTTTCGATTGATTTTCTCCTACATATGGGGGTTTTTTTTAGGCCCATGTTCAAAATATGGTTATGTTCCAAAAATTATACAATACTGTCATATGATCTTTTATGATACATTTATTATTATGTTTTATACATCATGCTACACATTCCCTCTCTACTCTCTAACTTTAATATATGCTTTACTCATATACCTAAACTATGGCTGTAAGTATACTGTCATGTAATGTTAAAGGTCTAGGTTCCATCCGCAAATGTTGGTTGGCTTTGAAGGAGTTTAAGGCATCCAAAGCAGAAGTGATCATGGTTCAGGAGACACACTTTAAGGCGGAGGGATCTTTTAAATTTGCCTTCAAACATTTTCCTACCGCTTATATAGCATCAGATCCTTCTGGAAAGGCTGGAGTAGCTATATTACTGAAACGTAATTCTAATATCCGTGTCAAATCGACATACTTAGACCCTCAAGGTCGCTTTGTTCTCCTGAACTGTGATCATGAAAATGTTTCATTTACCCTTGCCAATGTGTATGCACCCAACACAGGACAGATTGGTTTTCTTGAGATGTTTTTTGAAAAACTGCAATCTTTCTCCCAACCATTTATGGTCATCGGGGTGATTTCAATTTGTGCATGTCCCCGACTAAAGATAGACTTGCCCTTTTTACACATACTCCACCTCCCCAGGTTCAAAAGTTGGCTACATCCTTTAGAAAACTTATCAGAGCTCACAACCTCTTTGATACTTGGAGGGTAAAACATCCTACAGCCAAACAATTTACATTTTATTCACCCCCCACAAGCTATATACAAGACTAGACCACTTCTTTGTCTCAGCACCCTTACTATCATATGTAGTCTATTCAGAAATAAATACAATCACATGGTCGGACCATGCCCCCACAGCCCTTGACCTTCTCCTAACCAAACCTACATCTAGGTTGTGCCACTGGCGTCTTAATTAGACCCTTCTTAAAATACCTGATATCCATATCCATCTCCAGAAAAAACTGACAGAATTTTTTGAACTTAACGCAGGTTCGGTTTCTGAGGCGTCCACCCTATGGGAGGCTCATAAGGCCTTTTTCAGGGGAGAGTGCATCTCCTCAAGCTCCCGTCTTAAAAAAGATCGAGCTCTCCAAAGGTCATCGCTTTTACATGATCTATCCAAAGCGGAGGAATCCCTTGTCGGCTCCCCTACGGTGGAACGCCTTAGATCAGTGGTATCGCTACATAACCGCATTAAATCTCTTGATTTGAATACATTTGTTAAATCCTTGCTTTGGTCCAAACAAAAGTTTTACGAATTTGCTAATAGGCCCCATAGAATGCTAGTCAATAAATTAAAGCCTAGACCTGCAGCCTCAATCCCTGATTTACTATTACAACCCAATGGTGAACCTACCTATTGCCCCCAACACATGTCCAAGGTCTTTGGTGATTACTACCAAAAACTCTATAACTGCTTAGCAACAGACCAAAATTTCGCATTCACTCAAGAAAAGTTTGATGACATTATTAAATTTCTAAATCTCCCCACACTCTCTCCTGAGAAACGCTCAGGACTCAATGCTCCCATTTCTGCCGAAGAAATCACAGCAGTTATTAACCAGCTTCCGACCCACAAGTCCCCGGGACCCGATGGACTCCCTTACTCATACTTTAAAAGCTTCCTACCAGTTCTAATACCCCATATGATAAGTCTATTTACCTCTCTGATGTCAGGAAAAGTTCCGCACTCCCAATTTCTTCATGCCTTTATTACGGTTATTCCGAAACCGGATAAGGACTTATCACTACCAGACAACTATCGCCCCATCGCCCTCCTGAACTCTGATTATAAGATTTTCACAAAAATTTTAGCTAACAGACTGTCCCTACTTCTTCCCTCACTCATACATAAGGACCAGGTCGGTTTTGTTCCCACTAGACATGCAGGAGACAACACTAGAAGAACTATCGATCTTATTGACCTACTGACTAAAACTAAGAAACCTGCGATAGTCCTCAGTTTGGATGCTCAGAAGGCATTTGATCGCCTAAACTGGTCTTTTATGTTCGCCATTTTGACTAGATATGGAATTTCAGGTCCCTTTATACACGCTTTAAAAGCGCTTTACTCCACGCCCACTTCCAGGTACAGTTGTCTTCCCATGTCTCCCCGCTATTCTCTCTAAGTAATGGTACCGGTCAGGGATGTCCTCTATCCCCCTTACTTTTCATTTTAAGTTTGGAACCTCTGGCCGAAGCTATTCGTTCCCACCCTGACATAGGGGGAGTGGCGCTGAGACATCAGGTATACAAACTGTCCCTATTCGCTGATGATATCCTACTAACATTGACCCATCCCCATATATCACTCCCCTCTCTCCATGCAATTCTGCACCAATTTGGCAGCATTTCAGGTTTTAAAATAAATCCGACCAAAACTGAAGCCCTCCCTATTAATCTTTCCACAGATATGCTCTCAACTTTACAGGAAAATTTCAAATATCGTTGGTGCACCCATTCCTTGAAATACCTTGGGGTCTATCTGACTTCCTCTTACTCCACTCTTTTTCAGGCCAACTTTCCTCCTATGTTTATAGAAATCAACAAATTATTAAAGTCATGGACAAATTTCCCCTTACCCCTTCTTGGAAGGATAAACGTCCTCAAAATGTCGGTGCTCCCTAAGCTCCTCTATCTCTTTGAGACCCTTCCAGTCAAGGTTCCAATGTCCCAATTAAAGTTAATCCAACAAAATTTCCTAAATTTTATTTGGAATCATAAATCTCATAGGATAGCTAGCTCAGTGCTTTTTGCACCCCGAGCCGGTGGAGGTTTGGGGGCACCCGACATAATCAAATATTACTACGCCTCCCATCTAAGAACAATAACCTCCTGGACATCTAGATATGCCCCTAACAGATGGTCTGAGATAGAGATGGGCATCACAGTACCCGCACATCCATGCTATATGTTATGGCCATCCTTGGATAAATTCATCTCTCAGTTACGTAAAATCAGCTTAAACCCGATGCTATTTACCCTCTCAATATGGAAAAGCTGCTCCGGTAAATATAAGCTTTCATCCCCATGCTCTCCTTTAACAAATATTACCTTTAATACGGAAATCCCTGATAGCCTCTCTTATGATGCCATGCTGCCATGGACGAAAGCCGGTATTTTTCAACTACGCCACCTGGTTAACCCAGTGACCCGTAAACTCCTCACTTTTACTGACCTACAATCCAAATATAAAATCCCAAAAAACCTCTTTTACTCCTTTCTACAAATCCAACATTTTCTCTCCACCAAAATACCACAACTGACCCTAACTATCCCTACTGAATTTGAAATGGTATGCTCCAGAGGCCCTCATGATCCTCATCTAATATCCACTATTTACAAAATACTGCATGCTGCCTCCCCTGTCACGGAACAGACTCACACATATATGCGCAAATGGTCCCATATTTTAAACAGACCTATCCAATTAAGTGAATGGAAGAATATCTGGGAAAGTGCATCTAAGACATCTAGATGTGTGGCTCAGAAAGAAACAACCTATAAAATACTGATGTTCTGGTATAGAACCCCGGAGTTTCTTTTAAGACAGAAACTGACTACATCCGCACAATTCTGGAGATGTGGCTCATCTCTGGGCACCCATTTCCATATATTTTGGGAATGTCCCTTGATAACGCCATACTGGTCACAGATCCATGCCCTATTGGGAAAAATCCTAGAATTCCCTATACCCCACCAACCTATACATCTCTTGCTAGGCTTGCCCCTCCCTAAGATGCCAAAAACGCTTAGGAAACTGATGGCTTTCATCTTATTAGCGGCTAAACGGGTTATACCCCAATGCTGGTTAGCCAACACCCCCCCCTACTTTTGCACAATTTTTGTCAGTCATTACAGATATTCGCAGGATGGAACGTACCACAGCCATAGTTGATGATTCCCTTCCCAGATTTGAGGCTATATGGAGACACTGGGACTCCTCTGAATACAACATAGAGAACCCCTAGGTAGTCCAGAGTTAATGAGGTATAAAGACCATGCCACTACTTTATTTCACTAACTGACCCTCTTATTTCTACCATGATGTGTATGTATTGTCTGAAAATCATTTGACACTCAATGTTATTTCTTCTTGATATACAATAAGCTACAAAAAATGTTTTACCTCATTGAAAACATGCTGCTATCATTGTCTTTTCTATGAGAATGAACACTCTGTTTCTGTATACTTGAATATACTTAATAAATAAACAATTTAAAAAAAAAAACCTAGAGACACAAAACCAATCTTCCCCAACCCCTACTCTAAAAAATGAACTGACTTGCCTTACATAGGAACTGAGAGCACACCTGTTAGATACATTTGAAAAAGTGCAAACTCGATTTAAAGCAACACATTATTCCACAGGCAACAAGGCTGGGAAAGCCATGGCCAACAGATTAAAAGGTCATTACAACAAATCCAAAATCTCTCATCTTTTTCATCCACTTACACAAAGAAAACTACTAGAACCACAAGCTATTGCAGACGCATTTAGCCTATATTATCGTAAATTGTACAACCTAAAAGATGATCCTGATACCGCACAGCCTTCCACACATGAAATAGAAGCATTCTTGGAAGAAATAGACCTTCCTAAATTAACACAAGCACAACTCACCACACTCAATGCTCCCTTCACATCACAAGAAATCTTAAAAATCATAGATACCCTTCCAGAAAAAAAAATCCCCTGGTCCAGACGGCCTCACAGGCGAGTATTATAAAAGATTTAGTAATATATTATCACCCTTCTTATCCAAAGTGTGTAATGAGACTGCCTCCTCCTCCTCTCTCCCTCAAGAAATGTTAAATGCATTGATTATCACAATACTGAAGCCAGGGAAAGAACCTACTTCGCCACAAAATTTTTGGCCTATATCACTCCTCAACCTTGACACCAAAATATATGCAAAACTTATAGCCACAAGACTATTACACTTAATGCCAGTACTGATCCATAAAGATCAATCAGGTTTCACTGTAGGTAGACAAACCTTCGATGCCACACGTAGAATTATAGACTTGATCCACTCAGCTGAAATGACTCGAACGCCTTCTCTGCTCCTCTCCTTGGATGCAGAGAAGGCGTTCGACAGAGTCCACTGATCTTATCGCAAGATGACCCTGAGCAAGTTTGGTTTTCAAGGACCTATTTTATCAGCCATTCTAGCCTTATTCTCAAACCCTACTGCCCAAGTATACAATTCTGAAATGCTGTCTAAACCATTTAGAATTACTAATGACACCCGACAAGGCTGTCCTCTTTCGCCACTCATCTTCAATCTTATGATGGAACCTCTTGCAGAACATATGAGAACCAATCCGTCCATAACTGGCTTCAAAATAGGATCCATCGAACACAAAATTAATCTAGTCACCGACGATGTGATCGTTATGCTCACCAATCCCCTATCTTCCCTGGCTTCGGTACATCATTTACTGCATAAATTGGGTGCCATATCGTACTATAAGGTGAATGAAAACAAATCCTATATACTAGATCTAGGACTAGATGCTGTAACTAGTACGCTACTCAGAAACAACTTCACTTATCCATGGGCGGACAGAGGAATCATGTATTTAGGTATTACTCTCACTAAATCCACAAAAGGTTTATTCACCGCTAACTATGTAGAAGCCAAACAAATGCTCCTCAGAGAAACCACCAAATTATCCAAACATGAATTTTCCTGGTCAGGGCATCTTGCAGCCTTTAAAATGCAAGTCTTGCCCAAAATATTATACTTATTCAGAACAATGCCAATACCACTATCGCATGCCTACATACAATCTCTACAATCCATACTAAGCCACTATGTGTGGCAGGGGAAAAAACCTAGGAGTAATCACATCAAGCTCATCAAACATAGTTACGCCGGGGGGAACGGGGTACATCAACATAAAAAACTATTACTTAGCCACGTTAATCTCCCAACTAAAAGACTGGCTATCCTCCGAACCCTCCTCACTGTGGGGTGACATAGAAAATAACTTGACACCGGTCAAAAATCTTAGAGACTGGTTGTTCAGCACTCTCTCTAACCAAACACAAGTTACTCACTATTCACTAACAATTAGAGCCTCTATTAAAGCTTGGAGAACCGTACATGACTCTACGTGGACTAACCTACCCACTAAGACAGTTCAAATACCCTTGACTGTACTTTCGCATCTTTCCCCGGACCTGTTTATACCCAAATGGCTATCAGATAAATTTACTCATTTAGCATCGCTTCGAACCAATATACTAGGCAAACCCTTCTCCCACATGCAAAAAGAATACGCTGCACCCGCAAACGTCTACTTTAACTTCTATAGGATTCAAAAATGTCTAGCTGCACACCCATCTTTGGAAAAGAAACTTCCTATTAAACTTTGGAACTTCCTTTTCACGAACAACACGCATTCCAAAGGGATTTCCCTAGTTTACTCAACACTACAAGAAAAAACGTTATTTAACAAATCCAAACCCATTAAAGATTGGGAACATGATTTACAGACCCAGTTTACTGACCTTCAATGGCAAACAGCCATAAAAACAGTTTACAAAGCTACTAACTGCACTCTATGGGAAATTGCACAAAAAACTATAACAGATAACAAAATTTCAACCACTTTCATCCCCCGAGTGCTGGAGAGATTGTTCTAGCACAGGTACTCTACTGCACATTATATGGTCATGTCCACCTATAAGGAAACTTTGGTCGGAAATTGAACACATACTACAGCAAATTCTACAATACCCCATCATATTAACTCCAGAACTTAGCATCCTGAATCTAACCATAGAATGGTTTCCTCCACAGCTCAGGCTTGTCACCACACATGTTTTACTGGCAACCAAACTACTTATTACCAGAAGATGGAAAACAACAAACATTCCATCCAGTACAGAAGTTATAACGTTAGTACATAAGCATTACACTTTCGAATCAGTGCTTGCACGCGGTAAACCCTCTTACTATAAGACGCACGCATTATGGCTCCCCTGGGCACAATGGTATGAAACAGAAAAATCGAATCTAAGTCAGAGATCAGATATCTAAAAATGACAATTTCAGTGGCTCTGTCCTATATGCTCTGGTATTCTCCTTTGCTCTCTCCTCATCTCCTTCTCTCACTTCCCCTCTCCCTCCACTTCACCTCCTTCCTCCCTCCCCCTCATACCCCCCTCATCCTCCTACCTCCCCTCCTATCTTCCTTTCACTACATCTGACCACTGCCTATTAACTTCTACTGTCTTCCCTCATTCCACCCACTTAACAGTAATGGTAGTGTATTGTTATTCTAGGTTTACGTTACTATCTTGATAGTTATCAGCTCGTTAACGAATCATCCAAACTCAAACATACTTGTGTTACCAAAAGATTGTTATGCTAATACTGCTAAATTATACTACCTGTTCTGTATATCATGTCATGTTTGAACTGTATAAAGAAAATTATCTTCCAATAAAAATTATTTTGAAAAAAAAAAAAATAGTGATGTGGGATATGCTTAATGGACTTGAGGGTAACTTTGTGTATCCAGAGTAAAATCTCTTCCCAGAATGTTTTAATTTTAGGACAGGGTGTTAGTGGCTGATGAATAAGTCAATGTTTGAGTAAAATATCAGTCAATAGGCTCATAGTAAGGTGAGAAGCATGGATCTTCTTTTTCACAAAAATGTGGTAAACTGAGAATATTAAAATCAGTGAACCATCTAAAGGAAACATTTTCTTGTAGACCTAAGTGCACCTGCCCCCGAAGAGTGTAACATACACGAAACGTGTCGGGCCAACTGGATGCACCCAATTTTAGATGGTTCATTGATTTTAATATTCTGAGTTTACCATATTTTTGTGATCTTAAACTGTTTTTTTTACATGGAAGATCCATGCTTCTCACTATACTTCTCACTATACTATGGGCCTGTTATGCTGCCAATACTGTTTCCATGCATACATGGTTTGCAATATGTGACTGATATTTTACTCATCTGTGCATATATATGTTGTGATACTTTTTGACAATAAAAGTGTTTTCTCAAACATTGACTTATCTTTCAGCCACTAACTCCCACCTCATCTAAAGTCCCCAATCCCCCCCCCCCCCTTTTTGCAACAGATATAGTGATTTAGCCATGTGTTCCTGCATGTCTCACTCAAAGTCCCAAATTTTCCCTCTTCTATATTAATTTTAGGACAGTACCATCAAAAATGCAAGAATGAGCCTTCTTGCACATAGTCCCTCCAGAAATTCAGAAAAGGAAAATTCTAGCTAAACAAGCAGGGGTTTTTTACCAGCACAATAACATTTTTTAACACAAATCCTATGTGTGAAGGATGGCAGATCTAAAGATGGCTTAGATTCTGCGAGTACTAATCTGACTGAGTTGTTAGCACTACAGATAGAGATCCTGAGCCTGCGCTAAAGGATTTGTATAGAGAAATTCAAATCTGAAATACCTCTCTGTCTAGACTTACTATTCAGATACTTGCTATGAAAGAGGATATGCTGTTTATTCATCAGGACTTGCAAAAAGTCAGAGAACATACTCTGGCTCTGGAAGGTAAGGTCAGTGTTCTGGGGACATTGTACATCCTATGCAAGCTGATGTGAAAATTGCCCTCTGCAAAAAAAGTGAGTGCTTCCAATTGTGATATATTGGAAAATAGAAAGCAAATAAATAATATTCAGTTGCAGGAGTTCCAGAACACACAGATGGCAATAATCCTACTGAGTTATTTGGAAAATGGCAGATACCATTGGTAGAGATTTATAATCCTTTCTGTTTGCAGTGGAGTGGTGGCACCTAATGCCTATGTGACCTCCCCCCCCCCCCATTTCTGGGAATCCGCTATGGCCTGTTTATTCAAGTGCTGAACTATAGAGATAAAGCAGTTATATTGCAAAGAACCAAAGAGCTAAAAGATATCTTTATAAGTGTCTCCAGGATTATGTTTTTTGGAGGGATTTGTCACAGGATGTGCAAAAGCAGAGGGACACATTTTATTTTTAAAACACCTGCAAAAAATGAACATTACTCTCTGCAATATGCTGCAAGACTAAGTATGATTGTTGGGACACTCATTTTTTTATAAGTCTTTAGCAGCCACTGATTCGCTATAAAGGGTGTAGCAGGGGAGTAGAACAGCAATAGGCTCAAAGGGGTTAAATGTGGAAGTGGGATGCATATCCGATCCTTAGTCTGGTAAGCTTATAGTTTGTACACAACCCACAATAAGATGGAGACTGATTTTGCAGAAAGAGCGTAACAAGCTCATTTTTCAGTCATCAATAAGGGCTGGAAGGAAAGAACACTGGATCTCTTCTTATCCAAACAGCATGTTCACAACATGAGAGAGCATATGTAACAGATTTAACTGATTACAGTTTTAATATACTGGAAATATTTCAAGAGTTCTATGAGAATCTATGTGCCACCAAATCCATAGTTGAACCAAAGTCCAACTGCCCACTGTCATACCCCTCACACTCCTCTCCTGTACATACTGCCCACTGTCATACCCTCCACACTCCACTCCTGTACATACTGCCCTCTGTCACACCCCCACACTACTCTACTGCACATACTGCCCACTGTCATTCCCCCACACTCCTCTCCTGTACATACTGCCCACTGTCGTACCCTTCACACTCCTCTCCTCTACATATTGCCCATGTCATGCCCCCCACACTCCTCTCCAGTACATACTGCCCACTGTAATACCCTCCACACTCCTCTCCTATACATACTGCCCACTGTCATACCCTCCACACTCCCCTCCTGTACATAATGTCCACTATCATACCCTCCACACTCTTCTACTGTACATAGTTACCATTGTCATACCCTCCACATCCCTCACCTGTACATACTTACCGTTGTCATCCCCTCTGCACTCCTCTCCTGTGCATACTGCCCACTATCATACCCTCCACACTCCTGTCCTGTTCATATTTCCCACTGTCATCTCTCCACACTCCTCTCCTGTACATACTGCCCACTGTCATATCCTCCACACTCCTCTCCTGTACATACTGCCCGCTGTCATACCCTCCACATTTTGCACTTTTTTTTCACTGTTCCAGCAGGGAGATGGGAAAGATCTCCCACTGAGTGGCTCGGCTTATAAGAGAAGTGTGAAAGCACTTCTCTTACATTTTAAAACATTTGTTTACATTTATTAAGAAATTATACAATATATATATATATATATATATATATATATATATATATATATACAGATGTTAATATTTTAGCTAGGGTTCTAGCCACTTGTTTGGCTATGGTAGTAAAAACTCCTGTCCATCAAGATTATACTGGCTTTATGACAGAAAATTCTATTGCTGGTAATATTTGCAGGGTTTTTAGGTCTGCAGGTCCCTATAGAAAATGGTGGGAATAGAGGTTTTTTTTCATTAGACACATCAAAAGCATTTGATGTTCCTGATTTGGATTACCTTTGGGTAATACTTGGTAAATGTGGCTTCAGACCAAAGTTTTGTAAATGTGTGAGGCTATTGCACATACTTCTTCAGATGTGTTAGAGTGAATGAAATCTATTCCTTTTTCCTTGCCATGTCTTACCCTTTAATTTTTTTTATTTAGAAATAGCACCATTATCGGGGCTAATTCGGCAATGGGCAATATTTATTTTTGAAAGTCTTCTACTGAACATGCAATGGCTTTGACTGAGGTGATTCCTTTTATTAATTGGAATGAATCTGTACTTCTCCCTGAAAATCTTTTGCTAAACAAATTAAATGTCTATAGGTCTCATATTAAAGTTGTTTCAAAATGTAAATATCTGGGTGTACGTATTACTAGGTACAGTCAGGACTACATTCCATTAAATTTGATAACGCTTTTGAAAAAAATGTAAAAATAAGTGCAATATCTGATATAACATTCTCCTGGTTGTAGGTACAACAAATTTGTTATAAATGGTGTGAATGCCACACTTGCTCTAATACAGGGGCGGATCCAGAGTTTAGTCTCGGGAGGGGCACTGCCATAAAATCTTTTTTTTTGGGGGGCAATTTATCAGGGAAACGGCTGGTGTTGGCGCTTTAATCAGCCCGGCACCATGGTTGTTACAGTGTCAGGATGATTGAAGCGCATTATTTCTATAATTACATTGTAATATAAAATGAAATAGTTCAACTCACCATAATTCAGAATCAATGGGAGCCCTGAGTGTGTCACTTGCCACGTCACCTGCCACACGTTGCGGATTGTCACTTGCCACATCGCCTGCCACACCTTGTGGATTGTCACTTGCCTGCCACCAGATGCAGATTGTCACTGGCCACGTCACCTGCCACACCTTGCGGATTGCCACTTGCCACGTCACCTGCCACACCTTGCGGATTGCCACTTGCCACGTCACCTGCCACACCTTGCGGATTGCCACTTGCCACGTCACCTGCCACACCTTGTGGATTGCCACTTGCCTGCTAAGGTGGTGTTTTGGTTGTCTCTCGCTGTGTCCCAGACTCCCAGAGTCAGGCAGCAGAGAGATAATGTAATCTCCCTGCTGCCTGCCCAGTCACTGGAGCCAACACTAACTCAGGGGCGGCGAGGGCCTGTAGTGTGGACAAGATGGAGGGAGGAGGTGCCGGTGGGTGGGGCCAACACAGTCAGGGGTGGAGAAGGAAGAATTCTGGTGCTTTGCCGCCACTGACTGTGGACGCTGGACATGTTAGTGCAGTTAGGTAAGGCTGGAACAGAACTGATTTTACCACACACAGTCTCAGAGTCTCTACTCTAATGTTTAAATTGACTAAACTGCAACTGTCCGCAAAGTCTCCCCCTTTCCACCTCCACAATTTGTAAGCCGCTAACCTCATTTGAAGTGGCGCAGATCACCCCGTCCAGCAATGAACTTGTGTGGTTGTCCCGGAGTTTGGATTCCAGCTGGTCATAGAGGATGCATGTGCAGTCCAGGCTGTTGTTGAGAAAGTTGTGTTTGGTGAGGGAAGGTTTGAGAAGATCACCGGGAAGGGAATTCAGGTCATTGGAGCTCAGGTGTAGTTCCTCAATTTGGTCCGAGACCTTCAAGAAGTTGGCAGGAAGCCTTCTCAGCTTGTTGTGCTCAACATGGAGGACCTTCAGGTTGGGAGCGTTGCTCAGGAACCCATTAGGGAGATCCTTCAAGTGGTTATTATTTAAATACAGAAACTCAATGTTTGTGCGGTTCCTCCCCTGGACAGCATCCATAATTTCCAAAATTCCAGAGCTGGAGAGGTCCAGGACCTGAAGACCGGGCAGTGAGGTGATATATTCCATTCCAGCCAGGGTGTCAACGCTGAGACTGAGGTTCACAAAGCAGTGATCAGACATGAGCAGCGACCAATCGTACTCCTTCTCCACTATGAAACATTTACGAGGTTCCTCCACTGTGCTGCCCATCAGCTGCAGCTCCTGTCTCCTCACCATCATGTCGGCTCTGAGACTCGAGTCCGACGTGACTCACTGATGTCACTTGTTGCTGGACTCCAGGCAGCCCAGGCGTTAGCAACGAGTTCAGGGAAGAGGCTCCACCCACCCCTCCTCCTAGTATCCTGGTCAGTCAGTGCGGCCATAACTACAGTAGATGGGCAGAGGCAGCAAGTGAGTGTGACAATGACATGTGAGATTGTCAGTGCGATTATTTCGGGGGCAATTGCCCTGTTGCCCCCCAGGATCCGCCCCTGCTCTAATATTGTAATAAGTATCCCTGTAGGATATCACTGGCCATTTTAGGGAATCTAATTTAGGATATAGGGATTTAATACAGAAGAAGAAAGTACCTATAATTCAACTGGAGACCTTACAGTAACCTATATCACTTTGGATATAGATATTGCACCAATGTTAGTAATGTAATTTGTAATGCAGGCCACCTCTAGGAAGGGGTTGATATTTCATGTGTCTGTCATATTGTAAACGACTATTTGGTAAAAATATCATCCTAACAGTAGATGTTAATGGGAAAAATATTTGTGCAATATTTTGGCTGAGCAGTGGGAGGTGGTTCTGAATTCATTATTGAAAGGGTCTTTATCTCTGAAATCCAGGCTCACACAATTATTTATATTCTAGAACACCTAAATCTTTGTATGCCATGGGTATTCACGGGGATCAGTATTGTATTAAAGTGGTTGTAAACCTCTGACATGAAATATGAACAAAGCATATCTCTCTATAATGTGTACTTGTCCTAATTCAGAGCACTAAGTATAATTTCTGTCTCCTGCCTCTGTCTTCTGCAATCTGCATGGGTCACTTCAGAAAATTTTCTGACACCAAGAGGTAAAAAGGTGGCCTCACACAGCCTGTGATTCACAGCCTCACCTCTCTTTCTGTGTGATGTTTGGAGGGGGGGTGTCCCTTCCCTCTAATCAGCGCTCAGCTCTCCTCACTGAATGTAACTTCAGCTCCCCGCCTCCTGCTTTCTGAAAGCTCAGACAAGTTGTATAAATTCTGGAATTAGAATGGATGTAGAGAAGAGAAGTCTGGAGATAAACACGTATAACTTATATAGGAGGATTTGTTTAATCTCTGTGTATCACCTGAAACTAGTCACTTCATTGGGCATATGTAAGGGTTCACAAACACTTTAAGTGTGATAGGGACCAGGAAGACCAGTTACAACTACTGTGGAGGTGCCCTGAATTAGTGCAGTACTGGCAGGAACTTATCCAATATATTATTCAGATATTTCATATAATGATATAATGCAAACCTCTTATGTTTTTCTGTGGTATATAGATATATACACTCTTTATTATGCTATAGCTGAGGCTGTTACACGATTATTGTTTGTTGCTAGGAAGCTCATTGCAAGTAGGTGGGTAGCTCAAGCTCCGTCATCACTTTATTTATTTTTCATTGCATTGGTACATGTTCACCAGAGAAGTACCTTGCTATTTTGACACCCCCTTTCCTATTAGCCCAGAAAATGGGCATTTTTAATTTGACAGATTCAACCAATTTCAATTTAGTTTCAGCATCCAAACTTCAACATTTCTGTGCCCTATTTTTCAAGTGTAAATTTTCAGTGAAAATACACTAAAGTTCATTTTAGGGCACAGAAGCACAATAAATTACCCAAATTTTTTTAAAGTAAAAAAAGTGAGTATGCATATACAGTATATATATAATAAAGCTCACCTATAGGTACTGTAAATATCTCCTAAACTTTGATTGACTTGGGTACCATCAGCCTGATCATACATGGATTGCAACTTAGCCATTCCCTGCTGAACTGGCCGAATTTTAATCCATTTATGACTGGCTTAAGTCTGTTCTGTCACTAAACTGAAGAAGTTACTTCCACACACTGAATGAAATGCCTTTAACATTATATAATACAGATATGCCAAATTGCTCAGGGTTTGGTTCGAACCAAAGCTTGGATACTGAACCTGGACCCAATTGAACCCAATTGGAGACAAATCGGTCAAATATAAAATGCAAATTTTCTTGGCTAATGGGAGAGGGGGTGTTTTAAAACATATGGAGAAGTGGTCACTGCCCTGGGGATTATTTACCAATGCAAAAAAAAGTTTAAAAATTATATTCTGTACATAGGAGTAACTCACACAAATAAAAAAAAAAATACATGAGGTTCCCACAAAAATAAAACAAAAAAAATGCATTGAGGTCCTCTAGAAAATCTTCATCAGACCCTTCGGGTCTGATACAGATTTTAAGTGTGAATTTATTCAAACAAAACTAAAAAATCCATAACAGATCTTTAATCCGAGTATGCAGCCTGGCTGGCAAGGAAAGGTGGGGGGAGAGTGTTTGGCTCTCTTCTCCCTGATCCATACCAGACCACAGCAACCTATAAAAGCAAATAAAGTCTCAAGGAAGCCCATTCTAAAATTTAAAAAATATAAATGGGAACCTTATCCTGGAATGATGCACACAGCCATCCTAATTAAATTAGCATCAAATCAGAGATCCCTCCATCACATCAGAGTCCCCTCCCCCTCACCCCATAATAGTCTCCCCCCTTTACCACAGAGTCCTCTCATAGTGGCACCCCAGGGGAACCAAAATGGTCGAGAAACACTGGTGTAGAAAATGCTAATATTTTGTTGTATTGCTACATGAGGCAGTAGCAGGCCACATTATATAGTAGTGCAGTATGGTCAATGGTCAGGAAAAGACAAAGATGTCAAAGGCATACAATCATTTATGTTTAATAGTTAGATATCAATCAAGAAAGCTGAGTTGGTTGTTTTTTAAGACATTTGGTTGTCGGCAACTTTGCATAGCTTTGATGGTCAATTTTGGTGGGCTGATTTGGAAGAGTTTTCAATGGTGATTTGAAGTACTCCAACCCCGCTAAGGTAAGTTGTAGTCTAGATTGTAAGCTTTTGGAATGTTTAAAACATTAGTATTATTAATATATTTTCTTCCAGAAATACAGGCGATATCCATTACTGCTGCCAAGATATCAGATGCTTGAACCAAAAGTCTATGTTTCAGCACAATATTGCTTTTCCACAGCAACCTCCTTATGTAAATATATTTAGCTTTCATTTGGCACTGTCCTGTCCAGCAGGACATAAAATCAGCTGATCTGATTACTCCACTTTCTTTAGCTTATCTTCGTGGGTAAAAGCTGCCTTGTTAGGACCAGATAATCCAGCAATTTAAGTTCCTGGAGGTACTCGTGTACACAAAAGGCTGTGTGAAATTGTTTGCAACACTGGTTTTCTGATCTTCAAATACAAGGGGTCCCCGGGTTATGAACAAGATAGGGACTGTAGGTTTGTTCTTAAGTCGAATTTATTTGTAAGTCGGAACAGTACCTTTTTTTTTTTTTTTTTTTCTATTTGTAGCTTGTCGTTTACTTTTTTTAAATTTTTGTATAATTTTCTTATTTTAATTATTCTTTACTTTTTTAATTACTTTGTTATTTTATTAATTTAATTAATACTGTATTCTTTTTTTATTTTTATATCAATTTTTTTTCACTTAACTTTATTGCTATCACACAGGAGAAAACAATTCCCTGTGTGATAGCAATTGGAGGTGACAGGTTCCCTTTATTGACCCTGTCACCTCCAAAACAGTTCTAGCACTGTGCTAGATTTTCTGTCATAGCTGAGAGGGGAGGAGCACAGCTCTCCCCTCTCACTCTTTACATGGCGGCAGGGACAGGAGGAAGCAGAGAGGTACAGTACACTGTATACTGTACAGTACTTAAGCATATTACAGCAGGGAGATGGATAGATGGTGTGTCCAGGCAGGCCGGCCGTGGTGCACCTCCGCGGGGCAGCGCTCGCAGGAAAGACCGGGGATCCTGAGGCTTCACTAGGCCGGCCAAGGCCGCGGCCACAATGGGCCGTTTTAGCAGCCTGGCAGGCCACCGGACCGTACCAGGCCTGTGGACGGGCAGGCAGGATAATGAGGGGACTTCACAACCAAGCCAGGAACACTCCAGCAAGAAGAGGGATGGCGTCGGCCGGCAGTGACGTCACTCGGGCCCCGTTCGTAAGTAGGGGTTGTTCGCAAGTCGGATGTTCGTAAGTCGGGGACCCTCTGTATGTACAATACTTTTTAGTATGTACTGTATGTATGTCTCTTACACAAAATAATAAAATTGTCCAGAGATATCAGAAGATGTGTTTGAAGCGCTTCACTATGTGATCAATAATAAATAGATAAATAAATAGCTAAATAATTAAATAATATAACCCACATACACAATTCATTGAACAAATCCAGATACTGTGCAAAAAGTGCAGTTTAAAATTCGTGACCACATGTGTAAAAACGAATAAATACCTAGTAACACAAAGTGCACAAATAAACTATAAAATCCTATTAAGTCAAATGATTGGCCACTCTATTAATATAATCGGTAAATACGTGAAGAGATAAATCAGACAGCCAAGTCCAAACAGGGAATTAATCTAGTCCCAGTATAAAAAGTTCTGCAATAGCTCTACAATTGCTTAATTGGAGTACTCCTTTGTCAATCTTGAACGACAATGTCATTTAGCTCCAACCGCATCAGATGTAGTAATCACCATCAGAAATCGTATGTAAAGCAGATAAAAAAGGAAAGAAATATCATTGCGCAATGCTCCATATAAATGGTACACCAGCAAACATGCTATGAGATCCACTCACGTGCGCCCAATAATAAAAAGGCATATGCAGATGTATTAAGCAGTCAGCCGCCACGGACGAGAGCAGGGTCGCTGCAGTACACAGCCAGATACTGACAGTCTGCACAGTGCGTCCTAGGCTCCTCCCACGCGTTGCATCATGCTCACGTGACGTTTTCAAGGATACGCAACGCGTGGGAGGAGCCTAGGACGCACTGTGCAGACTGTCAGTATCTGGCTGTGTACTGCAGCGACCCTGCTCTCGTCCGTGGCGGCTGACTGCTTAATACATCTGCATATGCCTTTTTATTATTGGCTGCACGTGAGTGGATCTCATAGCATGTTTGCTGGTGTACCATTTATATGGAGCATTGCGCAATGTTATTTCTTTCCTTTTTTATCTGCTTTACATATGATTTCTGATGGTGATTACTACATCTGATGCGGTTGGAGCTAAATGACATTGTCGTACAAGATTGACAAAGGAGTACTCCAATTAAGCAATTGTAGAGCTATTGCAGAACTTTTTATACTGGGACTAGATTAATTCCCTGTTTGGACTTGGCTGCCTGATTTATCTCTTCACGTATTTACCGATTATATTAATAGAGTGGCCAATCATTTGACTTAATAGGATTTTATAGTTTATTTGTGCACTTTGTGTTACTAGGTATTTATTAGTTTTTACACATGTGGTCACGAATTTTAAACTGCACTTCTTGCACAGTATCTGGATTTGTTCAATGAATTGTGTATGTGGGTTATATTATTTAATTAATTAACTATTTATTTATCTATTTATTATTGATCACATAGTGAAGTTCTTCAAACACATCTTTTATCTACTTATTTTTAGTGATTCTGAACACTTCTTTTGATAGCAGCCTCACTAAATTGATTTATTTATCTATATAATTGTTTTGATTTTTGGAGCTTTATCTTGAATAATTATCACAGCGCTTTGTGGTTTTACACACTATGTCCAGAGATATCACCAATATCAAGAACCTATGAATCTGAAGTCAAGGCTGCCTTACCTTAATTTATTTTATACGAAAAAAAACATTAAAGTATCGCTATAGTCAAAATGTCCTCTTAATTGATGTTGTGTCTGCAGGACAGGAAGTGAAATCTCCCCAATTGGACACAAGGTTTTAAATTTACCTTATATACTCAAGTATAAGCCGAGTTTTTCAGCACAATTTTTGTGCTGAAAATGCCCCCCTTTATACTTGAGTCAAGCACTTTTCTGCAGCAGAGAATGACATTTTCTGAACTGATTTTGGGGCCCCGTATCTCAAGGACACTTGGTGCTAGGAACCCCAAATGTGGTGTGCAGACCCAGTGGAACTATCACTACAATATATCCATACTGGGGTTCCTAGCACCAAGTGGCTCCGAGATACGGTGCCCCAAAGTCAGTTGGTGCTAGGAACCCCAGCTTTGGATATGTTGTAGTGCTAGTTCCACTGGGTTTGCACACCAAATTTGGGGTTCCTAGCCGAAGTGGCCCCGAGATACAGGGCCCCAAAGTCAGTCAACTGTGTCCATCTGCAGCAATGTCATCTCGGGACCCTTTGGGTCCAGAGACCCCAAATTTTGGCTGCAGCTAGGGGGCATCTAGAAACCCTTAACTACCAAGTTTGAAGTTCAGGGGACCTATGACTGCACAGTGAGGCATGCAAATGGACACAGTGAGGCTGCAAATGGGCATTGTTGACCCTCTTTTCCACTTACAGTAGCTGTGCATTTCTCACCCATGGCTTATAATCGAGTCAATAAGTTTTCCCAGGTTTTTGTGGTAAAATTAGGTGCCTCGGTTTATATGTGGGTCGGCTTATACTCGAGTATATACGGTATATCTGTTTATATTATCTGTATATCCCTGGCCAGTATTTTTTTTCTGTTGTCTATATACCATTGTGGAAATCTGTGGAAATTTCCCTTCACTTCCTTTCTCAAAGATGCAACAGGAAGCTAGATGCAATCTCCCAAAGTGAGGGCAATTCCCTTCCGAAATAGTTGTCCTCTGAACAGGTTTCCCCATTAAAAGACTTCACCTTACAGTTTTGTTCTGAGGACAACTCTAAAATGTTGGATTTCCTCTCACTTTCTTTACTATGGACAATGGTCCAAAGTAAGATTAGTGGGGAGAATCTCCCCAGTAGGGACACACCAATAAAAATTGTACAACGGTTCTAATGCTTACTCACCCTCAACAAAGAAATGCACTTTAAACCTTCCCCACTTTATCCAAAGGAAAAAAAACATGTTTGTCTATATATATATATATATATATATATATATATATATATATATATATACAGTATATACACCTAAATGTAACTCACTCTGGAGGTAAGTACTACTGTAAGACTGAAGCTGCCCTGCCCACCCAAACCTGAGATAGTTAGGCTACAATTAATCAAAACACCAGTGTCAATAAACTGCATCCCCTGAGATTTTTGAGTGCATCAATTAAACTATTATTACTCCTATTATTATCTTATACAGTACCTGGTAACAAGATGCATTACCCAACAGACCATATGTGTTTTAAGTGTATGTTTCTGTGTGTTACTAAATGGCAGGTCAAGATGTTATATTTATTAATCTTGTTGCTAAGGAATTTCATAAGCGAGGTTTAGGTTATCTCCTCAGAGGAAAGATATAAATATTTTAGTATGGAAGAAATAATATTGTGTAACAATCACAATGTTTAGAATAATGTTTCCCTTGTGAAATAATAAAGGCTGAAGTTGGAGAGGGATATACAAGCAAACAATGCATAGCGCATATTGTTATAGACAATAGCCTTTCCAAAATATGACTGGGCTAAGGGAAAAATAAGGTTTATATACCAAGAAGCAATAGTTCTCATTATTTACTAGATTTTAATGTGGTTTTGATGGTGACAGTGTGTAGACAGTTGTTGTGACAGGTGTATAGCTTTTAATTACATGAGCAACTAAGAAACACTTTCTGGAGTTATTTTTACATATTCTGTAAATATTATATAAAAGTCAGTCATCCTACATTATAATATTTTCCTTTTAGCCTGAATAAAACCTACAATAAAACATATGCATACAAAATATACACAGTACATTGATTTATTAAAGCCAAGCAGTCTGTTTACTTTTCAGGGGAACATTTACTTTGCAAGAGAATTTTCTTTTAGCTTATTGCTAGGAAAAAAACTGTATTTTTGCTTGATTGTGATTGGATGATGGGAGCCAACAAGGCTTCAACTTATTTTCTAAGCTAAGGGAAAATTCCCTTGCAAAGTGAAGGTTCTCTTGCAATGTAAACAGCCTATTTGCATTTAGTACACCACTGTATCATCCCTATGCTTCATTACCAACCTTTTAAAGTTCAAAATGTGTCAAAGATAACATCTACATGATGTACTTTTGCTAAAGGGTTACATAAACAAATTGAATACCTGCAATTGCAGCCAGTAAAGAAACTGCTGAGAGCGTTTTGCTTAACTGCTTATTTACCTGTATATTTGTCAAGTTCAATAATGTTGATTTACTAAAAGGAAGTAGGCTATTCAGTATGCAGGGGAATTTTTCTAGTGAGTCTGCTGACTTCCATCATCCAATCACGTGCAAGCAGAAATACAGCTTTTTTTTATCTTTTTTTGATTGAGTATTCTAGTAAAGTAAATTTTCACCACATTCATTAACCTCCCTGGCGATATTCCCGAGTGTGGCTCGGGGTTAATTTTCATTACCATTAGCGGTAACCCCGAGCCACACTCAAGATTGCATTGCAGAATACTGGTCCAGGTAACTTACCTTTTCCCCAGGATTCTGTGATGTCCCCTGCCGGATCCTCCGCCCGAAGCTCTGTGTTCCGGACTCCGTTCCCTGCGAGCGTCACAACGCGTGGAGGCAGAGCCTGGCGGCAAATTCAAAAAGTACAAAAAACATAGCACATACAGTACACTGTTATATTACAGATTACATCACTGTATCAAATCATTTCACCTCCCGTTTGTCCCTAGTGCTTTGTCCAATGCCCTGCATGCACTTTTATATTATATATACTGTTCTTTCTGCCTGGAAACTTGAGAATGTCTAGGGCATCCAAAAAGTGTCCCTTTGCGTCAAAAGTGGTTTTAGACCAGCTAGAAAACAGTGATAGTAAATTAGAACACTTGCGGAATTGAATAGTGATTTGTGGAGAAATTAATTTTATTATTAAGTTATTTTTTATAATTATTTTAGTTATTTATTATATTGTAATTTATGATTTGGTGTTTCAAACGTTATCATACCCGGGATGTCTACTAGACTCTTGTTTGGACAGATTTAAGTGAGTTATTCATAAGAATTACAGGCCTACAATATAAAACACCAAATGTTTATGCAAAACAATGTACCGCTTTGAGATTCAAAAATCTGACATAATCATACCGGGAGGCTATGCTAAAGGGAATTCCCTTGCATAGTGTATAGCGTATTTACCATTAGTAAAAAAAGCACTCAGGCGATCTATTAGGACTTATATTTGCACAACCTTGCAGTGATTAATTTGTTGTTAGTAAACCAAAATGTTTTAGGTATATCATTTTTAAATCCTAATCCTTTCCTTAGCATGCCCTCCTTGCATCCTTCGATCCTCTTGCCATCCCTTTCCCAAAATTAAAGAAAGGATAAGTTAGCTCAAGAAAAATATATACAGTATATACATTATTACATATTGCAGCTTCCTCAGCCTCCCTTCCAGTCCTCAGATGTGGTGGAAGCATTGGTTTTCCTTTTTCAGTTTATAAACATATTTAGCAAGTACAGAAAATGTCTGTTGATCTTGCCAGGAATGTAATTTGCCTGTCATTCACTGGAAGCTTCATCAGACAGCACAACAGTGTTATCTATCTTTTGTAACCTATTATGTCAAACAATCCCTATGTATTGAGAATGAGCAGAGGCAGAATGTTTTAAAATCCAACCTGGGTGCCAACCATAAATACAGTAGAAGGATTAGTGTAGTCGCCTGGGGACAGGAATTGTGTAAAATAAAAGAAAAATGCTGCATACACACGATCGGACTTTCCGGCACACTTGGCCCGGCGGACCAGAGTCCATCGGACAATTCGATTGTGTGTGGGCTCCAGCGGACTTTGTTTTCTCAAAAGTTTGACAGACTTAGATTTGAAACATATCAGGAAGGGGGAGCGTTCAAATCAAACAGGTAAATAACAAGATAAAAGTACCATCATCCCAAATGACTATTTCAATAATACTGTAAATGAGGTGGAGAGCGGTCGCAGTTGGCTGCCTCTGTCGGCCTGCATCTCAATACCCCATAACAAGAGCAAGAACCCCTAAAGAGGGGAGAGGGGGGGGACTATTACGGTACTAAATAAAGTGAACATTAAAGTACATAGAGGTAGAGAAAGGGAGCGATAAAGTAGTATAAAAATTCCATTTTAATAGACAACATAATTAAAAGATTGTACAATCTTTTAATTATGTTGTCTATTAAAATGGAATTTTTATACTACTTTATCGCTCCCTTTCTCTACCTCTATGTACTTTAATGTTCACTTTATTTAGTACCGTAATAGTCCCCCCCCTCCCCTCTTTAGGGGTTCTTGCTCTTGTTATGGGGTATTGAGATGCAGGCCGACAGAGGCAGCCAACTGCGACCGCTCTCCACCTCATTTACAGTATTATTGAAATAGATTTGAAACATGTTTCAAATCTGTCCGACGGACTCTTCTTTGTAGCGGACAAACCGGTCATCTGTGTGCTAGTCCAACGGACTCAAACTGACGCATGCTCTGAAGCAATTACAAGACGGAAGCGCTCGGTCTGGTAAAACTAGCCTTCATATTGAAGCTAGCACATTCCTCTTCTGTGATCTTTTAATACAGCTCATTTTTTTTTCTTTATGATGCGAGAAGAAGGAAGTTCTTTGGCTGCTTATATTCACACAGAGTTCTCACAAACTACTTTCTTCATGATTTATCCTCATGCCATGACTAATATTAGATTTTTGAAAAGCCAGATCTTCAGAAATAAAGTAGCAAATTTGTTTTTGGGCTCATCTTTATTTTTTACAGATTTCAACAATATAGATTTTACAATGTGTGGTAAATTATCCAAAATGTTTTTTTTTTGTTTTTTTTTGGATTTTGAGTTTCAAGTTACCACAATAACCTTAATATTTTTTTATTGTTTTAATGAATCTCAATGAGGTTGGTGTCCCTTGTTAATTAGACATAGGGGGGTTATTTTAAAAAGGCAAAATCATTTTTCACTGCAAGTGAGAATTGCCCTGAAAGAGCATTTGTAAGTGCATTCGCTGTGGATCCAAGGGGCACATGCAAGGAACCCCCCAACCAAAAAAATACTCTTGCACATGATTGTATGATAAAAATCAGCAGAGCTTCCCTCATTTCAGATCTTCCCCTCAGATTTACAGCAACTGCACTTCCAACAAGTGCACTTGCAGCGCAATTTATCAAGTGCACTTGCAGCGCAATTTATCAAGTGCACTTTGCAATAGCACTTTGCACTTGAATTGCAAAATGATTTAGCCTTTTGTAAATAACCCACATATAGTCTTTTTGACCTGTACCTGCCTACTCACAAACCAAATGTCCTTTTTGAATCAAAACACATAGTCAATAATGTAAGGTAACGAAAATATCCATTTATTTGGGTCAAAACAGAAATGAGGAAGGCAACACTGGAGACACTTTTGGAATGTGTGAAGCCTTTTGTCACCCAGGACACACATCAAGTTAGAGGACAATAAAATTGGTATCTTGCGCCTAGGGAGCACAGTCAGAAGTCAGACCAGACAGAAGCCAGCCAATCACTTTCAAGTCTTCCGTGGAGCCTTCCCTGCACGCTGCCCTGCAGCCTTCCCTCCACGCTTTGGTGCAGCCTTCCTTGGAGCCTGTGCCTCTGGTGGTGTACTTGGGGCAGGAGGAGGGCTTCATTTGCTATATATGATTTTGCAGTAAGCTCCCCTCTCAAGCCCTTCTGATAGGCTTGGAAAATCAGACCCTCACAGAGGAGGCGTTGCCCCTTTTCGAGTTCCAGCAATCTGGTGGCCATATAGGTTCCATACGCCTCTTCTGCATTGGGTGGGGTGCTGAGGATTTGGCTGGCTTCGTGAATGAGGGCTAGTGATTCCTCCTAAGTTCAGGTCATCTTTCTTGCCCTTTTAATGGTAATGTGGGGGGGGCACCTGACACTCCGTGAGGCTTCTACTGGGCCCAGCCACGGCCACCTCCTCTCTCCCACTGGGCAAGGCCTCCTCCTTTATACCTCTGGGCACAGACTCCTCTTGGCTGAGCTCATCCTGGGTAAAAAAGCGACATACCAGTACTGTCTAGTGATATGTCTACATATTAATAATTGTGATGAAGTAATTTTTGGTGAAGCACTTAAAACATTTAGAGGTTTACATCATTAATATTTACACAATCCCAAATTCACCAAAAAAGTATACCTGGCTGAAGCTGGGCGCATCCACCTCATCAATGATGAAAGGGCCCAGTTCTTCTTGGGACACCTCAGCTGGGGTGGAGGGAAGGGTGGAGGTGGAGGGAAGGCTGGAGGGAAGGGTGGAGGTGGAGGGAAGGCTGGAGGGAAGGGTGGAGGGAAGGCTGGAGGGAAGGCTCGAAAGTGATTGCCTGCTTCTGTCTGGTCATTCAGAAATCACATTTTTTGGTAGTACCACAGCTTGGGGACATACACCTGGTCTGCTGCTGCTCCGGATCTGCGTGACTCCTGGATCTTCCTGTGTTCCCGCCTATACATGTTGCGCAAGATACCAATTTTAGTGTCCACAAACTTAAGGTCTGCCTGGGGGACTCGAGTCTTCACAAATTCCAAAAGTGTGCCCAGTGTTGCCTTCCTTGCCTCTCTATTGGAATATAAGGGGTGCTAGACCTCCCACAGGTTTCTGTTTTCTTCATACAAATCAATAAAACGTGCCAAAAAATCTTGATCCTTAAAAGGATTCATTTTTGCTGAAAGACAAGACACAAGATAAAAACTGTAATGTCAGTCTAAACTCCCAGTATTATATTTGGCTCAATCTAGGGTACACACACACACCCAACACATTCACCAAACACACACCCATGTTTAATCTTACCTTCGTTTCTGACACTCGCTACTTCCGCTCGCCCCTACACTCTTCGTTGCGCAGTGGGAGTTTACAGAGAAAGATGGCGGAGAGATTATCTGGAACTAGCGCGGAGGAAAGTCCGGAGCCACAACCATCCAGATTCAAGAGGAGATATAAGGCCACCAACATGGCCTTTGAAGAGATGGTGGAGATGGTGTCCATATTGAGAAGGGAGGGCTACGATGGGAAAAAAGGACCGTACACCCGACCCAATATGCGGTAGGACAAAATAATGTCCTCAGTTGTCACCGCTCTTGAACATAAATTTGGCACTAAACGGGCTAAAGAACAATTGAGGAAGCGGTGATCTGACCTCAAAAGTAGGGAGCCTGAACAATATTGAGGAATAAAGAAGCTGCTTAAAAAAAGTAAGTACTTGTTGTGTGTTCCGAATGAGATACTTAACTTGCATGCTGATCTATATGCTTTTCGTTTATACAGCATCGTTCGTAAAGACTGTTCTTTATATAAAACATGACTTATAAAATGACTTTTTTTTTTGCCAAATACGATGGTACAGGGTTTGGACATACATTTAGGTCTTGATAATTTGTCGTATTCCAAAAATGTGGTGATGTGTAGATGTGTTTGAAAATATAATGCTTCTTCAAAAATGATTCAGTGTAATGTAAGGACAGGACACAGCAGCTGTTTCCACATCTAGACTCACGAGCTCTAGTGTACTATGTGACTCCAGAGAAAATGTTTGTGGGTAATACACATAGGGGTTCCAGGGGATACTTGAGGTCTCTGCATCTGTGAAACTTGCATGAAAATGTGTAATGTTTGGCATTTTTGGGCAGAGTGAATTTAGATCCTGTATTCAAAAGTTTTGTTTGAAAAAAAATGACAATTGTCCACAACTTCTAACGAACGTTTCATATTCCTTTTTTCAAGACTGAAATATCACTGTGTTTTAACTATACCTTTTGTATAATTCTCATAGGGGAGAAAGACTCAGACAACAGTCCAAGGATCCCAGGACCCCCCCAAGTCACCAGCCTGAAGCTGAAATTAGCCCAAGCCCCAACCCAAGACCACATACACCTGACGAGCTGGAGGAAGGAGATATTTGCACCCCATCAAGTGAGTGACTGACACCCCAGCTTAAGTTAATCTATTTAGACGTGCATATTTTACAAAAAAAATTTTCCCACAAATTTTAGGTGATGTTCTGGTTGTGGAAGGCCAAGCGGCGGAGCCATTTAGCACAGACAGTGCACAAAGACTCATTGGCAAGATAATGGTGTGGAATGGCCAAATTGATCGAATGAGTGACCAAATTGACAGCATGAGAAATCGGCTGGACAGCATGCAACAGGAAATGAAGAACATGATTGATGTTTTGGGCAGAATCTAATAACTTTTTGCCTAAAAACATCAATCATGTTCTTCATTTAATTGTCAAGTTTTATTTTTCTAAAATGTTTTAACTTGCTAAATACTAATGTCAAAATTTTGCAGATGCACACGGTGTGTCATGTGCTATCTTCCATCGGGGATATCAATGTACTTGTTTTGTGTTTGCAACCCCTTCATCAGAATAATGTTAGTTTGTGAGAGGAACAAAGGGATTGCACACACAAAACACGTCCATTGCTCCCCCATGATGGGAGATAGCACATTGACTTGAACCTTTTTCAGTGGAAATTGTGAGCATCTGCAATTTTTTTTGTTTTACATGAGTGACATCACCAGCACCGTTATTAACATATTGAACTTCCTAAAAGTAAAAATAAAAAAAAGTTTTTTAAAAAGTTCCTTTTATTTTTGGTCTTATGGTTTTAAAAACCCCGTTGTGAAGCACAATTTTTTTGAAAAATGTATATTTTCGATAAATATCCCGAAACTAAAAAAAAAAAAATATTGCAAAAAAAAATAAAAATATAAAAACAGGTTCAAACAAAATGCAACTTTCAATGTGCACACAGTAAAATGTTTTTACTACTACAATGTGTGTGGCTTCTTATTTATCAATAACATTTTTTAGTTTAATTGTGTGGTTACAGTGACAAAGGGCCTTATTAACTAAAGGGAAATGCACTTGCCACTACAAGTGCACTAGGAGACAGACAAAACAGAATGCAAACAGGAATCAAAACAAGAGATTGTTGGCCAAAACTTTTTATTTTTTTTCTAGAAAAAATTTAAGATCTTGTGGCATTGCAATGGCCCGCGACCATTAAAATAATTGACATATCTGTCACGCACTTCACGTGCAGTTTGGGGGGCCAAGCCAATACGGCCACTTTCCAGGCCTGTGAGTGGTACATCAACACCAAGTCCAGCCTCAGGCCCAACAGAAGATACATATGTTAAAGAATGTTTTCTCAAAAAATTGTGCAGAATGAGGCAAGCAAAGATCACGTGATTTATTTTGTATTCAGCTAGATTGATTGCGGAGAGGACTGGCAGGCCAGAATCCCAAAGGCATTCTCCACAACTATTCTTGCTCTGGGGTGAGTGTCCCTTGGGGGAACGGCCTCATCAAGTGTTCGCCGAGAGCAAATGCTTCATCAGCGATAAAAACTGAGGGGAGTCCATCCACATTCTGGTCATCAGGTGGCAATCCCAGGCCACCAGTCTGGAGACGCTGGCACATCCGGCCGTTCTTCCCCACATCCACGAACATAAATTCCAATTGTGCCAAGACCACCGCCATCAAAACTACACTATGGAACCCCTTATAGTTGTAGAAATAAGACCCCGAATGGGGTGGTGGCACAATGCGGACATGCTTCCCATCAATCGCCCCGACACACTCTGCCATTCCTATGTGCTTGAAGGAAACTGTGGAGTCAAACAAGAAAAAAAATTTATAAGTACTTTTAAACATAACTTGAATATCAGATTACACAAACACATTATTGAACAACAGCAGTTGAACATTATTAATATGTGTTATTTAGAAAAAAAAAAACAAAAAACAAAAAACAAAAAGGGCCACTTATAACATTACTCACCCCCTCTGATGGACCATTGATCAATTTGTATGTGGGGGGAGGGGTACTAATTGGTGCCAAGAACACACCTGACAGTTGCAAACATTTGAGGGGGTGGGGGGAGGGGTACTAATTGGGGCTAAGAACACACCTGACAGTTGCAAACATTTGAGGGGGTGGTGGAAGGTAAAACAGTACAATGGAGATGACAATATACATTGTTCAAAGGACTATAGGCTAGAGGTATAAATGGACCCAGGATTGCATGGTGGGGAGGTTATTGAAGGGAAATATGCATGTAGGACAAAAAGAGAGAAATCAGCAGTATTGGGACTTTAAATGAGGATAGTGGGGCCGTTCATACCCCTCCTCCATCCCGGTTCAGTAATAAAAACTAAAAAAGAGAGCAAATGTGGGACTTTGAGTGAGGCACACGGGAGCAAAAGTCAAACTAAAATAAAGTTTCAATTTTTTATTATAGAGTAATACATAAATTCATAAGTTTACATTTATAGGCACATAGCTCAATAAATATTTTGTATTCAATCATAAAATACATTCCAACAAGGACTTCTATGTAAACATATGAGGATATGAATAAAAAATACATAACAATAGATATGTGGCACGCAGTGTCACTAGAAAAAAGTGGCAAAGATAAAATGCAATAACAATGGAACGTCCATACATAGCTAATGATGGTATATGAATAACGGTAGTTGTAAGCTCTACGCCGTTTCGGGACCTTATAGCCACTCATCAGGAGCATAACCATATTATTCACCTATAAATAGGGGAAATTAGCAATATTTAGAGTAGTTTAAAGGACGAGTGGGCAAACGTAAAACAGTATCTGAAGCACAAGTGAGAGGGCGTTGAGAACGCCAGACCGTTTTTTTACATTTACCTTGCCTGTTTTTACTATGAGAGATGTAAGAGCAATACTTAATAAATATTCCCCCTTTGATTTTAAAAGTTTAATGCACTAGTGGAGCCTTTTTCTTCTCCCCCCTCCCTATTTTATCCCCTCCCAAACTGAGTTTACCAGAGCGGAGCTGTATAGAGGGAATGTTGGAGGAGAAAAAATAACAAAGAAAGAAAAGGCTGCCAGAAACCACTCCCACACCTTAAAGACATACTACTGAATGCCTGATTACTACTAATGGAAGGTGAGGGTTCTGTGAGACCACACTAGGAGACACCAGCAGCAGAAGGATACATATTTGTCACATTTTAATTTTCAAGATCAAATAGAAGAACTTTTCACAGACTTTTTCTTATATAAGTACTCACTTACTTCCGTTTAAAGCACTTCTCCACCTGAATACTTGCACTTTATTGTAGCACCAAAACGGACTTTTTACACTTATTTTGAATGATCACTATATATATGTGTATCTTTTAAGGTCACACTTATATTTCACTGCACATTTTCGATTGTGGATTTTAGAAGGTTTCATTAGTTCTTATTCACCAGGAATTATTTTTTATGCACGTATTCTTTTATGCAGATTACAGGGTGGCATTTATAATACCTCAACACTTGATTATTATCTTTAGAAGATTTTATTGGTTTTTTATCCACCAGGATTTGCCATTGTTTATTCTTGCATGCTAGTTACAGGGTGGCATGTTTATTATTCTAGTATTTACTGCAATTATTTGATTATTATCACTTTATTGGCAGATAGCAGCGATTACTATTGTGCAAAACAGAGATCCTTGATCCCAGCACTAACACCAATAAGTTACCAGTGTCCCACATTTACATTATAATATGCACTTTATATATTTACCTACACAGTATATTTTGGTTTAATATTGTGCGAAATATATTTAAATATTCAATCTGAGGTGGTTTGCCCCTTTATAATTCAGTGTTTGCAGTTGTGTCCGTGCACTGTTGGTTTTGGCTGCTGTCTGTCTTGGCCTGCCCTTTCTGCCACACTCCGGAGCTGCGACGCATACGGGGGATCCCCCCTCCGCCTTGTTGTGATGTGGGGCGGGCGGGGCCTCCTCCACTGCGCGTCGACGTCATGCCTTCCGCGCCGGCTGTTCAGCGTCTTTATGACGCCCCATAGCGGCAGCGTGTTTTCCATCTCCAGCGCTTGGTGGGGTTGGTTTGGCACTCGCGGTCGGCCAGCTTGGTTGCCTGGCTGGCGGATCTGCGGCACCTCCCAGTCCCCTTTGGTTTGCTGGTTGCATGACGTTGGGGGTGTGCTCTGCGGCAGCACTCCCCGCTTTGGCTTCTCCCAGTGAGGTGTCTCCCAATTCAGGCCTTATCCGCACACCATCAAGCAGCCCCAAACTTTTGGCAATCATGCCCCTACTTCCTCCTTCACAGGTATGGTCTTTTTTCACCCCCTTTTCTTTCACTCACTTTCCCTCTTTTGTTCTACCATCCACCTTCCCTGGTCTCTTTCTGGACTTTCTTGGTCGTTTCTCTCATATTTTATTCTTTCCCTTTCAAAACTTCTTTTTACTTTTTCATTTTTCTCTTTCTCCTTCCTTCACTCTATTCACTTCAACCCATTCTCATTGCTTTACACTCTTTTTCCCATTTTTTTCACACTATTCTCACCTATTCACTTCGTGTTTTTTGTTTTTCAGGTCTTTTTCCTCACAGCTATGGTCTTTCTTCACCCCCTTTTTTCTTTCACTCAGTTTTTCTCTTTTGTTCTACCATCCCCCCTCCCTGGTCTTTTTCTGTACTATCTTGGTCATTTCTCTCATATTCTATTCTCTTTCTCAAAACTTTTTTCTTTTTCTTTTTTCAATTTTCTCCTTCTCTCTCTTTTTTCACTCGTATTACTCCAACCCATTTTCACTGCTTCATATTCTCCTTTCACTTTTTCACACTATTCTTACCTATTCACTTCGTGTTTTTGCTTTTCAGGTCTTTCTTTTCCTCCTTCCACTGAGGTTACACTCTGACCCAATCTGGGGGTTTCTCGTTGCCGGGTCTGCTGCCTGGACACGCTCCCTCAGCTTCGGACCCTGGCATTGCGGGTGGGCTCTGCATTCAGGGCTGCGCCGCCTTTGCACGGACGCAATTGTAAGTTCATGGTATTTGTGGAAGAATGTGGAATTTTATGTTTTACGTTTGCCCACTCGTCCTTTAAACTACTCTAAATATTGCTAATTTCCCCTATTTATAGGTGAATAATACGGTTATGCTCCTGATGAATGGCTATAAGGTCCCGAAACGGCGTAGAGCTTACAACTACCGTTATTCATATACCATTATTAGCTATGTATGGACGTTCCATTGTTATTGCATTTTATCTTTGCCACTTTTTTCTAGTGACACTGCGTGCCACATATCTATTGTTATGTATTTTTTATTCATATCCTCATATGTTTACATAGAAGTCCTTTTTGGAATGTATTTTATGATTGAATACAAAATATTTATTGAGCTATGTGCCTATAAATGTAAACTTATGAATTTATGTATTACTCTATATTATAAAATTGAAACTTTATTTTAGTTTGACTTTTGCTCCCGTGTGCCTCACTCAAAGTCCCACATTTGCTCTCTTTTTTAGTTTTTATTACTGAACCGGGATGGAGGAGGGGTATGAACGGCCCCACTATCCTCATTTAAAGTCCCAATACTGCTGATTTCTCTCCTTTTAATCAAATAATTAGGGATGGAGGCACACGGTCGCACTTTCAAGCATTATATCATTTAATTTTCAGATTTTTTATTTAATTTAATTTTGATGTCTATCCAGAATTTCCCTATTTCACACCTTGATTGTCCCCATATGGAGTCAATTACTAGTAAGTCATCTCAGGTGATTTGCCCCTTTATAATTCAGTGTTTGCAGTTGTGTCCGTGCACTGTTGGTTTTGGCTGCTGTCTGTCTTGGCCTGCCCTTTCTGCCACACTCCGGAGCTGCGACGCGTACTGGGGATCCCCCCTCCGCCTTGTTGTGACGTGGGGCGGGCGGGGCCTCCCCCACTGCGCGTCGACGTCATGCCTTCCGCGCCGGCTGTTCAGCGTCTTTATGACGCCCCATAGCGGCAGCGTGTTTTCCATCTCCAGCACTTGGTGGGGTTGGTTTGGCGCTCGTGGTCGGCCAGCTTGGTTGCCTGGCTGGCGGATCTGCGGCGCCTCCCGGTCCCCTTTGGTTTGCTGGTTGCATGACGTTGGGGGTAAGTTCATGGTCTTTGTGGAAGAATGTGGAATTTTATGTTTTACGTTTGCCCACTCGTCCTTTAAACTACTCTAAATATTGCTAATTTCCCCTATTTTTAGGTGAATAATACGGTTATGCTCCTGATGAGTGGCTATAACGTCCCGAAACGGCGTAGAGCTTACAACTACCGTTATTCATATACCATTATTAGCTATGTATGGACGTTCCATTGTTATTGCATTTTATCTTTGCCACTTTTTTCTAGTGACACTGCGTGCCACATATCTATTGTTATGTATTTTTTATTCATATCCTCATATGTTTACATAGAAGTCCTTGTTGGAATGTATTTTATGATTGAATACAAAATATTTATTGAGCTATGTGCCTATAAATGTAAACTTATGAATTTATGTATTACTCTATATTAAAAAATTGAAACTTTATTTTAGTTTGACTTTTGCTCCCGTGTGCCTCACTCAAAGTCCCACATTTGCTCTCTTTTTTAGTTTTTATTACTGAACCGGGATGGAGGAGGGGTATGAACGGCCCCACTATCTTCATTTAAAGTCCCAATACTGCTGATTTCTCTCCTTTTAATCAAATAATTAGGGATGGAGGCACACGGTCGCACTTTCAAGCATTATATCATTTAATTTTCAGATTTTTTATTTAATTTAATTTTGATGTCTATCCAGAATTTCCCTATTTCACACCTTGATTGTCCCCATATGGAGTCAATCACTAGTAAGTCATCTCAGGTGGTTTGCCCCTTTATAATTCAGTGTTTGCAGTTGTGTCCGTGCACTGTTGGTTTTGGCTGCTGTCTGTCTTGGCCTGCCCTTTCTGCCACACTCCGGAGCTGCGACGCGTACTGGGGATCCCCCCTCCACCTTGTTGTGACGTGGGGCGGGCGGGGCCTCCCCCACTGCGCGTCGACGTCATGCCTTCCGCGCCGGCTGTTCAGCGTCTTTATGACGCCCCATAGCGGCAGCGTGTTTTCCATCTCCAGCGCTTGGTGGGGTTGATTTGGCGCTCGTGGTCGGCCAGCTTGGTTGCCTGGCTGGCGGATCTGCGGCGCCTCCCGGTCCCCTTTGGTTTGCTGGTTGCATGACGTTGGGGGTAAGTTCATGGTCTTTGTGGAAGAATGTGGAATTTTATGTTTTACGTTTGCCCACTCGTCCTTTAAACTACTCTAAATATTGCTAATTTCCCCTATTTATAGGTGAATAATATGGTTATGCTCCTGATGAGTGGCTATAAGGTTTCGAAACGGCGTAGAGCTTACAACTATCGTTATTCATATACCATTATTAGCTATGTATGGACGTTCCATTGTTATTGCATTTTATCTTTGCCACTTTTTTCTAGTGACACTGCGTGCCACATATCTATTGTTATGTATTTTTTATTCATATCCTCATATGTTTACATAGAAGTCCTTGTTGGAATGTATTTTATGATTGAATACAAAATATTTATTGAGCTATGTGCCTATAAATGTAAACTTATGAATTTATGTATTACTCTATATAAAAAAATTGAAACTTTATTTTAGTTTGACTTTTGCTCCCGTGTGCCTCACTCAAAGTCCCACATTTGCTCTCTTTTTTTTAGTTTTTATTACTGAACCATGTAGGACAAAAAATTATTAACGTATAAAAACAGCCATGCCTGAAGATAAAGGGGACATTCTCAGCATATTCCAAGCATGGTAATTAGGTAATGAGGACATTTAGACAATACATTAGCAAACATTAAATACATATCATGTAATGTTAAAGGATAAAACTTACCTTCATATTGTCCTTCTGCAGGACCTGAATGATGGCAGAACAGGTCTCTGGGATTATGATCCCCAGAGCCTGGGGGGAGATGCCTGTTGAGAACTTCAAGTCCTGAAGACTTCTCCCAGTCGCCATGTAACGTAAAGTGGCAACTAGCCTCTGCTCCGCAGTGATGGCTTGCCTCATGCAGGTATCCTGCCTGCTGATATAGGGGGTCAGCATAGCCAACAAACGTTCAAAAACGGGGTCCGTCATCCTGAGAAAATTCCTGAAATCCTCAGGATTATTCTCACAGATCTCATGGAGCAAAGGCATGTGCGAGAATTGTATGTCCACGCAACATGGCTTCAAAACGGTCAGCTGGTCAAACAAACAAACTTAGAACAAACGCACTGAAGAACAGCAAGGCCTATAAAGAGCGACCTGAAAATCAGGAACAAGAGGACCAGAACGGCCTGCTAGGCAGGTTACGAACTGACCAACACGCACTGAAAAGCAGATACAAACCTCACAAGCACAAACTGAACTGCAGAAAACGATTGAAATAAGCTGAAGTGTGAAAAGCGCAAATCGTCTCTAACCAAACTTCTACTAACATGAGATAAACACGAGATAAGCAAAAGGAGCCCAAAGGGTGGCGTAGTGGGGCTTGAACTTCCCTTTTCTAGTCCCGTCGTACGTGCTGTACGTCACCGCGTTCAAAACCATCGGACTTTTGGAGTGATCGTGTGTGTCCAAGTCCGTCCGTTTTTAAGTCCGGCGCACCTAGCGTACAAAGTCTGTCGAAAAGATCGCCGGACCAAGTATGCCGGAAAGTCCGATCATGTGTACGCGGCAAAAGAGTCTGAAAAAAGAAACCTAATGCTGGTACCTCACCTAAGGACTAGTAAGCTGCATTATATTACATTTTTGGGTTTAGATACCCTTTAATTGGAGGAGTTTTGCAACTATAAAAAATGTCTAATGTGTGCATTCTTGCTAGATGCGTCCTTTTAGAGCTGCTTAATTTACTACTGGGAGCAATGATTAGTTAGTTTACTACTACTACAAACATTTTATATTCTGAAATCTTTTTATAATTTCTTTATTATCTTTGTTTTAAAAGGACACCACAAAGGGTATTTGAACACATTCACCAGTTATCATTTTAATAAGTATAGACAAAATAATCCACAGCACACAAGGATGAAAAATATATAAATTCTGCAGTAGCTAACTTAAAACTCCAATCCTCCAAGAGTATTCACCATGAAATCAATTAAGTCAAACACATTTGTCTGAAATGTTTTAACAAATATTTATTTGATTACTGCTGTATTATTTATTCAATTGGAAAATAACTCATTGCTGATACAGTATATTTGTACACATGGAATGCAAAGCAACCAAAGGCTTGGAAAAAAGGGACACAGTTTAACCACTTGCTGAGCTGACTCTGGCTTTTCTGACATTTGTTGTTTACAAGTAAATCTGTATGTTTTCCTAGAAAATCACTTAGAACACCCAAACATTATATATATATATATATATATATATATATATATATATATATTAGCAAAGACCCTAGAGAATAAAATGGCAGTCACTGCAATATTTTATGTTACACTGTATTTGCGCAACGGTTTTTCAAATGCAATTTTTTGGGAAAAATGCACAAATACACTTTGATACACTTTTATTCCTACTACAAGAAATGTAAACATCCCTTGATTAAGAAATAAGCATGACAGGTCCTTTTTATTGAGAGATGTAAAAAAAAAAAATCCTGCTTATCTGCCTGAGAGGCAGACGTGACATTGGACATCGCATAGAGCCAAGTGGTGGCTATCTTGCCCTCACTCAGCATCCTGCCTAGCCATCTGCTGCACCGGATCAGTTCCTGGCTTACCAGCAGCTCCAGTAAGCACAGGAACCACTAAGAAGTGGTGGAAGGGGGGGAATACCTCCTCCGCCATCTCTAAAAGAGATGTTATGGAAAATCCATCACCGGGACTACTTTTATCTGAAAGCCGTCTCACCGGACTGAAAAAAAGATACTGGGGTTATGGCAGCCAGCTGCTGCCATAACCCCGGTATTTAACGTCAAAGTTGTTTTAAAAACACTTCAATCCTATATATATATATATATATATATATATATATATATATATATATATATATACAGTACGTTTATTCGCTGATATCTTTTTTTCGTCTGTTAATCTAATCCTGATTTGTGATACAATTTCCTGCTGTTTACTGTGAAAATTTTAGCTTCATTGATGCCAGATACTACAGCCAGCCTACTTTTGTAGTTTTTGTTGCTGCGACTGGAAGCTTTAGATTTCATACAATGAAAGGACCCTGTGATTTACGTTCCCTTTTCTCTTTTGTTTTCCATTCACAAAGCATCTTGGGGAAAATTTACAAAAATGTGCGCTTAGTAACAAAATCAACTTCAAGCTTCAGCTTGTTCAGTTAAGCTTTAAAAGTGAAAGCTAGAGGGGCGTGGCCTGGAGCGGCATGAGGTAGGACTCTAGTGACCTGAGCTCCGCCGACGGAATATCCTGCGTTGTCTATTCTGGGACCCTACTCACTGCCGAAACTCGATTTTCGCTGCCGCTACATAAGGTACAGTCAGGTCCATAAATATTGGGACAGCGACACAATTCTAATCTTTTTGGCTCTATACACCACCACAATGGATTTGAAATGAAATGAACAAGATGTGCTTTAACTTTCAGCTTTAATTTGAGGGTATTTACATCCAAATCAGGTGAACGGTGTAGGAAATACAACAGTTTGTATATGTGCCTCCCACTTTTTAAGAGACCAAAAGTAATGGGACAGATTAACAATCATCCATCAAACTTTCACTTTTTAATACTTGGTTGCAAATCCTTTGCAGTCAATTACAGCCTGAAGTCTGGAATGCATAGACATCACCAGACGCTGGGTTTCATCCCTGGTTATGCTCTGCCAGGCCTCTACTGCAACTGTCTTCAGTTCCTGCTTGTTCTTGGGGTATTTCCCCTTCAGTTTTGTCTTCAGCAAGTGAAATGCATGCTCAATCGGATTCAGGTCAGGTGATTGACTTGGCCATTGCATAACATTCCACTTCTTTCCCTTAAAAAACTCTTTGGTTGCTTTCGCAGTATGCTTCGGGTCATTGTCCATCTGAACTGTGAAGCGCCGTCCAATGAGTTCTGAAGCATTTTGCTGAATATGAGCAGATAATATTGCCTGAAACACTTCAGAATTCATTCTGCTGCTTTTGTCAGCATTCACATCATCATTAAATAAATGAGAACCAGTTCCATTGGCAGCCATACATGCCACGCCATGACACTACCACCACCATGCTTCACTGATGAGGTGGTATGCTTTGGATCATGAGCAGTTCCTTTCCTTCTCCATACTCTTCTCTTCTCATCACTCAAGTTGATCTTGGTCTCATCTGTCCATAGGATGTTGTTCCAGAACTGTGAAGGCTTTTTTAGATGTTGTTTGGCAGACTCTAATCTGGCCTTTCTGTTTTTGAGGCTCACCAACGGTTTACATCTTGTGGTAAACCCTCTGTATTCACTCTGGTGAGGTCTTCTCTTGATTGTTGACTTTGACACACATACGCCTACCTCCTGGAGAGTGTTTTTGATCTGGCCAACTGTTGTGAAGGGTGTTTTCTTCACCAGGGAAAGAATTCTTTGGTCATCCACCACAGTTGTTTTCAGTGGTCTTCCAGGTCTTTTGGTGTTGCTGAGCTCACTGGTGCATTCTTTCTTTTTAAGGATGTTCCAAACAGTTGATTTGGCCACACCTAATGTTTTTGCTATCTCTCTGATGGGTTTGTTTTGTTTTTTCAGCCTAATGATGGCTTGCTTCACTGATAGTGACAGCTCTTTGAATCTCATATTGAGAGTTGACAGCAACAGATTCCAAATACAAATAGTACACTTGAAATGAACTCTGAACCTTTTATCTGCTTCTTGTAAATGGGATAATGAGGGAATAACACACACCTGGCCATGGAACAGCTGAGCAGCCAATTGTCCCATTACTTTTGGTCCCTTAAAAAGTAGGAGGCACAAATACAAATGGTTGTAATTCCTACACTGTTCACCTGATTTGGATGTAAATACCCTCAAATTAAAGCTGTCTTTCATTTCAAATCCATTGTGGTGGTGTATAGAGCAAAAAAATTAGAATTGTGTCGATGTCCCAATATTTATGGACCTGACTGTATCTCCCCAGATCATGTCTCCGCCAAAAAAGTCACCGACATGGCGTCTAAATTAGATAAATACAGACGGCAAGACAAGGACCCCCTGGGACAAGATAGTGGTGCCACGCCGGGGGAGGGAACATCCACAGGAGCGGACATGGCGAGGGTACTGGAGGCTATCACAGTTTGCCAAGAAGCCATCACAGCCTGTCAAACAACCCTTACTGCCAGGATTAAGGAGGTTAAAATTGACATCTCCCTAGTGAGACAGGATTTCCAGAAGCTGAGAGAAAGGGTCACAGATGAAAAGACCCGCCTGCCTAAGCAACAGGGAGGGCTCCCTCTCCAGAACACCACAGATGCCATGCAGCTGCAAGTCAACCAACTCCTACAGAAACAAGATGACATTGAGAACAGACTCCGCCGCTGTAATCTTAGATTCATTGGCTTGCCTGAAGGGAATGGAGGGAAAAGACCCCCCCACATTCCTTGAACAGCTACTTTGTGACATGTATGGCAAAGAGGCATTCTCCCATATGTTCGTCGTTGAATGAGGACATCACATGTCTGGGAGACCACCACTGGCCGGTGCACCGCCTTGCAGATTTAACGCAAAATTCCTCAATTTCAGGGACAGAGATACTATTCTGTGATTAAGCAGAGAGAAAGGGAATATTCCTTTTAGAAACAAGATGGTCGCTGTCTTTCCGGACTTCTCTGCAGAAGTAGAGTGCCAACGCAAGAACTTCACAGAAGCCAAAAGATACCTTTGCATCAAGCATATAAAATATGCAATGCTGTTCCCTGCTCATTTCCATGTGGAGGGAGCGGATAGAGCGTATTTCTTTGAAGATCCCGATGCAGCAAATGCCTGACTTGAACAGAGAGAAGCACCCAGATAAATAACTATACTATTTACCTTTTTTTCTCATATCCTATTTCACAGCTGCTTCCTCTTGCAGCAAAATGGACGCTGACTGCTCGTGGATAAACTTCAAATACCTATTCAATTATTTTTCCTCTTTTTTTTTTATTTATTTTTTTTTCATAATGTTGTTTAGTATCTGCACCCCTGTGACACAGGAACGTTTGCTTCCTAAACTGCAAACCTGCAGATACACACTCTGCAAATATTTCCTTACAGTTGCATCATAGCAACCACCAGAGGTCACTGCTGCCTCATATCTGGAATGGTAAACTCATACCGGCCCTGTCTTTCCCTTTTAATTCTTCCTCTCTTCTGAAGATGGCTTCTGACTATAGAACTCATTGAAGGGTCAGCCTACTCCCACCATCCTCACTTAGATACTTACATACCTATAAGCTCTTCCCAGCGGAAGATGACAACCCACTAGAAAGCTCACCCCCCCCCCAAGTGAGCATTGTCCTATAATGTGTTACGTTGTACAGCAAAGTTTTGCCCCACCTACAACATTATGCAACCTGTGCTGGAACAGGATGGACACTACTCTGCTGCAGATATCCTTACCATTCATCTACTGTTTGGGCATACAAGCACTAGCTACTGTCCTATGTTTATTATTGCTCTTTAACGTATTATTGCTCTTTAACGCATGAGAGATAAAGTTAAAAGATCAGCTATATTTTCACTATTCAAAAAGCAACGTGCTGACGTAACAGTATTAGTAGAAACTCATGCTGAGGGCCGAATACAGATGGCACGTAAACACCCATGGGTGGGTTGGGTTTACCACTCTGTCCATGCTAGCCACTCTAGAGGAGTATCCATCCATATAGCGAAAACCATACAGTTTGAGCTCCGGGGTTCTGAGGTTGACCCCCTGGGTAGGTATGTGTTTTTATATGCAGCTATATATGGGGACCCGATACTGATATTGGCATTTTATGTACCCCCATTGTTTAACTCTGAAATTTTGTCTGATGGGTTTAGCTTCATGGCACTATACCTCTCGGTGCTGGCTGTTTGGCTGGGTGATTTTAACAACACCCTCAACCCAAACCTTGATAAACTGTGCAGGAGCACCCCAACTCAACCCCACCCCAATCCACATGATTCGCTAGACTGCTAGCTGACTTCAATCTTGTGGATACTTGTAAATCTAAACATCCCATGTTGCAGGCATACTCTTGATTCTCCCCCTCCCATCATTCAATGTCCAGGATAGACCTTATCCTCATATCCCATTCTCTTTTACCCAGACTGCAAGACACAGGTTTTTCCCCTAGATCACTCTCGGACCACTGTCCCTACTGGGCCACATTGTCCCTACCACACAACCAACCTCCAGCTACATGGCGGTTAAACCCCTTTTGGATGCCTTTAAGATTCACGTCTGCTCAACATTTATAACACAGATCAATGGACAGAAAAGGACCTCGGAATCTGCCCTAACCAAGGCAACGGCCAACCTTCTCTCCGCAGAAGGAGCGTTTCTGGACGACCCCACACTTGACAGGACTAATAATCTTAAAATGCAAACCAGGGTAGTTGAACAGATGCAATACAAAACGTCTAAGCGTAAACAGTTTTTTTCATAGACAAAAATTATTTGAGCATGGGGAGAGAGCTGGAAAACTTTAATGCCCCGTACACAAGGTCGGACTTTGTTTGGACATTCCGACAACAAAATCCTCTGATTTTTTCCGACGGATGTTGGCTCAAACTTGTTTTGCCTACACACGGTCGCACAAAGTTGTCGGAATTTCCGATCGCCAAGAACGCGGTGACATCAAGCACGAGACTAGAAAAGGCCAGTTCAGAACCAAGCGAGGCACCCTTTGGGCTCCTTTTGCTAATCTCGTGTTAGTAAAAGTTTGGTGAGAGACGATTCGCACTTTTTCAGACTCGTGGCTTTCAGATCGTTTTCTGCCGTTCAGTTTGTGCTTGTGGGTTTGTATCTGCTCTTCAGTGCGTGCAGTCAGTTCGTATTGGAGTTTTCTGTGCGATCTTGTCCGCTCGTTGCTGTTTTTCAGGTCGCTCTTCACAGGCCTTGCTGTTCTTCAGTGCGTTCTGTTACTTCGTTCTGAGCAGCCGACCGTTTTCTAGCCATGTTGCGTATGCGTACTCCTCGTAGAGTTCGTGCTGTGCGGGGGCTTGGTGTTGGGGTCCTGACCTTGACACAAGTCCAGTCCATGAACAGGGTGGGGAGGAGTTCATGGACCAAGAATTGGTTGCTTCAGCGTGACCAGTTCTGTCATATGCCTTTGCTCCGTGAGATCCGTGAGAATAATCCTGATGATTTCAGGAACTTTCTCAGGATGACGGACCCCGTATTTCACCGTTTGTTGGCTTCGCTGACCCCCTATATCAGCAGGCAGGATACCTGCATGAGGCAAGCCCTCACCCCGGAACAGAGGGTTTTTAATTACCGGCTGGCCAGAGCCCGAAGAGTGGTGGAGAACACATTTGGAATCCTGGCCAGCCGGTTCCGATTATTTATGACACCCATCCATATGGCGGAGTATAAACTGAACCATATAATACTTGCCTGCTGTGTTCTCCATAATTTTCTACGAAAACATTCAGCCAACTATGCTGGCTCAGTTGGGCCTGAGGCCGGAATCCCAAATACTTCAACAATGACGGCACTTGAAAGGGGCCGTCCTGGCTTGCCCTCCCTGAATGCCCGTGATGTCCGGTTACGATACCTGGAGTTCTTTGCGGGTAGGGGGGCTATCAATATGCCAGACAATATGTGACACCTTTTTCAAATAAAAAACAACCAAAAGAAATTCTTGGTGGACATTTACTGCTTGTGTTTGTTTTAGCTGACCCTGACAGAAATGTGTTGAGTGCAGAAAATGTCGTGATTGGGTAACCTTATAAAAAACAGTGTTGGCTGGTACTTCCTAAATGCAAAAACACATTTCACTACAAGTGCACTTGCAACTGCACTGAACCTGCACTTGTAGTGCAAAGAGGATTTGCCCTTAGGAAATAACCCCCATTTGTGCATAAAACAACAATTACATCACCCCAAAAGTGTTGTAGTGTTGAGACAATAATCCACACATTCTTGAGTAAGGCACTTTTTTATACCTGCACAATCACATGCGCATTTACCAAAGGTTTTTAAAACAAACCAACATGTTTGTTGTATAACAATGTTTGCAGTAGCATTATGAAAAATCAAAATATCCATTTCAGATAAAACAGGCCTGTGTAAAACCAACAAGAAAGCCAAAAAACTTGAACTTACAAAGTTCACATTAGGTAAAACCTGAAGGCTATATCAGACATCAGTATTTAGGAACTGGGTTTGATATAGCGTTCAGATGGGGGGAAATCACCCCTGGAAAAGACAAATTTGGAAGATGCACACCAATTTACAAATGTCCACATGTGCTATCTGCCATCATGGGGGATCAAGGGACGTGTTTTGGGGGAGCAAGCCCTTCCTCAACGCTACTTTATAATTGAGGAAGGGGTTGCCCCCCCAAAACGCGTCCATTGATCTCCCGTGATGGCAGATAGCACATGTTGGCACACTGTGTGCATCCTCCAAATTTGGCTTTTCTAAACATTGAAAAAAGTTTGGTACCATAAAACAGGTGATTTTGTGGGGGTTAAATTCGCCCCAAAACATCAATGATGTTATTATTTTTTTTAATAACATCACTGATTTATTGCTGGATGTTTTGCAATTGGAGATTTCACCCCATGATCTCCCCTATTAGTATCTGGGCACTTTCAGATGTAAAGCGTTCTGGATCCCTCACATCACGATCACCTAAAAAGAGATAAAGAACAAAAAAAAAGGTCTCAAAAATCTGCCACCAGCCATCTCTTTTACCTGAGTCTGTGGTCGCAGACACTCACCTGTTGTGGTGCCAATCTCCACCACGTCTTCTTCTTCCTCCTGCTCTTCTTCTTGTGTTGGTATTTCCCCTTCTTCCAGAGGGGGGGGTCTCTGGTCTCCTGGGATGAGGGGTGTCCGAGTCTTTTCTCCCCTATGTAAAACAAAAATGGTATACTTAGCACACAGATATTTGATGGCAGAACTATAGAAATAGGAAACATTGCTTGGAAGTGGGGTACAATTGTCTATTTTAGCCGAGTTCCAAGATGTATATTTTTTATTGGCCTTTGTCAAGCTGCAATACTTTACCTGTTTGGTACAAGCTTCACAGATGGAGACCCCCCTATAGTATACACTGGAGCACCTGTGTGGGCCCCCTAATAAAAATGGTGTTCTTGTGTCCCACACTAGTGCTCCAGTGTCCAGATGTGAAAACAGCTGCTCAGTGTCCTCTCCTTACACACAATCTAGTTTGCATTTCATTCTAGTAACAAACCCATCTACACAAACAAATATTTGGCATCCAAGTAGGCCCCCAAAAATGTGTGAAAATGCATATGGCCTAAACAATGGTGTTCTAGAGGCCGAAAGAAAAATGTTTGATACGAACAAATAATGTGCCCATGAACATTAAAGTTGACCTTTGGAAACGTTACAACTAATCAAAGCATATGGAGCAGAATGAACGTAATAAAGACAGAAAGAATAGGAACACAGCACAACTACTTACTTTTTTGCAGCACTCTCCGGATCTTTCGGTACTGCTCTGGCTCTCTCAACTTCAGGTCCGACCACCGCTTCCTGAGCTGATCTTTAGACCTTCGTACCCCGAAATTCCGCTCTAGACTCCGGACCACTTTACCAATGATTTTGGCCTTTCGGATGTTGGGGTGGGGGTAAGGCCCATATTTTCCGTCATAGTCGGACTTCCTCATGATGTCTACCATCTCCAACATCTCCCCAAACAACATATTTGTGGCCTTAAAACGTCTCCTTCTGGATCGGGACGTGCCTGGATCCGCCCTTTCCTCCTCCTCCTCCTCCTCGTTGCTACAATTAGCCCGCACCTGCTGTATGTCCGCCATCATGCTCTTCCCCCACTGCGCCGAACGAAAAGGGGCAGGGAATACACTAGAAAGAACGTCAGGGGCGGGCGGAGTTACACGCATGCGCAGTGTATATAAAGCGTAACACGCGTGCGTATTACGTTTGATCTGTGAGCGGAGGAAGGAGCATTGAACGCGGCGATCGTAAGAACGAAGGTAAGAGACAAACTTGGGCCTATACTGCTTCTATAGATTGAGGCCTATATTGTAACAAGATTAGGAGAGTTTGGTGTGACATTAGGCTTTGTCTTGTGTTGTGTCTTGCAGTGAACATGGATATGGTACTGGAAGATCAGGACTTCATTTCAGTCTTCATAGAGATGCTAAGGGAGCTGCCCTGTCTGTGGGAGATTAAACACCCCCATTACAAGAACCAAGCAAAGAGGAAGGCAGCACTGGAGCAATTGTGTGAAATTGTGAAGCAGGTGATCCCCACGGCAGACATCACTTTTTTAAAGATTTTCATTGGTGGCCTGAGGAGCACATACCTGAGGGAGCGCACTAAAGTCCTTGATTCACAGAGATCCGGAGCAGCAGATGACATCTATGTCCCCAGGATGTTGTACTACGACAGGCTGCACTTTCTGGCAGGCCAGACTGAACCCAGGCCATCCCTCTCCAGTCTTCCTTCCATGCTTCCTTCCCCCCTGGCTGAGGCTTCTGACGCCCAACCTGGGCCTTCCAGGCCACATGTGGAGGAGCCCAGATTGAGCCAGGTATAGCATTCCTCTAAATATTTCTGCTTGTCCAATCAATGATGTTAACTAGATGTTAGTTGGGAGTACTAATTTATGATTGTGATTGATGATGCAAAAACTAAAACCATGTCCCTTTTTCATACACAGGGAAGTCTCAGCCAGGAGGTGGCTGATCTGCAGGTCCCTCCACCCCCCCTGGAAACAGAAAGTGGCAGGAGGAGGAGTACCCTAGAGGAGGCGGCTATCAGATTTTTTTGTAGGGCTACAGAGGTCCTGGGAGCACCGCACACCAGGCAGGAGAACCTTGCTGCATTCATAGCCTATAAAATGCAGAGGATGGAGGAAGGCCAAAAAGCCATGTGTGAGGCCCTCATATCAGAGGCTCTGGCGAAAGGTGTAAGGGGCCAACTTACACCTCACACACAGCTTTGGGATGGTCCTCCTCCTCCTCCTGCAGGTCCTACTCCTCCTCCAGGTCCTACTCCTTCTCCTGCCACATCTCCAACTGCACAGCCACAGCCCGGAAGGAAGTGTGAAAGGAAGACCAGACAGTGAGGACCCTGGATCCAGTCTGGTCGGCCAAAAGATGCAGCCTCTTGTGGTACCACAGCCTGGGGACACTGATGTCATCTGCTGCTATCCGAGTCTCTGTGAATCCCGGACCAGACTGCCCTCTCTTACATATGGACTCCTCAGGCCACCAATTTTGAGGTTTAAGAATTGATGTCTGCCGTGGGGGTCCCAGGCTTCACTAATTTCTCCTGTTGATCCAGTGTTGCCTTCCTCTTTGTTTGGTTCTGAGCCCTTAATAAAGGATTTTTGTTTTGAATTATACTCTCCTATGTGTTTTACTTCAAAAATGATGGTTTGTTTGTGAGGATTCAGGTACATTTCTAATATACAATGTGAAATGAACAAGGGACACCAACAACAAAAAATCTCCTGGAGATTAAATAATAAAAGATATCAATGGTGTTGGGGTAACTTGCCACACAAAACACACACAAAAATATTCTGGAGTAAAAATAAAAATAACATTGAACAAAGGTCAGCCTTGGAAAAAATCCAAACATTAAAGAAAAAAAAAGGCTTAAAAACAAAAAAAAACAAAACATAAAAAATATAAAACTGTCAGATGTGACAACTAATAACAATATATTGAGGGAATCCCACTAAAAAAACACAAATAAAACTTTGTGAGAAGTGTGTGTGAATATGAGCAGCAAAACTACTTAATTCTTGTCACATTATAAAGAAGAAGAGAGTGCGCTATATTAAACTATTTTTTACATTGCAGCGTGACGAAAGTGCTGTATCCATTGCGAACGCTAAGTTTACCAGAACGAGCTGTCCCGTGTCTGAATTTCTTCTGAGCATGCGTGGCACTTTGTGCGTCGGAACAGGCCACACACGGTCGGAATTGACGCGATCGGATTTTGTTGTCGGAAAATTTTATCTCCTGCTGTCCAACTTTGTGTGTCGGAAAATCCGATGGAAAATGTCCGATGGAGCCCACACACGGTCGGAATTTCCGACAACACGCTCCGATCGGACATTTTCCATCCGAAAATCCGACCGTGTGTACGGGGCATTAGCCTACCTAGTATATTGTGAGGAGAAGCCACCCATGGTGATTTCACTCCACTCCCCTGGGATTGGACTGGTGACAGAACCTAGCCAGGTGACAACAATATTTAGGGACTTCTTCGCGGCGTTATATACAACCTCAGTCTCGGATGACACCTCCTCAATGGAACCATTCCTTTCTGAGATAAATTTTCCTCAACTAACTGAGAAACAAGTCATAGAATTAGAGGTGCCACTGAAGGCAGAGGAGATCGCCGAGGCCATAGCTGAATTCCCCAGATCATAGTCAACGGGATCTATAGAATTCTATTCAACATGTATAACTCCATATATGAGGACTCAAATTTACCCGCCTCCATGAGAGAAGCACTTATAGTATTAATCCCCAAATCTGGCAAGGACCTGAGACTCCCAGAATCATATTGCCTCATCTTTTTACTCCAGGTGGATGTCAGCGCTTATTATTTAGCCACTCAAATGTCACAACTATTTCACATAGACAAGTTTGATAGAGACAGGTTCCTGATTTTTCTATGTCCTAAATGATCACATTCAACCATAAATACTTTTGTTGCAATAACGAAAGGAATAAGGGGTGCAGAGAGGGCAGGTGACGCATCCCTGCTTTACCAATTCAGACGGGTATGGGATATCATATCGGACAAGCTCAAATTACCACAATCACAATTCCAAAAGTTTTCCTACTGCGCTATCCCAAAAAAACAGATTAGTGAATAGTGATATGAATTCAATATTCGTGAGTTAGCTGCAACTAATAAATGCAAGATACACGCATTAAAACTAACATTCAAAATAATAAGCTGCGCTATATACCAAACTTGCATGAGTTTTGCAGGTCATGCCAATACACATATTCGAAATAACATTCAAAATAATAAGCTGTGTTATATACCAAACTTGCATGAGTTTTGCAGGTCATGCCAATGCACATATATATGGAAAAAAAATGTCACCCGTGATCAGTGCACAAAGACAATAAACAAATATAACTAAATTTTCAAAAAGAGAAACTTCTATTATAAGTCCATCACAGCAAAATTAATTGATTCAAAAAAGCAATAAGTCCACTGATGTAGACACTCTCCCAGGAGATATATTAGAGATAATTCATGGATAGTGACATGCAGTTCAAACACTGGATGTGTTGAGTGTGAGGATATGTTGAACAAAAAAGTGTCTCCACCACAGATATTGCTGCCACTTACCAGCTCCCTAGGTCCCCTTTCACAGAGACCCAACGTACTTTAGGCTTTTACCCAGCCTCGGGTGTTAAGGTAGCTGTCAGCGCCAGAAAGACTTCCCCCGCTTTCAATAAGAGATGTCATCTCGTATGGTGTAAATTTGTTCACAAACCGGGAAAAGATGTAAAGCGTCCATAGTGTAATCCGTTTTAAAACAATTTATTAGTATAAAAGGTTGCACTTACAATTAAATGGATGTATATTCAGCAGTGGATAACAAGAAACACGAGCCGGCCGGCTCTCGTATGCTGCCCGTAGCTTCCGGGTTCAGCGCAGTGTGTGGTGACGTCAGCACGCTGCTCATGAATTATCTCTAATATATCTCCTGGGAGAGTGTCTACATCAGTGGACTTATTGCTTTTTCGAATCAATTAATTTTGCTGTGATGGACTTATAATAGAAGTTTCTCTTTTTGAAAATTTAGTTATATTTGTTTATTGTCTTTGTGCACTGATCACGGGTGACATTGATATATATATGTGTATTGGCATGACCTGCAAAACTCATGCAAGTTTGGTATATAGCACAGCTTATTATTTCAAATTACCACAAGCCCATGACTTCACTCCTCTGTTGCATAATACAGCTCTCCCAGAATTTTACGCGATCCCAGACTCTGAGGTGTGGAGCTCCAGAGGAATATTTTATTTGTCTCACATTACACAAAATGGGGAATTAAAGACTTATGACAGGAGTGCGCATGCGCGGAGCTCGCAAGATGGCCGCTAAAGCCTAGAGCTCCGCTCCCTCACGATCGACCGGCGCTCACAGCATGGACCACAGCGCACCACCGCAAGATTGAAGTACCTGGTGATACTCCCCAAGGTCCAGGCTACACCCCCATATGCCCGGGGCCCCGGTGAAACGAAACCTGTGGCCACAACAGGAGCAAACAAAAACGGCTGAGACGCCCAAGATGGCCGCCGCTACACAGGCACAGCCTCTGCCTCAGATTCTCAGCTCCACAGGCCCGGCGGACTACAGGTCAGAGCAACCCCTCACTCCCCCTCACTTCATTCCAGGGAGACAGCAGGGATACCCACCTCTGCTGACCCCCTCTCCAGCCTCTACAGGATCCCTGCAGGATCGCCCCCTCTATGCAGACCCTCTATCCCCCCAGGGATCTACCTCAGATCACACAGGCCTCACACCATATGCCTTCCCTGCCAGTGACTCTGCTTCTCACATGGACTCCCTCTTCCACAGATTCTCTGAACTTTTGGACAGAGGCCTGGCTCAAACGGCAGCTAAAATTACAGGGGACCTGAAGGCAGACTTTATTAATTTAGGGGCCCGTATCGATGCGATCGAACACAAAATGGAGGACACTATAGCTGTCACTAATCAACACTCGCAGCACATCAGCACTGTGCAAGATCAATTAGACCTAGCAATGGCTCGTATTGACGAACTTGAGAATAGGTCCAGACGATATAACATCAGAATCCGAGGCCTACCGGAAACGATTCACAATGTTCCAGAAGCAGTCCAGGACCTGATTAAACAGCTAATCCCTAATATTTCCTCTCAACACCTTGAATTGGACAGGGCACACAGAGCCTTAGGACCCCCCAGAAAAGACGGCACCCCAAGAGATATTATCGCTAAGCCCCACCACTACACAGTTAAAGAGGAAGTGATGAGACAGGCCAGGTCCTCTCACTCAGTGCAATGCATGGGACACCCAGTACAGATCTTCGCAGACCTGTCGCCCTCTACGATCCAAAGGAGGAGATCACTAAAACCCCTCCTGCTCGCTCTCACCCAAAGAGATATAAAATACAAGTGGGCCTTCCCGTTCGCGGTTAAATTCTCCGTCCAGGGGAAACATTACGCTTTCTCCTCCCTACCAGAAGGAGAAAAATTGCTCCTGCACCTGAAAATCATCTCCCAGGAAGCCGAGATGGACACGACCAATGCCGGGACCAACTCCAACAAACGACAGACCCCCACCAGCCCTCAATCTCCACTGTGGTCAACAGGAAAAGCAAAGAAGGCCAAAGACAACAACCAAACCTGAAGCCAATGATGATGTGAACTGCATCTCTTCTATCCCGATTGTGAAGTGGGGATCGTTTGACCATCCCCTGGAACTGGGGGGATCCTCTGGGCCTAGTCACTTGGCAGGCTACACAACTGGGCAAAGTTTTCTGACTTTCCAGAACTTTTTGTTACTTGTTTTTTGTTTTTCTGGTTCCAGGGGGGAGGGGGAATTGGGATTTTATCCAGATTTTCCCTCTTTATTTTTTGATAATTTTAACTAGCCCATCGACATATCCACTGTGCTCACGGGAGCAGTGCCTCTCTAGATTGAGAGGGGCTGCTTCCTCCCGCCTGTCTATGAGGGGGGGAGAGACCTTATCCCCCTTGATTAAGGATTTTTTGTGTTTTTTTTCAGGTCTAGTTTATAGACGCTCTGCTGTGATAGCAAATGAGTAGCAAACTAGGAGGATACTATATTGGGCGGCGGTTTAAGGGCCACTAACTAGTAACTCTGTTATGACAACCGGGTATACCACAGTATTGGTTTCAAAATTTTCTTTGTTTTTTCTTCCAGCATTTTTTCCCGTAAGGGAACAAGTTTTATGTTGGGCGTTCGGTTTCGTGAGGAAACACTTGCGCACCCACCTAACCCCTAGACACCCGAAGGTCTCTGGGGGCTAGGCTGTCTGAGCCCAGATGGGCCAGACATACTCCAATTTTTTTCTAGAAGACATAGGGGGTTTCTCCTTCCCTGTGTCTTTTCTTTCTTCTATAGGAGACCTTCTCTTCTCTATCCTGCACCCCCACCCCTCATCCCCAATCAATACATTGTGCCTAACCACATCTTGTGTTTCAGATACCACACACTCACCCACGGGAATTCCTGATATCTTCCCGCCCAGAAGAATCTACGATCATCATCCTAAAGTCCAGGTTCCCATGCACCAAAGGGTAAGTGAGGGCCATTGCACTACACTCCAACTGCTCCATGGCTAACGACCCTACAGCTGAACTCCACATAGCCTCTCACAATGTCCAGGGAATCAATTCCCAGATTAAGAGGAGAAAGGTCCTCGATTATTATAAGCATCTCAAGCTAGACATTATTATGATGCAAGAAACACACTTCCCCTCCCGGTATAGCCCTAAGTATCTCCACCCTCATTTCCCACAGTTTTTCTTAGCGAGCGCAGACAACAAAACTAAGGGAGTTGCAATCATAATTTCCAAACATCTTAACTTTGTAAAACTGTCTGAATTAGCTGATCCGGAGGGCAGGTTCCTCCTGGTCAAGGGAACAGTGGGGGACCACCTGTATTCCCTGGTCTCCTACTATGCCCCAAATAGAGGACAAGCAAAATTTTTTGACTCCCTACTGCGCAGCCTCACTCAGAAATTGGAGGGAACGGTCATCTTTGGCGGAGACTCGAACGCAGCGTTCGATCAGGGATTGGACAAGTCTAAACCCCTTCTGACTCAACTAACACGACCCACCAAAGAGAGCCTCAGGATCGCCAAAACAATCCATGCCCACGGCTTAACTGACACTTGGAGGGAACTTAACCCCAACAAAAGGGACTATACCCATTACTCTCCCCCTCATAATACCTATGCGAGGATTGACCACATTTTAACCCCACCCTCCCTACTCCCTTTGATCCACAAAGCACAAATCAGGGAGTCGGCCCTCTCGGACCACTCCATAGTGACCATTTCACTCAAAAGGGGCCCCCTGGGCGGATCCAGGGGACACTGGAGATTGAATGAGTCATTATTATCTGACCCCATCAAGGTCATTGAACTCGAAAAAGCTCTTAAAGAATATTTTAAACTCAATAAATCAGAGGACATTTCTCCAGAAACATTATGGGCTGCACATAAAGCGTTTATAGGAGGTACACTCATCCAGATTGCCACTCAAACCAAACGAGCACAAAAAGCAGACCTAATTAAGTTGGAAAAGGAATACACCACGCTGAAAGCTTCCCACAAAAGGGACCCCTCCAAGACCCCTGTCTCCCTTCTAGATAGAGCGAGAATTGATCTCAATCTAGCACTCACATCTAAGGCTGAAAAGGCCATTCGCTGGAATGGACAAAAATTCTACACTCAGGCAGACAAAATAGGTCCCCTCTTGGCTAAAAAACTGTCTCCCCCCATCAGAACCCATGCCTTCCCCAAACTCAGAGTAAATGGCCAACCCCCCACGACCAATCCTTCCAAGATTCTAGATGCCTTTCGGGGTTTTTACTCTACTTTATATAGCCAAATAAATACACCAAACGCGAACTTAATCCCTCAGTTTCTGGAAGGTGTCCCCCTACCCTCCCTAAAAGAGGCCCACAAACAAAAGATGGAAACACCCATCTCTGAGGAGGAGGTTTTGGGGGTCATAAAAGACCTTAGAAGGGGATCAGCTCCGGGTCCGGATGGCCTTTCTGTAGCATACTACAAGTCTTTTGCAGTCATTCTGGCACCTCACCTGACCTCCTTCTTCAACTCCAAAACCAATGGAAACCCCCTAGACATCCATCTCAACACCGCGTTAATCACGGTCATACCCAAACCTGGCAAAAATCACGAAGACGTTAGCAACTACAGACCGATCTCACTCATAAATAATGACCTAAAAATACTTACCAAAATAATGGCTAACAGGTTGTCCTCTTTTATTACACAATATATACATAAGGACCAGGTAGGATTCATACCCGGGAGACAGGGTCCTGACCAAATAAGGAGGGCGATAGATATCACCTCGATTCTTCAAACTAACTGGACAGGGGGGCCTCACCAATCGGGACTCCTTCTATCCTTAGACCTGCAGAAGGCCTTTGACACGGTCTCCTGGCACTACATCTTCACTATATTGGAGAGATGGGGATTCGGTAGCCGTTTTCTGGGACTTCTGCATGCTCTATACTCACAACCAAAGGCCCAAATACACATCCAAGGCCATTACTCCAAACCAATAGACATTTTACGGGGCACTAGACAAGGGTGCCCTCTATCCCCCCTAATCTTCGCAATAGCCATAGAAACCTTAGCAATTGCCATTCGACATAACCCGAACATAAAAGGGGTGACCTGTGGAGACCAGATGCACAAATGTGGGCTCTTCGCCGACGACATCCTCCTTTTCCTGACTTCCCCCCTCACTACACTACCTAATCTCTGCCTAGTGTTAAAGAACTTTTCTAAAATCTCTGGACTCGAAGTCAATTTCACCAAATCTCAAGCTCTTAATGTCTCATTACCGTCACAAACAGTTGACTCTCTGAAACAATCCTTTCCCTTCAAATGGGGCGACACATCCATTAGCTACCTGGGAATCACACTGACGGCCAAGACGGAAACGCTTTATGCGCAAAATTATCCTTCACTCTTCAAGAAACTAGAGGCAGACCTTATTTCATGGTCAAAACACGAGCTATCCTGGCTGGGTCGGATCAACTCCGTTAAGATGACCCTACTCCCCAGGCTCCTCTACTTCTTTCGCTCCCTCCCTATCCCAATCAGGAAAGATCACCTAAGAGCTTTGCAGAGTAAAATTCTCCGATATATTTGGGGTAAGAAAGGTTATCGTATCCCTCAGAGTACCCTCTTCCTTCACGGACGCAAGGGAGGGCTGGGTCTCCCAAACCTACGTAAATACTACTTGGCTGCCAGATTGGCCCAACTGTCCTCAATTTACTCTCGCTACGAAAAGCCAGACTGGGTGAATATCGAAAGACAAGCCATCCCCAAACACACGATAGACTACATACTTTGGTGCCCACCTAAATCTAGACCACCCATACTATCACCCACTCTATCCCACTCCTGCGCCCTTTGGGACTCCCTACGGCACTCCACGGCTCTGGTCTCCACGGGTCGACCCCTAGCTCACCTATTCCACAACCCTGACTTCCCACCTGGACTTGACATCTCAGCATTCAAATGGTGGTTGGACAAAGGGCTATACCGGATAGGGCACTTCTTCACTCCCAATGGACCAATCACCCTCAAATTCTGTATCAAACACCACCTCCCGGAATCGGAACGATTCCGCTTTTACCAAATCACTCACTTTCTCCACTCTATTTGGAAAGAGAAACCGCTCCCACCTAAATTCACAGTATACGAACATTGGTGCGGACAAGCCATGGAGCAGAGGGGAGGCATATCAGTGATATATTCGGCCCTCACTTGCCCTACAGACAAAACCACATATATGAAGGCATGGGAATCTGACTTCCAATGCTGCAGGGACATAGAGATCTGGCAAGCTGCTCTTACTAAATCCTTTAAGGGGATCCAGAACATCTCCTTGAGGGAGGCAAGTATCAAATTGATTACCAGATGGTACCTAACCCCTACCAGGTTGGCAGCAATCTATCCCTCAGCGAACCCATTATGTTTCAGAGGATGTCAACACCTGGGCACTATGGCCCACATTTGGTGGGAATGCCCCAAAATACGCACTTTTTGGAGAAAAGTCTTCTCTATGATATACAAGGTGACGACTTGCCAGATCCCTAGGTCCCCAGAGGTGGCTATTCTCAACGCTAACCTTTCTGGAATTTCTAAGGCTAATCAAACATTGATCAACTTTATATTATTGGGCACCAAAATCTCAATTGCCAAAGCATGGAAACAACCAAGGCCCTCGTTCAACGCAGTAAAAAGAAAGGTGTCATGGATTATGGCTCAAGAAAAACTTTCGAGCATCCTGACAAACACCTCTAAGAAATTCCAAACAATATGGGAACCCTGGGCCCAATACATGGGAACCTCCCTCATACCAGGGGTTCAGGCACGCAACAACCCCTAACCCACACATAGACGAATTCATCCTGCCTTAATCTGAGAAACACACAGATGTACTCCTGCTCCCCCCTCACCCACCTGGAAAGACCCCTCCACCCCCCCTCCCTCCTCACTCTTCTCTCTCTCTCTTTTAACTCTTTCTCCTGTCTTCTATCTCACATCAGTTAGCTAACTGGTGGCAATTCAATATGCAGCTAACATACGGTAAACTACCTAGCCCACGGGGATTCATAGTCCCTCAACATTCCTGAAGGCTCCAACCTAATGGGCATAGGAGAAGTAGGGGTTTTTTTCCCCACCTGGCACAGCTAGATCCCGTCAGGGGTGCCGGGGTAGGGGAAAGTTCCCGTGAGGTTTTAGTGAAAATGCTTGGAGAATGTATTTCTAAAACATAGATACGAATATATCTCAGGTTTACCCCACCAAAAGCCTATAATGATGAGAAACCGTATGTTTTATGTTGTTTTCTTTTTCGAATTGTAACCGTTATGTCTTTTGTTCGAGGAGGCATTCCCTCCTGCGCATTCCAATATGTTAATGCATACAATGTATGATGTAATTGACAATAAAAACATATTGAAAGTTAAAGACTTATGACAGACTGAAATACCGAATTTATGCTACCAAACCGAATGTTTTTCAGGTACCTACAAATTTGCCACGCCTTTAGAACACAATTCCCCTCTGGCATCCCCTCCCTAGACAATAACCATTTAATGGAAGTGATTAAGAGCCCTGTCCCCAAAAAACTGATCTCTCACTTTTATAACATGCTTTCACTTCCCCAAGAATCTACATCAGCTTATGCACTAAAGACTAGATGGAAGGGGAATGTAGGACCCACGGAGGATGAGGAGTGTAGTGAAGCCTTAGATACCTGCAAACTAGTTTCACCCAAACTCTCTGATCGCTTGACACAAATCTTTATACTGCATCGATCATACCTCACACCACAAAGAATCTCTAGGTAGAAACAAGATCAATCCACTGATTGCCCAATGTGCAATTAAGAAACAGGAACATTCTATCACGTAATCTAGAACTGTCCAAGAGTTCAGGAATTCTGGGCACAAATAGTGCAGTTTCTACATGACACCATGGGTTCCCCCCTGACACTACACCCCAAGCCGTGCCTTCTGGGTATTTTCCCAGAAGTGGATATGGATAAATTTGCTAAAATCTTCTTAAACAAAACCCTCTTTTCTGTGAGAAAAGTCATAGCCAGGCTATGGATGAGATCTAACCACCGGAACTCACTAACTGGATAGTAGATGTGAATAACAATCACAATAACAATAAGATCTGGGATAGGTGGCTACAGACCCCTGAAACCTGCACCTAATAGGGAGTTACTACACTATAAACCTCTGGACCTCCAATGTCCTTACCAATATTATGTGTAGAAACTGGGAGGAGACTATAATGCTCCGTACACACGATCAGACTTTCTGACAACAAATGTTGGATGTGAGCTTGTTGTCGGGAAGTCCGACCGTGTGTATGCTCCATAGAACATTTGCTGTCAGACTTTCCGCCAACAATTGTTTGAGAGCAGGTTGTCAAATTTTCCGACAATAAAACTTGTTGTCGGAAATTCTGAGTGTGTGTACACGACACAAGTCCGACACACAAAAGTCCATGCATGCTCGGAATCAAGCAGAAGAGCCGCACTGGCTATTGAACTTCTTTTTTCTCGGCTCATCGTACGTCTTGTACGTCACCATGTTCTTGACGTTCAGAATTTTCGACAACATTTGTGTGACCGTGTGTATGCATGACGAGTTTAAGCCAACATCCTTCTGAAAAAAATCCACGGTTTTGTTGTTAGAAAGTCTGATCGTGTGTACGGGGCATAAGAGTATAATGTACCTTAAAGTTGTATAACCTGACATCAAAATGTCAAAAAGTGTCTCACGTTTATGTCTGAAACATTAAGAGATGTCCATGTGTGATAGTTAGCCTATAATATTGCCTAACATATTGGACATGTGTTATGTATGTTTTATATATGTATATTTTCTTTTTGTTCAATAAAATAAACTGTTAATTAAAAAAAAAGTGAAAGCTAGAAGACAATTGTCTGCCATTTACAGCTGCTTCCGATTCTGTCTGTTACAGTCTTAGTAAATTCTCCTCCTTGTATTCTGTTCACATTGTCAATGGACAAAGGGAAAGGATGGGCTGGTAAATGTCAGGATCTACTTTTATCCATTGACAGAATGCCTTGAATTCTGTTCATAGTTAGGGATGGGCGAACAGTTCGGCCCGAGCATAAGTTCGGGCCGAACTTTTGTTGTTCGTCCGTACGGTGAACATCTGAACAAACATGTCATTCAACCATTTGTTCGGCCTCCGAACTGACCACAATGCATTGCAGCGCTGAACAGTGCATTTCAAGCTCTGATTGGCTGAAGCAGTGAAAGCTTCAGCCAATCAAGGCACAGAGAACTGTCAGACTCATGATTGGACACTATCATCATGACTTTATCCAATCATGGCTCATTCCCACCCCACAGTATAAAAATATTCTTTAAATGGCAGCCATTTTTAGTGTGATTTTGGCGTGGAGAGAGATAGAACAGGGCTCTGTTCAGTGCTATTAGTTAGTGTGCTATACTGTGCTATTTTGCTATTGTCAGTGTAGAATATTAGTTTTGTGTCAGTCTAGGGATAGTGTGATTGTAGTGAGGAGGACCATCATTCAGCTTTGCATAGTGTGCAGCTAGGGTAGGGACAGCTCAGATAGTTTCACTGTAGTGTAGTGAGACTGTGTCATTCATACATACATTAGTGTAGAGTAGGGACAGCTCAGATAGTTTCAGTGTAGTGTAGTGAGACCGTGTCAGTAATCTTTACATTAGTGTATAGCTAGAGTAGGTACAGTTCAGATAGCGTCAGTGTAGTGAAGGTTGAACACCGTCTATTTGATTGCGTTACTGCCAGTTTAACACCATTTACTTCTGTGTGCATTACTGCAAGTTCAACGCCATATAGTTTTGTGTGCGTTACTGCCAGTTTAACGCCATATAGTTCTGTGTGCATTACTGCCAGTTTAACGCCATATAGTTTTTAGTGCGTTACTGCCAGTTTAATGCCATATAGTTCTGTATGCATCACTGCCAGTTTAACGTCATATAGTTTTGTATGCGTTACTGCCAGTTTAATGACATATAGTTTTTTGTGCATTCAGCCAGTTTAACACCATTTACTTCTGTTATTATTATTATTATTCAGGATTTATATAGCGCCAACAGTTTACGCAGCGCTTTACAATATAAAAGGGAGACAATACAGTTATAACACAATACAATACAATAGGATTAAGAGGGCCCTGCTCAAAAGAGCTTACAATCTAATAGGGTGGGGCAGGTGGTACAAAAGGTTGTAACTGTGGGGAATGAGCTGGTGGAAGTGGTAGGAGATTAGTTGGAGATGTGATAGGCTTTCCTAAAGAGATGAGTTTTCAGGGATTGCCTGAAGGTAGCAAGAGTAGGGGATAGCCGGATAGATGGAGGTAGCGAGTTCCAGAGGATGGGAGAGGCTCTGGAGAAATCCTGGAGACAAGCATGGGAGGAGGAGATGAGAGAGCTTGAAAGCAGGAGGTCTTGAGAAGAGCGGAGAGGTCGATTTGGGTGATATTTGGAGACAAGATTAGTGATGTAGCTTGGGGCAGAGTTGTGAATGGCTTTGTATGTTGTGGTTAGAATTTTGAATTTAATTCGCTGGGTGATTGGGAGCCAGTGTAGGGATTGAAGTAGAGGGTTGGTAGACACTGAGCGGTTGGTAAGGTGGATAAGTCTGGCAGCAGCATTCATGATAGACTGAAGAGGGGATAGCCTATGGAGCGGTAGGCCAATGAGAAGGGAGTTGCAATAGTCAAGGCGAGAGATAACAAGGGAGTGAATGAGGAGCTTGGTGGTTTCATTTGTTAAAAAAGGGCGAATTTTAGAGATGTTACGGAGGTGAATTCTACAAACTTTTGACAGCGATTGGATTTGAGGCTGAAATGACAAGTCAGAGTCTAGGATTACACCTAGTACCCTGGCGTGAGGGGAGGGACTGATGGTTGCATTGTTGATTTTGATGGAAAAGTCATGGAGGGGGGCACGGGCGGGAGGGAATATTAATAGCTCAGTTTTAGAGAGATTTAGTTTAAGGAAGTGGTGCGACATCCATGCTGATATGTCAGTTAGTAATGCGAGAGGAGACTGAAGGAGTGAGGTGAGGAGTAGACAGATAGATTTGGGTGTCATCAGCGTATAAGTGGTATTGGAAGCCATGGGCAGTTATTAGGTGACCAAGGGAGGAGGTGTAGATAGAGAAGAGAAGGGGTCCAAGAACCGAGCCTTGGGGGACCCCCACAGAAAGGGGCAATAGATTCTGTGTGCGTTACTGCCAGTTTAACACCATTTACTTCTGTGTGTGTTCCTACCAGTTTAACGCCATATCGTTTAGTGTGCGTTACTGACAGTTTAACGCCATTTACTTCTGTGTGTTACTACCAGTTTAACGCCATATAGTTTTTAGTGCATTACTGACAGTTTAACGCCATATAGTTCTGTGTGCATTACTGACAGTTTAACGCCATATAGTTCTGTGTGTGTTACTGTCAGTTTAATGCCATTTACTTCTGTGTGCATTACTGGCAGTTTAACGCCATATAGTCCTGTGTGCGTTACTGCCAGTTTAACACCATATAGTTTTCAGTGTGTTACTGCCAGTTTAACACTATATAGTTCTGTGTGCATTACTGTCAGTTTAATGCCATATAGTTTTGTATGCATTACTGACAGTTTAATGCCATATAGTTCTGTATGCGTTAATGCTAGTTTAATGCTATATAGTTCTGTGTGCGTTACTACCAGTTTAACACCATTTACGTCTGTGTGCGTTACTGCCAGTTTAATGCCATATAGTTTTGTGTGCGTTGCTGCCAGTTTAGCGCCATATAGTACTGTGTGGGTTACTGCCAGTTTAACGCCATTTACTTTTGTGTGTGTTACGGCCAGTTTAACACCATAAAGTTTTGTGTGCGTTACTGCAAATTTAACGCGATTTACTTCTGTGTGCGTTACTGCAAATTTAACGCCATTTACTTCTGTGTGCGTTACTGAAAGTTTAATGCCATATAGTTCTGTGCGTCACTGAATGTTTGGCACATATTATTGCAGTATATTATAGTGTGTCCGTGGAGTGTGTCTTTTTAGTGTGAGTACTCAAATTAAAGTGCACCAAACACCACTTTACATTAATTAAAGTGCATCTACGTACAGATTTCCACTTCTTCTTTACATTTGCTTATAAGCACCGCCCCTCCCTCCCAATAATGTCTGGGAGGACAACAAGGAGAGGCAGACATTCCGTTGGCACTGTAAGGGGGCCAGCAACAAATGTGTCCACAGGCAAAGGTGAAGGTGGTGGTCAGTCCCCAGGCAGGGTATCATTACCTCTGTTTAGTGAGTTTACCCATGCTATCCAGCCACAGCATGCAGAGGAGGTGGTGGACTGGCTTACTAAACCTTCCTCATCCTCCTCATCCTCTGTCACGCAAGCAGAGACAAGTGTGCAGTCCCCTGCAGTTGCCAGAGTGGATAAACCTGCCTCCTTTTCCACATCTATTCCTGCCATAACCCCAACATTAGCCATGGAGGAGTCAGCTAAGTTATTTGACCACAGCGTCAGCCACTTGCTCCTTGATGATGCCCAGCCATTACTGGATTCAGATGTTGGTTCTCAAGTTGAGGATGACAGGAATATGAACCTAGAGAGAGGGGAGAACACTGGTAGACAAATTGGCATTCATGTTCCCCCAGCTGCAGCGTATTGCCAAGTTTTCTCCAGTGGTAATGATGATGATGAAGATGGAGGAGAGGAAGATGATGATGATGAGGTCACTGATGTGACTTGGGTGCCAGATAGAGCAGAGGAGTAAACTGAAGGTGAGGCAGCACAACCCCAAGGAGGCAGACATGAAAGAGTAGCGAGCAGCCATCCTATTCCAGCACATTCTGCGACTGTTATCTTCCAGCCCACTCCCCAAAGCTCAGCTGTCTGGGCCATGTTCAGCACATCTGCAGCAGATCGCACTGTTGCTATCGGCAAACTGTGTCTCAGGCACATCAAAAGTGGCAAAAACACCAGCCATTTGAGTACCACATGCTTAACAAGGAATTTAACGTCCAACCACTCAGCCCATTAGCAAGAGCACCTAAAAGCCACAGAAAAAGCACACAAATCTGTCCCTCCTCCTTACCCACTTTAGTCTGCCCCTGCTATACCGAGTCATTACCTCTCAGCAGCCTCCACTGACAGGGATGATGGTATAGCACAGGGTGTCCCGGGTCCTAGCAGCACATCTGCCAGCAGCACACCACCAGCTGTAGACTGTAGCCGGCAAATTTATCTGCCTCATCTGCTGCAGCTGAAAAAAAAATACAGTCCCTGCCACCCACATGCCCAGCATTTAAATTCAAGCTTGTCAAAGCTGTTGGCTCTCCAACTTCTGTCTTTCAGCCTGGTGGATTCTACCCCCTTCTGTGAATTTGCACAATGTGCTCTACCACAATGGCAGGTTCCCAGTTGCTACTACTTTTCACGTTAGGCAGTTCCATCTCTCTACCATCATGTGGAAGGGAATGTTCTGGAATCGTTGGGCAAGGCAGTCAGCCGTAAAATCCACCTTACTGCTGACACGTGGTCCAGCAAGCATGGACAGGGATGATATATTTCATTCACAGCACACTGGGTTACGCTGCTTGCAACTCAAAGGGATGCAGGAAAGGGCTTGGTGCTGCAGCTTGTTGTGCCCCCATGTCTCCATACATCTGGTGGTGATGATGCCAGACCTGTGAGCTCTACCCCCTCCTCCTCCTTCGTCACCGCCACACCCTCCTCTGCAGAATTGTCCTACGAATATCAGGTACCCCCTGAGCGTTCAAAGGGCTATTCCCAGAGTCATGCTAAAAGGTGCCATGCAGTGCTTTAGCTGGCGAGTTTATGGGACAGGAACCACACCGGAGCAGAGATTCTTGCAGCTCTGCATGGACAGGCCCAGAGGTGGTTCACACCACGCCAGCTGGAGCCAGGAATGGTGGTGTGTGATAATGGCTCAAACCTCCTGTCCACCCTTAGACAGGGAAAGTTGACACATGTGCCATGCCTGGAACATGTCCTCAATTTGGTGGTGCAGCGTTTCCTAAATATGTACCCAGGGTTGCAAGATGTCCTAAAGCTGTCCAGAAGAGTCTGTAGCCATTTCAGGTGGTCATACTGTCGTGCTTATGAGGATAATTTTCCTGCACGGTATTTATGATTGAGTAATTTTTAAACGACAATATTTTTAAGATACAGGATCAATCAAATATTACCACAGTCTAAAAATCTGCAATGTATTCACCAGACATGTAATCAAACAAAATAGTTATATATATATATATATATATATATATTGGTTGACAAAAACAAATGTTTTATAAAATTAAAATACAGATTGTGCTACATAAAATTAAGAGTCTCATTTCAAACACCCGCTAATGGGAGTGTTGTACCTTTGAAATGACACAGCAATGCTAAACTTCCCAGACATATAACCATACAAAATAATTATACACAGTCTAAAAATATAAAATGTATTCACCAGACATGTAATCAAACAAAATAGTTATATATATATATATTGGTTGACAAAACAAATGTTACATAAAATTAAAATAATAATTGTGCTACATAAAAGCTTGAATATTAATTGAAACACCCGTTAAATGGGAGTGTAGTACTTTTGAAAGGACACAGCATTGATAAACTTCCCTGTAGAATCAATAACCTTTTAAAAATTACAATAAGACAAAACATATGTTTTTCAATATTTCAACTGTTACTATACTGCAGATAAGTAAGTGGTTAACAACGTGAAATAAAATTAGATGTTTGTTATGCCAATAAAATGGAGACTATGCAAATTAAAAATATTGAAAATTGAATCTTTAGAGAAAAATCTACAAAGCTGGTACTGATTCAAGAGAATAATTATCAACTGTATAATACTCAATAAATCAATATCTAAGAGAACACAAATGAATATAAGGTAAAAATCAACATGACATAATTACCCATTATAAAAATGGCTACTGGTCTAAATTGCTGGTTACCAGAATTTTTAGAATGGCTGCCGTGGCTTTCAAGATGGCTACTCTTAAAGAGGAATTATTTCTTGTGACCTCCGAGTTTCAAAGCATAAGGTGTTCAGGAATCTTCATGAACGTAGAAGTATGAATTGATGAATGGAGTATGTGTGCGTGTCTGATTGAGTGTCCTTCCATGGCATCTATCTGGCTCCTAAATACCATGTCCGACAAATGGATCATAAAAATTATATTAAGCTCAGCCCAAAAGGTATGGCTTCTTTTCCATTGGTTGGAAAAAGATCTAATGATTAACCTTTGTGAATTCAGGTAATATCACCTTCAACTTGGGAAGAAGAAAGAAATGGCTTCACATCCCAAACTTCCGATTGCCTTTTATTTTGTTTCACAAAGATAACATCAAAAACACCAAACTGTGGTCATGTAGACCCGTTTCACACGTACATCTTGTGCTTAATCATTAATGTCACCTTCAACCACTAGGCATTTCTGAGGGCAGAAAAATGTGTTCTGAACTATCTGTTATCTATATGTTCTATTTTCATAATGTGTTTCTGTTTGTATATTGGTGCTGATGAATATATACCTATATTATTCAGGGACTCTGGTAACCGGTACAATATACAATACACTCAGTATAGTTTTGATTAATCAATATCACATAAAAGTATAATCTATATGGATAAACGTATAATTCTTGTATATCCTATAAATACTTATTCATCTTGGAACAACACATGCTATATGTATATTTTTATGCAGCTGTAGTCATGATTTATATGTCTTTCATAACAATGATTGGTATTTTAAAACAATTCTTACTTCTAATTTGTTCTACATCAAAATATTATTATATTTTTACCTTATGACAGAATAATCATTGGGTCAGTAGACACTAAAATCATAATTGTTTCTATGACCTGGACTATAATATATAATTTGAATGACTTATAATCATATGTATTTTAAAATATCACTGGGTAGACAGAATGTTTGAAATGAACTTTGGGCAGGCTCAATTTGTTTTTAGATAGCCCAGCTGTATACACACCTCTGGGGTCCTCACAATAAGTTTTGTTAAAGATGTTGTTTGATAATGGCTTGTCTCACCTGGGAAAACAATGGCATTTGCTGGGTTTGCCAAACTTTATTGTTGCTTCAAAGCTTCTCAATTGAATCTTGTTTAGAGATAATGAAATGTACTTTTTGATCAGACATCTATGTACAGATTTATAACTGAGTGATAAGAACACAGCATGTTCTACTTTTAAAAAAATGCTCATGTGACTGCCATGGGCTTGACCTCTGTTTTGAGGCATAACTGACTGTGCAACCATATGTCCCCATCTTGTAATTATGAGAGATGGTTATTCCTTCATCATAATTACAACAATACACAGCCAGTGCTTGGTTGGCGGAAATTTAGCAGGAATTCCACCTGCCCATAAACTGTCTGATTTGTGACATGCCCACCAGGTGGAACTCGACTTTGGCACTGCTTCAGTGGCTATACATGCAGCAGAGGGCCACCAATGAGTACCTGTACAAGTATGGCATGATGACAGGTTTAGGCCACTTCAGTTTTTTTCCCTACGCCAATGGCTGATCATTAAGGTTGCATGTACTGTATTGTCACCATTTGAGGAGGCCACAAGGATGGTGAGCCATGACAGTGCATGCATCAGTGACACAATCCCTGTTGTGTTCCTGCTGGAGCAGACTCTGCATGGCATTATGGGCAGAGCACTGGAGGCAGAGCAGCAGAAGGAAGAGGAGGACTTCCTTTCCTCTGAAGGCCCACTTTATTTAGACACCATCATTCCTAAATCACAGAACACACAGGTGGAGAGAGGGGAGGAGGATGAGGAGGAGGATTCTGGTACTTTCATAGGCTTTGAAGAAGAGGAAGACATGTGTCAATCTGTAAGCAATAGCTTTCCAACCTTTTACAGGACCCTTGGGAGTAGTATGTGCTGGGAGAAGGAAGTTTCAGATGCTGTCATAATGAGTGACCCCAATGAGTCTGCTTCTCAAGCCTCAGCAAATTTGAGGCGCATGGGCAACCTCATGCTTCAAAGCCTGCAAAAGGACCCAAGAATACGTGACATAAAGGAAAAGGATGATTACTGGTTGGCAACCCTCCTTGACCACCGTTATAAGGGGAAGGTCTCAGAACTCATCCCATCCCCACAGAGAGTGCAGAAGATAAAATCTCTTGAGAACATGTTAAAGAGGATTTTATTGAAAGTTTTTCCTGACTCCAGCAGGTTACAGTGTCATGGAAAACATTGTTTTGAGTCTTCTGTTGGTCAAGAGAGGAGCGTTGGAGAAGGCGTTGGAGTGAGGCATTTTGGAATTTTTTTAGTCCTCCCTGCCCAGGGCTGTCAGCTTCCACATCGGCAGTGTCTGCATCACATGGTAAATGATTACCTTGGGGCCAAAACAGAGATGGAGAGCTTTCCAGTTGACAATCCACTGACTTAGTGGGTCATGAGAATAGATCACTGGCCAGAACTTGCCCAGTAAGCTATTGAGTTGTTGCACTGCCCTGCATCCAGCGTGCTTTCAGAACGGGCATTCAGTGCAGGGCTCTGTAGACCGTTTGACTTTTATAAAAAAGAATCAGTCCTGGATTGCCAGCTATGTAGTCCCTGATGCCGATGTCACTTATTAAGTCTTTTTGGGATGTAAAATCTCTGCAGGGCTTCGAGGCTGCCTAGCTTTGAGGGTGGTCAATCATTTCATCTGAAGGAATCTTTTTAGTATAGGTTTCATGGGCACAATTAACACCCAAAGACCAATTTTTTGCACCTATTTTTTTGCCTTCATTAAGAGCACCTCTATAGGGTTATGTTGGGAAGTCACCCCCGACACCCAAATAGTAATTTTTCTGCACCTGTGTGACAGGTGCATATCATTGCAATTTTTTTACAGCAAGGCCAATTCTGGCTTTCATCAAGAGTACCTCTATAGGGTTACGGTGGGAAAGGGCCATCGATACCCAAAGACCAGTTTTTCTGCACCTGTTTGACAGGTGCATATCATTGCAATTTTTCACAGCAAGGCCAATTCTTGCTTTCATCAAGAGTACCTCTTAAGGGTTAAGGTGGAAAGGTGCCAACGACACCCAAAGATCAATTTTTACGTACCCGTTACTTCTATACAAAGTCAAAGTGACACCAGAATGTATCCAAAAAATCTCTAATCTTGTTCCCAGTGCACTACATTGTGGCCTCATCATACACACTGGCTCCCCAGCTGTTGCTGAGCAAAATAAAGGCAGCTTGCAGGGACAATTTCATTTTTTTTACTTTAAAAATACAATTATTGCTGCAGCAGATTCTAGACATGGAACAGATCTGCCACCTTACAGGTAGACTAAAGGGACTCCCCAGGCACTATATTGGAACAAATTTTTCATTTTTATGCTTTCATTTTAAAAATAAAAAAATCACTGCTCATTTAGAAATTACATTTTTCACAAACTTTTTTTCATTGATACATGTCCCCCAGGGCAGGACCCAGACCCCTATAACCACTGTATGCCCAATTGCTTGCATATAAGCTTTCAAAATGGGCACTTTTGATTTTTGACATTCGGTCCCATTGACTTTAATAGGGTTTGTTATACAAACTTTTGCGGTGTTCGAAAGTTCTGGTGCAAACCGAACAGGAGTACGTTCGGCCCATCCCTATTCATAGTTTATGAGGCATTTTGTGAATGGATAAAGGAAGAGGAAGGGGAGGATAGATGACAGGATCCCTTCACTTTATGAGGACTGGAGCTTTTAGCCAATGTGCCAGAAGCAAACTGTTGTCTGTAAAATCCAGCCTCAACGAGGCTAGGATTTTTACAGTAAACAACAGTGACAGCTTCAACTCAACAGCTTCAACTCTTCTGGGAAGGCTTTCCATAAGATTTAGAAGTGTGTCTATGGGAATGTTTGACCATTCTTCTAGAAGTGCATTTGTGAAGTCAGGCACTGATATTGGACAGGAAGGCATGGCTTGCAGTCTAAGTGCTAATTCATCTCAAAGGTGTTGTATCGGGTTGAGGTCAGGACTTTTTCAGACCAGTCAAGTTCCTCCAGCCCAAACTTGCTAATCCTTGTCTTTATGGACCTAGCTTTGTGCACTGGTCTAAATCATTTGGTGGAGGGAGTATTATTTTGTGGGGTTGTTTTTCAGGGGCTGGGCTTGGCCCCTTATTTCCAATGATTGGAACTCTTAAGACGTCAGCATACCAAGACATTTTGTACAATTTAAACTCAAATATTCTGCGCTTAGGACAAATAAATGAAGAGAACTGCAGCCCCCCCCAAAAAATGGAAAAACACCGAGGTGAAATCCAAAAGGACTGACAAACTCTAGTGGGGAATGTGGCGCTGTTCAAAAGTGAATGAAAAGAATAAACATAAAATGGTATCCCAAAAATTTTTTTGCGACATGTAAGAAATAAATAGTGAACATACAGTGTGTCAAGTGTATATGCAGCAGGTGTGACTGTTCAAAAGTGAATGAAAATAAAATATATTGTTGCAACATATAGTGAACAAACAGTGTGTCAAGTGAAAAATGCAACAAATATAAAATACCACGTATTATTATAAAATTAAGTGCAAATGTATGTAAGTTAGACTAAAGAGTGAATAGTCCTAGAAAAAATCCTTGCACTCATACCAAATCCATAAATATGTGCATGATGGAAGTGCTGGTTTAAAAGAAAAACCACAGAATATACCAAATAATTGACGTAATAGTGCACCAAAAAATTAGAGATCCAAATAATTTGTCCAACCAAAAACTAAAGTCTTATATATGTAAAAAGGAAGAAAAAAGAAAAAAAACTGTGAAAAAATGTCTTTGCTTCAAAAGAGATCCCGTGTAAATTTGTAGTGATTGTTGTGTGATCTTCTCTTCTGGAACCCCCTCTTGTGTCCCCACTTACCGAAAAGCCCAATGCGTTTCATCATCAAGACGTCATCTGAGGCGCCTCAGATGACGTCTTGATGACGAAACGCGTAAGGCGTGGTCACGTTGGTACGCATACGTCGCTGCAAGCTGTTGTTCTTTTCACTTCCGGTTTCTGGCAGTCTGGCGGTGGAACGCACGTGCGCTGCCTTTGCTACTGTTACGGCTACAGGCTTTTTACCAGCCGGCAGAGCAGTGTCACTTCTGAGTCAGATACCATCCTTTTATTTTTTGGTTTGTTTTAATGTAAGCTGACTGGCTAACCAATAAAAACTTTTGGATTTACATTATGAGGCTCCTCTCTTCTCCATACATATGGATAAGCTGTGGTGGACCTTTCTGAAAGACTAGCGGCAACCCAACCAGTAAGGAGATCGCGGAATTCCAGAGGGGGACACCAATCGATTTCAGCCAGAGGAGTTACATTCATATGCTCATTACCCCTGCAGGGGTTGGGCTTTTCGGTAAGTGGGGACACAAGAGGGGGTTCCAGAAGAGAAGATCACACAACAATCACTACAAATTTACACGGGATCTTTTTTGAAGCAAAGACATTTTTTCACACTTTTTCTCTTTTTTCTTCCTTTTTACATATATAAGACTTTAGTTTTTGTTTGGACAAATTATTTGGATCTCTAATTTTTTGGTGCACTATTACGTCAATTATTTGGTATATTCTGTGCGTTTTTCTTTTAAACCAGCACTTCCATCATGCACATATTTATGGATTTGGTATGAGTGCAAGGATTTTTTCTAGGACTATTCACTCTTTAGTCTAACTTACATACATTTGCACTTAATTTTATAATAATACGTGGTATTTTATATTTGTTGCATTTTTCACTTGACATACTGTTTGTTCACTATATGTTGCAACAATATATTTTATTTTCATTCACTTTTGAACAGTCACACCTGCTGCATATACACTTGACACACTGTATGTTCACTATTTATTTCTTACATGTCGCAAAAAATTTTTTGGGATACCATTTTATGTTTATTCTTTTCATTCACTTTTGAACAGCGCCACATTCCCCACTAGAGTTTGTCAGTCATTTTGTACAATTTAATGCTCCCAACTTTGTGGGAACAGTTTAGGTATGGCTCCTTCTTATTTCAACATGACTGCACACCAGTGCACAAAGCAAGGTCCATAAAGACATGGATGAACAAGTTTAAGGTAGAGGAATTTGACTGGTCTGCACATAATCCTGACCTCAACCTGACAGAACACCTTTCGGATGAATTGGAGTGGAGACTGCGAGCCAGGCCTTCTTGTCCAAATGTTTCTATTAGCTGTATGTGTTTTAACCTCCCTGATGGTTTTCCCGAGTGTGGCTTGGGGTTAAATTTCAGCACCATTAGCGGTAACCCCGAGCCACACTCGGGATTACATTGCAGGATCCTGGTGCGGTGTTACTTACCTTGTCCCCAGGATCCTGCGATGTCCCCTGCTGTGTCTGCGGGCTCCGTCCTCCTCCGAAGCCTCTCTGTGCCAGGCTCCGTTCCCTGCGAGCATCGCAATGCACAGGGGTGGAGCCTGGAAGCAAAGTCAAAAAAGTAAAAATCATAACACATACAGTACTGTAATCTTACAGATTACAGTACTGTATGAAATTATTTAACATCCCTTTTGTCCCCATTGCTTTGTCCAATGCCCTGCATGCAGTTTTATATTATATATACTGTTCTTTTTGCCTGGAAACTTGAGATTGTCCAAAGCAACCAAAAAGTGTCCCTTTACATCAAAAGTGGCTTTAGACCAGCTAGAAAACAACGATAGTAAATTAGAACACTTGCAGAATTGAGCGATAGTGAATCGTGGGGAATTTTTTTTTATTATTATTATATTATTATTTTTTTAAATTATTTTATTATTATTATTATATTATTATTTTTTTAAATTATTTATATTTATTTATTATAATATAATTTATGTTTTTGTGTTTCAAACTTCATCATACCCGGGATGTACTAGACTCTTGGTGGACAGATATAAGTGTGTTATTGTTAAAAATTACAGACCTACAATATAAAACGCCAAATTTCCATGCAAAATAATTGTACCGCTTTCAGCACCTAAAATCCAAAATTATCATACCGCCAGGGAGGTTAAATAACAGGGATAAAGAGAAGGCCGTTTTTTTGGGAGCAGTGATTTTAATAATGATTAAAGTGAAACAATAAAGATGTAATATTCCTTTACATTTCGTACCTGGGGGGTGTCTATAGTATGCCTGTAAAGGGGCGCATGTTTCCTGTGTTTAGAACAGTCTGACAGCAAAATGACATTTCAAAGGAAAAAAAGTCATATAAAACTACTCACGGCTATTAATGAATTGTCGGTCCGACAATACACATTAAAGTTCATTGATAAGAACAGCATGGGCTTTCCCCACAGGGGAACCCCGAACCAAAATTTTATTAAAAAATGGTGTGGGGGTCCCCCTAAATTCCATACCAGGACTTCAAGTCTGGTAAGGATATTAAGGGGAACCCCATGCCAAAATTAAAAAAAAAATGGCATGGGGGTCCACCTCAAAATCCATACCAGACCCTTCAGGTCTGGTATAGATTTTAAGGGGAACCCCACGCCAAAATAAAAAAAAAATGGCGTGGGGTCCCCCAAAAATCCATACCAGACCCTTAATCGAGCACGCAACCTGGCAGGCCGCAGGAAAAGAGGGGGGAGAGAGAGCGCCCCCCCCTCCTGAACCGTACCAGGCCGCATGCCCTCAACATTGGGGGGGTGCTTTGGGTTAGCGGCCCCCCAAAGCACCTTGTTCCCATGTTGATGAGGACAAGGGCCTCATCCCCACAACCCTTGGCCGGTGGTTGTGGGGGTCTGCGGGCGGGGGGCTTATCAGAATCTGGAGGCCCCCTTTAACAAGGGGACCCCCAGATCCTGCCCCCCTGTGTGAAATGGTAATGGGGTACAAAAGTACAGCTACCATTTCACAAAAAAAGTGTCAAAAATGTTAAAAATGACAAGAAACAGTTTTTGACATTTCCTTTATTTAAAGTCTTCTTCTTTCCATCTTCTTTGGGTCTTCTTTCTTCCTTCTTCCTTTGGATTCTTCCTCCATCTTATTCTTCCTCTGGTTCTTCCTCTGATCCTCTGCTTCTTGCTCCGGTGTTCTCGTCCGGCACCTTCCTCCGCGGCGTCTTCTTCCCCGCTTCGTTCTTGGGCCGCTCCGTATCCATGGGAGGCTCCCGCTGTGTGGCGCGTCTCTTCTTCTGACACTTCTTAAATAATGGAAGGCGGGGCCACCCGGTGACCCCGCCCCCTCTGATGCATGGGGACTTGGTGGGGACTTCCCTGTGGCTTTCCCCGTGACATCAGGGGGGTGGGGTCACCCGCCAACGTAACCTGAAGGGTCTGGTATGGATTTTGAGGGGGACCCCCACGCCATTTTTTAAAAAATTTTGGCACGGGGTTCCCCTTAATATCTATATCAGACCTGAAGGGCCTGGTATGGAATTTAGGGGGACCCCCACGCCATTTTTTTTTTAATTCTGGTTCGGGGTTCCCCTGTTTTTATCAATGAACTTTTATGTGTATTGTTGGACCGACAATTTATTAATAGCTGCGAGTACTCTTAAATGACTTTTTTTCCTTGGAAATGTCATTTTGTTGTCAGACTGTTCTAAACACAGGAAACATGCACCCCTTTACAGGCATACTATAGACACCCCCAGGTACGAAATGTAAAGGAATATTACACTTTTATTGTTTCACTTTAAGCATTATTAAAATCACTGCTTCCGAAAAAACGGCCGGTTTTAAAACTTTTTTTTGCATTGATACATGTCCCCTGGAGCAGGACCCAGGTCCCCAAACACTTTTTTATGACAATAACTTGCATATAAGCCTTTAAAATTAGCACTTTTGATTATTCGCGTTCGAGTCCCATAGACTTTAACGGTGTTCGCATGTTCGAACAAATTATTTGCCTGTTCGCATGTTCTGGTGCGAACCGAACAGGAGGGGTTCGGCTCATCCCTACTGCAGAGTACAAAATCTGATGCAGTTATGCATTGTAGCCAATCTCCTGCTAACTTCAGCTTGTTCTATTAAGCTTTGACAAAATAAAAGCGCCTGGAAGCTGATTGATTTCTATGCAGAGCTGCACCAGATTTTGTACTCTACAGTTTTAGAAAATGAACCACATTGACTGCTTATTTAACCAGCTGCAGTGCAGTCGGCTAGTTCTAGGTGGATGTTCGTGGGACGTCCTCCCAGAACCCTGCTCTTGCGCGCCCCCTGGGGTGTGCATCCGAGAACTTCCGTGATTGCAGCCGTTTACCATGTGATCGCTCCGTCAAATGACGCCAGTTCCTCCCTCCCCTCTGTGTACCAATCGGTACAGTGTGAGGGGAGAGGGGGAGGGATCGGATGGCAGCACCGCTGAGGACTGCATGTGTAGTGCTCACAGCGGTGCTCTGTGACAAATACAGTCACATCCATCCATCCCTCCATGCTCAGCCATCCCTGCAATACTCTGCAATATACACTCTGCAATATACACTCTGCAATATACCCAGCAATACTCTGCAATACACTCTGCAATACACTCTGCAATATACTCTGCAATATATCCTGCAATATACCCTGCAATATACCCTGCAATATACTCTGCAATAAACTCTGCAATAAACTCTGCAATACACTCTGCAATATACTCTGCAATATACTCTGCAATATACCCTGCAATATACTCTGCAATATACTCTGCAATATACCCAGCAATACTCTGCAATATACCCTGCAATATACCCAGCAATACCCTGCAATACTCTGCAATACCCCGCAATACTCTGCAATACCCCGCAATACCCTGCACTACTCCGCAATACCCCGCAATACTCTGCAATACCCTGCAATACCCCGCAATACCCTGCACTACTCTACAATACCCCGCAATAGTATGCAATACCCCGCAATACCCTGCACTACTCTGCAATACCCCGCAATAGTCTGCAATACCCCGCAATACCCTGCACTACTCTGCAATACCCCGCAATACTCTGTAATACCCTGCACTACTCTGCAATACCCCGCAATAGTCTGCAATACCCTGCACTACTCTGCAATACCCCGCAATAGTCTGCAATACCCCGCAATACCCTGCACTACTCTGCAATACTCTGCAATACCCCACAATACCCCGCAATACCCCGCAATACTCCGCAATACCCCACAATACCCCGCAATACTCTGCAATACCCCGCAATACTCTGCAATACCCCACAATACCCCGCAATTTTTAACCAGTTCCCGCCGTCATATGACGTCCTTGACTTTGTACGGGGATATCTGAATGATGCCTGCAGCTACAGGCATCATTCAGATATCAGCTTTTTCAGCCGGCGATTCCCTACACCATAAGAATGATCATAATGGCTGTTCCACTGCTTGATCATTCTTATGGGAGGCCCCCCTTCCCGCCACCCTCCGGTGCTTCTACCGACTCACCACTATGATCGAAGCCAGGATCGTTTTTTTTTTTATTATTTCAGGCTTCCCAGCCTAGAGGTGAGATGTGGGGTCTTATTGACCCCATATCTCACTGTAAAGAGGACCTGTCATGCCATATTCCTATTACAAGGGATGTTTACATTCCTTGTAATAGGAATAAAAGTGATCAAAATTTTTTTTTTTTGGGAAAAAAGTGTCAAACTAAAATAAAGTAAAATGAACAATAAAAAAAAAAAATTTAAAGCGCCCCTGTCCTTGTGCTCGCATGCAGAAGCGAACGCATACGTAAGTCCCGCCCACATATGAAAACGGTGTTCAAACCACACATGTGAGGTATCACTGCGAACTTTGGAGCGAGAGCAATAATTTTGGCCCTGGACCTCCTCTGTAACTCAAAACATGTAACCAGTAAAAAACTTTAAAGCATCAACTATGGAGATTTTTAAGTAGCGAAGTTTGGCACTATTCCTCGAGCGTGTGCTATTTTGAAGGGTGACATGTTAGGTATCTGTTTACTCAGCGTAACTTTATCTTTCACATTATGTAAAAACATTGGGCTAACTTTACTATTTTGTTTTTTTAAAGCACAAAACTGTTTTTTTTTTCCAAAAACAACGTGTTCAAAAAATTGCTGCGCAAATACCGTGCGAGATAAAAAGTTGCAACAACCGCCATTGTATTCTCTAGGGTCTTTGCTAAAAAAAATATATATAATGTTTTGGGGTTCTATGTAATTTTCTAGCAAATAAATGATTATTTTTACATGTAGGAGAGAAATAAAAGAATTGGCCTGGGTGCTCCAGAACGCCTGGAGGTGCTCCCTGCATGTTGGGCCTCAAAATGTGGCCACGCTGTGTAAAAGTCTCACACATGTGGTATTGCCATACTCGGGAGTAATAGCAGAATGTGTTCTGGGGTGTAATTTGTGGTATGCATTTGCTGTGTGTGAGAAATAACCTTCTAATATGACAATTTTGTGAAAAAAAAAAAGTAAAAAAAATCTTGATTTTGCAAAGAATTGTGGGAAAAAATGACAATTTCAAAAAAACTCACCATGCATCTTTTCAAATACCTTGGAATTAGGGATGAGCTTCGAGTTCGAGTCGAACTCATGTTCGACTCAAACATTGGCTGTTCGCAAGTTCGTCGAACAGCGAACAATTTGGGGTGTTCGCGGAAAATTTGAATGCCGCAGAACACCCTTTAAAAGTCTATGGGAGAAATCAAAAATGCTAATTTTAAAGGCTTATATGCAAGTTATTGTCATAAAAAGTGTTTGGGGACCTGGGTCCTGCCCCAGGGGACATGGATCAATGCAAAAAAAGTTTTAAAAACGGACGTTTTTTCAGGAGCAGTGATTTTAATAATGCTTAAAGTCAAACAATAAAAGTGTAATATCCCTTTAAATTTCATACCTGGGGGGTGTCTATAGTATGCCTGTAAAGGGGCGCATGTTTCCCGTGTTTAGAACAGTCTGACAGCAAAATGACATTTTGAAGGAAAAATTCTATTTAAAACTACCCGCGGCTATTGCATTGTCGACAATACACATAGAAGTTCATTGATAAAAACAGCATGGGAATTCAACACAGGGAAACCCCGAACCAAAATTAAAAAAAAAATGATGTAGGAGTCCCCCTAAATTCCATACCAGGCCCTTCAGGTCTGGTATGGATTTTAAGGGGAACCCCGCGCCAAAAAAAAAAAAAAAAAGGTGTGGGGTACCCCCAAAAATCCATACCAGACCCTTATCCGAGCACGCAACGTGGCTGGACGCAGGAAAAGAGGGGGGGACGAGAGTGCGGCCCCCCCTCCTGAACCGTACCAGGTCACATGCCCTCAACATTGGGAGGGTGCTTTGGGGTAGCCCCCCAAATCACCTTGTCCCCATGTTGATGAGGTCAAGGGCCTTATCCCCACAACCCTGGCCGGTGGTTGTGGGGGTCTGCGGGCGGGGGGCTTATCGGAATCTGGAAGCCCCCTTTAACAAGGGAACCCCCAGATCCCGGCCCCCCCCTGTGTGAAATGGTAAGGGGGTACTTACCCCTACCATTTCACTAAAAAACTGTCAAAAATGTTAAAAATGACAAGAGACAGTTTTTGACAATTCCTTTATTTAAATGCTTCTTCTTTCTTCTATCTTCCTTCATCTTCTTCTGGTTCTTCTGGCTCTTCTGGTTCTTCCTCCGGCGTTCTCGTCCAGCATCTCCTCCGCGGCATCTTCTATCTTCTTCTCCTCGGGCCGCTCCGCACCCATGGCATGGGGGGAGGCTCCCGCTCTTCTCTTCAACTTCTTCTTCATCCTCTTCTCTTCTTCCCATGCCATGGGTGCGGAGCGGCCCGAGGAGAAGAAGATAGAAGACGCCGTGGAGGAGATGCTGGACGAGAACGCCGGAGGAAGAACCAGAAGAGCCAGAAGAACCAGAAGAAGAAGAAGATGAAGGAAGATAGAAGAAAGAAGAAGCATTTAAATAAAGGAATTGTCAAAAACTGTCTGTTGTCATTTTTACCATTTTTGACAGTTTTTTAGTGAAAAGGTAGGGGTAAGTACCCCCTTACCATTTCACACAGGGGGAGGGCGGGATCTGGGGTCCCCTTGTTAAAGGGGGCTTCCAGATTCCGATAAGCCCCCCGCCCGCAGACCCCCACAACCACCGGCCAGGGTTGTGGGGATGAGGCCCTTGTCCTCATCAACATGGGGACAAGGTGTTTTGGGGGGCTACCCCAAAGCACCCTCCCAATGTTGAGGGCATGTGGCCTGGTACAGTTCAGGAGGGGGGGCCGCACTCTCATCCCCCCTCTTTTCCTGCGGCCATGCCAGGTTGCGTGCTCAGATAAGGGTCTGGTATGGACTTTTGGGGGGACCCCACTCCGTTTTTTTTTTTTTGGCGCGGGGTTCCCCTTAAAATTCATACCAGACCTGAAGGGTCTGGTATGGAATTTAGGGGGAACCCCACGTCATAGGTCTGGTATGGAATTTAGGGGGAACCCCACGTCATTTTTTTAAAAAAATTTGGCCAAGGTTCCCCTTAATATCCATACCAGACCTGAAGGGCCTGGTATGGAATTTAGGGGGACTCCCACGTCATTTTTTTTTTAAATTTTGGTTTGGGGTTTCCCTGTGTTTAATTCCCATGCTGTTTTTATCAATGAACTTCTATGTGTATTGTCGGCAATGCAATAGCCGCGGGTAGTTTTAAATGGAATTTTTCCTTCGAAATGTAATTTTGCTGTCAGACTGTTCTAAACACGGGAAACATGCGCCCCTTTACAGGCATACTATAGACACCCCCCAGGTACGAAATTTAAAGGGATATTACACTTTTATTGTTTGACTTTAAGCATTATTAAAATCACTGCTCCTGAAAAAACGGCCGTTTTTAAAACTTTTTTTTGCTTTGATCCATGTCCCCTGGGGCAGGACCCAGGTCCCCAAACACTTTTTATGACAATAACTTGCATATAAGCCTTTAAAATTAGCACTTTTGATTATTCATGTTCGTGTCCCATAGACTTTAACGGTGTTCGCGTGTTCGAGCAAACTTTTTCTGGCATGTTAGGGTCTCAAGAAATTAGATTTCTGAAGTACTGAAGCCGTCAGTACTTCAGGTGTGATCAATTTTCAGATATTTTTTTTACCATATCTTTTGGACTCTCTAACATTCGCAAAGACCAAAGAATATACACCAAGTTGTACTTATTTTTACCAAAGATATGTAGCAGTATAAATTTTGGCCAAAATGTTCGAGAAAAATTACTAATTTGCTAAATTTTAGAACAGAAACAAATAAAAATTCATTTTTTTACCAAATTTTCAGTCTTTTTTCTTTTATAGCACAAAAAATAAAAAACCCAACGGGTTAAATACCACCAAAAGAAAGCTCTATATGTGTGAAAAAAGGACAAAAATTTCATATGGGTACAGTGTTGTATGACTGAGTAATTGTCATTCAAAATGTGAGAGCACCGAAAGCTGAAAATTGGTCTGGTTAGGAAGGGCGTTTAAGTGCCCAGTGGACAAGTGGTTAAAATGTCCCCAACCCACACATATCAGTTTAAAAGAGATTCTAAACATTTTATATATGTGGATGTAAGCTAATGCTTAACAATATCAGTTGTTAATTACTATAGTTACATATTTAACAGAACCAAATTCAGCTTCTTCAGAAGTATGAACAAGTCCAATTTTACAGCATAAGCAAAATGTATATAAGAAATTAGCTTGCTTCCTATTCTAATGCTGTAATTGGGTACAGCTACAGGGTGCTGTGAATGACCCAGGTACCCAGTGGGACTAATCACAGCATCTCAATAGGAAGCAGGCTGTCACGAATGGTTGTCATTCATGACAGTTTTGTTTACATGTAATCATGTGATCGCTATGATTGGTCATAGCAATCACATGATGCACCAGCCTCTCACAGAGCCCGGGTACCAAGCCCCGTGATTGACGCACACGATCACGCCACTGTTCACCCCAGGGCACGCCAGTGTGCTGTGCGCATTTGCTGACCAATGTACCAGTACATTGCTTAGCCTGTGGCTGCTGCTTGTCCACAGTAAATGTAATGTGGGTGGGTTAACCTTAACCTACAAAATGGTAAAATATGCAGCGCTTACTCGTATCAACTAGGAATGTAAAACAACCAAGTAAAATTCAATACAGAAAATCCAATCAATAATTGTGTCTTGACCATTAATCTTCCATCACATTGTGTAACCAAAGATTAAGACAAATCATTGTTACTTCAATAAATGGATCCAAAATAGCCCACTCCCAAACTGACCATTAGTGGAGCCTCTCAAAGGGTGATAGATGTTAACCAGGACAAAAAAAATTCTAATATTATATGAAAACAAATAAAATACTTTTCTAAAAAATGATCAAGAAAACACAACAAATTGATAAAGTGCCCACCAATAAATTCATGACACCATTGTGCAAATAGATTTGTATAAAAATGAATATAAATGGCAATAAGGCCCCATACACACTATCAGATTTTCTGCTGATTTTGTCCTTCAGATTTACCAAAACCATATAATATGAGGTCAAACCTTAGGAGTTTTAATGTGTATGCAATCAGGCAGGCCCTTCTACTACATGGTTTTGGTAAATCTGAAGGAAAAACTCTGCAGAAAATCTGATAGTGTGTATGAGGCTTGACTAATAAAACACCCTAAAAATAACAAATATCAATTTCAAAAAATAAGGTGCAAAAGTGAAATCTGTGTAACATCAATATAGAGTTGAAATGAACGCATAAATAACATGTGATAACATGCAAAACTCCACAGAGGTGTAAAGAATATATACAATAATAATTAGGATCCAATGTGAATCAAGCAAACGTGCTTAATATAGTGAAACCAAAAGTGTCCTCAACAAAAACAGGTTCCATAGACGATGCAATCCAAATTGTGACAATCTCAATTGAAACAAGTGAAAGATAGTTCATCAAAGAATTCCGGTGCCAGCAATCAATCTTAGGTGTAAAGAAATATGTGGTCCCCCTAGCCTCTCACCTCATGGTTGAGTGATAACAGCCTTATTAGCAACTAAAGACAATCCAATCGGCTCCATGGTCCCCTTAACGGTAGCTCCCCTAGGGGTCTCCTGTCTTAAAACGCACTCTGTTCTCAGGGCGCCCCAGACAGTCAGTTAAGCAATGTGATTCATGTAAAAGAAGAGAGGAAGCACTCCATGGTGTAGTATTTAAAAACAACACATTTATTAAAGGTATTCCACTTACATTTAAACAGTGTCAAACGAGCATAGCAACTGCGAACATAACAACTGCGACTGCTTTCCAAACCCGGCCGCTATCGGGAAGCCAAACGTGACCCGCCTCTCTTCTCTGACGCGTTGCGTGACTGTCACGTCACTTTCTCAAAGGGTATAGAGACGGGTATAACGAGGAAGACTCATATAGCAGGGAGGTTACTATGGTAACTCCTGCTCAGCATATAACGGCATAATAGTATAATAGTAACTCCTGCACAGCAAATAACGGCATAAGGATTCCAGGTAATGGCTTTTCATTTAGTAAAAACAATTCCCAAATAATAATAAAATTGATATTAAATAATTAAGTAAATACAAAGAATCGAAATTGGTATATTCAATGAATTAACACCCTCTAGCTTACAGCAATATATTGCAAACAACCACATGAATTAATATCTACTCTTGGCATATAACTGCCATCTAGTGGACAAAATAAGTACTCCTGGGTTATAGCAAAAATAAAGACAGAAATACATTGATAACAAGATTGCAACAATTAGCTAAATATCACGACACAATTAAAAATCATTGCAATATTCTTAAAATGTTATAGCTACTAAAACTGAAGTGAACCAATCAATTAAAAATAAATTAAAAAACTTTTTCTTTAAAAACTCATAAGGGCCGGATGCATTTGAGCTAAAATCAAGCTAATATATCATAAAATCAAGTAATAACAGCTCATAATGCATGCCATCTAATAAAAAAATAGTAGTTAATACATTCATTGATTGGCAGGAAAAAACAATGGTAATGACAATTTCCATGAATAGGAGAAGGTATTATTATAATATTAATCCCCTTACCTTCTCCTATTCATGGAAATTGTCATTACCATTGTTAGTTTTCCGTATTGAATTTCCATTTTACTTGGTTGTTTTACATTCCTAGTTGATTTGAGTAAGCGCCACATATTTTACCATTTTGTAGATTTCCTTTTATTGGTGTGTGAACACCCTTATGTTGGCAGCTATATCAGCTAACTCTTTTAGTTTTTTAAGTTTTTTGCCTGTGTTTTGTGGTTTGCGCATTAGTATTTGTTACTATCTGTTATTTAACCTTAACCTACCATTTCTCTAATCAGGGACCTGTATCAGCGAGCCTTTCTCGCAGCTTTAGGATAGGCCAGTAAGATATAAATATTGCTAAAGAGGGAAAGCAATAATTTAAAATACAGGGAAAGATTAACCTGAAGTGAATGTTTAGGAAATGACACATTCTCTACTTTATAAATATGCCCCATAATGTGTATAAGGAGGACCAAAATAAAAATGTTAGAAACAAAGATTTTTTTAACATTTCTTTGTACCATTTTACAGCAGTAAACCCTTTGCAGTGATAAAGAACATGACCTACATTACAGCTTGAATTTTGGAAGTGACCACCTTGTTTGTTCAGATGTATTCTTGAAAAACTAAAGAAAGCAAAATTGCATAAGATAAAATATAATATAATAAAATATAATATAATACAATAAATAACATAGATAATATATATTGTAATAAACAATGTTGAACCTGGTGTAGCTCTTTTACCTCTAAACTGATCAATATAACATGAAAGCAATAGTTAACCTGTCAATTGAGAACACATAAATATTACAAAACATAATAAAAAAGAGACATATTATTTACACACACACATACATGTAGGCATTTAAGTTATTTGACAATATGTGGCATATTTAACATTGTATTTTAATTACTTGTGTCTAGAGCCATGGCTCTCAGGATCCTTTCCAACAGGGACCTACCTTTGTCAAAAGAGTTTCTTTTTTTAGACTTCATATATACAGTATTTCAGCCAAAAGAAACAGCTATATTTAAATACATTTTACAAATTTTTACTCTCTGAATGTTTATAGGCAGTCACAAAAGCAAATATGCATGTGCTGACTAAACATAGCCACAATTTAAAAACAATAAACCACAACCAAAGGCTCATTACTTGTGTGGAAAATTAAACAAGGGATAAGGGCCGAATTGCCCGAAAGAAGGGGAAAAAGGACTTTAAAGGTGCTGTTTACATCAAAGATATGATCAAAAATTCTGTACAATCATATTAAAAAATGAAAATTTTATTGAATTAGGATTAAAATATTCATGTCTCTCATAGAAAGTGGGACATGCTTTTAAGAACAATATGACATTAATAATATCACCCAAAATTGTTCACATTGGACAATGCAACATAAAGCAACTACTCAAAGGTGCCATGACAATCTGCCGCTCGACATGTTTCGCACTAATACGAGCTTCTTCAGGAGTTTAAAGGCTATGATTGTAGTGGACTCTATAATAATGGGAGAATAGACAATAATCAATACATGCGTTCAAACATATTCAAGATACATCTAATGGATGGATAAACTAGCTTAACAGAAGACAGGTTGATACAGAGCATATAAATGCATACACATAAGTAGAAGTTTGGAGACCAAACAGTTCAACCAAATATACATGGGAAATCAAAATTTGTATATCTTACCAGGCTGTAATGCATCAATGCGACAAAAATGTTTCAATAGAGTGGCAAATTAGTGCTGATTTCGAACCGGGAAGTTCTCTCATATATATAGGGACATCGCTGCCATAGTGTGACCACAGGGGAACATAAAGTTATATAATAGCCCTTTAGAAAAATGAAACACATTTAAAATTAATAAGAGGGGGGGGTGTGTGTAGGAGAGCGGAAATCAAATTCCAAAACATCCTTATTTGATTTAAGGGTATATTTTCTGGGGTAGAACCAATTGAGAGTATTTACCTAAAGCATAAAAGTATCACGGTAAATGTAGGTCAGAAGGATATGGCTAGGTGCCATAGTTTCATCAAACTGGTCATTGGTGACTACACAAACGATAACCAACCGCGATGTTTTCTGAGTGGAAAAAAGATACAATGTAAAGGACCATAGAAGTTCCGCAAGTGCAGCTCACTACCAACTGACAGTAATGCTGCAGAGGGAGAACTTACTTTGTGGGCAGTAGTCCGGCAAGCAGGCTTGGGAGAGCTTCACGCTGCCTCCATTGAACAGCACCGGTAGCAGAGCTGTGGGCGGTGTGTGACCGCCTTTATGTACCCCCACCACGGCGGCGTCTGGTTTCGCCGCCATGATGCGGACGCTTGTTGAGGCTGGCTGCGTCATAACCTGGGGGAGGAGGAACGCGGCGGCGTCAATCTGACGTCCGTAACGTACCAAAAACGTAGTGCGCATGTCTATGGATTCATTGAGCCCGTGGGACATCCAGGCGCCGAAAACGCCATGTTGGTAAAGGGAAAAGAAAAGGTATAAACAGCTAGAACTAGACTGAAGCATTCAGCCTATCTAGCAACCAGTAATTCAAAATAGAGGCTCATATGCATCATTTTATGGATATTAAAACACTCCATCTAATGCAGCAACCAGGATCAATAAAAAAGGGGCCACCACTGTGGGGACGATTGGCTCAACATCTCCAACAGTGGGTGCCCCGGGCGTCCGTGTGGTCTAAATTGACAGAGATGAACCCAATATGAGAATATTCTCGGGAAGTTATTGCCAATCATAAAAAGAAACAAAAAGACTTTTTGTTAAAAAATCCGTGATAGATATTTGCAACAACAGCCTGCAAGAGTATAGCACAAATAAATCAGTGAAGGTTCAATGATATCAAATATAACATACAAAAATGTATATGGTCATAATCTAGTTATTATCGAATATTTTAAAATAGCTTATACACAAATGTGATGCCCAATCAGTACAGCATTGAGAATACATAATATAGTTAATATTTTAACATAGGTTATATATGTATGTGACGCCACATCAGTACAGCATTGAAAATACTGAATATGATTAATGACCTACCAAAACAGAAAAGGCAAGAAAAACGAAAAAACAAAGAAAAACAAAACCAAAAACTTTTTAAGAAACCAAAAAATATCTTTTAGTATTTGATTATACTATTGTATTGTATTTGGAAAGCCCAAAAACAATAAAAAGCCAAAGAATGGAAAAAAGGGGGGGGGGGGAAGAGGGGGGGACAACAAGGTCATATCTAAGCTGGGGATGCCCCAGTTTTCAAAGAAATGACTTAAAACTGAATGCATCGTTCATGCCTGGATGCTGGAGAGCTGACAACTCGTGTATCCAGCGTGCCTCCTTTTGGAGGAGGAGCTTGTCATAGTCTCCCCCTCTTACACCCGGAGGAATGTGTTCCAAGGCAAAAAAGTGTAAACAGTTAGCGTTAAAGTTGTGCTGCAGGCCAACATGACGACTGATGGGGGTTTCCATTCTTTTTTTCTGTATAAGGGAAACATGATCCCTGATACGGCAAAAAAAGGGTCTCTTTGTCTTTCCGATGTAAAACATCTTACATTCGCATAACATAATGTATACTATACCGATGGATTGACATGTTACTGCAAATCTTGGTTTGAACAGATGCCCATTGGGCAACAAGAGACTACGAGTGGCTAAAATATATCTGCAGTATGAACATTGATGGCAGGGTCTACTTCCCCTATCAGTCTCTTTGATTTTTGCACTATGGCCTTCGTAGTGGCTGTGTACAAGTGAATCTCTCAGGGATCGACACCGTCTGAAAGTGATCTCCGGATATGGATTTAGATGTTTGGCCACCTTTTCGTCTCCCATTAATAAGTACCAGTACTTTTTAAGGATATCACGTGTTTGTTGATGTTGACTAGAGTAAGTAGTGATGAGCCTGACACCCGGGTTCGCTTTTTTACGATTGGTGTTATGTAAAAGAGAGGCTCTATTTTGGTTTTTTGCTCTGAGGTATGCTTTTTTAAGGCATTTTTTGCTATACCCTCGGTTGAGGAAGCGTGAGCGTAAACATTTAGCTTCCCTTTCGAAGTCAGACTCATCACTGCAGTTGCGTTTTGCTCGTAAATATTGCCCGTAAGGCACGCTCGTGATAAGAGGAACTGGGTGGGAGTTGGTTATCGTTTGTGTAGTCACCAATGACCAGTTTGATGAAACTATGGCACCTAGCCATATCCTTCTGACCTACATTTACCGTGATACTTTTATGCTTTAGGTAAATACTCTCAATTGGTTCTACCCCAGAAAATATACCCTTAAATCAAATAAGGATGTTTTGGAATTTGATTTCCGCTCTCCTACACACCCCCCCCCCCCTCTTATTAATTTTAAATCTGTTTCATTTTTCTAAAGGGCCATTATATAACTTTATGTTCCCCTGTGGTCACACTATGGCAGCGATGTCCCTATATATATGAGAGAACTTCCCGGTTCGAAATCAGCACTAATTTGCCACTCTATTGAAACATTTTTGTCGCATTGATGCATTACAGCCTGGTAAGATATACAAATTTTGATTTCCCATGTATATTTGGTTGAACTGTTTGGTCTCCAAACTTCTACTTATGTGTATGCATTTATATGCTCTGTATCAACCTGTCTTCTGTTAAGCTAGTTTATCCATCCATTAGATGTATCTTGAATATGTTTGAACGCATGTATTGATTATTGTCTATTCTCCCATTATTATAGAGTCCACTACAATCATAGCCTTTAAACTCCTGAAGAAGCTCGTATTAGAGCGAAACATGTCGAGCGGCAGATTGTCATGGCACCTTTGAGTAGTTGCTTTATGTTGCATTGTCCAATGTGAACAATTTTGGGTGATATTATTAATGTCATATTGTTCTTAAAAGCATGTCCCACTTTCTATGAGAGACATGAATATTTTAATCCTAATTCAATAAAATTTTCATTTTTTAATATGATTGTACAGAATTTTTGATCATATCTTTGATGTAAACAGCACCTTTAAAGTCCTTTTTCCCCTTCTTTCGGGCAATTCAGCCCTTATCCCTTGTTTAGTACTCTATTATAGGATGTGGTGCTTACAGTTGAGTACCTCTGTCCTTCCTATATCCTAATATTGTGTGTAAAATGTAATCAGTACCTTTCTTTTATGTGGCCTGTTGCAGGTTTCAAAACTGATGAGCAAGCCTATCCTTCAGGTTTGAGATTTAAATCCCTATTGTTCTGATAATTTTAGATAAATGTTTTTACGGCTTTTGCTAGTTTTCTATTGGAATCTCATTGTTTGGTTGAGGATCCTTTCATTTCCTCTCTCACAAGAGAAACTATGCCCCCAGTTCTATAGCTTAGCTGTAGTTCACTGCAGACCAATACCTAGAAGACAGACAACAAAAGAATGAAAAGAATATCACTGGATTTATTTTTAGTTAAATATTCAATAACAAACTGTGTGTGTCTTTTTTTTATTCATTTTAAGAAAGGGGAATGGGTAAAGGGACCCTTTAATCTGCATGCCTGGGAGTGATTCATGACCTAATTGTTGCTATAGATCCTACTACTCATATTCAACACCAATGTTTGGGAGATGTTCTCCATATATACAGTGCCCACAGTAAGATATTTTCCTCAGTAATGCACTTTGAGAAATTAAAACTCTCTCTCTCTCTCTCTCTCTCTCTCTCTCTCTCTCTCTCTCTCTCTCTCTCTCTCTCTCTCTCTCTCTCTGTCTCTCTCTCTCTCTCTCTCTCTCTCCTAGACACATTTCAGTATTTAGTGGCACTGAAACTTCTAAAAATCTGTTCAAGGTTATAAAAGGTGCTGGGTATGGCAAGAAGAGTCTTGCTGAGCTGATAAGAGATAATCGCAATGCCTTCCAAGCATAGCACAGCATTTTCTTTCACAATCTTCTGTTATATTCCCTCAAAATAGAATTCCATCCTGCAATTGTTCAACCACCTTTTAAAATCAAACAAAAGGAGACAATTATTACATTATGCTCCAAAACAGGAAAGCAGGAAGCATAGGCTTTTTGTAAACCCTGTCAATGACGACTGGTCCGAGTCACTTGAGCCAATCAAGGCACCTGCAGAATTTCTGGGCATTAAAATAGAGAACAGTAACAGAAAACATGTAATTTCCCATCTATAGAGCAAGTTAAATGACCCAATATTATTTACTATGCACCCACAATGTGTGTGGATGTGTTTTAGTGTACATAAACTTACTAACAAATGTGGTTTACTAAGGTGGTTTTCTAAGGGGTTTAAACATTCAAATGTTAACAAATAAGTAATGGTGTACCTAAAAGGATAAAGATATATTTATGTGGGCTATTTTACGTCTGGTATTTTACACACATACTATTTTGCATGAATATTTCATCCAAGAACAAGAGCACATGAGGTACACATTAACATGACCAAAGATGCTAGAAAAAATCTAATAGAATAAAACTAAAATAAAAATGCCATAGGTCATGCTGCATGGAGGGCACAATAGTGCAGGTGCATGTACCATGAGAAAAAATGCAGAACTTGACCAAAGCAAGTGTGGGTAAATATTTCATATGCTGTTGCTTATGAATGGAGGACGTTCAGGGCCAAATACCCTTATTTTATTCTACTCCAAAAGTAGGTTGTATTGGTCTTTTGAACCTTTTTTTCTGTGTTTGACATATGTGCATTAGATATCTTAGTGTCTTTTTTTTAATCACACTCTCCTCAGTTTGCCTTATTAGAATATAGGGCACAAAGCAGCAAACTGGGACCACAATGTATACATTGAGCACTAATGTACACTCTAGCAGATTATGGAAAATGTACCAGTTATCTTCAATTGACAAAATAAAGATGGTGAGTATCCTTTATGTAGTCTTAGATTTAAAAATGGGATAACACATAGGGGTTGATTTACTAAAACTAGAGAATGCAAAATCTAGTGCAGCTCTGCATATAAACAGCTTTTTTTTATCAAAGCTTAAATAGACAAGCTGAAGTTAGAAACAGAAAGAATTGGCCACCATTCACAGTTGCACCAGAAGTTGCACTCTCCAGTTTTAGTAAATCAACCCCAGTACGTGCAAAAACACACGTGAGAACTAGACATACAGATACAGTATATCAGCCAAATTTTTAACAAGAGGGCTTTAAGAAGTCTACGCTTAAGCCTCGTACACACAATCAGATTGTTGGCCAACAAAACCGTGGACTTTTGTCCGAAGGACATTGTCTTGCAAACAAACGCCAAGGAATTGTCGGCCATCAAATACGAACGTAGTGACGTACTACGTTGTTTTTCAGCTCTTTAGCACCACCCTTTGGGCTTCTTCTGCTAATTTCGTGTTAGTAGAAGTTTGGTGAGTGTTGATTCGCACTTTTCATTTTGCGCTTTTCATTTTGCGCTTTTCAGTTAATTTCTGAACGGCCATTCCTCAACCAGCCATGTTGCAGAATCGGAGGAGATAACGTGTTATTTATTATTGGCCTTGGAGTTTTTGCTTTGACATTATTTTTGTGGTTGAATAATGATTTGATTTGGTATATTTTCTATATTTTTGGATACATAGAATGCACTTTTTGGTTAAGTTCTATTGGCAGATAGCATGTCTAATTTTATTTGTTTTCTTTTTTTAATGCACAATAAAAAAAATTGTGGAGAATAATACTTGGCTATGTGTTTTACAGTTTGGGAGTAGTTACATAAAAAAATACAATGTAAAATTGACAAGGGACACCAACATTGTATCTTTGATCTTAAAAACTACGGGATAATGGTGTTGTGGTAACTTACCCAAATAAAAAAAAAAAAAAACATAATAATATTATTCTTGATATCACTAGAAAAAAAAAGCCTTTGAAAATTTGTTTGCAATAACTCCATCAGTATCACCAGCAAAGCAGCTTCATTATTATCCTATTAAAGAAGAAGAGATTGTGTGCTGTATTTTGATATTTCATAATTTTCTAGGTCACAAATGTTAATTCTCAAGTACGAACGCTAGTTTACAAGACCGATCGCTTCTGGCTCGTTCTTGCTTCTGAGCGTGCATGTTTGTACTTTGGACTTTTGTCCGACGGACTTGTGTACACACGCTTGGAAAATCTGACAACGATCCAACATTTGTCCACGGAAAATCAGACAACAATTGTCCGATGGAGTGTACAAACGGTCAGATTTCCTCCAACAGCATGCCATCACACATTTCCCGTTGGAAAATCCAATCGTGTGTACGAGACTTTACTCACCTCTATTGAGTCTCTCAATTTTTTTAATACTGATATGCATATTTTCTAGTAGCAGCTCAATAATAGAATCTTTAATTCCTGTAAAATCTTTTAATGAAATAGTAATCACAGAAGAACATTTAGATACATGCTATTCAATATTTACCATCCTAAATGGAATACTCTTTAAATTTTTTCCAACATGAATGATTACTATTACTGTAAAGAAATGATGTTGATGTTCTGTTGAGTACAATTGTCTATAACAATAAAATATAATATATTTGTCAGTAAAATGCTTAGATTTGTAGCATCTGTTCTACTGACATTTTGAAAATACATTTGTAAGCTTAATCAGTGATCCTTAGTGTCATCTATACCTGTGAATTTATGTATATGTCAATATATTATAATACTATTGATTTCTGTCACTCAAAACAAACTACAAACTATGTGAATGGTGACATACATGTAAATGGATGCAATAAACCACACACTTTAATGACAAATTTAATGGCATTCCAACTTTCATTATTTGTTTATATAGTAAATGATGGTAATGATTTATAAAACCCATAGCTATCCATAGGCTTATTGAATCAGTAATGAACTACATTTTCTTCATTGAACTGTTAAGATTTTTTTTCTTACATTCCTCTGGAGATAGAGTAAAGCCTGTGTCACACAGATACTTTTATATACTGATTTAGGGTAAGTTTGGACTTGCATCTAAACTGTCACATCTCTGAATATCTTTGAAGTTTCAGAGCACTTTTCAGAGGCATTAAACAGGCAATGAGTAGGTTTTCTGATTTCTCCTTACCACCTTTTAAAATCCCCTCATTGCTGCACCAATCCACCACAATTGTGTGCAAAGCATTGCAACTGTAGCATGTAAACCCCCTTACCTTTGCAGCTTAAGGTGGGGGGCAGTCAGGGAGCACTAAAACTCAGATCAACTATGAGCCCACAATTCGAAATGTGCCCTTACGCTGAAAAATCGCATGTCTTTCTAATGGACAAGCAGAAATAAAAACTTTTTTTTTTTTACATAAAAAACAAAGGAAAAAAGAAAAAGTAAAAAAAATACAAAAACAAAAAAAAGAGATGCAGTTTTAGGTGTTACATTTTCAAAAGAAAGATGCCAACAAGGTTAGTCAGCATCATAATTCCTGGCATACAGGAACATATGAACATAAGAATAGAATATGATTGGTCCTTCCAGCATATACAACAGAATGATGTAGCGCAACTTACAAAAAATAACCACAATATAATAAAAGTGCAAACAATTGTGCAAAAAATGTGTACAAAAGAAAAAAAATATATATACAGTATATATAATCCAATCTATATTCAAAAATATCAAAGAAGAAAAAGATAAAGTGCAAACAATTGTGCAAAAATATATGTATGTACAAAAATAGTCCAATGTATATCCAAAAATAATAAAGGAAAAGAAAACTATATCCAATTTGAATCCATGCAAATCACCAATGTGACATGTAATGCAAAGTGTGAATCCTCCACCCTTGTAGATTAGCCTCTCATCTCACTGGCGTGACCCTTGCATTACCAGTAGGTCTTACCACATGTTTTTCCCTCTCTGGGGATGAAGACAAATTGCTGCTTCAAATGCCTCTTACTCAGATGGATGGATGGATTATAATACCGCGTACACACAAGCGGAAATTCCAACAGAAAGAGTCTGATGGGAGCTTTTCATCATATATTCCGACCGTGTGTATGCCCTGGACTTTTTCTGTTGAAAATTCAGACGGACTTAGATGGCAACATGTTCTGTACCCATCCAACGGAACAAATTATGGAAATTCGGAAAAACCGCTCGTCTGCATGCTGTTCCGACGCACTAAAAATAACGCATGCTCTGAAGCAAGTATGAGACGGAAGCAATTGGCTACTGGCTATTGAACTTCCGTTTTCTAGTCCCGTCATACGTGTTGTACGTCACCGCATCCTGGACGGTTGGAATTTGGTGTGACCGTGTGTGCGCAAGACAGCTTGAGCGGAATTCCATCGAAACTCCGTCTTAAAAACCTTCAGAGTTAATTCCGACTGCAAAACCAGTCGTGTGTACAGGACATTAGAATTCCAATCCCCACAGCATACACGCAGGAAGAAAAAGCACACAGATCTAGTGCTCTCCATTTAAAACTTCACATTTATTTAGAAGATGCAAAGTATAGCACTTACAAAAATGGCACTATAGGCAGTGCTAACCATGAATCGTGTGTCTGTCATATACAATCACAGGATCCTTAGATGCAGAGATGACGCCATATATGTGAAAACTTCAGCCATCTTCCCGCGATCATCTCTGCATCTTTTTTTTTTTTCTACTATTATTTTCAGGATTTCAAAAAAAATTTCAAACATTATCTTGTAACATATATAATACAAAAAAAGAAAAAGGAGGAAGAAAAGAGAGGAAAAAAAAGGAAGGGGGAGGTTGGAGGGGGTACGACCAATGTAAGAATAGAACTGTTGGGAAGGTACAGAAACTTTAAGGTTAATCAATATAAATAAAACATACTCTGATTTACCATCAGGGTCTGATATAATTTCAATATATAGATTAGTTTCCTTAAATTCAAATCATTTTGCCCATGTCTTAATATATTTCCTGGTCAGCCGTTTATTTCTACAGGTTATTTCTTCCATTAGATCAGGGATATGCAATTATTGGACCTCCAGATGTTGCAGAACTACAAGTCTACAAGTCCCATGAGGCATAGCAAGACTCTAACAGCCACAAGCATGACACGCAGAGGCAGAGGCATGATGGGACTTGTAGTTTTGCAACAGCTGGAGGTCCGCTAATTGCATATCCCTGCATTAGATGTAGCTTATCAACCCTTCGTAGCCACTGTGAGATAGTAGCTTTCCTCAGTATAGTGGAATCAAAGATTTACAAGCATTTAACAAATATGTCATAGACATCTTGTATTACTCTGTTGTTTCATTCGTACAATGAAGTAAAAGCGTTAATGGTTCAGATTTATTTATTCGGCCCAGTATCAGAGAGATCACCTTCGCCACTTCTTCCCAAAATGGGCAGATCTTAGGGCAGACCCACCATATGTACCGATATGTATCCGTGTGTAGCTCACTCTCCACATTCCCTCCAACACAAGGGCGAGGTTGAATCAGATATTGCATGTAATTTTACAGGTGAATAATGCCTTTGAGATAAAAGTTTAAAGTTTACCTTTGTCATTCTACTCGAGGTGACGGACTTAAAAGAAATTGCATAACCTTATCTTTTTGTTTATATGTAAGTGTAATTTGCAAATCTTTTTCCCACGACCTATATAATTTGGGTACCTAGGGTACTGCAGTTTCATCAAAGCTTTAATCACTTCAGCCCTGGAAGGATTTACCCCTTCCTGACCAAGCCCTTTTTTGCAATACGACACTGCATCGATTTAACTGACAGTTTTGTGGTCATGCGAGGTTGTACCCTAACAAAATTGAAATCTTTTTTTTCCCACAAATAGAGCTTTCTTTTGGTGGTATTTGATCACCTCTGCGGTTTTCATTTTTTGCGCTATAAACAAAAAAGAGCAAACATTTTGAAAAAAAAGCTAAATTTTTTACTTTTTGCTATAATAAATATCCCAAAAAATATATAAAAAAACTAATTTCATCCACAGTTTAGGCCGATATGTATTATATTTCTACATATTTTTGGTAAAAAATCACAATAAGTGTATATTGATTGGTTTGCACAAAAGTTATAGCATCTACAAAATAGGGGATAGATTTACAGCATTTTTATTATCATTATTTTTTTTTACTAATAATGGCAGTGATCTGCAATTTTTATCAGGACTGCGACATTATAGCAGACAGATCGGACACTTTTGACTCTATTTTGGGACCATTGACATTTATACAGTGATCAGAGTTACAAATGGCCACTGATTACTGTATAAATTACACTGGGTTAAAATTACACAAGGGGTTAAACACTATGGAGCGATCAAGGGGTTAAGTGTGCTCCCTCAGCGTGTTCTGACTGCAGGGGGGATGGGCTCACTACAACATGATAGAGATCACTGCTCCCGATGACAGTGAGCAGTAGATCCATGTCACGTTGCTAGGCAGAACAGGGGAATGCCTACTATACTTAGGCATCTCCCCATTCTGCCTCTCCTCGCCGCAATCATGGGCCTCCGGCGAACATCGAGCTAGGCAACAAATTCAAAGGGATGTACGGGTATTCCCCTTTGACTGTCCATGCCATTCTGCCAACTTAAATTGGGGTGCGGCGGTCGGAAGTGGTTGAACGGTCTGCTATCTGCAATGTTCTCCTGTGCCCTAGGAAGCACATGATCTTACTCATACTCTGGGAGAATACTTGTTTTTAATGGTTTAGGAATTGCAATTAGATGGCGAGCAATCTTTTTTTCCCCAAGATAAAGCTGATTTGCAAAAGGTAGGGATATCTGCTAGACCAACACGCACAGCTAAAGTGGTTGAAAAAGGCACAAGGTTTTTTTACCCCCATGCATTTTATGCATGAAGGTACAAATCAGCCATTGGCTGCCGCTGCTGTCAATCAAAGCCAGTGAGCCAATCAGGAGATGGAGAGAGTGGGGCAACACCACGGCTCCGTGTGTGAATGGACACACAGAGCCGCTGATCAGGAGCGCACCTGCTTGGGTGCCCCCATTGCAAGCTGCTTGCTGTGGGGGTAGCCGGCAGGAAGGAGGAGCCAGGAGCGTTGTTGAAGGACCCGAGAAGAGAAGGACTCTTTGCAAAACCACTTCTCAGAGCAGGTAAGTATAACATGTTTGTTATTTAAAAAAAAAATGAATTAGACTTTACAGTGACTTTAAGTCTTCTTAGGTGTTTAAAGAGGATTATGAAACAAACAGGGCAAAAATGTCTGATAATTAATCTGATCTGTGAAACAAAACTGTGAAACGCATAACTGTTGCTGATGAATAAGAATTAGCTTCGAGTTCGAGTCAAACTCATGTTCGACTCGAACATCGGGTGTTCGCCAGTTCGCCGAACAGCGAACAATTTGGGGTGTTCGCGGCAATTTCGAATGCCGTGGAATACCCTTTAAAAGTCTATGGGAGAAATCAAAAGTGCTAATTTTAAAGGCTTATATGCATGGTATTGTCATAAAAAGTGTTTGGGGACGTGGGTCCTGCCCCAGGGGACATGGATCAATGCAAAAAAAAGTTTTAAAAATGGCCATTTTTTCGGAAGCAGTGATTTTAATAATGCTTAAAGTGAAACAATAAAAGTGTAATATCCCTTTAAATTTCGTACCTGGGGGGTGTCCATAGTATGCCTGTAAAGGGGCGCATGTTTCCCGTGTTTAGAACAGTCTGACAGCAAAATGACATTTCAAAGGAAAAAAGTCATTTAAAACTACTTGTGGCTATTAATGAATTGCCGGTCCGACAATACACATAAAAGTTAATTGATAAAAACGGCATGGGAATTCCCCACAGGGGAACCTCAAACCAAAATTTAAAAAAAAAATGACGTGGGGTCCCCCCAAATTCCATACCAGGCCCTTCAGGTCTGGTATGGATATTAAGGGGAACCCCGGCCAAAATTTTAAAAAAAAAGCGGCGTGGGGTCCCCCCAAAAATCCATACCAGACCCTTATCCGAGCACGCAACCTGGCAGGCCACAGGAAAAGAGGGGGGACGAGAGAGTGGCCCCCCTCCTGAACTGTACCAGGCCACATGCCCTCAACATTGGGAGGGTGCTTTGGGGTAGCCCCCCAAAACACCTTGTCCCCATGTTGATGGGGACGAGGGCCTCATCCCCACAACCCTTGCCCGGTGGTTGTGGGGGTCTTTAACAAGGGGACCCCCAGATCCCATCCCTCCCCCCTGTGTGAAATGGTAAGGGGGTACAAAAATACCCCTACCATTTCACAAAAAAAGTGTCAAAAATGTTAAAAATGACAAGAGACAGTTTTTGACAATTCCTTTATTTAAATGCTTCTTCTTTCTTCTTTCTTCTTTCTTCTATCTTCTATCTTCCTTCGGTTTCTTCCTCCATCTTCTTCTTCTTCTGGTTCTTCTGGTTCTTCCTCCAGTGTTCTTGTCCGGCATCTCCTCTACGGCATCTTCTTATCTTCTTCTCCTTGGGCCGCTCCGCATCCATGATGGCATGGAGGGAGGTTCCCGCTGTGTGACGCTTCTCTCTTCATCTTTTTCTTAATCTTTTCCTCTTCATCTTCTTCTCTTCATCTTCTTTTCGGGCCGCTCCGCATCCATGATGGCATGGAAGGAGGCTCCCGCTGTGTGACGCTTCTCCTCTTCTGACGGTTGTTAAATAATGGGGGGCGGGGCCCCTTGATGACCCCGCCCCCTCTGACGCATGGGGACTTGACGGGGACTTCCCCGTGGCATTCCCCGTGATGTCAGAAGGGGGCGGGGTTACGTAACCAGTGACCCCGCCCCCTCTGACATCACGGAGAATGCCACAGGGAAGTCCCCGTCAAGTCCCCGTGCGTCAAAGGGGGGCGGGGTCACAGGGTGGCCCCGCCCCCCATTATTTTAGAAGCGTCAGAAGAGGAGAAGGGTCTGGTATGGATTTTAAGGGGGTACTTCACACCATTTTTTTTAATTTTGGCCGGTGTTCCCCTTAATATCCATACCAGACCTGAAGGGCCTGGTATGGAATTTAGGGGGACCCCCTTGTCATTTTTTTTTAAATTTTGGTTAGGGGTTCCCCTGTGGGGAATTCCCATGCCGTTTTTATCAATGAACTTTTATGTGTATTGTCGGACCGGCAATTCATTAATAGCCGCAAGTAGTTTTAAATGACTTTTTTCTTTTGAAATGTCATTTTGCTGTCAGATTGTAAAACTTTTTTGCATTGATCCTTGTCCCCTGGGGCAGGACCCAGGTCCCCAAACACTTTTTATGACAATAGTAGGATCAATAGGGAGGTAAGTACAACGCTGCGCTAAAATCAGGAAAAAAAAATCCCAAGAAAGCAGCTAACACACCTATAGACTTAGGTTAAAGGATCACAACAAAGATAAAAAGTGTAGCGCTATATAAATAAATCAAAAAGTCATAAGTGCATACAACCATACAAGAGACGTTATCACACCTTGTATGACCAAAGTTGTGATGTGCATAATAGAATGACACTGTATAATACAGAACAACAATTAGAGTGAAATATACAATAGTAATCTTAATTGCCAATTATAAACGATAACTTAATTCTGAAAAAACTTGAAGATTCGGCAGATCAACCACCTAAATTCATATGAGGGGAAAAAAACCACAATATAAATTGGTGATGAATTTGTGAATCTGGGGTACCCCAGATGACGGCTTCTTAGCTGAAACATGTCGGGTGGATCCCTCACGATTACCGCTATATGATGTTCGATCTGTTTTTGATCTTTTAATATGTGAGTGTATTTTTTTATATATTTTTTTTATATATTTCTAAATAAATTAGTGTTTTAAACGTTATCAAGCTATGTGAGTTTTCATTTCTCGCATGGCATATGAATTATCCCTTTGGCCTATGTTGGACCGTTTGTGGATGTGGAAGCTGTGCTGATATCCCCCTTCCTATTGCATGCTGAGGATATTTGACAAAATATATTGTCCAGACCGGTTGGTCAACAAGCCTTTCTGACTTGTGAGTGACTTTCAGGTCATTAAGTTCCGGTAAGCCTCTTGATGTTCCGATGACGGCCCTGACACCAATCTAGACCCTCTGTTCACCTGTGGTTTCTTCATTGTCTATTTACATGCCAGAATTGATTAATTCTGTCTACGTGTGAAATTGGGAGTTATATTTTCCATCATTTTTTACGTACAGCCCCCATAGACTTTTGGTGGTGGTATTTTCTTTCACAAATTCATCACCAATTTATATTGTGTTTTTTTTTCCCCTCATATGAATTTAGGTGGTTGATCTGCCGAATTTTCACGTTTTTTCAGAATTAAGTTATCATTTATAATTGGCAATTAAGGTTACTATTGTATATTTCACTCTAATTGTTGTTCTGTATTATACAGTGTCATTCTATTATGCACATCACATCTTTGGTCATACAAGGTGTGATAAGGTCTCTTGAATGACTTTTGGGATGACCAGAACCCCTCCTAGAGCTGGCCGGCCGTCCGTCCAAACTGAGCTATCGGGTGAGAATAGCCTTGGTGAGAGAGGTGAAGAAGAACCCAAAGATCACTGTGGCTGAGCTCCAGAGATGCAGTCGGGAGATGGGAGAAAGTTGTAGAGAGTCAACCATCACTGCAGCCCTCCACCAGTCAGGGCTTTATGGCAGAGTGGCCCGACGGAAGCCTTTCCCCACTGCAAGACACATGAAAGCCTGCATGAAGTTTGCTAAAAAACACCTGAAGTACTCCAAGATGGTGAGAAATAAGATTCTCTGGTCTGATGATGATCATGCTGTGGGGGTGTTTTTCAGTTGCAGGGACAGGACGACTGCTTGCAATCGAGGGAAAGATGAATGCGGCCAAGTACAGGGATATTCTGGATAAAAACCTTCTCCAGAGTGCTCAGGACCTCAGACTGGACCGGAGGTTTACCTTCCAACAAGACAATGACCCTAAGCACACAGCTAAAATAACAAAGGAGTGGCTTCACAACAACTCCGTGACTGTTCTTGAATGGCCCGGCCAGAGGCCTGACGTAAACCCAATTGAGCATCTCTGGAGAGACCTATAAATGGCTGTCCACCAACGTTTACCATCCAACCTGACAGAACTGGAGAGGATCTGCAAGGAAGAATGGCAGAGGATCCCCAAATACAGGTGTGAAAAACTTGTTGCATCTTTCCCAAAAAGACTCATGGCTGTATTAGATCAAAAGGGTGCTTCTACTAAATACTGAGCAAAGGGTCTGAATACTTAGGACCATGTGATATTTCGGTTTTTCTTTTTTAATAAATCTGCAAAAATGTCAACAATTCTGTGTTTTTCTGTCAATATGGGGTGCTGTGTGTACATTAATAATGGAAAAAAATGAACTTAAATGATTTTAGCAAATGGCTGCAATATAACAAAGAGTGAAAAATTTAAGGGGGTCTGAATACTTTCCGTCCCCACTGTATAACAACTAAATGGTGCACTTATAAAGCTAAAAAAGAGCTTATGAAAGCTATAAAGGATGTCTTAAAAATACTCTTCTCCATAACCACTTCAATACCAGACACTTTCACTCCCTTCTGGCCCAGGCCAATTTTCAGATTTCAGCACTGTCACACTTTGAATGCCAATTACTCAGTCATGCAACACACCCAAATTCAATTTAAAATATTTTTTTTAGACAGATAGAGTTTTTAAAGCGTTTGTTACCCTAAAAAAATGGATCCCGTTCCTTTATAGCATTTTATACAGCACAGTGCTTATGCCGTGTAATTTGGATGCTTGTATTACTTGAAATACCTAGCTAATCCTGCCTGGTGCTGCCCTCCCCCCTGTAAACTGACCACAGTATATCATGGTTGCTGAGCCCTGACACCGGGGTCAGTTTACGTGCCTTCATCGTCCGCAGCTCTCCTCTGTGCTCCTTTCCCCCCTCCCTCCCTGCCTGTCAGCTCATGACAGTGTCCGCCCCTCCCCTCCTGCTGCTAAAAATCCTTTTACATTTTCATACAATGATCTATGTTTCATAATGATAGGTGCTCACGTGACTGGCCGCCTCTCTCCTCCGCTCTTCCCCTCCTCTCGACTGATGTCAGTGGGAGATTCTAAGCCCCATCCACTTTACTGTCAGATCGAGAGAGGAGAGAGGTGGCTGGTCACGTGAGTGAAGAGAGCTGCTCTGAAATAAGGTGTATAAAAAAATTACATTTTTTTTTACAAAGCACACACACAGGGGTACCTATCATTAATAAACACAGAAGATTATATGAAGAAAACACAGTGCATTAACAACCACTTTAATTACCACTGTTTTTTTTTTTAATTTTAGCTAAATAAACAAAAAGAATACAGAAAATTGTGAAAAAACAGGTTTTCCTTAGCTCCTGTTATAGAATTTTGCAAATAAATAATCTTTCCTCATCAATTTAGGCCAAAATGTATTCTGCTACATTTCTTTGGCAAAAAATAACCCAAATAAATGTGTATTATTTACTGGGAAAGTTATAGAGTCTACAAACTATCGACTGTATTTGAAAATTGATCAAGCCTGATTTATTGATGTCCTAGCTAATTTATTGAGGCCCTAAAATGCCAGGATGGTACACATACCCCCAAGATAACTTATTTTTTGGAAAGCAGACACCCCAAGGTATTTGGTAAGAGGCATTGTGAGTTTTTTGAAGTTGTCATTTTTTTGTCACAATTTTTTGGAAAAATATGAAATTAAATATTTTTTTTTCTTTTACATATTTTTTACATACTGTCACCAGAGCAGTACAGTTTCACCATATGACTGGTGTGGCAGCCAGAGGCATTGACTGGTAACCATATGTAAATATATATATTTTTTTTCAATTTTTTTCTTCTTTTTTTATTATTTTTTCTTCTTTTTGATTTACAATTTGTGTTTTTACAAACTTTCACCAGCGCAGTTCAGGTTTTTTTTTACACTAAGATTGCATATTACAGCGATGATCACTGTATAAGCAATCATTTTTACTTTGTGAATGGCATTCATTCATGTGCTATTGTGTACAATTGTGATAGATGTAATTGGCCACAGCTATCACATGGTACAGGTTCGCTGTGATTGGCCCTGTACCATTTGATCATTGTAACCAATCACAGAGATAATCACAATAGTACACAATGGCTATAAATGAAAGCCGTTATTTACAACTGACATGTGATCGATGTGATTGGTGACATGTGATAGCTGTAACTGGTCACAGTGATCACATGGTCACAGAGATAACATGGTATCAGGGCCAAATAGGTGGACACAGCAAGTAACAGATTGGCCCCTAGGGTGCACGTGAGGTGCCCACCTGGGAGGATATCATATGATCCACTCATGATAGCAAGTGGTTAATTAAGGACACAGAGCAGTCTATTTAAGAGATAAATACCATCACTGCTTATGTCAAAAAATGGTGCAACACCTTTGTAGAAGCCAGGGTTCACGTGGAGAACAGAATTTAATGGAATTAAATGATATCTCATTACTCAACATCAGACACACTTAAACCTCATACACACGATCGGATTTTCTGAGGGGAAATGTGTGATGACAGGCTGTTGGCGGAAAATCCGACCGTATGTATGCTCCATCAGACAATTGTTGGCCAACTTTCCGTGGACAAATCTTGGATAGCATGTTTTAAAATTTTCCGAGAACAAATGTCTGTTGTCGGATTTTCCGAGCATGTGTACATAAGTCCATTGGACAAAAGTCCAAAGTACAAACACGCATGCTCGGAAGCAAGGACGAGCCAGAAGCGGTCGGTCTTGTAAAACTAGCATTCGTAATGGAGAATTAACATTCGTGATGTGGCGTATACTGATGGAGTTATTGCAAACAAATTTTCGAAGGCTTTTTTTTTCTAGTGATATCAACAATAATACTATTATGCTTTTTTTTTTTGGGGGGGGGGGGCAAGTTGCCACAACACCATTATCCCGTAGTTTTTAAGATCAAAGATACAATTATGTTGGTGTCCCTTGTCAATTTTACATTTGTAAATTTTTTTGAGCAATTAGAGACTACACCACCTTGGAACACCAGACCTGCAGTACTCTCTTAAATTCAACTTTACAGGGGAAGTGTACCCTTTATTCTACCCGTAATTACTGGTTATACTGTCTATACACAACTATAGAGAATTATCTAGGAGACTGCAGGATAGGATTCATTATGGTGTATGTAACTGAGTTGTATGCCTATATCTGATGCGTTTTTAAACTTTCATGTCTATTCTCTGTGTTTTTGTATGCTATTAATAAAAATTAAGTTTTTTATATTTTTTGTAGTTTATTATGGTTGTGCCCTCAAAGTCCCACTATTTAGCCCCTTGATGCTTTTTAACTGCTTGTGGTTGCAAGGGTTTTTGTTTTTTCTCCTTATTTGATAAGTTTGCTATCAGTTTTTTCCCTCCTTTTTCTGAGACTTTTTAAACAGCACATTTTTTCCTCTCTGCTAATTAAGGGGAGTGGTTAATTGTTCACAGGTGTATATAAGAGTCTATACAACTCCCTTTGGAGCTAGCCCCCTGCTAATGCTTTCTTGCATCTGGATTTTGTGAACATAAGTGGAATTTTGAACTAAAGTGCAGAGTAAATAACCAGGAGTTAAGACAGGAGTCTTCTAACCTGTAAGCAACATCTTAAACTTCCTATAAGTAATTATATTGCAACTGGGAAATGAGTGCTAGCAGGGTTTTGCTCAGTGCACAGTGTGCTACATGTATGCAAAATTGGTGCAACGGCTCCGGGATGGATACCGCTGTGACAAATGTGAGCAGGTTGCCCTTCTGGAAGCTCACATTAGAGATCTGGTTTAGCAAGTTGCAACACTGGCCAGAAAGGACAACCTTGAAAGAGGTCCTCTGCTTGCTGAGCAGGTGATCAGTAGGGTTGATGTGGAGGGTAAAGGGGCAAGTCAGGATTATCAGGTAGGAAGATATGTTAATGTAGTTAGAGGGAGTGGAAGGGGTTCACAGAAAAGGAAGGCCGGCCCTGTGTTTGTGCATCAAAACAAATTTGTCAAGTTGAGTAAAGATGTGGAGGTGGCAAACACAGAGGTGGCAGCCCTGGATGTCACTGCTACCCCTAACAGCCGGGCGAGCAGCCCATCTAGTAGGGGTGGTGAAGGGAGTGCATATAGGCCTAGACAGTTGGTGGTAATAGGGAATTCCATAATCAGAACGACTGATAGAATAATTTGCCACCAGGATCGCCTCAACTGAATGGTTTGCTCTCTCCCTGGTGCCAGGGTTCGGCATGTGGTGGACTGGGTTGATAAATTACTGGGAGAGTCTGGGCATGACCCAGCTGTCTTGGTCTATGTTGGAACCAATGACAGAATATATGGACGGTGGCGGTTCCTTAAGACTTAATTTAAAGAACTAGGCTGCAAGTTGAAAGGGAAGGACCTTCAATGTAATATTCTCTGAAACATTGCCTGTGCCATGCGCAAAACAGGAAAGGCAGGGGGAGATTAGAGAGCTGAATGCATGGCTTAAGATCTGGTGTAAGAAGGCAGGGTTTGGGTTTCTAGAGCACTGGGCTGACTTTTTATTGGGGTGCAAGCTATATGCAAAAGATGGTTTGCACTTGAATGGAAGGGGGTCTGCTGTGCTGGGGGAGAGGTTTATGGGAAGGTAAGAGCAGTATTTAAACTAGGATTGAGGGGGGAGGGTGAACTAGAATTAAATCGGGCAGACAGGTCAGTTAGGGTTCAGACATTTATGGAGGTTGGAATGGGGATAGAAGGGGGGAGGGTTACGGCAGGTGACAAGAAAGTTCCCATGTTGCAAGCAACCATTGGAAATTATGGTACCATTTGTACTACTAAAAAAGATATGCAAAACTTTAGAGCAAAGTGTAATAATGCATTCAAATGTTTGTTCACAAATGCCAGAAGTCTGCCAAGCAAAATAGGTGAGTTGGAAGCTCTGGTGCACGAGGAAAGCTACGATGTAATCGGTATTGCTGAAACTTGGCTTCATTCCTCACATGACTGGGCTATTAATATTCCTGGCTATGCACACTTTCGGATAGACAGGGTAAAAAGGAAAGGTGGCGGGGTCTGTCTCTATGTGAGAAGTGATCTCAAAGTGAATGTGAACGAGGACTCAATTTTTGGAGAGTGTAAAGTGGCTGAAGCATTATGGGTGGAACTGCATATAGATGTGCGTAGTTCAAAGTTAATCATTGGAGTTTGTTATAGACCACTCAATGTTAATGAGGAGGTGGAAACTCAGCTCTTTGCACAGATGGAAAGGACTGCAAGGGCTGGGATGGTGATAATAATGGGGGATTTTAACTACCAGGAAATTGACTGGATTGGTGGCACTGCTGGATCAGTTAAAGGGCAAATATTTATAAACCTATTACAGGACAATTTTATGGTCCAGTTTATTGAGGCCCCAACTAGGAATGATGCTCTGTTGGACCTGGTAATCTCAAACCATGCAGAGCTTATTACTAATGTTCAGATAAAGGAACATCTGGGTAGCAGTGACCATAACATGATTTCATTTGATGTTAGCTGTAAGCAAAAAACACATACGGGAAAGATAAAAACACTTAACTTTAAGAAAGCAAATTTTCCAAGGATGAGGGCTGCTCTCCAGGACTTAGACTGGGAGGGAATATTGGCATCGATAAACACAGAACAGAAATGAGAATTCTTCAAAAAGAATGTTTGTGAGCTCACTGCAAAGTATATTCCCATGGGCAATAAGTTTAAAAGGCTAAAAATAAAACCTATGTGGCTCACAGCCAAAGTTAAAAAAGCTTTAAACAATAAGAAAAGAGCTTATAATAATATTAATAATATAAACATTAAGGAACACTATTGTCGTTTAAATATTACAAAGAATATAACAGAATATGTAAAAAGGAAATCAAGGACGCAAAAATTCAAAATGAACGAGTGATTGCAAAAGATAGTAAGAGAAACCCCAATAAATTCTTCAAATATATTAATAGTAAAAAGGTCAGGTCTGAGCATGTAGGCCCTTTACAAAATAATTTAGAGTGGGTGACTGGGGACAAAGAAAAGGCAAATTTATTAAATACATTTTTCAGTTCTGTGTATACAAAGGAGCATGGAGGAGCTCAAGTCCATAATGGGGGTGGTATTGAAACAGCCCCAAATGATCCACAATGGCTCAAAAGTGATGTGGTCCAGAAATATTTAGACAGACTAAAGGTCGATAAAGCACCTGGACCAGATGGCATCCAACCACGGATCCTAAAAGAATTGAGCTCTGTCATTTCACAGCCATTGTATCTAATTTTTAGGGACTCATTGATGACGGGAATGGTACCACTGGATTGGCATAGGGCATAAAGGGAACAACGTATTTACCAAGTAACTAGACCTGTTATTTTAACTTCTATAGTCAGGAATAGGGATGAGCTTTGAGTTCGAGTCAAACTCATGTTCGACTCAAACATCGGCTGTTCGCCAGTTCGCCGAACAGCGAACAATTTGGGGTGTTCCCGGCAAATTCGAATGCCACGGAACACCCTTTAAAAGTCTATGGGAGAAATCAAAAGTGCTAATTTTAAAGGCTTATATTCATGGTATTGCCATAAAAAGTGTTTGGGGACCTGCCCCAGGGGACAAGGATCAATGCAAAAAAAAGTTTTAAAAACGGCCGTTTTTTCTGGAGCAGTGATTTTAATAATGCTTAAAGTGAAACAATAAAAGTGTAATATCCCTTTAAATTTTGTACCGGGGGGTGTCTATAGTATGCCTGTAAAGGGGCACATGTTTCCCGTGTTTAGAACAGTCTGACAGCAAAATGACATTTCAAAGGAAAAAAGTCATTTAAAACTACTCGCGGCTATTAATGAATTGCCGGTCCGAAAATACACATAAACGTTCATTGATGAAAACGGCATGGGAATTCCCCACAGGGGAACCCCGAACCAAAATTTAAAAAAATGACGTGGGGGTCCCCCTAAATTCCATACCAGGCCCTTTAGGTCTGGTATGGATATTAAGGGGAACCCCGGCCAAAATTTAAAAAAAAAAAAAGGGTGGGGTCCCCCTCAAAATCTATACCAGACCCTTCAGGTCTGGTATGGATTTTAAGGGGAACCCCACGCCAAAATAAAAAAAAAAGCGGCGTGGGGTCCCCCCAAAAATCCATACCAGACCCTTATCCGAGTACACAACCTGGCAGGCCGCAGGAAAAGAGGGGGGACGAGAGAGCTCCCCCCTCCTGAACTGTACCAGGCCACATTCCCTCAACATTGGGAGGGTGCTTTGGGGTAGCCCCCCAAAACACCCTGTCCCCATGTTGATGGGGACAAGGGCCTCATCCCCACAGCCCTTGGCCGGTGGTTGTGGGGGTCTGCGGGGGCCCTTTAACAAGGGGACCCCCAGATCCAGGCCCTCCCCCCTGTGTGAAATGGTAAGGGGGTACAAAAATACCCCTACCATTTCACAAAAAAACTGTCAAAAATGTTAAAAATGCCAAGAGACAGTTTTTGACAATTCCTTTATTTAAATGTTCCTTCTTTCTTCTATCTTCTTTCTTCTTTCTTCTTTCTTCTATCTTCTATCTTCCTTCGGTTTCTTCCTTCATCTTCTTCTTCTTCTTTTTCTTCTGGTTCTTCCTCCAGTGTTCTCATCCGGCATCTCTCTCCGCGGCGTCGGCGTCTTCTTCCCTTCTTCTCCTCGGGCCGTTCCGCATCCATGATGGCATGGAGGGAGGCTCCCGCTGTGTGACGCTTCTCCTCTTCTGACGGTTCTTAAATAACGGGGCATTCCCTGTGACGTCAGAGGGGGTGGGGTCACCCGTTACGTAACCCCGCCCCTTCTGATGTCACGGGGAATGCCACAGGGAAGTCCCTGTCAAATCAGAGGGTCCCCTTGTTAAAGGGGGCTTCCAGATTTCGATAAGCCCCCCACCTGCAGACCTCCACAACCATGGCCAAGGGTTGTGGGGATGAGGCGCTTGTCCTCATCAACATGGGGACAAGGTGTTTTGGGGGGCTACCACAAAGCAGCCTCCCAATGTTGAGGGCATGTGGCCTGGTATGGTTCAGGAGGGGGGGGCGCTCTCTTATCCCCCCCTCTTTTCCTGCGGCCTGCCAGGTTGCGTGCTAGGATAAGGGTCTGGTATGGATTTTTAGGGGGACCCCACGCCATTTTATTTATTTTGGCGCGGGGTTCCCCTTAAAATCCATACCAGACCTGAAGGGAATTCATTAACTATTCAATTAATTAAATTAATTAGATTAAATTAAAGGGGGGGGCTGGTAAGAATAATCAAAGAGGTTGGAAGCAGGTGAACCAGAGTGCCTTATTAGGTGAGACCGTTAGTTGTTGTGTTTATTATGTTCTCGTTAGATAGTGTGAAGCCGTTATAGCACCATGAATATGCCATGGAATGTTGAGAGGTGATGCTTGCTATGTGGGAGGGCAAGCACAATGGTGTTTTGCTTGGTTGCTAAGTGCATACATACATAACTAAGTAGGTCAATATTCACGAATCCCTCTTAAAGAGCATTAAGTCATTAAAAACTAACAGACAACATAACCGAAGTGAAATCATAAAGTGTTGCCAAAAACAGTGTAGCGTAAATAACAAATAACAAATGTTCAAATTTTTCTATGTTATAGATTTGCCAATGTATTGGTGGATAGAAATAGTCGTAAAATTGTAAGCTTAGTGCGTCTTGTCCTAAAAATCTCCTTTCGTTGCAAGGTGGTATATATGTTAATGTAAAATCGTATAATGTTATGAAAATATAATAAGAGTATCGGGGATGGTAGTGGATGTGGAGGAGACTAAAGGAAGAGAAGCATATTCATATAGCCCAAAAAGTTGTATAATATATTCAGGAGCCTCTAGGGGGAGGTGTATTGTACACATCCCGAATGTGGATGGGTAAAACCTTGCGTTGGCAGGCTGTTTATTATGAATGTGGATGGTTTTCATCGGTAAGGAGATCATACATTCTGGAAGGTTTGAGTCATCACAAATTTAAGTGTGTGTAACATTTCCATTTGGGAATAGTAAATGATTTGACAGCTCTATTGGGTGTATGGTTGCAAAAATATGATCTGATTAAGGAAGTAGGTGAGGACTCCATGTGTTGGTGAAGCATACAGGATTTATACGATTAAAGGTGTTTCTTAAATTTGACTCTTAAGAATATGGAAATATGGGCTAGTGGAATCATAGTGATTACGATGTGATAACGGTGGCGTAGATCATCCGAGAGATTTGGGTGTTATGTATATATATATTGGGTATTGATTTCTGGGCAAATACAGTGTACCCATCATGCATAGGAGGATGACTGCGCTAGAGCTATGAATTGATAAAATAAATAGGAGTAGCAGTTGAATGGTTGAGTTAGTGTGTATTATACAGTGTAGTTAGTAGTATCTAAGGTGAACTCAGTTTAAGAGGATATCTAGAGCCATCAATTAATATTATCCATAAAAAGGAGAGTCTGTACAGTTATAAGAAGAAACCTCTATTCGTAGTAGTAAAAGGCTAATGTATCTTACCGAGTCTATTGCCTATAAGGAAAGTATGGTTTCCCGTGGGTCAAAATAGTCAGATATATAGTTAGGTATTTGCTTGAAAAAGTCAGAAGCAGGCAGGTGGGTTTGGAGCGATCTTGTTCCTCCCGTAGGCAGTGCGGTCCAGCATGTAGATCGAGTGGCAAGTTGCACGGGACAAGACACTGCTATCAGCAGGTAGACATTCAGTGTAAAGTCTTTGGAAATTAGACAGTCTGTAGGAGAAAGCTGAGAACAGGGTGTTGAGAAGAAGAAGGATGCGTCGCCGATAATCTCGGGAAGTGAAGATCATTCTTTTCTTAATGGGCGGTGTGGGACACAGGCAATTAGGTGAGTAGGAACAGTAGAAGTAAACTTAGGTGCTTTGAACGAAAAAACACCGTAACGAGCCGTAACGTGGCTGTGTAAGGACCCTTCAAGAAGGGCAGTGAAGATCTCCATTAATATTCCCTCCTAGCTCTCCGTGAGTGTGGGGAGTCAGGCGGGCTGGAGCCGCGGTGAGTGTTGTGGCGGGGGTTGCATCATCTGTTGCTTGAAGGAGACCTCCGTTCACGGATGCTCGATTCCTGTGTCTCCATGGATTCCTCTTGCGGGGCTTGTTTCCTGGTGGTCTGGTAGCGGTATTCTGCATACCAGTTGGGAACTTCAACGGGAGGAATGTCGAGAGTGTCACAGAATGAGTACAGATCTTCTGGAACTTTAAGTAGAGCCGTACGTCCCTGGTGGGTGGCCAAGAGGCAGAAGGGAAATTTCCACCTATATGGGATCCCTCTGGTGCGTAGGACATCAAGTAATGGTTTGAGATCACGGCGGTGCTGCAAAGTGATACTAGACAGGTCTTGGAAGATCTGTATGGTATGTCCGTTGTGTAGTAGTTGTTGACGGCTTCTGGCTTGTCTGAGTATCTCCTCTTTGAGCTTAAAATCTACTATGCAGCAGATTATATCCCAGGGGGATCTGTGTCCCTGCCTTTGGGGCGAAAGGCTCTGTGTATTCTGTCCATATTGATCGGTGTCAGAGGTGGTCTGTTCAATAGATCATTAAACAGGCTGGTTACGGCAGGAGATAAATTATCTAAAGTCACCGTTTCAGGCAGACCTCGGATTCTGAGGTTGTGGCGGTGTCCTCTGTTGTCGAGGTCTTCGACATGCCGCTGGATTTCTCTAAGCTGGATGGTATGAGTGTCAATCTTTCTGGTGGCTTTGCGCAAAACTTGATCGTGCTTAGTGGTCACTTGTTCAACTTCTTGAATTCTGTCAGATAACGAGTGGATGTCCAAGCGCAGATCTGCAATTGCTGCCAACATTGTGTCCTTAATGTCGGCTGTTATTGACCGTAGGTCATGGATATTGAGGTAGGGCGGTGTTGAGGCAGGATCCCTGAGAGTGTCCGTAGCTGCCGATTCCGATGGTGGAGGAAGAAGCGAAGGACTAAGCTGTGTTGCCTCAGAGAGAAGAGGCGGTCCGTGGCGGGAAGGCACCATATTGCCTCTCTGTGCCCAGAACATTTCTGGTATATTCTGGCCGTTCCCTTCAGAATGGCTTCTCGGGGAGCGAGATCTGGAAGCAGATGATGTTCTAGATGCTGTTCCCATTGTTGGGAGTTGTTTTTGCTGCTAAAAAACCTCCGGTTATAAAGTGTGAAGACTGGTGAAGGCAGGAGCTCTCCAGTTAAGCGGCCATCTTCTTGCTTGGCCAAGCCACGCCCCCCTATTTTTTATTTATTTATTTATTTTTATTGTTGAACTAGATGGACTTGTGTCTTATTTCAACCTGACTAACTATGTAACTATATACAGTACACACATATACAGTATAGTTATAATATATTGTCTGTTAGGACCCATTCACATCTGAGCAATGCAGAATTGTTGGCAAAATTGCGCAATTCTTGCCACGATTCCAAATTGTGCTCAAATTGTGTCCAAATATGCAATGCACTCTTGGGTGCCATTCATTGTTAATGGCTCCCCAAATTCAGTTAGCAGACATGCATTTTGCCACACATTTTATCATTAGACAAATACACTACCAATGTGTCAAAATGCACATGGAAAAAAACGCACAAAACTCCATGCCCAAAAAATGTTCGATTTGGCTTTTTGGTCCTTTTTTTATGCCCACCCCAAAAGTGACTAGAAAATGTGTTGTTTGCCAAAATACACATAAAAACCAAATCAAAATGCACGTTAAAAAAGTGCCAAAATACATGCTAAAAGAAGCACCAAAATTTGGGTTACAAATAACACCAAAATGCGTGTTAAAATAACCTGTGCCAAAGTGTGCGCTAAAAGCCCAAAATGTGTGTTTAAAAAAGCTCCAAAAATGCATAATAAAAAACCCCACAGTGCATTAAAAAAAAACCTGGCAAAATGCACGCAAATAATGCCAAAATGCACAATAAAAAGGGGACAAAATACACATTTAAAGAATATTCCAAAATGTGTGTAAAAAAACTGAGTTAAAAAAAGTGCCAGTGGTCAGTGTTTATTATTTTCATGAAATTACACAGTCTTTTTAAACTCAGCTGCTCTGTAATCACACAGGTATCTCATGAGATCACAGGCACCTCCTTATTCACAGATCTCAGGTGTTCTCAGAGGAAAAACGTCTCCTCTGTTCTCCTTCTGTGTTCTCTGCTTCATAAACAGGGTGCCAGATGAAATGCTTTTGCTCTTAGAACTGCTGAGAACTGAAATGAGATAAATTATCTCTGTTTAATAAACGTACATTAGTGAACAGCTTACCAAGGCTTGTAGAAAGGTAGAAGTTGCTAAGGTACAAGCTGACTTTGCAGGGAAAAAAACAAAGTTGGAGGCAGAAGTTGACTGCAAGAAGGCAGAAATGGAGATAGAAGGTACCCATGAGAGTGCAGAAATAGAAAAAGGAAATGGAAATGTGATCAAGCTACAGCATAAGCTAGGTTAAGAGTTTAAGAATAAGTTGCTACTGTGTATGAATTAAACGTTTCAGCTTTGCAAACTCAGAAATAGGGATGGACGAACGGTTCGGCCCCCCGCATAAGTTCGGTCGGAACTTTGGTTGTTCGGATGTTCGGCAAACACTGAACAATATGCAGTGTTCGGGACAAATTCGAAAGCCGCCGGAACATCCGTTAAAGTCTATGGGACGTGAACATGAAAAATCAAAAGTGCTCATTTTAAAGGCTTATATGCAAGTTATTGTCATAAAAAGTGTTTGGGGACCTGGGTCCTGCCCTAGGGGACATATGGCAATGCAAATTTCTTTTTTTTAAACAGACTTTTTTGGGAGCAGTGATTTTTTTAATGCTTAAAGTGATACAATAAAAATGAAATGACAATAACTTGCATATTAGCCTTTAAAATGAGCACTTTTGATTTTTCATGTTCGTATCCCATAGACTTTAATGGTGTTCGTGTGTTCTTACAAATTTTTTGCCTGTTCGGATGTTCTGGTGAAAACCGACCCGGGGGGGGGTGGTGTTTGGCTCATCCTTACTCAGAGGATCCCATAGAATGTACTACAAACTTTATCTTAAGCCATATTTATAGTTAACTCTGAAGATTCTGATGATATTGATATTTTTTTAAAGCACTAGCTTTCTTAAACCACTGTGACTACATATAGACCTGAAACCTCACGCTATACTACTTAAGGCTTGTACACACGATCGGATTGTTGGCCAACAAAACCGTGGACTTTTTTCCGAAGGGCGTTGGCCCAAACTTGTCGTGCATACAAACGGCAAGGAATTGTTGGCCAACAAATGCGAACGTAGTGACTTATTACATTGTTTTTCAGCTCTTTAGCACCACCCTTTGGGCTCCTGCTAATTTTGTGTTAGTAGAAGTTTAAGAGTGTTGATTCACGCTTTTCATTTCGCACTTTTCATTTCACGCTTTCCATTTCGCCCTTTTCATTTCCCGCTTTTGATTTCACGATTTTCATTTCGTGCTTTTCAGTTCATTTCTGAACGGCCGTTCATCAACCAGCCATGTTGCGGAATCGGAGGAGATAAGGTTTTATTAATTATTGGCCTTGGAGTTATTGCTTTGACATTATTTTTTTGGTTGGATAATGATTTGATTTGGTATATTTTCTATATTTTTGGATGCATAGAATGCACTTGTTTGTTAAGTTCTATTGGCAGATAGCATATATAATTTTATTTGTTTTCTTTTTTTAATGCACAATAAAAAAAATTGTGGAGAATAATACTTGGCTATGTGTTTACTTTAAATGACAGTTTGGTAGTAGGCAGTTACATTTAAAAAAATACAATGTAAAATTGATAAGGGACACCAATCGTTGTATCTTTGATCTTAAAAACTACGGGACAATGGTGTTGTGGTAACTTGCCCAAATAAAAAAAAAGCATAATAATATTATTCTTGATATCACTAGAAAAAAAAAGCCTTTGAAAATTTGTTTGCAATAACTCCAATCAAGTTTTCTTTTTGACATTCTGTACCTTTATCAAAACACAAAAATTTTCAAGATTCATACACAGTAAGCCTAGCACTCAGGTTTAAACCTTTTTCAAGGACAAATATAATCACAACACATTCATAAACTCCAGGGCTAATTTGTCTGTGAAAAAGACAAATATTCTATCAGGGCCTGACACAAACATTGAAAAGACAAGTGTGCTACCCAATCAAGACACAAACTGTGGCAGTGATGACTAGAATGAAGGGACTGAAAATACCAGCCACTAATGTCCAATTCATAAGAAACCACATTCTCTCAAGAAATGCTAACTCCTAAATGATTTGGGAATTGCTTTAAAAGCTAAATCAACCTTTCGGACCATATTTCATGTTAGACCTATGTTTAAGATGTAACATGAAACATGTCTCCTCCCTTCTTACTAAATAGTGGTGTTTTGCTTCCCTCTGATTCTTGACAGATTTTGAATTTGTTGTAGTTAGCAATGGCACCAACACAGCCAGTATAAGCACTTCCTTTTTCAGGCTGACAATGTTAAAGGCTAACTCGACTGTTTGGACCATGTTGCATGTTACACTTGTATTTAGACCTGACCATACTAAATAAAAAAAGGAAACGTTCACAGAACCTTTATACAATTGTTTGTGATGCAATCCCTGGTGCAGATTATATGTAAAAAACATAAGCTGCCTATTTGACTGGTGTTTTGACTGATACGCTCCCTTACTTAATTTAGGATGGTTCATTTGTTCCCACTATGGACTTTGTAGTTGTTTTCTTGCTTCAAAATGTTTTTGCTGCCTTCATCTGATCTGATTATTAACTGAACACCAGCTGATCTTTGAGCACAACACTGGTATTATTAGCCACATGTTTTAGCTATATTTACTAAATAGCAAAAAAAAAAAAAAAAAACTAATTTCAACTAATGTCCAATCAAGATGAGATTGGTTAGACAGCAATGGCATTGATGGCCAATGTGCTTGTCAAAATGGAAGAGAAACATGAGACAGATGTGTACATCTTCTACCCTTTGAAAGGGTTAGCCTGTGTCTAAACACAATATACCCGAGTGAAGGATTCATATGCCCTGTACGAATGGGGAACACATTTTGAAATGACACAGGTGTTGCCCTATGACTAGAACTCTCTAAGGTTTAGATGGAATTCACAGCAGAACTGGTGCTTGAGGCACACGTTATTTGTAGAGAATGTTTGCTTTTGACTAATAAGTCAGGACAGCGCAGTGTAGTTTTTTCCTTACCTTTATACAAACTGGTAAAAAATGAAAATATAGTGGATCACAGATTTAAAATTTATCACAAGAAAACAATATTGTTAACTGATTAAACATTGCAGCTGCCAGAGTTCTGCAATTCAAAGCAAAGTCTAATGTAGTAAATAAAATCATTTAACATTTACACAAAAAGCCAAAGACACTTTCTGGAATTAGTAAATGTGATTAGATCAATGGCATCTGTATTATTTAGATGTCATAGTTCTTAATGCATTATATTGTTAATTTTAGTGATGTCAAAACCTAAAACTTTTTTTGTTGCCTTTGGATAAAGTAGGGAAGGATTAGAACCACTGTCAGGCTTGCTGAGATTTCCCCTTACTTACTGGCCGAGGGACAACCTTTCTCCTAGACAGTAAGTGAAGGTAACTCACTGAAGGCAACACTGACAAAAGTAAAGGTGCTTATAAAACTTAAAGCGGAGTTACACCCAAAAGTAGAACTTCCGCTTATATGCTTCCTAACCCCCCTCCGGTGTCACATTTGGCACCTTTTAGGTGGGAGGGGGGAGGGGGGAATAGGGACCCATTTTTGACAGGTCCTCTTCCCCACTCTCGGGAGATGGGCAACAGCCTCCTTCCCCCGCTGCTGGACCAATTAGAAAGCCAACGCACTTTGTGCATGCACAGTAGGGAACCAAGCTGTGAAGCTGAAAGGCTTCACAGCCTGGTTCCCTTACCAGGAATGGCGGCGGCAGCACCTGAGAGTTGATCAGATCGGCTGGGGTGCCAACATTGTGGGCTTCCTGGACAGGTAAGTGCTCTAATATTAAAAGTCAGCAGCTACAGTATTTGTAGCTGCTGACTTTTATTTTTTTTTCACCCAGGCTGGACCTCCTCTTTAAGTAGGGGAATGTTAGAGCCAATGTCAGTTTTTTATTGTTGTCACTTTCCCCCTGGCACATTTTTCCTCATTTCCTGTCTGGTAAAAGGTTGTCCCCAGAAAAAAATTGCTCATCTCTCTACAAGAGTCCCAGATAGCACTAAAGCCTGACAGGGGGTCTAGCTCTACCATGCCATATTCTAAACTAAAACAAATGTTTTGGCTATAGTTACACATTACTAAAGCCTAATTGCTCCTGTGACATACTATAGATCAAAACACATCACTTTATGTTACATAGACCAACCAGCTTTATAGATATGATTGTAAGTTATAGCTGAACTGCTGTTTAAAAACTGCACTTGTAGTATCCCCAAAAATCAATCTAAGGTGAAAGTTGTGTATGATGATTGAGAGAACAATAAAGGAGGTATCATCCCCAAACCACGTATTCATGCAGACCATAGGAAAAAATTGTGACTTAAAATATACCTGCAAAAGAGAATTAATACAAAAAACTAAAACAAATAAAATGTATTGAATTTTATTGCAATGTTCCATAAAATAGCTTTCAAAGAAGTGTTAAAAGCATATCATGTACATATGCATTGGGAATTAATTTAAACAGGGAGTAAATAAATAAATCTTGACATATCAATTTTACATAATACACAAAGATGAGAGACAAGGTCTATGTGTTTCACTGAAAAAAATCCTCTTTTTCAATATTCCTCCTTTGTTCTCCTTTGTTCTCAAGTGTGTAAGGTATATATCCTAAACTCATATAGAGTCTACAAAACAACATAATAATAAATACATTACATCATCATAAACATTGTATGCAAAGAATCAAACCTCCACCACTTGAAATATACATGCAAGGAAGAAAAGAGAAGAGCAAAGTGGGAACAAAAAAAGGGAAGGAAAAACCCACACCCAAAAGCCACCACTCACACACAATTACATTAGTGGGTGATGGTACACACCTCACCAGTTTCTCTCACAGGCGCCAATTCCAGGGCAGTGTGGGCATCAGATAGCAGTCAAAAACAGGCTCCACCCCGTACAATGCACCTGTCACAATGCAAATATAAAAAGAAGAGAAAGAAGCGCCACTAAGTGTAGTATTAGATACAATTTATTATGGCCCCCATATTGGGTTACTCACAAGAGGTAGATATAATACAGGCTCTTCATTAAGGTAATAGCTGGGGGTCTGTCCGTGTTCTCCTCATGCCCTGGGTAGTCTGGATGTCTCACTCTGTATGGTAACAGAGCTGTGAATGGAGGAAGTCCTCTGAAGCCCTCTAGCAGTTCTGAGATCTGGAGTATGAGCATGCGCGGGCTGTGTACGAGCATGCGCACTCCTCTGTCAAGCTAAAGATAGTACAGGGAGCCTGGTATTTATGGTCAAGGAGCCGGAAGTATTCTTTTATATATACAAATTTAAAATAAATTGTAGCGCTAAAAACACACATAAATTAATAATAAATATAAAGTTCAAAGTGCATATAAACGTAATGTCCCAAGAAAAAACAAGTATATGATCCAAAGGAACAAAAGTCCACAGTGAAAATAAATGATCCGTGTATCAATTCTGTCTGTTTCCCAACCTTCAGCTTGTATATCATCAATTTAAGCGAATAGATGGAATACGCTTACCAGAGAAGTTGGATTCTACTGCCATGAGCATAGAATCATAGAATCAATGGAGCTTAATGCCACCCAGGGCGAAGTGGTGAAGTGTTCGAGGCAAGGGTAGAGCCTCTACCAGGCCGGGACGTCCCCTCTTTACCCACCGAAGCAGAGCCGAAAATGGGTTCCAGAAAACGAAGTGGTTTCTCAGTTCCCCAGGATATGTGGAAAAAAGAAGGAATGCTCCCACATAGTGTAACTTCTGGGTATTTTTATTCATAAAAAAACCACAATACATATAAAAAAAGTGATCACAAAGATGAAGTAAAAGGCAGTGTATAGGGTCTATAAAAAGCCGCCCTACGCGTTTCGGTCCAATGACCTTCAACAGGGGCATAGGGGACCCTCATAACACTGCCCAAATTTATAAAATGCTATATGTCATCTAAAATAGTCAAGACCAATAGGCTGTAAACAAACGAACAACAATGGATATCATTGGACCTAGGTAACATCAACTGTTAAAGTATACCACACCCCCTGTGTGACGTCAGTGACTAAGGGTGTGCAGACCGTGCAGGAGGGTTGCCTGGGCAACTATGCACGCTATTTCCCGAAAAGCCTGCGAACTCAGGAGGCGTGTCCGCGCGGCCGTCACGTGACGCGAAATACCGGAAGCGTGCGGGCCGTGCAGGAGGGTTGCCTAGCAACCCTGCACGTGACCGCCCAAAAGCCCGCGAACACAAAGAACGTGTCCGCGCGGCCTCACGTGATGCTGAGTTGTCCATCATGTGATGACTGACGTCATTCACACATGGACGCTCAAGATAAGTTGCCAGGCAACGGCGTCACCAGGCCAGGAGTGCTTGCGAACCCGAAGGGTATGTCCGCGCGGCCATCATATGACCCTAAATTATCCATCATGTGATGACAAGCATCTTTCACATGTGGACACTGGAGACAAGTTGCCAGGCAACAAAAACACAATGTCGGGAAAGTCCGCAGTAATGCGGACGCACCCGCACTGTAGTCACCTAATCTAGAAAGAGTCTCTCACATGACCACTGACGTGAGTCAACATTTGAGAATATGCCAGTGGGCTAGGAAGGATGGCATTATGAAGAAGGCACCCTGATCAAAAAATCCTAGTGTCACTCAAAGTGCAAGGAAGGGGCATACAAAGAGTGAAAATGAAAACTAAAAGTGAAAATGAAAATTTGAATGAAGCCCAGTTTATTAAATGTGTAAAATGGAATATCCAGTGATGATGAAGAAAAAAAGGGGAAATCTGAATAAATAAAGATAGGGTACTTAGGGCTGGACTTAACCCGACTCACTAGACCCCATATAAATAAAAATAATAATAATGTGTGTCATGACCCAAAACCGTTATTTACCCTTACAAGAAACATCCAACATCAGATGTATATCACGAATCCTACCCTCAATATGATAGAGAGGAAGATGTTTACAACAGGTCACCATATAATTACAACCAAAGAGATTTAAACTTTGAACATGCATCGGGTTTTCAGAGGTCCATAGAACATCATTCCAACTATCAAGAAGGAAAAGAGGGACCAGAGGGGGGTGGAAGGCTAGAAGCAAAAAGAAAAAGAAAAAGAGTCTGAGAGGAGTGGGGATTTTCAATCTCAGTACTGTCCATTTGACTGAAGCCAAAAAAATGGTTTTAGACAAAGGACTCAAATTTGTACCTCCAAGACCCCTAAATAAATTTTGTACATTTATTGATGTGTTCAAATTCACTAGAAAACTAAGCATACAGAGACACTTTTTGCGCCAACCTTCTGTCTCTCTTACAACCAATAACATTTCCAGTAATAATGAATATACACATTCGGGACTAGCCAATCCCTCATTATTCAACCCTCCTGGAAATCTAGCCCCATCCCTTCAGGTTTTTAAGAACCTGGTCCTGCAAGATTTAGACCAGCTCCCTAAACCTAAAAGAAAGACTCACATTGATCCGCAAATTAAAATAGGGCTCAAAGACTTTGTGATAGGAAAGATCTCATCATAAGACCTTCCGACAAAGGTGGGGGAATTGTAGTTCTCAACAAAAAGGACTACATTGGAGAAATGTCAAAGATCCTTCAGGATCGAGACACTTATACCCCTATAAACTTTAATCCTACCCAAATATACAAACGAGCCTTGGTAGAACTGGTTAATGAAGGTTATGCTTTGGGGATTCTCAACAAAAAAGAGAAGAACTACTTGGTGCCCCTTGTTCCACGGATCCCCGCAATATATTATCTCCCTAAGGTCCACAAGGACCCAGTCAATCCCCCTGGCAGACCTATTGTCAGCGGGATTGACTCGGTCGCTTCTAGGATAGGGAGATATGTCGATTTTTTTCTTCAACCTCTGGTTCAATCCACTCCTTCTTACCTTAAGGACACTAGGGATGTTATTCAACGTCTGGAAAAGGTCAAACTTAAGGAGGGAACGTATTTGGTTACAGCCGACGTAGCTGCGCTATATACGTGCATACCACACTTGCTGGGATTTAGTGCGGTTGAAAAACATTTATCCAGAAACCACACTTTACCAATATTGCAGCGTAATTTTATCATGCAGCTTTTACGGTTCGCCACCGGCCACAACTACTTCTGGTTTCAGAACCAGTTTTATGTACAACAAAAAGGTGTGGCCATGGGGGCTAAGTTTGCCCCCAGCCTGGCCAACCTTTTTATGGCCCAATGGGAGGAGGATGTCGTCTATGCCTGCCAGAGACCAGAGTTGGCTCTCTGGGTCAGGTATATTAACGACATCCTCCTCCTATGGCAGGGAGACCGTGTGTCGTTGGATGCCTTTATGGCATTTTTGAATGCCAACGATCGCGGTATCTCCCTGAGTTATGAGGCCAGCTTACATTCCATTCATTTCTTAGACTTGGAAATTATGGTGGTAGACCAGCATTTGGAGTTTAAAACTTACTTTAAACCCACAGATCGCAACGGGTATATCCTGTCTGACAGTTGTCATCACACCCAATGGTTACGGTCTGTTCCACGCAGCCAGTTTTTACGATTGCGTCGTAATTGTTCCCAAATTAATGATTATTATGCTCAATCTCAGACATTGAAGGACAGATTTATAGCTAAGGAGAACTAGATGCAGAAATCAATCGAGTGTCACAGATTGATAGGAACTCGACACTCATAGAACGGCCCTCTGATACCTCTGATTCCAGAGCTAAATGGTCGTTTTTCACCACATATTCCACCCAGTTTAAAGAAATAAGGGTTATCTTTAGAAAACACTGGAAAGTACTCAAGAGTGATAGATACCTAGGTCCTGCATTACCGGATAATGCTGGGGTTATTTTCAGAGGGGCCCGTTCTATACAGGGACAAATTTCCCCCAACATCATAGATCCCCCAAAGAAAATCTCCTTCTTTCAACAATGCCAAGGCTATTACCCGTGCTATAGGTGCAATGTATGTGCACATAATGTGTTAACAGGACGAAAAATGGATACCTTTGGTTCTATCATCACCTCACGTATTTACCACATGAAAGAGTTTGCCACCTGTACCATTCAATATGTGGTTTATTTGATCATCTGCCCATGTAAAAAACAATACGTGGGCAGGACTATTAGAACATTCACCATACGTGTAAATGAACATATTGCGGGTATAAAAGGTGGCAAGGATAAACACTCAGTACCCTGACATTACTTACTCCACCATAATAAGGACCCCACGGGAAGAACGTTTCAGGTGATTGATAAGTTTGTCCCCCATTGGCGGGGTGAATCCCGCCTATGTGGGGTATCCAAGCTTGAGACGTACTGGATACACCAGCTTAGATCTTATTTCCCGTTTGGTCTTAATGTGGAATGGGATCTGAACTCGTTTATTAATCTATCATAATATTTTTTATTTTATTTATTTATTTTTTGTTCATTCCATTATTATCCTTTTTTTTTCTGCCACCATAGTAATCTTCATTCAATACATTTTTATACATGATTATACACTTCACATATAATTTTTTATATATTTTCACACATTTATATACATTTTTCCCCACTCGTGCATCAGTACACATGCATCATTAATCATATGACTCCCGCACATTTAATTTATTTATTTTTTATTCTTGACTTTTGGGTCATGACACACATTATTATTATTTTTATTTATATGGGGTCTAGTGAGTCGGGTTAAGTCCAGCCCTAAGTACCCTATCTTTATTTATTCAGATTTCCCCTTTTTTTCTTCATCATCACTGGATATTCCATTTTACACATTTAATAAACTGGGCTTCATTCAAATTTTCATTTTCACTTTTAGTTTTCATTTTCACTCTTTGTATGCCCCTTCCTTGAACTTTGAGTGACACTAGGATTTTTTGATCAGGGTGCCTTCTTCATAATGCCATCCTTCCTAGCCCACTGGCATATTCTCAAATGTTGACTCACGTCAGCGGTCATGTGAGAGACTCTTTCTAGATTAGGTGACTACAGTGCGGGTGCGTCCGCATTACTGCAGACTTTCCCGACATTGTGTTTTTGTTGCCTGGCAACTTGTCTCCAGTGTCCACGTGTGAAAGATGCTTGTCATCACATGATGGATAATTTAGGGTCATATGATGGCCGCGCGGACATACCCTTCGGGTTCGCAAGCACTCCTGGCCTGGTGACGCCGTTGCCTGGCAACTTATCTTGAGCGTCCATGTGTGAATGACGTCAGTCATCACATGATGGACAACTCAGCATCACATGAGGCCGCGCGGACATGTTCTTTGTGTTCGCGGGCTTTTGGGCGGTCGCGTGCAGGGTTGCTAGGCAACCCTCCTGCACGGTCCGCACGCTTCTGGTATTTCGCGTCACGTGATGGCCGCGCGGACACGCCTCCTGAGTTTGCAGGCTTTTTGGGAAATAGTGTGCACAGTTGCCCAGGCAACTCTCCTGCATGGTCTGCACACCCTTAGTCACTGACGTCACACGCACACATCTGGCAGTGTTCCCGGGTTTTTCACACGAGGACGCCCACTCTGCAGCCACAAGCATAGATATAGACATAGAGAAATTCTACATTTACATTGGCCCAAAAGATATAGCAAATCTTACGCCATAAGTTCACCGATTGGATACATTCAGGGGGTGTGGTATACTTTAACAGTTGATGTTCCCTAGGTCCAATGATATCCATTGTTGTTTGTTTGTTTACAGCCTATTGGTCTTGACTATTTTAGATGACATATAGCATTTTATAAATTTGGGCAGTGTTATGAGGGTCCCCTATGCCCCTGTTGAAGGTCATTGGACCGAAACGCGTAGGGCGGCTTTTTATAGACCCTATACACTGCCTTTTACTTCATCTTTGTGATCACTTTTTTATATGTATTGTGGTTTTTTTATGAATAAAAATACCCAGAAGTTACACTATGTGGGAGCATTCCTTCTTTTTTCCACATATCCTGGGGAACTGAGAAACCACTTTGTTTTCTGGAACCCATTTTCGGCTCTGCTTCGGTGGGTAAAGAGGGGACGTCCCAGCCTTGTAGAGGCTCTACCCTTGCCTCCAACACTTCACCACTTCGCCCTGGGTGGCATTAAGCTCCATTGATTCTATGCTCATGGCAGTAGAATTCAACTTCTCTGGTAAGCGTATTCCATCTATTCGCTTAAATTGATGATATACAAGCTGAAGGCTGGGAAGCAGACAGGATTGATACATGGATCATTTATTTTCACTGTGGACTTTTGTTCCTTTGGATCATACTCTTGTTTTTTCTTGGGACATTACGTTTATATGCACTTTGAACTTTATATTTATTATTAATTTATGTGTGTTTTTAGCGCTAAAATTTATTTTAAATTTGTTTCCCTTTTTTGTCACATGGTTTGTAGCAGCTGTATCTATTTCTTTTGGGTAGCGCATTAATCATCCCCTTTTTCACTTTTATATATACACACAAAATTGTATTTGGGGGTGGTTGGGACCTCAATACCAGTAAGTAAATTGATAATGATAAAAATATATCCCATAATTATCTAGTAGCTTTTTATGCATAAAAATTAATTTAATAACTGACCTTTTACTGATAAATTCATTCTAACATAAATTATAATTCATTTTTATCATGTATAATTACATTTATATTATATTTAGGTTTTAGTTGAGTATTTAATTATATATTTATTAATTAAATATTTGTAATATAACACTAATTAGTAAACAATATGTTTCCCTGTAGGATGTTTTATATCACCAAAATAACATCTACACTGTACATGCTATTAAAAACACCCACATGTATAGTGTTTGAGTTGCTTGCCATTTATTATATATATTTTTATTTTTATTTATATTTTTTACTATTTTTCTATTTTTTTTATATACATACATTATTTTTTCATCACTTTTTATTTATTAAAATGCTGTTTCTGAATGTGCTGCAGTTAACCTGAATGGAATGACATTACCTGTTTACATGTGGCCGCTACTTCTGGCTCCTTGACCATAAATACCAGGCTCCCCGTTCTATCTTTAGCTTGACAAAGGAGTGCGCATGCTCCTACACAGCACGGCGCATGCTCTGAAACACGTTGCACAGCATACTGAGACCTGTGGCATCAGCACCCCTCGCGCCATGGTTTTGGAATGATAAGAGTTTGCAGAGGCGTGGTCTTTGCTTATATACTCTAGAGTAATGTTTATGCCCCATGCATTTAATTTATGCCTTAAAGAATCCACACTCAGTAGGCAATATACAATTCAGTTTTTCATGGTCATATCCCTCCTCTCTATATTCTGGATAAGACAATTATCGGTTTGTTTGTGTGTGTTTATTTTTTTTCCTTTCTATTTTCCTTTGTTTTTTCCTTCCACTCTCACGTACCTTTCCTCCCCTTATTTACCCCTAATTTATTCTTACCCTTATCTCTCCTCTTCATCCCCCTACCCCTTGTCCTTAAATATCCCCTTCCCCTCCCTTCTCCCCTCCCCTATAACCATGTTAAACACCTCAGGACACAGCATTTATATATAATAACTTAAAAGGAAAAAAAAACATCCTCTCCTGTCAATAGCTCATGAAATTAATAAGGGCAAATCAGTTGGTCAATTGGCTGTGGAGATCTGAGAGCATCCCTGACAGGTGAAGGGGAGTGAAAGAGCAATGACGAAGGAGTAAATAAAAGTCAAATGAATAAAAAATGAAACTAACTAAAAGAAAGACAGAAAAAAGCATTTTGCACAGCCCAAAGAAATTAATAATATGCATTTATAATAATTTACATGGATAATCAAAAAAATGAAGGGAGTGATATGCAAGTTCTAGTCTGCTCCAGCTCTAAATAATATATTGCACAAAAGTATCATGGCACTTTGTTGCAGCTGATCACAATAATATACAAAAAAACATAAAAAGTATATATTTTATTGTACAAATTGACAAAATACACATGTTAAAAAACATTACATCAATAAAGGTGGCTAAACTATACAAAGACATTCAAGAGTTTTTTTTCAGGAACATTTTACAAAATATGATGAATTTAACCAAGCAATTCACCCTGTAAAGTAAACTTACATTCATATACAGAGTTGGATGATGGTGTCTAAGCAGTCAGTTCTGCAAGGGTCCTACTTAGGGAACAGTCTAGCCCCAAATCCCAAAAGGGGTCTGAATGGATGGTGAAAGATGGGGTAAGGAGCCCCTAGGTTGCCAGACCCATGTCCCCACTGATCTAAAACATGTGAAAAATACAAAAAATGTTTTACTTATATTAACTATGGCCCTCCAGTTGTCTAGGAACTACAAGTCCCATCATGCTTTGTCATGTCTGTGAATGTCAGAGTTTTACAATGCCTCATGGGATATGTAGTTCGGCAACAGCTGGAGGGCCGTAGTTTGGAGATCCTTGACTTATATGATAAAAATCAAGTGACCATTTCAGTATAGCTATAGAAAACATTATTAATACCTTTCCCCCCCCATTTTTTATAAGTGATCAAATACCCTCTGTTCTCAGCTGAATAAGGAGCTCAGAGAGGGGAAATAACAGCACACTGGTCTTCCCAGTAAATAGTTTCTAGCACAGATAGGGAACTGACAACGCTGTGCTTTCATGCCTAGTATGGTTAATTTTTTAAAAGCAGAGGGACTGTCAGGAACATTCAGGTTTTTCACACAAAGAAAACAATACAAAAAGAACAGGATATTTTTTCATATCAGTACATGCTACAGCAGGCATATATCACAATATGAAATGTTGGGGTAACATATTCTTTAATAATTTGGTTTCCGTATGCTTTAAATGTATTACTTTACTTTCAGGATTGATTACAGTATGCAAACAGGGGTACTTAACATAACTTTAATCCATTTGTCTCTAGCATCCTTCCATTCCCAACTTCAGATAACCTTTGTTTTAGAATTGTTTATTATTTTCTTTATCTGCTTTTGAGCTGTCACTATTTCAGGTGTAAATAAAT